>CM072074.1:13365625-14596562 GCA_036785405.1 Coenonympha arcania | reverse complement strand
ACTAGAGGAGACCATTGAAAGAGCTGAGAGGCATTCAAGGGCTACTTGTCTCGAAATCAGAAATATTCCGACACAAACTGCTGAAACGAAAACCAATCTGGTAAACACAGTCATCAACGCTGGTAAGGCCCTCAGTTTAGACTTACAGCCATATGAAATAAAAGATGTTTTTCGAATTAAAACCAAAAGTCCGGATAATAAAACCATAATTGTCGACTTAACTAGTGTCATAACTAAAGACAAAATTATAACTGCTGTCCGGAGATTCAACAAAGGCCAGAATAAACTTACGACTGAACATCTAAGAATTCAAGGGCCTGCTAAACCTGTGTTCATCTCGGAAAACCTCACGGCGAAAATGAAGCGAGTGTTCTTTTTAACCAGAGATTTCGCAAAAACTAATGATTACAAATACTGCTGGGTGTCGCACGGCAGGGTTTATCTAAGAAGAAGAGACGGTAGTCCCCTTATTCTAATTTCTGGTGAATCCGACTTAACTAATCTCAAGAACCAAAATTGACTAGACCTACAATTTCAGACTTTCAAGAGCAAGGACTTTGAATCAGAGGACTATTCATCTCGGTATAAAAATGCAAGGCTTTCCTTTAAATCATTTAATTGTATTTTGGTGCTTATTATGCATGTTATTTCATACATTCTTCACACACACTTAAATATTTACATATCACTTACACAACACTCACTCATAAAGTTTTTCGCTTCTTCTCTTCTCAATCAATACGTAGATTTCGAAAGTACTGATGTAGTTACTTTAGGACAGTGTGTTGAGTTATTTCAGAGCCCTTGTGGCAACTCTTGCGATTATATACCACAGCTAAGCTCTTACTTACTTAATGGATAACATAAACACTATAGCAGACGATATAGAAGGAGTAGGTACATCTAAATCCTTAGTGTGCTCCCCGGAAGAGACTATACTACACGTAACCAATGCAACAGAATTATTTAAAGTCATGCACGTAAATATAAGTAGTATAAATTGCAACTTCAATAGCCTTTTAGTATTGTTAAATAGAATAAAACACCGCCTAGACTTAATTGTTTTATCGGAATGCTGGCTAAGTAAGTCCCCATGTATTCCATCTTTAGATGGTTTCAATTTTCATGCTTCATCATATAATAGCCAAAATGAAGGAATTGTCGTTTATATACGAAGTAATATTACTTATACAGTGAAAACTTCAAATATACTCGACGCAAACAGCCTGTCCATCATAATCTCAAATTCTCTTGCTGTGATAGCCATATATCGTCCTCCATCGTACAAAAACCTCAAACCCTTCATCTCCAGCTTGGATTCAGAGTTAAAGCTCTACAATTCTTACAAAAATGCCATAATAGTCGGCGATCTAAACATTAACATTGTATCTAGTCATCGTGATTCGTTTTCTGATGAATATCTTAATATGATTGCCGCAAATGGTATGCTTCCGGCGCACAATCTACCCACTAGGCTCAATAGTTGTTTAGACCATGTTATGGTAAGATCCGTAAACCCTGTAACCACCTTGGTTTTGGATACCTACATTACTGATCACGCACCTATAATTTTTTACTGTGATACCAAAATAAGATCTCAAAAAGTTAATCGTACAACCCAGAAGCTGGATGTTCAAGGCGTGGTCGCACATTTAGAAAGAGCCGATTTCTCCCCGGTATTTATGAACTCTGACCCTGACAAAGCAGCTGATTTGCTCGTTAATACTATCTCTGATGCTATAAAGATAAATAGTCACACTTTGTCTATTCCTAATAAAAAAAGAATTATCAAACCTTGGATTACTCCTGGCCTCCTGAGATGCATGCGACACAGAGACAGATTATACAGAAAAGTAAAGAAACAGAAAGATAATTTAACTCTAAAAGCTATTTTTATTCGATACCGTAATTTCTGTAATAACATCCTTAAAAGAGTAAAACAAGAATATGAACGAAATGAGTTTCAGAAGGCCAGAAATAATCCTGGTAAGACTTGGCATATAATAAAGAAAGTTGCTAATCTCAAACAAAAGGAACCTAGCTCCTCTGCGTTGCTAAATCTGTGCAGTAATCCAATAAATTCAGTTAAAATTGTTAATAACTTTTTTGCCAGTGTAGGGAAAAACCTTGCCGATAACATTACTGCTATGCAGCCTGGGGTTCCCACTAATGATATCTGTTACCCCCACCGTAGTGGCCTAAATGCTATGGCTTTACTCGATATTGACTCTAGCGAAATAGAAGATGCAATAAGTAATCTCAAGGACAAATGTGCAGTAGGTTGGGATTGTATTCCCTCTTCAGTTATTAAAGCCAGTGCAAATGTTCTTATACCTGTATTACAATACGTTTTCAATTTATGCATCCGTAAAGGAATTTTTCCTAAAGCTTTTAAAAAGGCAGTTGTACACCCCATTTACAAAAGCGGAGACAGAGGTAGTGTCACTAACTATAGGCCAATCTCGGTATTAACAACTCTGTCTAAGATATTCGAAAAAATACTTAACAAAAGGCTGCTAAGTTACATCAACAAAAACAATATATTATCTTCTAACCAATTTGGATTCCGCAGCGGTAAATCAACTGAAGACGCAGTATTGAAACTTACAGAAAACATCTTAAATAACATTGAAAACAAACTGAAATCTGTAGCTATATATCTAGATTTGTCAAAAGCGTTCGACACCGTATCTATCCCAAAACTACTTGATAAACTCGAAAAAGTAGGTATCCGCGGTTTGGCTTTCAATATATTCAAAAGTTATCTAACGGATCGTACCCAGTGCGTAAAGCTAGATACCTTTTACAGCGATGAGTCCTCGATAGATTACGGTGTCCCACAGGGAAGTGTGCTTGGCCCCACACTATTCCTTATTTATATCAACGAGCTGTGCAGTCTACCTCTGCCAAATTGTAAAATCATCACTTACGCGGATGATACGGTACTTCTCATATCCGGGAAAACCTGGCAAGAAACTCAACTATACTCGGAAACTTCCTTACAAGTGATATTAAGCTGGCTGAGACAGAATTTGCTTACCCTGAACATCGCTAAAACAAAATACATTACTTTTGCTTCTTCCTCACCCTCTCAAGCACCGCCTTCTTTTAATATCTTAGCTCACAGTTGTCCTAATCGAAATGTTTGTAACTGCCTACCCCTAGAACGTACACAAAGCACCAAGTATCTAGGTGTCATTATGGACGGTTCTATGACTTGGAATCAACAGATCGACTCCCTGGTGGCTCGACTAAGGAAACTCGTTTTTGTTTTTAAGCGCTTGAGAAATTTACTGGACTTGAATTCCTTGAAAACAGTTTACTTTTCCCTAGCTCAATCAATTTTAACATATTGTATAACTTGTTGGGGGGGCTCAGGCCCAACATCAATGATGAGACTCGAGAGGGCCCAGAGATTGGTGCTAAAAATAATGTGTCATAAACCCTCATTTTTCCCAACCGCCGAATTGTATGCAAATACACAGGTTTTGACAGTAAGAAAATTGTTTATTTTGCATACAATTCTTCGTAAACATCCAGAGTTGCCGTTTGACCCGATTTTTAAAACCAAGCGTAGGTCTCACTTGGTTGCTACATTGAAGTCTACCCGCACCGCAATATCTAAGCGTCATTACCCCTTCTTGAGTTGCCTATTGTACAACAGGATCAATAAATTATTAAATATTTCCCCTCTTACAACCCAAATATGTAAATCGAAATGTTCGAAATTGCTTCAATCACTTTCTTACGAAGAGACTGAAAAACTTTTAAAAACAGTTGTATAATATTGACGTCACCCGCTCGCATTCACATAAACACACACACACACACACACACACACACACACACACGTTACACACACACGCACGCACACACACGCACACACACACACACACACACACACTCACTCACACCAGTTTTCACATCGTTTATTACAAATATATTCACAAATCACACATTGTACTTTGGAACTGTATCACAGGTATTATGTATTATTTAACCTAAGTTTTCGGAGGTGGGCGTGACGGCTGGAGCGCAGTTTTAACTTTTCCAGCCGTCATCGATCTATTTAATTAAGACTTTTTGTAATTGGAACAAAATAAAATAAATTTCATTTCATTTCATATTTTATGCCCTGTCAGAGAACATAATTGGGGGATAGATATTTTATGCCCTGTCAGAGAACATAATCGGGGGATAGATATTTTATGCCCTGTCAGAGAACATAATCGGGGGAAAGATATTTATGCCCTGTCAGAGAACATAATCGGGGGATAGATATTTTATCCCCTATCAGAGAACTTAATCGAGGAATAGATATCTATTATGTTCACTGATAGGGGATAAAATATTTTATCCCCTGTCAGTGAACATAATCGGGAGATAGATATTTTAACTCCTGTCAGAGAACATAATTGGGGGATAGAATTTTCATCTTTTCCCATGGTTGAGGGGCAGGCATGTACTCTTCCTACACTGGAAGGTTTATTTGTTTAGAATGTTAACCATTTTCTACACTTCATTGTTTTTACAAATAAAGATACATAAGCATTTTTATACATGATCTACTTTTTTTTAAATACCTGTCTTTAAACGCATGCAGGACACAAAGAGACGGACACGAGTAAGTATTTTTTATTTATTGATTATTAAGTAAAATAGCATTTCATTACAATGGAAACAGGAAAACGTTAATTAATGAACTTGCATACCCACTGGTTCTAATTAAAAAACATTGAATCAAACAAACTCGATAAGCTCCTGTGGCTGGGTCTATTTTATCACGACACAAATAATGGTAGGTTCGGAATTATTGCATATAAATTTACACGTCGCAAATAAATATAAACGAATCGTAATCAAAATATTGAATAATCATAGCAAGTGCGAAGTTTGTTAATGCAAGCTTACTGTTATGTACAAAACAGTAAAAGTATTTTTAATAAAAATGTTGCAAGCCCCACATAACCCTTCCGTTTCCCCTGCCGGAGGGGTATGCGTTAGGCATTTTCTGTCTATAAAAAAAAAGACATAACCGTGGAATTTTTGACACATATAACGACGCTATCTAAAATCGTGAAATGCGATTCGGCACTTTAGATTATGGTCGGAATTTGTACACAGCCAGACACAAAAACAGCAGCTCAATGTGTTCTCCGACTCATGGGGGTAAATCACCGCAATTTCCCAAACTCCAGGCTGCCTATAGCGATTCACCTAACGCGTTGGTTGCATTTTGTTAAGTGAAATCTTTAAAAAACGTCGCGGTTTCGCGTCTTTACGCAGACTACACGTGAACCCACACATCCCACTCTTTCCCTCCCCGCTCACGCCAATTATATCACGCCTAGGTGAAGTAGAATTAGTCATCACACTCAAGTATTACAACAACACGCGAATCGTGTCCTGCGGTTGAACATGAATACCAACATACAAACACAGGCGTGTTTGTTCACTGCAAAAAAGAGCCCCTTCACCTTGGCTCCCACTTTCCAAAGTATATCCGTTCCGATAGGTGATCACATCGAGCTCCTGGGTATCACCATCTCACCCAATCTCAATTTTGGGAAATGCATCGAAGCTAAAGCAAAATCAGCTGCTAAAAAACTAGGAATCCTCAACAAGGTTAAGCGGTACTTCACTAGACCTCATTATTGCTTTCCATCAGGCATGATTGTCGTCAAGCGCAAGCCTATCGTCTATAAAAAAAAAACAACGAGGCAGTAGCTCTTGGAACTGCTGGGTAATGACTTGACTGTGTGTAGGGGACGAGGAGCTGGCTGCGCTGAGGGCCCGGCTCGCGGAGACCGAGCGAGCGATGCAAAGGATCGTGGGGCAGCTAGCACAGCGCGACGCGGTACCTTGGGCGATGAGATATACCTCTGGCTTGTAGACGTTAGAAACCTAGCTCGCAGAACCTTTTTACCATAGAACTGCAAGACATCGTAAAAGCTTACATCCCGACATAATTGACGTACGAAGAGGCTTGATTCCTCATTCCTTATACGCACTGCAAAGGTCTGAAATATCCACTCAGGCACTGTCTTTGCCACCACATACAATAATTAATCGGTACCATCAAATCCGTAAAAAACGTTATAATTCTCGTAGATTATTTTTATTCTCCTATGATTTTCCTTAAAACGTATCCGTCAACGACGAACCCGGCTTAAATGACCGATAGTGGCTGGCGAAACCAATTGATGATCCTATAGCATGTCGCACAATGCAACTGGCCTGAAGGCTAAATCATTGTATGTGTAAGGGTAGGAAGGTTTTGGCCTGTTCTTTATGGCCAGACGTTCTACATCAAGATCTGTAAGAAGAATTCTTCCTTGAATTTGTGACTCCTTGATTGAGGAGCGCCACTCCGGCCTCTAATATACCACTACATTCAGTATAGGTAGATGGGCCTTAAGATACTAAGCTGGTATTTTGTAACGTAAACCTTCGGGAATAAACATGTCTTTGACCTTTTGACGCCTTTGAATTTATCAGATGCCCTCCTAAGACCAAAAGTTGCTTCGTTTATCTATCAAGACAAACAATCAAAGACGATACGCATCTGAGCGCCCTGGGTACAATTTCCTATTAAATTTCCTGAGTATTCCACAGTTAAAATTAGTTTTCTAATAACTTTTGGAATAAATGCAGAGGTATATCGAATCGTTACAATCGGAGACACTCTTCCTCTTGTAAGACTAGAGCCTTAAGAGGAAGATCTACGAGTATATTATAGCATCCCAAGAGACGACAAGATGCAGATAGGTGTTTGCGTGAAATCCATAGACGTGTTAATATAGACGCTTGCGGCATGGTGTATGGTGACGGTTTTATTACATATTTATTTATTGAGAATATTATACCTTACACGTGGAGGTAATATCGAAATTATCAAAAGTAACATCGTAAACACAAAGAAGCAGAGTGAAAGAAAGCAAGTATAGGGATAGAGAGATAATATCCCCCGTGTATAAAAAACTTCTTATCCCTTTTGCCTTGCTGCCGGTGTAGGTAGAGAAAAAATTTTTGTCCCCTGTCAGAGAATATAATCCAAGGGAAAAAAAATCCCGAATAAAATCCACAGCCCATGTTACATATTATTTCTTTATCTATTGAAGGAAATGTAATTTTTGCTTTACATAGTGAATAATTTTTTCATTTCAAGAAATACGCCTTCATCACCGAGCCCTGCTTAAGCACTGCTAGAAAACTGAAGTTTTTCATGATTCTGGATGCAGAATAAGGATAGAGAAGGATTTTAATATGAGTTCGATCGAATATATCCGTCGATCTTTAAATTAATTTACCGAGTTTAGTTCACCGAGTACGGATTTTTTAGTAAGGTTATCAAAATGTTATTTTTGCCTGTGGTAAGTATAATATTCTCAATAAGTTTGTGACCTCAAAATATTATTTATGTATTTATTATTTATATTTTATTTACTTTGTGTATGGCAAGAGTTTTTGAAAAGCTAGAAAGTTCCCGCTCGAATTTTTAGACCCAGTTTTTATGTTCAATTTTCTAAATCTGTATCAAACTACTAAAACATATTTTGTTTAAATGGGAAATGAATTACCAAATGTTACCATAAAATAAATTCTACGTACATATTATAATAATAAATAAATATAATGCGTTATTCGAATGCATTATCAAAGTCGAGAGCCGATAGCGCTACTGGGTAATCGTAAAATATAACTATGATATTATTAGGAATTATATTATTATGACCTCATTAACACTATAATTCATCTACATACTAATATCCGTTAGATATGTTTTAACCTTCTTTCATTCAAATTCAAAACGAGAGGTGGTTTTCTATGTTTCAGTATCTATTAGCAAATTTTCTTTTTTTTTGCATAATTTCGTATTTTTCTTTATACCTAATTTCGTTAATTTATGACTGATCTTGATTTTTTATTATGTTTTATAAAGATTTGTTTTAGAAGCAATACTTTAGACTACTATTTAAATTCTGTGAGAGTCGAAGGGATATTGTAAAGGGACCAGATAGGTACAGGAAATAGCTTGCAGTAATTTAGCAATGATATATTGTCCATATAGCGTATAGACTTTATGTATGAAGGTTTTTAACTACATTTCGATTGTCTTGTAGGCATATCAAATTGGAAGTTAGTTAGGGAGACCATTTACGAGATATTATTTCATACAATGATAACCAAACTAAACTCGTCAGAATTGGCGGTCATCCAACATGCATCGATCGTTGAGCGAGCTATTTCAGTATCTATGTTCTTCGATATTTGCCGTCGGTGAAAGTTTATTAGACTAAACTGTAAAGTAAAAAAATTAATTGAATTTTTTAATCACGGGAGTTCACCAAGGGTTCCTCAGGAACGCAAGATTATGTTTTTTTTATTATTTTTTCTTGTTCCTTTTTTATTACGAAATCTAAAACTGTTGTGCAGCCCCTGTTGATAGTAAAAGTTTTACTTGTCACTAATAAAACTCGTTTTTAATTAACTCCCTTTTTAATACGTCCTATAAATATTTTTATGCTTCCTTTTTAAAGTAGTTAAACAAAATGTAGAGCTACTCGACACTTGTGAATCCGCAAATAAAACAAACTGTAAAATATGAATCTTACAAATACAATAAATATTAAGTGCAAATTAAGATTCTTTTAATTCTCGAAAGCAAGAGCTTAAACACACCAGCGATTCATCGTAGGACAACAAAAAAATGACTGACATAGTTTTATTCAGTTAGGGCAACCTTGACCTCATTACTGCTTCCCGTGAGACTAAATTAATCTTCAAATCGTAAAGCAAGCCTTAAAATTTAGGCAAAATTTTAGCAACTGCAAAAGTTTTCTTGTAATAATCTCTTGGGATCGGACTCTTCTTGCAGAGTTCATCGGGGTAGGTTACACGGTTCCATGTTATTTAAACGTGACGCATTCATGGAAACGCATTGTTACTAACGAGATTTATAGGCAATATGAGTAAGTTATGGCGGTCCTATCATGGTTTACCTTAGTAGGATAGAAACTTGACATAACCTGTATAGAGCGTATGTCACATTAATGTCTTTAAGGCAAATAGAACATAGATCGAATATTGTGAACCGGCATTAGAGAACTTCGTATGATATTGTAATTCAAAGTCTAACAAAGAGTTATATGACACGGGCTAGCACTTAACATGTCTCGTTTTATCATTCCTTGGTATAAAAAATGTTATACGGAGTTATTTTCTTTCTATAACGTGTAATGTTGTGATGTGGCAGTTGTATCGGCCATATCGGGCCTGGTAGCGGAGGTCACTCAGCAGATGGAGGCGGGCCAGCAAACCCAGCAGCGACAGGTTCTTGCATGACGCCATCTTTGATTTCAACCGTTTCGTTTTCCCTCCCTAAAATCGACCGTGCTTGGTTTGCTTTAGTTTCAAAAATATTGTACGGTCTGTTTCAAAAATAGTGTACCATCTATCGTGCTTGGTTTTTCTTTTTCTTTATTTCAAGCGTTACCTCGCATCGCAGTGATTTCAAGCATTATTCAGCGAGCTACCTACATACATTTGAATCTTAATCAGTCTTTCATCATACTTATCGGTCTTAACGATAGACATGTTTTCACTTAACACTAAAGCTCTAAGGACTTCAAACGCGTTCGGTCTGAGAAAAAATATACAACCGGGTTTCTTTTAGTTATCTCTTATCAGTTTTCACAATTTTTTTTTTGTCTACCAACACTGATTGTAATTACTTTTCTTTAAGACCCAGCAATCGATCATGCTTACGTTTACTTTTATTGTTTATTGTATCGCGATTCTCTGTATGCTTGCCGCCGCGATGCTTCCAATACATTTATATCTAACCACTTTTTTAGCACCTACATGTGTTCGTTTAGCCGTTTTATCGTTTTGTTTTTAAGTGTACGTTTGTTTACTTTGTGTCCGAATGGTCTATTATATTGAAATAATATTTTTTATCTTAGTTATCTAGATTAAATATAAAAGGAAACTATATCAAGTTACTACAATTTGAACATAAACTTCTAGCTTTTTTCTCTAAAACTCAAATGTTTTATTGCATATCACTCTGTAAATTTAAATCTTGCAATACGTAACAACTAACAATTAATTTCAATAAGCTCATTGTATGAATCTCCTTATCCTACTCTACCTAACCATTCGTTTACATTTGTCACTTTAATAGCAGCTTTAGCTTTTTGTACAACATTGTCTTTATGTTTATTTAGTTTCTAATTTGGCTTTCTGTTGTGTTCTCAATTTGTTTTTATATGTCTTACCTCGTTGTCTTCGCCCTGTTCATCTGTCTGTTTGTACCGAGCTACGTTGTTAACATTCTACTAACTTTGCCGAATTAATGACTCAAAGTAATATGGCCACTCAGATGCGTGAAGCGATTCTGTACGGATATTCTTTGTTAATTAACAGCAAGAGCTTAGCAACGATTAAATTTATTATTAATTAGCGATTTCGATTCCTAATGACCGTGTCAGTTCAAATAATAATAATCACGGCTGATTACAATCGAATCGTTGATTATTAAATATGATTACATTTTGCTCTTCTCTGTGCTTGCCGCGTGAGTTCTTAATTTCTCTCTCACTCTGTCTGTAGGTTGCGTCGTGTGACAAAGACGAATTTAAAAATGAAGTTCGCGCTTTGCTATTACCTGTAGGGTCGTCCCAGATAACCTCATTAAAAATCGATATTGAGCGTTTTGACTTTGTTGAAAGTATTTTTCACGATAAACTAAAAAAAGCATTTAAAAATTAAATAAACTGATTAAAATAACAGAAATAATTTTTCCCTAATACTGTCTATGAATATTTTTATTTTCTTTATGTCAGATAACTTGCTATAAAAGTGCTTCTTCTCGATTAGATTTTGGACTGTGTTTTTTGTTTGACGTTATTTTGTATGTAGGTATTTTAATAGTATTGTATGCTTTAAAACACCAATCCCAAATATCTATTTCTTAAGTAGTTATAAAAATACTCTCGAGTATTAAGTAAGATGCTTAAAATATTGTATGCGTTTCTAGAATTCTAGATGATTTTGTTTTGTAGTGCTATGTTTTCTAGTACAGTTTCAAATGCTTCTTAATATGTAGGTATCTGACAGTGTAAATAGTTTGTGGAGTTGGTTTTATTATTCCATGTAGTAATTAGATAATAATCCTCAATCCTAATTCTGATGTTAGTAAATAAGTTTCTTTTTCATCTAATTTAATAATCCTAACGCTGTTTGTAAAAAATGATTTAAGCATTAAGTCAGCCTAACTATCAGATGAACGAGAATAGCCACTGATTAAATAAAATAAAATAAAATAAAATAAAATATAATAAGCCTTTATTGCTGCCTAATATTTTTTTTTGTTTTTTACATTAAATTTTTACATTAATAAACTAAATTTGTTCAATAACCCATGAGGTTTTACAAATTGTGATTTTTCGACGATCAGTTTATTTGACAGCTTGTCCTACGACAAAGGCCTCCTCTAAAGATTTCCATCGCTCTCTGTCCCTCGCTATTCGAATCCATTCAGGGCCGACGACTTTTTTGAAATCGTCTTCCCAGCGTTTCGTTTGCCGCCCTTTGGTCCTTTTGCCATCCCTGGACAAAAAAAAAAAAAAAAAAATCATTTCAGAATGGTATCCCAGGGATGGCAAAAAAAAAGCCACTGATTAACTACGTTTAAATATAAAATTACCTGTTTTCTAATTCTAGGAGATGCAGGATAATGCCCGTCCATATACCAACGGAACTATCATTCATAGTGGCCCCGTACAAATCGTCGCTACTGAATTCAAAGAAAAAACTCCCGAACCCCAGAAACAGAAAGAATCTACGCCAGAACTTAAAGAAATTGTTCCTATATCCAAGGATGTGACTCCGGATAAAGAAATAGTTCCTGCATCCAAAGATATAACTCCGGATCCCAAAATAGAACAGAAAGATGAAAGTATTGAGCTAATAGAGAATGAAACGGCCCAAATACGTAAAGAATCTACTCCCGAAAAAGAAATAATCCTTGTAACAGAAAAAGAAAATGAACCTGATACAGATAAACAAAATGATACTGGCATCGATCAAGACATAGCAAGTATGGAACAGATGAATAATTACATTGAGGGAACAAAAGATTTAGACAAGGAAATTCAATCGATGAAGGAGGAAATAAATAAAGACGACAATAGGGAACTTGAGACTTCACTCTTTGAAGAAATATCGATAAATGATCAAAGAGGAAATGTAGATCAAATTCAAATGGGCACAGAAATCGATGCAAATAAAGAAGAAGATTTTGGAATGAAGTCAGCTGAGTTTTTGAATGAGGAAAGGAAAGGTGAAGAAGCGGTTTCAACTGAAGATCTGTTGGAGGAAGCTATTAAAGATTTATCAGAAGAGGACGTAGTTCGGGATCAGGATAATCAGAGTGTTAAGGTAAGATACCGCACGTATCAACAACATGGTTTTAAATAAATTTGGATTACATTTTATTAATAAATGTGGTATAAACAAACTCACAGATATGCTTCATTATTTATCATTGGAATTGTAGCTATCAGGAAGATTTGTACAGGGATCTTCAAAAATCTATACATAACTTAAAGGCTAAAATGATGTGTGTGTACCCGCATATTGCCATAAACTGTCAACAACATAAGGTTCAAAATATTTCTACGAATTACTAAAGTGTACTGTCTGACCGAGTTTAATAAAAGGATCTTCTATTTTGTTAATTCCATATGGACTTTTGACGTTCGCTGTACATGAATGGTGGTTTTTCAGGTAGTCGGCACGGAGGTAACGGCGCATGCAGCGGACGGTGGCTCATACAAACCGGAGCCCCCTAAAGTAACTCCCCAGACGAAGACGGTAAGAATGACTACAGTATGTTCTTATGTGGTTGACGTCCAACAAACTCGCACGAAACATTTTTCCTCCACGTTTCTGATACGAACCGCTAAGGTGTGGAACGCCCTTCCAGCCTCCGTGTTTCCAGCCAAGTACAATCTATAGCACGGTCGCGAACCACGAAGAATTTTGTACATTGACCTCTTTGCCTACTGACAGTGGTCACAAACATTTTGCTGTTAATGCGGTTTAGATGAAATATTTGAAGAGAAAAAAAAGTTTTGCATGGAATTTGAAAAATCAATAATAATAACAAGGAATCATAGACAATAAAAAGAACTCAAAGCACAGATTAAATATAACAGCCGCAGCCACACATTTCCAAAAAAAAAATAGAAAACGAAAGGAAATCATTGTAATAAATTTATATTAAATTTAATTTACGTATTTATAGTAGTTAGAAAGTAGAATAATTACATTACTGTTATTTTTTACAATAATTTTGTTGCGAAAACTTTTTTTCTTGAAAACCTCCTTCATAGATTTGGATCCATCATGCAGGGGGAAATCAAAAAGCTCTGGTGCGGAAAAGAATAACTTTGCGCACGCTAAAAATACCCGGAAATATCATCTTTTTGAGCAAATGTATTAAAAACTAACAAACAAAACAATATAACAAAAACAAAAACAAACTTTACGTTCGCAGGTAAAAGGTTTAAAATCTCTGAGGACGGCGGTCATGACATCTGTGCGAGCGTGACGCATTATTTTGACGCGGGAGTGACAGAGACAGGTAGTAACAGGTCGATGTACGGAATTCTTCGTGGTTAGCGACCGTGCTATAGGTGCCTTCAAGAGAAGAGTGAATAGGCATTTTCTAGGCAAGCGCGCTCCATCCTAGACCTCATCATTGCTTTCCATCAGGCATGATTGTCGTCAAGCGCATACCTATCTTCAATAATAAAAAAAAGTATAGTACGCGGCTATTAAGTTGACCCAAAATGGTAGCGGTCTAGCTGGACATAATATCTTCGAGCTTTCTCTCGCGGCGCCCTCATAACGCGCTGTAGTTGACCCCAGAAAATGCGTTCTGCAGAGTGGTGAACTTATACGCTGCTACTTTTATTTTCCTCGAATACTATTTGGTTTTGATGAAAGAAGAATGTCTTTTCTTTGCATTTCTAAAGAAAATTACAGTAGAAACTGAACTGAAAATCGTTTATTTTTTGAGTTACTATGAGAATAAATATTAATAAACTGACATAACTGACCAACATTTTTGACGTGATAACGTTCAATAAATTGATGAACACCAGCAACGCACATGAAAAATAGTAACGTTCCGCGTAACGTTCCACCTGAACCTGTGCGTGCAAGCGAGAGCGCGCAACAAGCGATAGAGAGGCACGATAAAACAAACGATAGAGAGGCCAATTAGACGTTATCACGTAAATCTATCGTCCGTAAACCGACTTTACAGATAACCAATTTTTTTTCGTAGCACGAGGCGGAGGAAGTGACTTCAATATTCCTGCAGACGGAAATACCGCAGCAGTCGCGCGTGCTAGTGGCGGACTTCGCCGAGGAGCGGCCCGCGCAGGAGAAGCGCACACACTCGCCGGTGAGTGAGCACTCAATCACGGAACACTAAATAGGCACAGAAGGCCCACTCCGCACGATGGTTTAAAGAAATAGCGACTCTAGCGCTGACACAAAAAGTGCAATTCAGTTCGCAATAGCGCCTGGCCCCGCCCTCAAAATCGACACGCAACAAACGCAATGTTGTGGTCTCTTTCTATCGCCTAACTTTATCTCTTACGACGTACTAGGGCTGCCGTAGTCAGACGGCGCGTAAAATAGACCGTACAGAACTAGCGCGTGCAACTCGGCCCGCAAGCGGCAACCATCTGAAATATTGGCATCCGGACCCCTACACCTACTTGTAGCCGGGACGGTCACGTGATAAGTGAGACTGGCCTGACTCAATATGTGTAGACTATAGAGTGGTCGGAGGCAGACCGGCCCATATTCTGTAAAATTGACACTTTCAATGATAATCACTGTTGTCTATGGTTCATTACACATTGCTGCTTTAGTAAGGAAAAACGATAATAAAATTTTGTAGCAAATCTGTAATGGATATAAAATAAATGTTAAAAAAACATTGAAGGTCACTAAGTGATCATCACTGGGATACAGAATAAGGGCCTAGATGCGCATTTAGGTTATAGGTAGCAAGTAGAAACTTGGCGCGTATAAAGTCTAAAATGAAATCCAAATAGTCTTCATTTCACATAGACCCAACGTACAGGCTCTTGTAAAAGATCAATACTATTTGTGATACTTATTTGGTGATAACAACTAGTTGACAGAGTTCTAACCGCCCTGCAGTGAGAAGAAGCCCACAAAAAAACTCAGCTAGGTTTTGGGTTCAGCCACAATTCCTGCAGCACGAAAATAGCATCAAAGTCAGCAGCATTACCCTATAACAAGATACCGTAAGGCATAGACAAATTCAAATCCAAAATAGCCGCTGCCACAAAATGATGGCTTGTTTTGGTCAGAGGTTTTTTTTTTCATTTTGTTTTTTGACGTGATAACGTTTAATAAATTGATGAACACCAGCAACACACATGAAAAATAGTAACGTTCCGCGTAACGTTCCACCTGAACCTGTGCGTGCAAGCGAGAGCGCGCAACAAGCGATAGAGAGGCACGATAAAACAAACGATAGTGAGGCCAAATATGACGTTATCACGTAAATCTATCGTCCGTAAACCGACTTTACAGACAACCAATTTTTCTTTTAAAAATTTACGTCATTAAAATATGACTGTTTTTCGTTTTCAGCTGGTGGTGAGCGGCAAAATAACTCTGTCGCTGATACAGGACGCGCCACGAGACACGCCTGACAGAGATCTAGGTAAGTATATCGTCTAGTCCCTCCACGTATTTACATTCACACGTTGAAAGAAAAATGTAGTGGAGGAGCGTTCATTTTGAAACTAAACGATCTCTACAGAATTACTTCAATAGATTACTTACATCAATAGACATAAACACGTAAAGAATAAACGTTTTTTTTTGTAAAGTGGAAATTTAAGATTTTTATTTCCATTTTTAGGAACTTCACTAAATAAATTAGCATGACACAATAGACATGTACCCTGGACAGGGCGAACCGGTGCCCTAATGCTTGTTTTGTCACCAGCAGTATGGTCACGCTGTAGTTCGCTCAGCAGCCACCTATAGAATTTTGACAGATGGCGCTGCTGTTTGCTTGTACGAAAAAGTTTTACGTAAATCTTTCGGATGCCTATATCGTCGTTTTTTAACGATGCTTTGATTAAGTGTTAAACTTAAATCTACGTTTTACGTTGCAGAGGCATCGTTTTAGTACGTAAGGTTTTGTTACATTTGGCATTTTCTTGTGAAATAAAGTTTTTTTCTTTCTTTCTTTCTTTCTTCAGAGTCCACGGTGGATGAGTTTACGACGGCCAGCGCGTTCACGCAGCCGGCAGCCGAGGTAACATTGTCCACTTGACGCCCGCCCTCTGAGGCGTCCCTTACATCTTGTCAATGTTACCGTAGGACAGATTAATTTATTATGCGATAATCCGCTGCTTGAAAAATATAAATATATATCAAGGACATTACACACATCGCAATCTAGCCCCAAAGTAAGCGATAGCTTGTGTTATGGGTACTAGATAACTGATAAATATACATACTTACTAATATACATAAAAATAATATATTGAAAAACACCCAGACACTGGAAAACATTCATGCTCATCACACAAACATTTACCAGTAGTGGGAAGCGAACGCACGACCTGCAACGCAGACGAGACAGGTTTGCAACCGCTACGCTATTCGGTTGTCAAAAGATTCTGTTTGCTACATTATGCAGGAACACTACCCACATGAAACACCATACACAATTTCACCGGGACATCTTCAGGAGACGTTGACTTCACAACGTTCTCTACGATTTCGCATTGTGAAGTTTTCAAGTAGCGGATTACAGCAAAATAAATTAATCTGTCCTACTAATTATAGATTTCCGCAAAATAACGCCTGCTTCCATTCAATAATTCAAGATGTTACCGTCTTCATGGAAAGTTGCCTGAGTCGGCAGTTACTATAGCAACTGCTATAATGTTACTATGGTAACTGCCAACTACATGCCTTTTTTTATACCACAACATGACAAGAATAGCAAGACTTTAGCCTGCAACTCTAGCTTTCTAATTTCTATGTCCCATCCATAAGCATTTTTTTAATTACTATTGCTTCGCTTTCAATCGAAATAAAAAAAATGTACATTTTTAATTTCATCCCATTTCTTTTTTTAGCGCTTGTCATCTTGTTACAACAGCACGTTTATTATTAGTAACTTTTGCAATTTTTTCAAGCGGAACTTTATTTTTTCAAAACTCATCTAGATACCATTTCAAATCGAATTACACCTCAATCATAATTTTCTAATTTGACTAGATTGTTACAGAGAACTGACACTTTTTTTATTAATCGCTAAGCAAATATTTAGACGCACAGAACTCTACAAATTTTATAATAATCATTCTTGCCTTGTCTTTAGAAAGGGGACGATATGGAAGGGTCTGACGAGGAAATCGAAGAAGAGATAGAGATAGAAGAGATCGAGGAAGAAGAGGAAGAGGAAGATGGAGAAGTTGCACAGAAAGACGCGCACAAGTGAACTGATAACATTACATGACTCTACGAGTTTATAGACGTTAGTGATTGCGACTGATTGTGAAGTTCGATTGGGGGTCTAGCATAGAACTCGATAAAATCAATGCGATTATTGCTCGATAAAATTAATGCGAGGTAAATGGACATATATACCTTGGCGCGAAAAAATGTCGCCAGTTTATCGGTGCCAAAAATGTTTGTTTTTCGATCAGCAGCCTCCTATAGAATTTTGACAGATGGCATTAATGTTTGCTTGTACGAAAAAGGTTGACCTACGTAAATTGTTCGGATGCCCATATCCTAAGGTTTCTTATCGGTGGCAGGGCGAGTTTGTGAGAAATTGTGTTATTTGGCCGAACATCGAATATTCGGTAACTCGTTCAGCCGAAGCACAAAATATTTAGTAGTAACAAATATTAGTCTGGAGTAGGTACCTAACTGTTCAGCAAAAGATGTGTGCATTTATGAAATTAAAATATACAAGAGATGTACTGTCAGAAATATCAAAAACTTGATTCACCAATCCGTATACCGTTTATCGGTATCCTATATTTAATTTTTTCTGTTGTGGTATGGAACCCTGAAAAAGAGGATAAGTAACATTGCTTGATGTTATAAAAATTCTTTGTCAAAATTTCGTGCTAGACCCCCGATTTTTACAGAAAGGTTCATAATAGGTCCCCAAAATACGTATTAAATTTAAATACTACATTTTATACACTAGATTACTAAATTACTCAAGTAGATTTTTAATGAAAAGTGTAGGATTATCAATTTTTAAAATTATCAATGTTTGAGTCCAAAATATTATACAAATACGTAAGATACAATCATGGACACAATTTGAATAATTTGTCTTCTATACAATTAGAAATTGAACTGTTTTTAGCAAATAAAATTAAATAAGTATGTTAAATTAAATAATTTATTACTTGTAAATCTTAAATTAAATAATTTGTTACTTAATTTATTTTTGTAAAACATTTTGTTTTAAGAATTGTATTAATTACAAAAATAATTCACTGAATTGTTTTGAACTGTTTCCCAGAAATGCTATGATTTTATTTTCTAAACAAAAGTTCACAAATAAATTCTAATTAAATACAGATTTACGAATACAGAATTAAATATAGGTTTAAAGAAATATTTTATTCACAAATTATGAATTTAAAAGTGTGTTCCGTATTTGAATTGAGTGCCAAATTTACTTACAGCTTTTCAGAGAAAGTTTTTGTGATTTTTGTGTATTTCTATAATACGTGATTGCCAAAATTATAAATTGTAGCTGTGGTATTGTTAAATTTACTTTATCAAACTTGTATAAAAATGGACAGCTTTTTAGACCTTTGTTCATTGCCTTGATATTTATTATGCTCAAAATATTATACTTACAAGATTTGTGTAATTCATTGGTTTGAGTTGTCTTCTTAAAGTTCTGCATTTAAATTCCTTGATCTTTCTGTCTTCTGCTTTTGAGGATTAAAAATGTCTTATTGCCATTTAAATTATTATTTTAAGTAATCAGAAAAATAAAACAATAAATACATTAGAAACGATCAAGCTTTATGATAATCCTTGGAATTGCTTACAAAAAAAGGAATTCTAAATCTACCCATAACTCGTTACGAAAAACGGTTTAACATTCCTTTTGTGAAGAAATAACAAATAATATTTTTTACATTTTTTTTGTATGTTGTTAAAATGATAGATAATAATATTATGTTCTCAACATTTATTTTATAGCATTTTGTTAGTTGCTTATTGATTTTATGGTTATTATTGTTTGATTAGTTTTAGTAAGGAATAAATGTATTTAACACTGACTATAAGTGTTTTTATTTATTTCAGTGATTACTTAATTCATTATACATGTCCCTATGGCTAGATTTTCAGAATTAGTACATAAATAGCAAGCAAATGAAGCTCTATCAGGAAGCAACAAGATATATTGTCCCCTTATTATACAATTCTGTTTTTGGAGTAATTAAGATTGTTACAGTAGCTAGATAGTACTTAATATTATTATACATATTAATATAATACATAATATCTGGATGGTATTTTTTTTTGGTAAATACGACATTTTCTAAAAATGAATCCTAGCTAGATCATCACACCATGTATACTAAACTTTACCAAACAATTTCAAGGAAGGATTTTTATATTTATAAACATGTGAAGATGATACTTCTATAGATATGCTCACAATTTTCGCAAGTCTACAATATGTTATTAAACAAACTGCGAAAAACTCAATAAAATTTTAATTTTGCTGGCATACCTTTATTGCCGCTGCGTGGTCTTCTTAGCAGAACATTTACTGTGAGCCTTTAAAAATAGTAATAATTACTACTATCCGCCAATAGATGGCAGGAGTAATTTTTTTTTGTAAATACGACATTTTCTAACCCTATACCCAGATTTATTAGAAAATTATTTTTTTGCTTTTCAGTGGGTTGGTTTTTTGAAGGCGGTTCCCTTTTTTTAAAAAAGAAATAGAATTATCATGTGTTTTAAATGGGATTTTTTTATTTTTTTTTATTTCATACTTTTTAGTGATAAGTAGGTCTTGGGCTAATTAATACTACTTTATCAATTTATTCTAGTGATAGGTTTTTTAGTGATAATTACTTACCACTAAAAACGTATCATATAGTGATAATTACTTACCATTAAAAAAATAATAATAAAAAAAATTTTTTTGCTTTTCAGTGGGTTGGTTTTTTGAAGGCGGTTCCCTTTTTTTAAAAAAGAAAGAATTATCATATGTTTTAAATGGGATTTTTTTATTATTATTTTTTTTAATGGTAAGTAATTATCACTATATGATACGTTTTTAGTGGTAAGTAATTATCACAAAAAACCTGTCACTAGAATAAATTGATAAAGTAGTATTAATTAGCCCAAGACCTACTTATCACTAAAAAGTATGAAATAAAAAAAAATAAAAAAATCCCATTTAAAACACATGATAATTCTATTTCTTTTTTAAAAAAAGGGAACCGCCTTCAAAAAACCAACCCACTGAAAAGCAAAAAAATAATTTTCTAATAAATCTGGGTATACTTACCTACCTACTTAGTTTTTGAAGTCGGTGCCAAATCAAAATTCGCAATTAATTTTGAGTATGGATAATTTCAGGATCCTAAAGTTAAGGAGTCACCTAAGCGTTTAGGTGTTCCCTAAAGTTTGGTGAAACCGAAATTGTCATTAAGGGTTACTTAATTCAGCTTAGGTAGTCCTTAAAATTTAGGGAACGTTGGTGAAAACGGGCATTAGACTACTTATGCCCGTCAATTTAGTTTAAATTGCTGAAATGGAAGGAGAATTGAGCGATCTTTTAGAAAATATTGACGCTATTGAATCTTTAGAGTTAGTGGCTAATCCTAGAATATTTCATAGACCGTGAATTTGCCGTGAAAGACCGGACTTTTTCACAAAATCGGACTGGACTTTTTTATGTTCCTTTAATAATTTTACGAGTTTATCCTTTTCTTCTGCGGTAAATTTTTGGCCTCGTTTTCTTCTTACCGCCATTTTCGATATGAAGAAGTAATCGCAACAGAAAATATAACTTATTTCCATAGATAATTAAAAAAGCACAAACCGAAGTAAATAAAACTGAAACAGCCACAAAACTTCAATAAAAATCGAAATCTATTTTATTAAGCCAGACATTAAATTTAATCTTTAATTTTTATTCAATATCTATTTTAATATTGCATAAAGTTATGTTTTTATAACACAAATAAAAAAAATAAAAAAAATCCCATTTAAAACACATGATAATTCTTTCTTTTTTAAAAAAAGGGAACCGCCTTCAAAAAACCAACCCACTGAAAAGCAAAAAAATAATTTTCTAATAAATCTGGGTTTACTTAGTTTACGTTTATGAAGTCGGTGCCAAATCAAAATTCGCAATTCATTTTGAGTATGGCTAATGGCACCGACTTCAAAAACTAAGTAGGTAGGTAAGTATACCCAGATTTATTAGAAAATTATTTTTTTGCTTTTCAGTGGGTTGGTTTTTTGAAGGCGGTTCCCTTTTTTTAAAAAAGAAATAGAATTATCATGTGTTTTAAATGGGATTTTTTTTATTTTTTTTTATTTCATACTTTTTAGTGATAAGTAGGTCTTGGGCTAATTAATACTACTTTATCAATTTATTCTAGTGATAGGTTTTTTAGTGATAATTACTTACCACTAAAAACGTATCATATAGTGATAATTACTTACCATTAAAAACATATCATATCATATGTAATACTGACTTTGACATACCTACTATTATATTTATTATGCTGTATGCCTAATGACGAGGAATGTTGTTTCGCGATAGATCAAATAGATCGGTCCAGCCAAACGTGAGATAATCACGGACAAACCTAAATACTAATATAGGGGAAAACAGAGAGCCTCTTTTTTTGAAGTCGGTCAATTAAAACATATTTTTTAGTCAACTTGAGAATCACTATCTCTTTTGAAGTCCGTTAAAATCTACACTGTAAACTAATAATACCGATCGCAAGCGATTTTCTGTTGAGGAGTTCTGCTCTCCATCTCCGAAGATATTCATTAGATCTCGACCAAATTGAAATGAGTCTACCTGTGATGTATGGCCTACCTAATAAAAATAGAATTATCAAAATCGGTTTCGCCGAACTCGAGATAATCGCGAACAAACTTAAATACAAATATATCTATCAAACTAAGAACCTCTTGTTTTTTAAGTCGGTTAATATACTAAAACCTCCAGAATGTAACAAACACTTTCCTGAAAACCGCATCAAAATCGGTTCAGCCAAACGCGAAATAATCGCGGACAAACATACATACATACATACAAACATACAGGTCGAATACAGAACCTACTTTTTTTTTGAAGTCGGTTAAAAACTATTTACTAACAAAAAAAAAGTTGATAAAAGTGCAGCTCTAAAACAGGGGATTCATAGTAAGGGGTCACTTAACTTGGTGAAAATTAATTTAGGTAAGGGTTGGTATTTAGGGATTACCTACGCTAAGAGACTCCTACATAAGGAATGATTTAGGTATGGTTGGTGAAAACGGGCATTAGTCCCCTAACCTAGACCTTGTGACCAGTACCAGAGATAATACCACATTTGATGGAGAAGACCACACTACTGCTGCCTTTTTCAGATTAGAAACTGTTTTACTAATAATTGTTTTATTGACTGTTCACTTTATTTAAGAAAATGATAGATAAAAATTCAGCTTGACTTTAAAAAACGAGTCCATAGTCATGCTATACTGATGATAAATAAAACTGCAATGGTTTGACATTTTGCATCCATATATTTATTTTATAGTAATCGCACTTAATAAATTAAAGATTTTTGTATATACAGGCTATCATTTCTTTCCTAAGTTCCTCAGTTATGAGATTAGTTGACACCTGAAATAAGAGAAAAAATACTACCTCAATTACAAGTAGGAAACAGTTCAATCCACGAAGATGCGCCCCACTCCTTGACAATCGCTTTTTGTTTCTTGCAATGCTGCAGGAGTAAGCAGTATAGCAATATTGTTTTTAGGTGTTTATCAAGGAGTGTGGCACGACTTCGTGGATTGGACTATTAATAACAACCTCATACTTTTACACTTGCATGCGCAACTATTGCCATGTCTCAGTGTGTTTAAATTTAAAATTGATAGTTGCCATTGGTGGATGTTACACGCATTCGCACCCACTGTGGACCTTATAGTATTGATTGTGAATACAGGTGTAAAATGAAAAGGCAGGAAATATACTACCACAAAATATTTCTCATCCACATGTAGCTAATCTTGAGTTCCTTAGTACTTGCCATTCTAGCTAACTATAATCTGATGAGACGTAAAGTGAATAGACATTTTCCAAGCAAGCACAGACTATTTATAATTATAGAATACACTGAGGTTTTAAGACTACTACAGACCAACACAATGCAATTGGTCGGTCTTGACACAACATAATCCAGAAGTCACCTATTCGTTCTATGTTTACATCATACAGCTACCTTAACTACGTACCCTTAGTCCAAGTCTTCATATCCTCCATATCCTTAACCAAGGTCCAGTCGTGTTTCACAGACCTGATGGACTTAGGCGCTGGGGTAATCTCGGGGAAGATTTCCCAGCCTTGGTCAACACTCATCTTCTTAGCGATGGCCGCGACCCCTAGGACCACCGCGGCCGGGACCCCGAGGGTGAGCGACCTTTGCCAGGCTCCCAGCACCGCACCGGACGCGGCACCGCCCAAGAAATAGTTAACATTGTCATTTTTGCCTCTGATATTTTGAGCACAGTTAGCAGTCACTGTAAATGCAGTCGCCATGCCCACTAGGGGGCCAATAAAGTAGGCGTAACGGTAGGCAGTGTTGAAGAGACCCTTGGGATGGGAGTACATCAGGACGTCCATAGTAGCGGTCCCCAACCCCGCCAGCGCGGCGTATTTGCCAGTTACGATCGTCTTCTTGAAAACGTCGTGCCCTTCAGGCGTGTCGTAGTACTTGTAGGACAGCATTTTTTTATTATTACAATAAAGCTAATTTTTCGAAATCTGTTACACAACAGCAACACGACCAATGACATTTGAAAATGTCAAACTCAAATGACAATTCCCTGACACTTGACAGACTATGGGTCAAAGAGATAACAAAACTGTCGCATTCATTTATTTTAGCCTAGTTTATAAATGTTACGATTACGTAAAAATTGGTGAAAAAAAACCAGAAATTTTGCTAAAAAGATGTTTATTTTCTATTCAGGGTACCCAGTTTTTTTTCCAGAATTTTCGTTTCATGAGGATGGCCCATTACTTCCAATCATTAATAAGTTTGATTCATCGTGATAGATCATTTAGTTTAAAAGTTACACCGTTTTGTTTACACAAGGGCAGCGAACAAAAATTTTAAAAATTCCAAAAAAATATTTAAAAAAAAATTAGATTTTTTTGAATACGTTTTCCGTCGATAAAAATAGGCTTATTTTTCCTCATTTCAATATGTGCACAAAATGAAGACTCACACTGTATAGGTACCTCACACTTCACAGACATATAACTCTGTACTGCCCTCTACCATGCCCTTTACACTCTACATCACCACAGAACACAATACCCCCACAATCTCAGACCACAATACTCTTGCTACATCACTATTTTATTTGACATATCAAGATATTGTCGATGGTCGTCATTACTCTTTATTCTTTTTGTCTGTGATTGTGACATTGTCAAAAATACCAAAAATGGCGGCGGACGGTGACGATGTGATTAGTGATCATGAAAAAGTGAGAATTGTTTCGGATTTTATACTACATTCACCTCCGGGAGAGTTCAACGAAGTGTTCAATGATGTGAGAGTATTGTTAAACAATGATACCTTGCTGAAGGAGGGCGCGAGCGGTGCCTTCGCGCAGTACAACAGGGACCAGCTCACGCCCGTGCGCCTCGAGGGCTCGGAGCTCCACACGCTCGTCACCGACCACAACGACCTCGGCGGCGGCCGGTTCTTCGACCCGCGCTCCAAGCGCTCCTTCAAGTATGACCACCTGCGCAAAGAGGCCTCCGAATACGAGCCGTACGAGCCCGACCGGGTGGCGGAGCCCTGGCGGGCGGCGCTCGACGTGGAGCTGACGAATTACGTGGCCGAGCATTACAAGCACGGCGCGAGCTTAGTGGTGGGTCGCGCGCTCGATTCCGGGACCGTGTCTTTGGTAGCGTGTATCGAGGACCACCAGTTCCAGCCCAAAAACTACTGGAACGGGCGGTGGCGCTCCGTGTGGTCGCTGACCGTGGGCGGAGGAGCCACGGAGCTGAGAGGAATGTTGCGCGTGCAAGTGCATTACTACGAGGACGGAAACGTGCAGCTGGTGAGCTCCAAAGAGGTGCGGGCGCCGCTGGTGGCGAGCGGGGAGGTGGCGGCGGCGAAGGAGTTCGTGCGGCTCGTGTGCGAGGCGGAGAACTCGTATCAGACGGCCATCTCGGACAACTACAAGACGATGAGCGACACGACTTTCAAGGCGCTGCGTCGCCAGTTGCCCGTGACGCGCAGCAAGATAGACTGGGCGCGCCTCGTGTCCTACACCATCGGCAAGGAGCTCAAGAGCCAATGATGTCCCGCCGCCGCGCTGTGAGCTGCAGCGTCGCTCCTCTGTACATATTCCGCAAGGCTGAGTCCTCAGTGACCGAGCACCCAACCAGCGGACTCTCCGGTGCACTAAATACATTACCACGACATATGCTTGCTCTCATGAGCACCCTGAAAATAACAGTCATTTGACAGTTCAAAGTAGTTCCAAATGTCTATCATAGTATTACAGAAGATCACCACTGTCACTATTGCAGTGAGTAGGGGACTATACTTGTCTAGTCAAGTATGTATTTAGTGTGCCTGAAGCTCTGCTTGTTTGGTGCTTCATCACTCAGGTCCCAGCCGAGAGTAAATCTTGTTCAAATGTTTACTCGCCGCCTGGCGCGTATTTATCTACGAGTATAGAGAAATCGCTATTGTAACTGTTAAATTTTATTGCATTTTGTTACTCTCGTGAAAGGATATGGAACGCTTTGCCCGCTTGCAAGTGGCATTTACACTGTAGGGATTTATTTATTCCTTTTTATTGGGTAGTTGGCACAGAAGTAAATAGCTCAATCCATTGTTATTTCATGGAAAAAATTATCATTTCCCTAAAATTGCAACTTGCCAAAAATGAATGCAAAATATGTGAATCCATACTTCCAAAAACAACTCCTGCATCTGTTACTGTAATAATAATATGATAAAAATGTTAGATGCAAGTTCAAAGTTCTTAGAGGAGCGGTATTCTGTCCCCACACAAACAATAAATTTGTTTGAGGATTGAATATTTATGTTTTACTCTAAGCATTGTAGATAATTCAGAAGTATTTTATAAAAAAAAAAATTAGTCAACTACCCAATGTAGAAACTACTAAAATTATCCATTTCAATTTATTCATGAGATTATACAGAGCTTTCTTTTTCAGGACCTTTTTAGGGTAGACTAGGTCCATAGGGAAAACAATTACACAAACTTTGTTTTACATTACAGAAAATGTTGTTTTACAAAAACAATTGATGTAAACTGTAAGGAGTGATTGTTGTGTAAGCAATATGAATCAGATTTTTTTAATTTTGATCAACAAATGTCAATTACAAGAATTATAATTATGTTAAATGGTCTTATAGTCATCGCCTAAACAGTAAACTGTGCTTGAATTTTAGTCCATCCAGTTAAATTATTATGAATTGCATTGATCATCAGTATTATTTGTATATTAGTTATTCTCTTGGTAGCCACATACCTATCTAAATATTTGTGAAAGTGTGTGAATTCACATTTTATGCATTATTTATATTGCTTCAGACATGATTTATGAACTGTGTATGTATGAAGTGTGTTTACACATTTATTTTCACACTTGTGTGAGTTCTAAAAGTTAGGTGTCTTCTGGTTTATTTAAATCTTCAGGTCTAATTGTCTTTGTTATTGGGAATAGCCCTGTTTTAATATTTGTTAATTTAGTTTAGCTTAAAAGATTTTGTTGCCAAATAATCGCAAAATCAAATCAAATGAAATAAATAGGCAAGATTCAAAATAATCTCAGTATAATAATTATTTTAAGACTTGTCAATTTAAAACTTTTTTATACAACATGAAATTCTTGCTGAACTCCCACATTATTTCACAAAGATTTATATAGTTTTCTGTGGCGTTCATAGTATTGCTTGCATGATATTACTGCACTTGATTGGTCAGGAATGTAGAGTGGGACTCTTATAAATGAATGGTGCATTTAATTGTAGTTAATAATTTTAAACAAAATGTCCGCGTAAAAGCTTTAAGGCGAATTTTATGGGCAAAAGAGCACAACGGTTGATTTCTGATTCAATGTGTTTCCATACGCGGAGGATTGCTCAACATGTTACAGAGATAGTGGTGGTGATAAACAAATAAAAAATAATATTGTCCATAAGATACGGCGTCGCGAGTAATTGAGCGAACGTAAGTGTAACTTTTTTATATTATGTATGTAATAATAACGATTAAAATGCCAATAAGGTTTATTTTGTAATTAACTATTATTATTATTATAATTTAAAGAACTTAATTAATAAATAAAAAAAGGAAAAAACCAAGAACTCTGTAATGTATGATTGAATTCATTTGAATAAAAATATATATTAAAATGTTGCTAACAATTTTTTCATTTTCAATCTCTATCTTGCAACTGACTCGCAGTCTGTTTTACATTAGCTGTAACTACCAAAGATTATATAGAAGAAAAATTGTCTTTACTGACTTACACTACTCTTAAAGGAAGGTATATTTTCAAAACTATCCTAATTATTATTTCCCCTGAAAGTATCAATTTCCCTGAGCTATAAAAGGAGAATGAACAAAGGTGGTATCAAGTTTACCTATGAACCAAAACAAAAATAGTCTTAAGAAAAAATAATGTTTGTAGCGTTTTCGTCATTGGTTTTTTTAAGAACCATAGGCACTAGGGATTTGTTTTTCATATCTGGAATTTAATTTTGCATACAAAAAGTTAAGTACCTACCTACTTTCTTTTCGATACACATTTCGTGTCATAAATGATTTTACTAAGAAGTACAACTTGTTTGTTTGCCTATAACTTTAGAATCCGGATGTTAATTAAAAAATAATAATTGTAGGAGTTAATGTGGAGACCGTAGTCTATATAAAAAAATTGGGTTTGATGCAGCTTGATACTACCCCGATACCATACATCCATGGTCATTATTCTTTAAATTTGACGGAAAAATAAATATTGAATGAAAATTTGTGTGTCGATAATACAATTTCTCGTACCATACAGTCGGCGCCCATATTGAATTAGTACGGCACTAGTACGGTATGAGTTGTGTATGTATCACATAATATGACTCATAGCCGAGTCGCCACTCCACTGAACTGTCCGCGGCATCGCGTCGTCAGCGAAATAATTAGAATACTGAATTTACATTCAATGCACTTTTTGTATTGTATTTTTATTAATCAATATTTGCATTTGCGAATTGAACATTAAGTTTTCTTGGAACTCTCGAAGGTTCACAAACTTATACTTAGGTACGTAAGAGTGATAAGCCCCGATTCAAAATTGCATCAAAATTGCCCCAGCCAATTCTATATCTCTAAAAAACTAAAACAGATTTCACACTCAAATGACAAAATGTTTCTTTAAACACGTTTTATCTATCCGTTCTCGCTCCTTGGTTCTCTGTTCTCAGTTCTTTATTTGCCATTTCACATATATGGCGGTTCCCAATATTCAATCTATCCATGGTTTCCCTTCCTAGAGATGGAAATTTGACATAACTTGTATGGATGGAGCTTATGTCACATTTATATCTCTAGTAGGGCAAATTTAATATAGATAGAATACTGGGATTTGGGAACAGGCAATAGTCATGTTAACACAATATACTTACCTACAATGATATCATAATGTCAATTTATCATTTTCGATACCTAGGATGGGCGTAGCAATCTTAGCAATCTTGGTTACGTACCTACTTACTGCTTAAAATATTCGACTACCATCCATGTTGTTTTGGGTTTGCTTACCAGCTGTGGCTAGAATTCATACAAGTGCCTCGGTGAGCACGTGTATCCTCCAAACGATTTACTCAGAAAAAAGTGCCGATAGAAGTGAAAACTCAAAAACTTATCTCTACACAGAACACAGAGTACCTACACAGAAGTACAAAGAAGTCTGTCGGTGGTAACATGCGGTAACGCTGTTGCGAATTCAATGGTTTTTTTCTATCCTAATTAAGACCCAACTTACCTGAAGAAGTTTTACCGGTGTGTGGTAACGCTGTAGCGAGTTCAATGTTTTTTCCCATCTCAAAAATAATGTGTTCTAAGAAGTTAAAAGTTCAGTTCCAGTAGATACAAACATTACTGACTTCTTTTAATATTTTTCGATACTTACATATTTGAGGTATTTTGGTTTTTGCATCATCAACAATTATAAAGCTGGGGTATAGTATAATGAAATATGAGCTAGGAACCGTCTCCCCATAGCCAGAGGCGACCTACTTAGAACGCAATTACTCTACGCAATCCAGTCATGTATTGCTGACACAATTTCCTTGCGAAACAGACTTACACACAAGTTTTTAGTTGACAGTAATCAGTAATCTCATCTGTAGTGTCGATGCAGCTGAGGATGTTATCGCACTAACCTGGAAGGATAAGTAACCTCTGCTACACTGCATCGCAACGGAACGACTAATTGCTTGCCTTTGTAGTGTCGATGCAGCTGTGGAATGTGGATGTTATCGCACTAACCTGGAAGGATAAGTAACCTCTGCTACACAGCATCGCAACGGAACGACTAATTGCTTGCCTTTGTTAGCAAGTGCTTAATCCGTCAAGAGCAAACGACTAAGCTAATTTAGAAATAATCCAATAATGGTGATTTTGTTATTATAATGGACAACTTATTTTTTTTTTGTATATTTAGGTAGATTAATTTAAATCAGACGCCGATAAAATATACCTAACCTAGGGCAGTAATATTCTTTATCGAACAATGTTTTTACAGCTCTTTATACTTAGGTACTGCTATCGATCCTACTTCCTATAAACGGTGGGATGTTTAAATAAAACAGTAGAATATTTTTTGGTATTTTATTGCTAACTTAATTTTATATATATTCACAGCCACTTTTCGCGCTGCCATTATATAAAAAATACTAATATTCTAAAGTAAATAAATTTGAATTAAAAATAAATTAATACAAATCAATCAATTGATACCTATTACAAATATTAACTTTTAAATTATTTTGATACAAAGATACTTTCATAGAATAGGATGACCATCTTAATATACTTTAAATACTTACTTACTTAATATACTAAAAATTATAAAAGAGACCAGCTTAGCGATTCTCCTAACGCGTGGGCTGCATTTAGTGAAGTGAAATGTTTAAAAAAAAACGTCGCGGCATTAGCGTAACCAAACCTCCCCCTTCTCCACTCATGCGTAGGTATTATAATATCACGCCTACGTGAAGTATGGTGAAGTGGAATGAGTCATCAACTCATCACACTCAGTGTGTCAAAACACTACGCGAATCGCTAGGCATGTTTAAAAAAGTATTTTGCGAATTTCCAAGCGAAGCAAGCAATGGCGAATCAGAATGCATTCGACATTATATTAGTACCAATTGAAAATGAAGAAGTTCGAGACGCTTGAATTAATGCTAGAAAGTATTTTTTTTTAATATTAAAAAAGTATTTCAGTCTTATGAACTTATTAAAAAAATCATCTTATCTTAAGTGTTACAAATGCATATTACAGAATCATAATTAGATGTTGTTATTTGTGCGGTGGTAAAACTGGTTTATAGTTTAGGTAATAGTTGTGCTTGTTATAAAACGGCTGGTAGTACTGCATGTTGTAGGGAACTGCTGAATGTCTTCTCCAAGCAGACTGAAGATGTGGGTTGATTGGAAAAACTAGAAAAAAAAACAATTTAAAAGTATGATGCAGAATAGTTTATAGAACTATAAAGTTTATCGTATCAACCTACCTATATCCGTTGGAGCGACAAAACTTTTTGGTGGCAAAACTATTGCTGGAATGGGTCCCTCTATACCCGTTGGAAAATCTAGATCTTTTTCTGAATCTATCACATGGAAATCTGTTAACGATGGGTTGACAAAAGCCAGTTTTTCTTCATTATTTTCTACTCTAGAATTACTCTCAAGTTCGTTTTTGTTGTTATCCTTAATTTCTGCTTTGCGATTTACTTCATTGGTTATTTTTGAGTGTGCGTGAATATCTATCGTTGTGTTATTTTCTTTGGAAATTAAAGTATCCCTTTGTTTTGTAACCTCATTGTTTACTTTGACTGACGTTATATTGCTTCCTTTAAAACTTTCATTTATACTAAACTCAACAACTGGATGTTCACTGGCATTATACTTTCTATTTATATTTGTTAAATATTCATTCACCTTTGGAATTTTATTTTCATCTTTTGAATTTTCATTAATTTTTGTATTTTCACTTTCAGTAATTGAATTATTATTACTGGAAATAATATAAATATAATCTTGTATAGGAATTTCATTCTCATCCTTAATAATTTCGTTTTCTTTTGGTGTTTCGTTTCGATCTTTAACGCTTCCATCTAGTTTTTTGTTATCTATGTCTTTATCTTCATTGTTATTTTTATGTACTACTTTATCATTACATTCTTTTGTATCCTCGTATTTATTTCTTTTAGTCAGATTGTCATACAAGGGATCTTCAAGTGGTATACCCTCAGGTATGTCCTCAAAAGAGAATTCATGTGTAATCAGTATTTCCTCGCTATCTGTTAAGGATCTAGCTTTGTTGAAGAGGTTGTCTGAAGCGTGATAGTAGCTGGGGTCATGAACTATCCGCGATGGACAGTCTTCTGGTATGGTGTACATCTATAAAAAATAAAGATTTATGTTATGACAAAGAAACAGCGCGTTACCCCAGAACTTTTTGTAGAAAGAGAAAGTGAGTCGCGATAGGTCTAATTGGTTTGGATTGTAATCATAATCATAGCAGAGCTGACTTAGGTCATGTAAATGAATGTCAAGTAGGTCTTAAATTGTTGGGAAGACCAGGAATGTACTTACTAAATAAAGACTAATATTATCGAGTCAAGCCTACCAGGTGCCACTCGGTCAGTGTGATGGGCTATGGCCAAACTGGTTTCATTCCTTACAGGAGAAATGAGTCCAACATTGGGTCCTCTTTTACAGAGGTTGAAACTCGAATAAGATGAATTTGTTTGGTCTTTATGTTTTAATGTATGTTTGACTAAGGCCGCATTTAAAGAAGGCTCAGAGTCACTCAGCGGGCGATGAAGAGATCTTGCTTGGAGTTTCTCTGCGTGATCAAATCAGAAATGAGGAGATCCGTAGACGAATTAGAATCACCGACATAGCTTAACGTATCTAGAAGCTGAAGTGTAATTAGTTTGGAAATGGAAAGGAACATAGCTCGTAGAACCGACGGACGTTGGTGCTCCGAAGTGCTGGAATGGCGACCCCGCACGGGAAAGAACAGTGTTGGCAGACCTCCGACTAGAATATGGCCTACGACATTAAAAAAATCGCGGGAAGGCACTGGATATAAGTGGCTCAGGACAGTGTGGGCTGGAAATCATTACAGGAGGCCTTTATCCAGCAGTGGACGTCCGTCGCCTGGAAAGAATGAACGAACGACCGAATAGGTATGTTTGTGGAAGCCTTTGTCCAGCAGTGGACGTCCGTCAGCTGGAATATGTTTCAAGAGTTGATTCTTCACCTGTGTATCCTTAATATGAGGTCGATAGTAGTCCAACACCTTGGCGTGCGCCGGCTTGGTCCTGGCACTGGGCCCGACGGCGTGCACCTTGTAGCACTGGTGGCCGGCGCGCGATATCGTGTCGCTTCCGTCTCGTGAGCCGAGGTACAGCGTGGCCTTACCGCTGTTTGGAGACAGCTCTATGCGGCGAAGCACTGTAAGATTGAAATTATTAATTAAGAGTTCATAAAACATTTCTATTTAATTGTTACTTGACTGCCAAGGAAGAATTATGTTTTTCGCGCGTATCTTGAATGTTAGGTGCGCGTCTATGTTTATTAGGTGCCTCGTAGGTGCCGTATTTTTCAAACTGCTGAATGAATTTTTACGGTTAAGATTAGGTTGTAGGTTAGATTTATGTTAATCAGCCATTCTCGAGAACGACTAATTTTGAGTCAGAATGAACTTCTTATGAGCTAAGTACATAGAATGGTTCTATTATTGGGAAAGTCCTAAATAATCCGGATCATTTAGCCATCTTAGTAATTAGTTAGATTAGTTATTTATTTACCAGCAGACCAACGACTGAGCAATGAGCATAATGCATACTCGACTGCGGATCAAGATCCCCACTCGATCCACGAGTCGGGCCAGTATACCTAGGTATGCAACAGATTCAATGAACAGTAGGCAAGTAGGAACCTATTGATTGAGTTTTTCTGTCCATCATCCCGGAGGTTGGAAATTGACGGTGGATCAACCCAGTGCTTAGAGAACGTTAAGCCGTTGGTCCTGCGCCTGATTATATTATCTCTCCGATCTTGTCCATTGCCGGCTCATTGGCCTAAGAGCGAGAGGAATAGAGAGTGCACCTGACACTTGTGCGCGCCGCTTACATGGCTAAATCTCGTTGTTGTTGTTGAAACGATGTAGGACATCTAAGAATAACAGTGTTTCATCTGCAGCGAAATCACCGTCATTCTGAGACCAAGTCTGCAATTACATCATAGCTACTTCATTTACATGGTGTATAATGTGTTATCTAATGAAGAATAGTTCAAGCTAAAAGCACGTGTTGAATATAGTAAAATAACCAGCAGCCGTAGCTTAGCTATATTTTCTCTTATACTTTTTTCCTCTATCTCTACAATGATCTTGGTACGCTTATACTCAGATTATTAGCTTATGGCACAGAACACTAAATAGTACCAGAAGGTTCACTCCGCACGAAAATTTAAAGAAATAGCGACTCTAGCGCTGACACAAAAAGTGCAATTCAGTTCGCAATAGCGCCTGGCCCCGCCCTCAAAATCGACACGCAACAAACGCAATGTTGTGGTCTCTTTCTATCGCCTAACTTTATCTCTTACGACGTATTAGGGCTGCCGTAGTCAGACCGCGCGTAAAATAGACCGTACCGAAACAGCGCGTACAACTCGGCCCGCGAGCGGCAACCATCTGAAATATAGTAGTCCGAAACTCTACGTCTTGTAGCCGGGACAGTCACGTGATAAGTGAGACTGGCCTGCGGAACAAAATTAATAAGCCACTTGATTAATTTGTGGGTCGGATTCGGATGTTTGCACGCATTTTTCCAATTTCATCTCAAAAACGTATCAAATGCAAGATTTATCACGAAATTCTAGATGTGTACACGTGCAGTATCAATTAGGTCACGTAGAAATGCACCTTGATCCCGAATGGAAAGTAGGAACAACAAAAGCCCCATCGTCTGGATGACTCTCACAAACGTGTCCCAGATATCCCGTCTCCCGGGAACAAAGGCAGTGCCGGACTGCCTGAAATGGACACAAAGTTTTTTTTTGGGAAAGCATCGATATGAACCTAGGTATGAGCCCATCTGAACATTTTACCGTAAACCTTCTTCATATATTAAGGGACAAGTAAATCTTTAGTATTAGTATTTTCCATGTCACAATGTTGGTTACCGTACTCCTCCGAAACGGCTTTACCGATTTTTACCAAATTTTATATGCGTATTCTTTGTTTTTGTTCTTCTTTAATTCGTGGCGTCACCCAGTCCAAGGCTCCGACTGAAAATCAGCGCTGTGTGCTCCCATGCTTATCACACAGCACCATGCTGTGACAGGCGTTGTCTGGTGCTTCCCTCACTTGGGCAATTATTGATATTTGTTGCCCGAGTGGGGGAATCTTTCAGGCATCGTTTTAGTACGTAGGTGTATTGCTTTGTTACATGTGGCATAATTTTCTGCGGAATAAAGTTTTTCTTTCTTTCTTTCTTTCTTTATTCAGTAGGTCTGAGAATCTATTATACTATCTATGTTTTTTGTTTATATTCCTAATGGCAAAACAACGTTTGCCGGGTCAGCTAGTAAAAAAAAATTAAAAATACGACTGTCCTGTGGTTAACCGAATTTTCCAAAAAAGTAGTGTTACTCGGAACGATGTAAGGATTCTAACGATACCCCATATTATTATGTCCAAATGTCTTCAGTCGTTCGAAAGTTATGGTGGAATAAAGAAACTGGAATAAAACATTACACTCCTTTTTTGGGCAGTCATGTAAAAAGTAGCGCTATATCTGACAAAATTCCATTAATACGCCAAAATATGGAAAAAACCGTCCCTGTGGCGCGTTTGCGGACTAATAATTCTAGTGAAGTGATTTGTATTGTGGATCGCGGTCCGTAAACGATGCCGTGGTCGACGCCGTTGGTGTCAAAACATACTTTTTTCGCGCGATGTGCTGGGTCCTGAGTAGGTATATGTCTAATTCACAAAAACTTTTTGTGAAGTCATTCCCAGTAGAGATCTCTACAATTTCCCGATTTTATCTATCCTGCTAATTATGGATTTCCGCGAAATAACGCCTGCTTCCATTCAATACCTAAGTACTTATCCTGACATTGAGGTAGACTTATCAAAGATATTTGTCATTCTAATACATTTGAGCGTGCATACATAAATGATATGGCTAAGTAAGAGCGTTATGGCTGTTCCAATTGTATTTTTTTTTATTTGGGTCACAAAACTGGTTACAATCTAGTAGTAAGTAACAGGACTTAAGGCTAATTTAAGTATCTAGACTGCAACCTACTTGATGCAACCACAACATGCGTATATCCACTATCTTTTATTACAGCTCATTTCAGTAATCCAGCGGGCAGTGGGCCAAGGACGGCCCGCGCCCTGTTTACCCGCTCGCCGTACTAGCGCTTTGTACCGCGAGATTGCTTTCATTGTCAGCTTTTCATTTTCAGTTGTAATTGCAAGCTTTATATTAGTTTCACGCGAATGCGAGAGTTTATGAATGCTTACCTGGAATTTTGCGAGGAAAATTTTATGTTATACTATAGCAGGTTGAGTGTAAGAAAACCTCTTTTTATAGTAGTGTTATTATCTCGCTGCAGACTCGGTCATAAATCATTCGAGTGTTTCAACTCACCAAAAAACAACAACAACAACAACACTCGAATGATTTATGACCGAGTCTGCGGCGAGATAATAATACTACTATAGACGATCTTCGTTTCCCGCCCATTTCTAAATTGCCTTAGGTCGGGTTACGTGGGAGGCTTCGGCCGTGGCTAGTTACGGGTTACCTCTCCATCCAGCAAGGACTCACCGCCAAGCGATTTAGCGTTAGTTACTAATATTGTTACTCGTCAGATGAGATCGCAGTCTACTACAAACTTGAAGAGAGTAAAATAAATCTCGCTGCCCGCGGTGAAATAAAATATCGCACTCACAGGCTTTACGGCAGGACTGCCGGACAACACGCGCGCTCCTGTTTTCCATTTTATTGCATCGTGGACAGCGAAACATTGCGTTTACTAAGTTTGACGACCGAATGGCGTAGCGGTAGGGAACCTGCTGTCTGCGCCGGAGGTCGTGGGTTCGATTCCCACTACTGGTAAATGTTTGTGTGATGAGCATGAATGTTTTCCAGTGTCTGGGTGTTTTTCAATATATTGTATTTATGTATATTAGTATGTATGTATATTTATCAGTTATCTAGTACCCATAACACAAGCTATCGCTTACTTTGGGGCTAGATTGCAATGTGTCCCGTATAAAAAAAAAACAGTGTAGTCAGTTTGGTCTAGGCGCGAGGCAAATGGCAATGGCGAGAAAAAAATGGTCACCCGCATGCTAAGGTTTGCAGACTTCATGTTTACTAAATGATCAGACTAAGTTAAAAGAGCCGGTACCACAGAGCCGGTACCTACCTACACGTAAAATGCATTAGCGTAAAGAGCATTTGAGTTAATGGCTTTCATGTATTCTTACGAGCACGAGCGTATTAAATGTTACGCTTTTACTTTTATAATGCAAAATAATGGAATATTTTAAAAGACTGCCATTTGATACGGTCATCAAATCTGTTTGACTACGGTTTCATAAGATATGGCTCATATAAACAGCGAGCTATGGACAGACGTAGTGTTTGGAGAATCTTCACATGATTAATTTATTAATATCAGAATCTAGCTGACTCGGCAAACGTTGTTTTGCCATATAAATTACTAGCTTTTGCCCGCGGCTTCGCCCGCGTGAATTTCGGGCTGTTACAAATACGGTGGGAGCCAACGATTTTCTGGGATAAAAAGTAGCATACGGGATAGACAAACAGTCAACTACTAAAATAAATAAAAATAAAAAGCCTTTTATTTCTAATCTCATGGTATTTACAATGTTATTACTTTTTAGATGAAATAAGTGTTAGTTGTGTTAGTGTTTGTCTTATTCTAGTTGGTAGTGTTATTTGTATCAGTGTTTATTGGAGATGTAGTCCCATATCGGGTAAAGGCCTCCTCCATCCGCTTCCAATGCTCCCGATCTTTGGCAAGGGTCAGCCAGTTTGTGCCAGCAGTCTGGGCTATGTCGTCAGCCCACCGTTTGTATGGTCTTCCAACCTTTCTTTTTCCTAGTGGACCTTTCCAGTTAGTGGTTCGTATCGTCCATCTGTCGTCAGTGAGCCTTGCGATATGTCCTGCCCATCGCCACTTTAGTGCTAGTGCCTGTGTTAGAGCATCTGTCAGCATTGTCTTTTTCCTAATTTTTGTACTTCGCACTTTGTGAATTTTTCTTATTCCTAGTATGCTCCGCTCCATTGCTCTCTGGGTGATTATAATTTTTTGTTTGGTTCTGTTAGTGTGAACCCATGTTTGGCAGCCGTATAATAGGCAGGGTAGTATACAAGTGTCCATTACTACTTTCTTAAGGTTCAAGGAGTAGTGGCCTTTTAGGATTTCTTTTAGTGACCAATATTTTTGCCATGTGATGTTTACTCTCTTTTGTATTTCTTCTTCGTTATTTGTCTTGTTAAATGTCACTTGTTTTCCTAGGTATGTATAAGTTTTAACATATTCTATGCGATTTCCCTTGACCCATATTGGTTTTTCATACCTATTCGTCATTACTCTAGTCTTGTTTGCATTCATTTCCAAACCTATCTTGGAGCTTTCCATAGCTAATGAGCATATCATTTCTTGAAGTGTGTTTGGTGTTTCAGCCAGTATGACAATGTCGTCTGCGAACCTTAGATGGTTTAGGTATCTCTTGCCTATTTTAATACCTTTGTGAGCCCAGTCTAGCTTCCTAAAGATGGTTTCCAATACAGCTATGAAGAGTTTTGGTGAGATGGGGTCTCCTTGCCTCACGCCTCTTTCAATCTTGATTGGGTCACCTCTTGTTTCCAGTTTAACCTTACTAATGCTGTTAGCATATATGTTCTTCAGAATGTTTATATATTTTCTATCGACGTTAGTTTCAGTGCTTCCCAGATTGAGTTATGACTAATTGTATCGAAAGCCTTACTGTAATCTATGAATGCTAGATATAGAGGCTTGTTGTATTCTTTGTACTTCTCCATTGTTTGTTCCAGTGCCTGTAGATGGTCAGTTGTACTAAAACCCGAACGGAAGCCTGCTTGTTCTATTGGTTGTGAGTCATCAATTGTAGGTGCTATTCTGCTTAGGATGATAGATGCGAAGAGTTTGTATGTACTTGCCATCAGACTGATTGGCCTGTAATTGCCTATATCTAATGGGTTTCCTTTTTTATAGATAAGTGTTATTTCTGAAGTGCACCACTGTTGTGGCACTATCTCAGCATCTAATATCATGTTGAAGAGCTTGGTGAAATGGTGGAGTAGAACAGGTGCCCCTAATTTAATAGCTTCGTTGGTTATACCGTCGGGCCCTGGGCTTTTCTCATTTTTTAGCTTTCTAATGTGGTCATACACTTGTTTTTCAGTTATTGGGTTTACTGCTGTTCTGAAATCACTATCATCTTGTGTTTGTGGGGTGTCATTATGTATCTTTCTCTTATACATTTCTCTGTAAAAATTTGTAGCATGGTTAATAATATCTGTTCTCGTTTTTGTTTCCCTTGTGTTGTCTTCTAACTTCTGTATCCACGTTTTTTGTAGTTTCAGGTCTTTAAAAGCTCTTTTTACAGTCAACTACTACAACAACTAAAAGAAACATCGGCTTAGTTTTTTTACTGCTCTTCCCGCTTCCGTCCTTAATCAATAGGTATAGGTTTAACTACGGGGCTCAATGTATCTACCCATTTTCACATTTACAGCATTACTATCCCATATCACATTGCTCATCTAAAACATAATATTGTTACAAATGAACCCTATGATAAGCGCCATAAGGTTCATTATCGCACTGCCGAAATATCACTCGTAAGTTGTAAACAACTTGAGGGGTCAGTGACCTTTCTATAAACAATGGATTTCTGGGAGTTACGACTTCTCGAACGATCGACCCTTCCAATAAATAATGAGGGTGGAATGTTCGAGACTCGTTCAGCTGTATATAAAAAGCGAGCAGCGCGCGACGCAGTCAGTCTGACTGAGGGACGAGAAAGGTGAACAAGCGAATCAAGCGATCAAGAGCGAAGAGGAAGCGAACTACGAGGAAGACCAGGGATATTGGATACTGGAAGTACCGAATAAAGTCTCATCAAGGATCAGCAGGTGTTTTATTCCAAATTGTCGAACCCAGCACGTAACAATTGGTGTCAGAAGTGCGATTTGGAAGAGATGCCATTGACTCCAAGAGACGACTCCAGCAGTGAGGGTGTCAAGACCAGGGCCCAGCGTGCTGCGGAATCCAGCCGTCCACCTGCAGTGGAGCACCTGGAAGAGCCGGCGCTCGTTGGGTCCCGCCACCATGAGCCACCCACGGGCTCCGCCCATCAGGCCACGCCCCCTCAGGCCACGCCTACCTCATCGGAAGCTCCGCCCACTGGCCCCGCCCACCAGGCCACACCCCCTGAGGCTCCGCCCATTGGCCCCGCCCACCAGGCCCCGCCCCCTGAGGCCACGCCCACCTCATCGGGAGCTCCGCCCACTGGCCCCGCCCACCATGCCCCGCCTTCTAAACAAGCCACGCCCAACATCGACTTATCCAGTTTGCTACGGATGATGCAACTGCATTTTGCAGCTCAGGACAGCAAGTTTGCGGCGCTTCAAGAAAATCAGGACAGCAAGTTTGCGGCGATTCAAGAAAATCAGGACGGCAAGTTTGCAGAGGTTCAGCAGACCGTCTTGTCTGCAGTGAACGAAGTTGGCGGCATGGTGGCCAACATACGGAAAGATTTGGATCTAATGGAGGAACGGGTCACTTGTCTGGGAACCGACGTTGAAAACATGAAGTGTGGCTTCACCGAACTGCAGAAGAAGTTTGTACGTTTGGAAGCCACAAGGGGGACATCAGGTGGAGCAGTGAGTGCAGTCCAGGGACCGCATGTGAAGGTACCCCCATACGAAGGCAGCACCTCCTGGTCCGCATACCGGCACCAGTTCCAGACGGTCGCTGCTGCCAACGGATGGACTGATGAACAGTGCCTGACTGCCCTCACTGTCGCGCTCAGAGGGCAGGCTCTAACCGTTCTGGAGGCCCTGCCTAGTTCGGGTTGTGGATATAAAGAGCTGTTGGATGCACTCGAATCTAGGTACGGGGAACGACATCTGGAGCATGTTTTCCGCGCCCAGCTGCGCGACAGAGTTCAACGAGCAGGAGAAGGGCTCCAGCAATGGGCGTTGGAAATCGAAAAGCTCGTGCGGAAAGCGTATCCATCGGCCGATGACAAGATGACAACTGCAAATACCGTGCAAGCATTTGTTGATGGAATCAGAGACCTGGAGGTAAGAGCTGCCGTGAGGCTTCGCCATCATGCCTCATTAAAGGAAGCGTTGGCGCATGCCTTGGAAGTCGAGGCAGTGCGACACGACATTCGGCAGACACCTGTTCACAAGCTACGGGAAGTATCGGAGGAGGTGAAAGAGGTCAAGACCTCATTCAAGAAGAACCTTGGTGTTGTGTGCTATAAATGCGGCGAACGAGGACATCTGCAGCTGAATTGCCCACAGAAAGAGTCACAGATGTCTAGATTAAAGAAAGTGGAGGAATATTTGGAGGAGCTGAAGAAGAAGAGTGGGGATACAGGTTCTCCTAAAAATCAGGGAAACGAGTAACAGCCAGAACTAAGGGGCGAGTACTGGCTGGCACGGAGGAAGCCCCAGCAACGGTGATCTCTCAGGCATGCAACGGGAATAATTTAGTTATAGCTGGCATCATAAACGGGACCGACTGCAGGATGACGTTAGATACTGGTGCCTCCAGGACAATAGTTCGGCCGGGCCTCCTGAAATCTGTAATGGGGAACAAGAAGCAAATCAACTGTCGACTTCTTTCAGCCTCCGGCCAGCCGATACCCGTCCTGGGTGAAATATCCGTGAGGATGTACATAGGGGAGACATCTTATACGCACAACGTCATCGTGGCTGAAATTTTGGATGACTGTATCTTGGGTTTGGATTTTATGAAGGCACACAACTGTAGAATCAATGTTGCTGACGGAGTTTTTAAATGTGGTGGAGAAGAAATCTTCATACTTGGTGGCGCCAATGGAAAGGTAACATGTCTTAAGGAAATCATCATTCCTAGTCGATCGGAGGCTCATGTGTTGGTAAAGCTGCCAAGTACTAATACCACCAAGGGGGACAGATGCGTGTTAATTGAGGACAACCCCCAGAAGTCGGTGTCTCGGAGATTTATGACAGCAAGAACTCTTGTCAATGGTAGCAATAAAGCTATTGTAAGAGTTCTGAATCTGAAAGATCACGAGATCAACTTTAATAAGGGAGACATCATCGGGAAGTGCGAGGAAGTTGTGTGGCTGAAGAAATGCACGTCAATGCCAAGCTCGGATAAAGCAGGTTCCTGGAATGATTCTACAGTCAATGATCTCCTTAAAGACTGCAAAAGTAACCTGACTTATTCGCAAAGCATCAAGGCTAAGAAGTTTCTTTTACGTTACGCGGACATCTTTTCTAGTCAGGAAGGAAACCCGGGAAGAACGTCGTTAGTGCAGCATAGAATTGATACCGGCAACGAGAGACCCATCCGTCAGCGGGCAAGACGGATACCGATAGCGAAAGAGAAAGAAGTCAAGGATATGCTGCAAGAGATGGAAAGGAACAAAATCATTGAACCATCCTCAAGTCCATGGTGTTCGCCTGTTGTGCTAGCAAAGAAGAAAGATGGAAGCACACGGTTCTGTGTGGACTATAGGCGACTCAATGACATCACAAAGAAGGACAGTTATCCGCTACCCAGAATAGATGACACTCTGGACACCTTGAGTGGTATGAAATGGTTTTCGACTCTAGACCTGAAATCTGGATACTGGCAGGTGGAAATCCATCCAAAAGACAAGGAGAAGACAGCGTTCTCAACAGGAAAAGGATTATGGCAGTTCAATGTCATGCCATTTGGTTTGTGCAACGCGCCTGCCACCTTTGAACGACTCATGGAGTGTGTGCTAGCAGGGTTAGTAGGAGACGCCTGCTTGGTATATCTGGATGACGTCGTTGTCATGGGTCGGGACTTCGAAGACCATTTGCGAAACTTGGAACGCGTCTTCGCAAAAATATATGGAGCAAACTTAAAACTGAACCCGAAGAAGTGTCAGTTATTCAGGAATGAAGTGAATTATCTCGGCCATGTCATCACTAGTGAGGGCATACAAACTGACCCAGCGAAAGTTGAAGCGGTTAAAAAATGGCCCACCCCCAAAGACAAGACAGAGGTAAGGGCATTTTTGGGCTTGTGTTCCTACTACAGGCGTTTTGTCAAGGGGTTTTCGGAGATCGCCAAACCATTACACAAACTAACAGAAGAGAAACGACAGTTTTGTTGGGATGAAGCCTGCGAGAATTCCTTTCAAAATCTGAAGAAATGCTTATGTGAAACACCAATTTTGGGTTACCCACAACCAGAGGGCCAATTTATCGTCGATTCAGATGCAAGTAATACGGCGATTGGAGGAGTGCTTTCTCAAAAACAGGGCGATAGAGAAGTTGTGATTGGGTATTTCAGCAAATCACTATCGAGACCGGAACGGAACTACTGTGTGACAAGAAGAGAGCTTTTGGCCGTGGTAAAGACGTTACAGCACTTCAGCAAATACCTCATAGGTCGACAGTTTTTACTACGCACCGATCATGCAGCACTGAAATGGCTACTGCAATTTAAGAATCCTGAAGGTCAGGTCGCTCGATGGATCGAACAACTCCAGGAATATGACTTCAAGACTCAACATCGCAGTGGGAAGTCTCACGGAAATGCAGATGCACTTTCAAGAAGACCGTGCCCGGAAGACTGCAGACATTGCATGAAACAGGAGTCCATGGAAGTGACCTTGAAACTTACCAGGACGAGTTCCTTAGGACCCTGGGAGGATGATGAAATGAAGATGGCTCAAGAGGGCGATGATGATCTGCGGCATATCATCGTGTGGAAGAAAAGGGGGGACGCTAGACCAACATGGAGTGAGGTTGCACCTACGAGTGTTGTCACTAAGGCGTATTGGGCTCAGTGGAACAGTCTTATTCTACAGAATGGAATACTTTACCGGAAATGGGAGAAGACTAACGGCAGGGAGTTCCATCTTCAGATAATTGTTCCGAGGTCCAAAGTACCCGATGTCCTTCGTGAAGTGCATGACGGTGTTTCAGGAGGCCATCTTGGCGTCAAGAACACACTAACGAAGGTACGAGAGAGGTTCTACTGGCTTCATTGTCGGGAAGATGTGCAGGCTTGGTGCCGTAAATGTACCACTTGCGCTGCTGTGAAGGGACCACAGACAAGGAGTAGGGGTAACCTGCAACTGTACAACGTTGGTGCACCTTGGGAGCGTATAGCTGTGGATGTAGCGGGGCCATTTCCTGTGACGGAATCGGGGAACAAATACTTCATGGTTGTTATGGACTACTTCACTAAGTGGCCAGAAGTGTTTGCCATACCTAACCAGGAAGCTACAACCGTTGCAACTAAGCTAGTCGAGGAGGTCATATGTCGTTTTGGTGTACCGCTGGAGATCCACTCCGATCAAGGGAGGAACTTTGAGTCACAAGTGTTTCAGGAAGTATGCAGAACTTTAGGTCTGCATAAAACGCGCACAACTGCATACCACCCGCAGTCGGATGGAATGGTGGAAAGGTTTAACCAGACTCTTGAAAGACATTTGGCTAAACTGGTGGACACCCATCAGAGAGACTGGGACAAGTACATCCCACTGTTCCTCCTCGCCTACAGGACAGCAGAGCATGAGAGCATTAAGGCAACTCCGGCGTTTGTCAACTATGGCAGGGAACTCCGGTTGCCAATAGACTTATTGACGGGAGGATCACCGGACGAACCTTGCACCATTCAGGATTACGTTGCCAACCTGAAGGAGAAAATGCGGGAGATGCATGCCTCAGTTCGGGAAAACGGATTGCAATCGAGCGAGAACATGAAAACCAGGTACGACCGGAAATCGAACACGAGCGGATTCGAAGAAGGCGCCTTAGTATGGCTGCATAATCCGACTCGTCGGAAAGGGAAGTCTCCAAAATTGCAAACCAGATGGGAGGGTCCATACAAAGTGGTCACCCGTATGAATGATGTCACGTACAGGATTCAACGTCAACCCAGAGGTACATTTAAGGTGGTACACATCGATCGCCTGGCGAGACATCACGGGAGCAACAGTGATACTCGGGACGAGCATCGCTAAGAGGAGGGCAGTGTTACAAATGAACCCTATGATAAGCGCCATAAGGTTCATTATCGCACTGCCGAAATATCACTCGTAAGTTGTAAACAACTTGAGGGGTCAGTGACCTTTCTATAAACAATGGATTTCTGGGAGTTACGACTTCTCGAACGATCGACCCTTCCAATAAATAATGAGGGTGGAATGTTCGAGACTCGTTCAGCTGTATATAAAAAGCGAGCAGCGCGCGACGCAGTCAGTCTGACTGAGGGACGAGAAAGGTGAACAAGCGAAGCAAGCGATCAAGAGCGAAGAGGAAGCGAACTACGAGGAAGACCAGGGATATTGGATACTGGAAGTACCGAATAAAGTCTCATCAAGGATCAGCAGGTGTTTTATTCCAAATTGTCGAACCCAGCACGTAACAATATATTCATCACGAATTTTTGATAACTGGCTTAGTTTTTTAGTAATGAGGCAAAACGTCGTTTTACTGATATATTCTTCCGCAACGCTGCATACCAACCTATTTTTACCTAAGCTAACCTGGAGTTCTTGCAATTTCAGCAGCTGTGTACCCATTTTCACATTTATCGTATTACTTTCCCATATCCCTTGTCAACTAAAACAAAAATTTTCAGTAGCAAAACAGTTATTAGTTTAAAACCTATGTTATATGGGTACCCGTTTTCACAAATATAATATTTTTAACCTGTATCTCATTGACTCATCTAAACTCATCTATCTCAACTAAAACAAAAAAAACTTATAGTGAAACAATGGTAAGTCAGAATTTATATAGGTATTTAATATTACAGTTACAATATTATTACTAACCCAAAATCCAATTGCTCAACTTAAACACACAATGTAAATAGAGACCTGTTTAGGTACCCATTTTCACATTTATAGCTTTATAATCCCATATCCCATTTTTCAACTAAAACACATAATGTTAATGGCGAAAAAGTTGTAAGTTTAGGGTCTGTATTGGTACCCGTTTTCTCAGTTATAATGTTATTAACCCATAACCCATTGCTAAACACACATTGTTAAAAGCGTACAGTGCTAAGTTCAGAACCTATATGGTGCCCATTATCACAGCTGTAGTGATCAGTAGTAGTAGTATCAGATCTGTAGTATCATTAGCTTTTGCCCACCGCCCTGCCTGTGTTAAATTCGCTTTTTAACAAATCCTGAGGGAAACAAATTTCCCGTTCCCATTCAATATTACAACCTTATACCTACTTTCAAAGATGTTTGCTTTAGCTACTTACCTATAGATGTAGCTATAGATTGCTGTAAAAATTTCCCACGGGAACTATGGAATTTCCCGGAATAAAGAGTAGCCTATGTGTTAATCCGGGTTATAAGCTATCTATGTTCCAAATTTCAGCCAAATCGGTTCAGTAGTAGCGGCGGGAAAGCGGAACAAACATACAAACAAAGTCACTTTCCCATTTATAATATTAGTAAGGAAGTAAGGATAGTAAGGATTTCTCACTTTGGGGGTATGAAAAATAGTTTACGTCCTATTCTTAGACCTGCCGAACACAAAAAAACAAAGTTGTTTAGGAGGGGTTTTATTACAAACACTGTGACAAGAGACTTTCATAATATTAGAAAATAACCTGTCAAGTGCGAGTCGGGCTCGCGCACTGAGGGTTCCGGCTCCGGGTTACTACAACCGGAGGAATAAAACCATAAAAACCACTTTTCTTATCGAGCCGCAAAACTAACTTTGTTTTTAGAGGTTTTATTGTAAATATCAAAAAAACTACTTATTAGATCTCGTTCAAACCAATTTTCGGTGGAAGTTTGCATGGTAATGTACATCATATATTTTTTTTAGTTTTATCATACTCTCATTTTAGAAGTTACAGGGGGGGGGACACACATTTAACCACTTTGGCAGTGTCTCTCGCGCAAGCTATTCATTTTAGAAAAAAATGATATTAGAAACCTTAGTATAATTTTTGAAGACCTATCCATAGATACCCCACACATATGGGTTTGATGAAAAAAAAATTTTTGAGTTTCAGTTCTAAGTATGGGACACCCCCAAAATTTATTACTTTTTTTTAAATTTTGTGTGAAAACCTTAATGCGGTTCACAGAATACATCTACTTACCAAGTTTCTACAGTATAGCTCTTATAGTTTCGGAAAAAAGTGGCTGTGACATAAGGACGGACAGAAGGACAGACGGACAGACGGACAGACAGACATGACGAATTTATAAGGGTTCCGTTTTTTGCCATTCGGCTACGGAACCCTAAAAAGATGGGGAACCATAAAAGACCTAAAGTGACCGACGTAGCTCAACGTGTCGCAAAACTGAAATGGCAAATAAGCCCGTAGGCCCGATGGGGTTTGGAACCCAAGATACTGGAATGGCAGTCACGCATCGGGAAGCGCAGGCCCCCCCCACTAGCTGGTCGGACGACATAAAGAAAATCGTGGGAGTCGCTAGCGCCAGGCGGAGCAAGATTGTGGTGTTTGGCAATCATTTCAGGAGGCCCATGTCCAGCAGTGGAAATCAATCGGCTGAAACGACGACGACAACCATAGAACTATGGAGAAAATTAGTGTTCGTATAGATTAATGTGTTTATTTTTATAGTTTTTTGAATTGCCTCCCAAGTCCCACTATACTAAAGGATGTACGTCAAATATGTAGCACTTACACGTGTCGTTCCGCTGTAGGTGCGTATACAGAGCAGCTGCGTCAGCGCCGAACCCTCCCGGAAGGCCCACCTCCAACAGCGCCATCTCGGGGAATGGACCCACCCACAGCACACACACCTGTCACGAGATATAAGCTCCGTTATTCACGAGATAGCTCCGTTACACAACCACAGGGCGTCCGCTACCTTGCAAGCTACTGCAGCCCTCGTCTAATACGCGGTAACGTACGGGTAAACACTGGTCAACAAAAACCTGATGGTAGACTTTGAATACTTCTACAGTCTACTGGAGCTTTAAATTTAATTAAAAAAAATAATCATTTAAAAAATAATAATTAATTACTATATTTGTTTTTTTTTTTATATTTATTATCAAACCAAAAACATCCGCATTATAAATAATCTATCGTTTACAAAAGTTGATCATACCTACTTGAAGTTCTGAAATATTTTATTCTATGGCACAGCGCTAACATCGTGATTCGTGACGCACGAAACGAGAGTCGTTGCGTCTTACGTACGAAGTGTGAGACGCGCGGGGGGCACCCCACACCTCACCTCCTAAAATCTTGCGGCGCATGGAAGAGACTCGCCTTAAGGTAAGGTTGCCTGTCTGTCGGTAATCTATGGAATATATTTCGGAGAGTGTGCTCAGGAACTATTTAATTTTGGCAGGACAGATTAATTTGTTTTGCTATAATCCGCTACTTGTAACAGTACTTGCAAGTAGCGGATTATAGCAAAACAAATTAATCTGTCCTACTAATTATGGATGTCCGCAAAATAACGCCTGCTTCCATTCAATATTTAATTTTGTTCCCCGGTCACCTTTTGACCATAGAACGGCAAGACATCGAAGAGGCTTTTACCCCTACATAGTTGACGTACCAAAGACACGTAGGATGCGTTTTGATTCCTCGTTCCTGATACGTACTGCAAAGGTCTGGAACACACTCCCAGGCACTGTCTTTCCCAGCTCTTACATTTTGGGCGCCTTCATAATCAAGGGCGAATAGGCATTTCCTAGGCAAGCGCGTTCCACCACAGACTGTATCATCGCTTTCCATCAGGTGTGATCACAGTCAAGCGCTAGCCTAAACTGTTAAAAAAAAAGAATGAAAACCGACGCAAGTTTCATCACCGGACGAGACCAGTGATACAACCCGTCCCTAGATCCAAAGATAAGATGGCGACGCTTTAATCCCCTAACCAGGCCAATTTCCATACTTCATACCCGTTAGATAATACTGTACAGGGAAGCATACCTCAACAGTAGCGGCGCAGAAGCACACAGTGTTGTTGTCGCAGTTGAACGCGCCGTCGGTCTGCACGTCCACCTGCACCGACAGGGTGTTCTGCTGACCAGGCTCCTCGTTCAGCGTGTGGTAGGCACGGGTGGCTTGGACTAGAGCACACCCTGTACCTAATATTGAAGTGAAAACTTCTTTAGGTACATTGCTCTTTGACTTTGGTAAAACCATTAAACTCGCGACACTGTTATGGTAACCGACACCTCCTTTAGAGAACTCCCGGAGTGCCACGTATTTTTTAAATATATTATTCAACCCATCTTCGTATCAAGGATCAAGGTCGGAAGACGCAGCCGAGTCTGTGTCGCAAGTAAGTTTATCAGAGAATTAAATATTCGTCGCATTTGCCGAGACCGAGAGGCCATGGAGTCATGCGTGCCTAAAAATTCCTGCGAGACATTTGCATCATTGACATAAGAATAAGAAACTGGGAACGCGTGCCTAAAAATTCCTGCGAGACATTTGCATCATATAAATAAGAAACTGGGAGCGAACGCAATGGACAGAGACATACCCTCAAGATAAATTTTCAATAGCTCAGCGACAGGAAGCTTCACAATCTCCGGCAGCTTGACACCAGAGTTGAGGTGTAGCTCCCTTGTTTTTGGGCCGCTTTGGATAGTGACCGTCACGTTGTTGACTGGTGGGAGGAGGGTGTTCCACCGTGACAACCCCTCCAGGGCCACTAGAGTGTCCTAGAACAAATAATTTAATTGGAAAATTCTTTACGCGCGTTGGCCATTTTTAAGAAACCATTGACAGCGTCACCACACACCTTGTATTTATATAACGTTACCTGCGGGGCTAGACAAAGTAACAGTCGTTTAGCGTTCACGACAGTAGGTAAAAATGTATGGACAAACCACGTGACGCATGAAACAAATGAAAGCAGAATCTACTTTATGCTTAGCGTTGTTCACTGTCGGCTGTCAATTATCATGCGAAGTACGCTAAAGCTATCTACAAGGTCCGCGATAACGCCAAGGAGCGTTCAAATTGTCGTAGTCGATTATCAAACAGCGTGTTTTCATCTATTCGGTCACGCGGTTTTTCTACAGTCACTTGTTTTGTCCATACATTTTTATCTACTGTCGTGAACGCTAAACGACTGTTACTTTGTCCAGCCCCGCTGTTCCGTTACGTAAAGTGTGTTTGGAGATTGGAGACAAAACTTGGAGATGCTGTAAATGGATGTGTACGCAATGTCATCGTCACCTGTGTAGATATAAACCCGCCGGCCGAGTTCCGATGTGTGGACAGCCATCGCGTGGCGCCCGCTACGTCGGCCGCGCAGTTTCCGTGCAGGCCTGGCGGGCACTCTGCTAACGCTAGCAGAGCATAGCCCGTGGCCTCTATGGATGTGGCCAGGTTACCTGTCAAAGCACACACCTTACTAGCCCCTCTTACCATATTATTACATTTCGATTCTCTTTCTACGCGATCACTAACGCTTCGAAATGTAAAACATCCTTTGATACACAGTATACAGAAGATAATGCCTGGCAATTGCGGCTTTCCTTCGGCATATCTAATATCTTATATTAAGTTAGTACTCATCCAAGAGACTTTGGCGGTAGAGTCCTTCCATCTGAAGGTGATTCTATAAAGAGCTTCCTCCTTTCTGCGCTTTGAATATTATAGAAGCAAATTCCTCATTTTCTTACCTGTCTCCCACCAGACATAATCTTCAGTTCTTCTGGCCATTCTTAATAGATCCAAAAGCTCCCTTAACTCCTCATCTTCCTGCAGCCTAGCGTCTTTTCTGCCATCCATCAGGTACGCTTCATTGGTACTCCTCAGATCCTCCTCATATCTCCTCAATCTCATGAGGGAGTATGTTATAATGGATTGGGCGTAGATCCTTGAGGGGTTGGGTTTGGATTTGGTTTTGGAGGGTGGCAGTGCTCGGAGACAGGAGAGCGTATTTCTGATGAGGCGTGAGGAAAGAGGAGCCGTTTCTAGAAGGGACGTGATGACGTAAGCTGTCAGTGCTACGCTTGATATTTCACCGTCTTCGTTGAGTCCTCCCTGGTGATAAAAACAAGAACTAATCAGAAATTAAAACTTAACTAACGGTACATCAATTTCAGAATTGATCAAAACTGTGGAGATTATTATCAGTGTGTGTTTTTAAAGTTTTTACATGACAGCGATTTCACCTGATGGTTAGTGAAGCTGGAGTCGAAAATGTTGTAACTTTGCAGGGCAATGCCCATTGGTTGCTGCTGAGCATTGCGGTAAAACGCTTTATCTCTTAGCAATTCGTCTTTTCCGGTAGGGTGCCGCCTCTTACCAGACCAGACCAGAGTACCTTGTTGACCCAAGCTGTCAAAAAGAACTTGATTTGTACCTTCAGTTCGTGATGGAAGACATGACCGGTGTTCCTGAAGCAGCCATTTTCCATTTGCTGCCCCCTCAGCCATTGTTCCGCGTTGAGTATAGCTGGAGGTACGGGGGCTTCCCCGGATATTACCTGCAAAATATAGCTCAGTTAGTACTTGCGGTCATAAACGAAGAAAGCCATTTAATTGTACATATTCTTCCTTTGTAGAATCAGGCGCGGTCGGGTCGTCTTTTGGACCCCTTGCAATTGCAAGTTAAAAGACTCACTCGATAAGCTCTTCGCAAGTAGCGCACGCAGAAAGCAGTGAGCCACGTGGACGAGGATGGATCAGACCCCCCGAAAGCACTGAACCCCCCAGATGGATGCACGTACTGCAGCTGCCGGGTGAAACCTGGACACAAACACTGCATTACACTCAACAAGCCACATATTTGCTATGGTTATCTGCCTATACCATGGAAATCATGGAAGTTTACTTAATTCGGATATTTCTTTAATCCAGCGTAAAATGTATCTTCACTTAAATGACGGCTATAGTCTGTCTGTCTGTTTTTCCCTCTGCCAGGATTCTGCATATTAAGGATGAAGCCATGCTTTTGTTCGCAACAATACCTCTGGCGACATTGTCTTTCGCAATGGCAGCAGGCGTTGAAGCAGGATCCAGGAAGGTCAGCGCCAGCAGGTTGGTGGCCAGGCGCGCCATGTTCTGCTCGCCGCAGCCCCGGGGCAGCTGCACCAGGATATCTGCATCCTGAAGCATCAAACAGCGTTAATGTCAGGTTTTCAATCAAATACTTTGTTTATTTGACTAATTTTTCACCAACTAAGAATAGATACCAAACCAAAAAGATATAACGGAGTATCTATCTGATTCATGCTGCTTTCCTTTTTCAGTTTGATGGCAATGATTCAGGGATTTATACAGCCCATTTAGACGAAATTTGGTTTACGATTTATAGTTTATATTGTCGAAGAACTTAGATGAGAGGGTTACCTTTTCCCCCAAAAAGAAACAAAAAGAGGATAAAGTTTACCATTTGCTTGTATAAGTCTACGGTTGTAAGCGGTCGATTTTAGATCTAGACTTGTTTTTAATATAGTAAGATGTGAGTACTCACAGCCAATAATGGTGCAATTGTGTTCCCAGCGACCCACACCGTCACAAATTCAGTTCCAGGCACCGCCTTTGTTTGAGACCATTTCCATATAACTGGTTGTTTCTTCAGACTAAAACTATCTGCGGGAAATTTTTGATTATGAAACATTTTAGACTTCTTCAACCAAACCAACCGGCTCTATCGTATCTTCGATATCTCACATACAGCTATTGGACGTTCATAAGTGTAACCAACTCACCTTCGGCACAAAGCATCGCAGATTTGTGTTCCTGAGTCGGCACTCCTTCAGGGTCGACGTCGATGCGGATGATAACCTCATCGCTGGAAAGAAGACGAGTTGTACACACCAGAAAGAAGATAGGTGACGAGATGCACCTTGTTTAGTCCTTATTAGACTACGATGATCAGTTTAACGAAACGCTCTCAATCTCGTAATTAACGAGATAACTATGGTGAATGGTGCTGGATCTAGAAGAGCTTTCATTTTTGAAAAATATAATTTTGCTCTGCTTTAGTTTTGTACTTCCCTTTATTTGAAGTTACCATGATTATAAGAAACAGTTAAAGACATGAATACATTGCCTATTTTAGTGTTAAGCTCCCCAGAGTACGTTTAGATGTAGACTTGAAGAAGGATTCAAGTGTTAATCAGTAATCTCTTTTTTCGTAGCAGAAAGATTTGCGCTTGAAATCTATCGTGCCTGATGGAAAGCAATGTTGAAGTCTAGAATGAATCGCGCTTTCCGAGAAAATGCCTATTCCCTCTTCTCTAGAAGGCTTCCATATTGTACTTGGCCGGGAATACGAATGCTGGAAGAGCGTTCCACACTTTAGAGGTCCCGAAACTTTTAGGAACGTGAAAGAAAAACGTTTCGTGCGAGTTTATTGGATGCAAAATAAGAATGCCACCGCGCTCGGCGTTATGCCATTATTGGTACTTTTTATGTAGTGGTGCCAATTTAAGCTGCTTTTCCGCCCGCCACGCCAAAAGCCACGACACTCGGCGTCATGCCATTATAGGTATCTAGTACTTTTATTCATTTACTCATTATAAGTAACATTCCATCATCCTATCACATTACATCAATTGAACAAAATAACGGAGCCCTGGAAGGGCGCAGTAACCAATTTAGTGGGAGGCAGGCTTATTCTATCATTCTTTTAGGAAGTCATCTACTTTATAGTATTGTTACAAATGAACCCTATGATAAGCGCCATAAGGTTCATTATCGCACTGCCGAAATATCACTCGTAAGTTGTAAACAACTTGAGGGGTCAGTGACCTTTCTATAAACAATGGATTTCTGGGAGTTACGACTTCTCGAACGATCGACCCTTCCAATAAATAATGAGGGTGGAATGTTCGAGACTCGTTCAGCTGTATATAAAAAGCGAGCAGCGCGCGACGCAGTCAGTCTGACTGAGGGACGAGAAAGGTGAACAAGCGAAGCAAGCGATCAAGAGCGAAGAGGAAGCGAACTACGAGGAAGACCAGGGATATTGGATACTGGAAGTACCGAATAAAGTCTCATCAAGGATCAGCAGGTGTTTTATTCCAAATTGTCGAACCCAGCACGTAACAATTGGTGTCAGAAGTGCGATTTGGAAGAGATGCCATTGACTCCAAGAGACGACTCCAGCAGTGAGGGTGTCAAGGCCAGGGCCCAGCGTGCTGCGGAATCCAGCCGTCCACCTGCAGTGGAGCACCTGGAAGAGCCGGCGCTCGTTGGGTCCCGCCACCATGAGCCACCCACGGGCTCCGCCCATCAGGCCACGCCCCCTCAGGCCACGCCTACCTCATCGGAAGCTCCGCCCACTGGCCCCGCCCATCAGGCCACACCCCCTGAGGCTCCGCCCATTGGCCCCGCCCACCAGGCCACGCCCCCTGAGGCCACGCCCACCTCATCGGGAGCTCCGCCCACTGGCCCCGCCCACCATGCCCCGCCTTCTAAACAAGCCACGCCCAACATCGACTTATCCAGTTTGCTACGGATGATGCAACTGCATTTTGCAGCTCAGGACAGCAAGTTTGCGGCGCTTCAAGAAAATCAGGACAGCAAGTTTGCGGCGATTCAAGAAAATCAGGACGGCAAGTTTGCAGAGGTTCAGCAGACCGTCTTGTCTGCAGTGAACGAAGTTGGCGGCATGGTGGCCAACATACGGAAAGATTTGGATCTAATGGAGGAACGGGTCACTTGTCTGGGAACCGACGTTGAAAACATGAAGTGTGGCTTCACCGAACTGCAGAAGAAGTTTGTACGTTTGGAAGCCACAAGGGGGACATCAGGTGGAGCAGTGAGTGCAGTCCAGGGACCGCATGTGAAGGTACCCCCATACGAAGGCAGCACCTCCTGGTCCGCATACCGGCACCAGTTCCAGACGGTCGCTGCTGCCAACGGATGGACTGATGAACAGTGCCTGACTGCCCTCACTGTCGCGCTCAGAGGGCAGGCTCTAACCGTTCTGGAGGCCCTGCCTAGTTCGGGTTGTGGATATAAAGAGCTGTTGGATGCACTCGAATCTAGGTACGGGGAACGACATCTGGAGCATGTTTTCCGCGCCCAGCTGCGCGACAGAGTTCAACGAGCAGGAGAAGGGCTCCAGCAATGGGCGTTGGAAATCGAAAAGCTCGTGCGGAAAGCGTATCCATCGGCCGATGACAAGATGACAACTGCAAATACCGTGCAAGCATTTGTTGATGGAATCAGAGACCTGGAGGTAAGAGCTGCCGTGAGGCTTCGCCATCATGCCTCATTAAAGGAAGCGTTGGCGCATGCCTTGGAAGTCGAGGCAGTGCGACACGACATTCGGCAGACACCTGTTCACAAGCTACGGGAAGTATCGGAGGAGGTGAAAGAGGTCAAGACCTCATTCAAGAAGAACCTTGGTGTTGTGTGCTATAAATGCGGCGAACGAGGACATCTGCAGCTGAATTGCCCACACAAAGAGTCACAGATGTCTAGATTAAAGAAAGTGGAGGAATATTTGGAGGAGCTGAAGAAGAAGAGTGGGGATACAGGTTCTCCTAAAAATCAGGGAAACGAGTAACAGCCAGAACTAAGGGGCGAGTACTGGCTGGCACGGAGGAAGCCCCAGCAACGGTGATCTCTCAGGCATGCAACGGGAATAATTTAGTTATAGCTGGCACCATAAACGGGACCGACTGCAGGATGACGTTAGATACTGGTGCCTCCAGGACAATAGTTCGGCCGGGCCTCCTGAAATCTGTAATGGGGAACAAGAAGCAAATCAACTGTCGACTTCTTTCAGCCTCCGGCCAGCCGATACCCGTCCTGGGTGAAATATCCGTGAGGATGTACATAGGGGAGACATCTTATACGCACAACGTCATCGTGGCTGAAATTTTGGATGACTGTATCTTGGGTTTGGATTTTATGAAGGCACACAACTGTAGAATCAATGTTGCTGACGGAGTTTTTAAATGTGGTGGAGAAGAAATCTTCATACTTGGTGGCGCCAATGGAAAGGTAACATGTCTTAAGGAAATCATCATTCCTAGTCGATCGGAGGCTCATGTGTTGGTAAAGCTGCCAAGTACTAATACCACCAAGGGGGACAGATGCGTGTTAATTGAGGACAACCCCCAGAAGTCGGTGTCTCGGAGATTTATGACAGCAAGAACTCTTGTCAATGGTAGCAATAAAGCTATTGTAAGAGTTCTGAATCTGAAAGATCACGAGATCAACTTTAATAAGGGAGACATCATCGGGAAGTGCGAGGAAGTTGTGTGGCTGAAGAAATGCACGTCAATGCCAAGCTCGGATAAAGCAGGTTCCTGGAATGATTCTACAGTCAATGATCTCCTTAAAGACTGCAAAAGTAACCTGACTTATTCGCAAAGCATCAAGGCTAAGAAGTTTCTTTTACGTTACGCGGACATCTTTTCTAGTCAGGAAGGAAACCCGGGAAGAACGTCGTTAGTGCAGCATAGAATTGATACCGGCAACGAGAGACCCATCCGTCAGCGGGCAAGACGGATACCGATAGCGAAAGAGAAAGAAGTCAAGGATATGCTGCAAGAGATGGAAAGGAACAAAATCATTGAACCATCCTCAAGTCCATGGTGTTCGCCTGTTGTGCTAGTAAAGAAGAAAGATGGAAGCACACGGTTCTGTGTGGACTATAGGCGACTCAATGACATCACAAAGAAGGACAGTTATCCGCTACCCAGAATAGATGACACTCTGGACACCTTGAGTGGTATGAAATGGTTTTCGACTCTAGACCTGAAATCTGGATACTGGCAGGTGGAAATCCATCCAAAAGACAAGGAGAAGACAGCGTTCTCAACAGGAAAAGGATTATGGCAGTTCAATGTCATGCCATTTGGTTTGTGCAACGCGCCTGCCACCTTTGAACGACTCATGGAGTGTGTGCTAGCAGGGTTAGTAGGAGACGCCTGCTTGGCATATCTGGATGACGTCGTTGTCATGGGTCGGGACTTCGAAGACCATTTGCGAAACTTGGAACGCGTCTTCGCAAAAATATATGGAGCAAACTTAAAACTGAACCCGAAGAAGTGTCAGTTATTCAGGAATGAAGTGAATTATCTCGGCCATGTCATCACTAGTGAGGGCATACAAACTGACCCAGCGAAAGTTGAAGCGGTTAAAAAATGGCCCACCCCCAAAGACAAGACAGAGGCAAGGGCATTTTTGGGCTTGTGTTCCTACTACAGGCGTTTTGTCAAGGGGTTTTCGGAGATCGCCAAACCATTACACAAACTAACAGAAGAGAAACGACAGTTTTGTTGGGATGAAGCCTGCGAGAATTCCTTTCAAAATCTGAAGAAATGCTTATGTGAAACACCAATTTTGGGTTACCCACAACCAGAGGGCCAATTTATCGTCGATTCAGATGCAAGTAATACGGCGATTGGAGGAGTGCTTTCTCAAAAACAGGGCGATAGAGAAGTTGTGATTGGGTATTTCAGCAAATCACTATCGAGACCGGAACGGAACTACTGTGTGACAAGAAGAGAGCTTTTGGCCGTGGTAAAGACGTTACAGCACTTCAGCAAATACCTCATAGGTCGACAGTTTTTACTACGCACCGATCATGCAGCACTGAAATGGCTACTGCAATTTAAGAATCCTGAAGGTCAGGTCGCTCGATGGATCGAACAACTCCAGGAATATGACTTCAAGACTCAACATCGCAGTGGGAAGTCTCACGGAAATGCAGATGCACTTTCAAGAAGACCGTGCCCGGAAGACTGCAGACATTGCATGAAACAGGAGTCCATGGAAGTGACCTTGAAACTTACCAGGACGAGTTCCTTAGGACCCTGGGAGGATGATGCAATGAAGATGGCTCAAGAGGGCGATGATGATCTGCGGCATATCATCGTGTGGAAGAAAAGGGGGGACGCTAGACCAACATGGAGTGAGGTTGCACCTACGAGTGTTGTCACTAAGGCGTATTGGGCTCAGTGGAACAGTCTTATTCTACAGAATGGAATACTTTACCGGAAATGGGAGAAGACTAACGGCAGGGAGTTCCATCTTCAGATAATTGTTCCGAGGTCCAAAGTACCCGATGTCCTTCGTGAAGTGCATGACGGTGTTTCAGGAGGCCATCTTGGCGTCAAGAAAACACTAACGAAGGTACGAGAGAGGTTCTACTGGCTTCATTGTCGGGAAGATGTGCAGGCTTGGTGCCGTAAATGTACCACTTGCGCTGCTGTGAAGGGACCACAGACAAGGAGTAGGGGTAACCTGCAACTGTACAACGTTGGTGCACCTTGGGAGCGTATAGCTGTGGATGTAGCGGGGCCATTTCCTGTGACGGAATCGGGGAACAAATACTTCATGGTTGTTATGGACTACTTCACTAAGTGGCCAGAAGTGTTTGCCATACCTAACCAGGAAGCTACAACCGTTGCAACTAAGCTAGTCGAGGAGGTCATATGTCGTTTTGGTGTACCGCTGGAGATCCACTCCGATCAAGGGAGGAACTTTGAGTCACAAGTGTTTCAGGAAGTATGCAGAACTTTAGGTCTGCGTAAAACGCGCACAACTGCATACCACCCGCAGTCGGATGGAATGGTGGAAAGGTTTAACCAGACTCTTGAAAGACATTTGGCTAAACTGGTGGACACCCATCAGAGAGACTGGGACAAGTACATCCCACTGTTCCTCCTCGCCTACAGGACAGCAGAGCATGAGAGCATTAAGGCAACTCCGGCGTTTGTCAACTATGGCAGGGAACTCCGGTTGCCAATAGACTTATTGACGGGAGGATCACCGGACGAACCTTGCACCATTCAGGATTACGTTGCCAACCTGAAGGAGAAAATGCGGGAGATACATGCCTCAGTTCGGGAAAACGGATTGCAATCGAGCGAGAACATGAAAACCAGGTACGACCGGAAATCGAACACGAGCGGATTCGAAGAAGGCGCCTTAGTATGGCTGCATAATCCGACTCGTCGGAAAGGGAAGTCTCCAAAATTGCAAACCAGATGGGAGGGTCCATACAAAGTGGTCACCCGTATGAATGATGTCACGTACAGGATTCAACGTCAACCCAGAGGTACATTTAAGGTGGTACACATCGATCGCCTGGCGAGACATCACGGGAGCAACAGTGATACTCGGGACGAGCATCGCTAAGAGGAGGGCAGTGTTACAAATGAACCCTATGATAAGCGCCATAAGGTTCATTATCGCACTGCCGAAATATCACTCGTAAGTTGTAAACAACTTGAGGGGTCAGTGACCTTTCTATAAACAATGGATTTCTGGGAGTTACGACTTCTCGAACGATCGACCCTTCCAATAAATAATGAGGGTGGAATGTTCGAGACTCGTTCAGCTGTATATAAAAAGCGAGCAGCGCGCGACGCAGTCAGTCTGACTGAGGGACGAGAAAGGTGAACAAGCGAAGCAAGCGATCAAGAGCGAAGAGGAAGCGAACTACGAGGAAGACCAGGGATATTGGATACTGGAAGTACCGAATAAAGTCTCATCAAGGATCAGCAGGTGTTTTATTCCAAATTGTCGAACCCAGCACGTAACAGTATGCTTTTTCTTTTAAGTACTCTTTCAGAGCGTCAATAAAATTACATAAATTGTGCCCCGGAAGTTTATTGTATAATTGTGTGCACATGGGGTTCGGGCCAGTGCCATGGATTTTTAAATAAGAGGTTGGAATGGCTAGGTTATGTTTTCGCGCGCCTCTCAGTTTATTCTGCCGCGGCATGTCCTGGAGTTTTTTAAAATATTCGGGATGTTTTTTTCTTACGAATTTGCATGATTCGAGTGTGAATATACTGGGCAAAGTCAGAATTTTTGATGAAAGTAAGTTAGTTTTTAATGTAGTGGTGCCAATTTTAACTGCTGTTCCTACCTGACGTCCTGGCCACCAGTGTGGTTGGTGCAGCGCGGGTCTGTGGCCGTAGACGCCCTGATACGTAGCCTCGCGGCACCATCTTGTTTCGCGGAAACTTCTAGACGCCTTGCGATGGACGACCGTGGTTGAATGCAAACGGTCTCCGCTTTCGCTGGACTGCTAAGTCGGTTGTCTGTTGATACTTGTACTTTGATCTGGGAAATTGATTCAAATTCAACTATAGCAAAGCTTATTTTAAAAGCATTTTCGCACATGTCCTAAGGTCGACTGGCACATAATGCTCACTTGTATTAAGTCCACATTATTAGGAAATATTGTTTTAGCAGTTGTGCAATGAAGTCAATAAAAAAAGCACATAATATGATAAATGTACTATATGTTACGGTTTAAAACTAAGATTCCGAGGGTCCGGATTAATAATAATAACAGAGCGAGAAGAGTTCTTGCCAACTGACCAAGGTCAATCTGGATTTCGTCCAAGACCAAATCCAAACAGGGTTTAAGTACACCCATAACATCAGTAAACTTAGGCAAAATATTTGTGTCTAAGTTCCCAAAACATTTGAGTACTTAATCCAAGCCTTGATAAACAGTTATTATAGTACGATTCACGAAAGATGACCACAAATGGCGGGTCTTTTCTTCATGTACACTCTTGAAGAAAAGACTTAAGCCAAAATAATTACCATATATTAGTTAAATAAGACCATGTACATATATTAGTTAAAATAATTAAGACCTTATTATTAGTTAGATAAGTCCAAAGAGACCTAAAATAGGCCCGCCATTTGTGGTCATCTTTCGTGAATCGTACTATACCACAACGTACGGTGAATGTGGACAGAAGCTTATCGGAATCCTTCACACTCTGAAAAGAGATCCGTGATCGTAATGACCCGGTAGTTGAGAATTGAGATGATGTTGAAATGGGCTGTATGGGGGGATGATACTCACACTAATGGCTCGGTACAGGTAATTGAAGATGCGGTATGGCACGATGGCCGAGTCGCCGCGCCGCAGCCGCCGGGGACCGTCCGCGTGGATAAAGAACTCGCGGAACACCTGACAAACGACAAGGGAGTCCATTGTATTGATTAGTATTGACCACATCGAAGGTCGTTTGCCCATCGGAGCCATGTATATATCCATGGAGCCAGGGATCAACTCTCTGTTTTTATAATTCCTTACTGGCTCCGAGATGTGTTCTGGTGGGAGTCTACGTCGGCTAACCTAACCTTACCCCAAGCAATTTTACAAGACATAGTTGCCGCGACTTGTACATCTGTAGCGGTCTTCGATAGCTGACGATAGATGGCGTAACTAGCGCAATAGCACACGCTGACGGAGCTTTCGACGAGCGTTCTATAAATAGACAATCTGACATCATGCGCTCGGATCACAAGCGATCCCGAGGCATAACGCCTGCCTGGAGGGTTTCCCTGTTGCCTCAGAAACAGCAGCCATGAAACACGTACCTGTAAAATAGCAGGCTGTGAGACAGACACGCCGTTCTTCGCGAGACAGAACGCCGAGGCCTCGAACCTGCTGATGGAATCCGGCGCGCGTGCAGACACCGCCGCTGAGCCGTTGGCACCCACCACCGCTAGGCGCCACAACCACGACTGGAAATATTACGCAGCTGTAGCCAAATCACTTATCTATTACATTTCTGGAATTGCTTTTGCTACGCTAATGGAATTATGGCTATCCTGCAGTTGTTGGAAAGTTGGTCGACTTGGTTGTTGGACGATATTAAGAGGGTCGCGGGAAGTCGCTGGATACAAGTCTCGACGACCTCCCTGGCGCAGTGGTGGCGCGCTCCGATTCGAGTGGGAGGTCGCGGGTTCGATTCCCGCCACGGGCCACTTTGGGATTTTATAATTTCTAAATTGGCTCAGGTCTCGTCTGGTGGGAGGCTTCGGCCGTGGCTAGTTACCACCCTACCAGCAAAGACGCACCGCCAAGCGATTTAGCGTTCCGGTGCGATGCTGTGTAGAAACCGTTGTGTGTAAATTTACTTACCCTTCCAAGTTAATACGATAACATCTTAGACTGCATCATCACTTACCATCAGGTGAGATCGCAGTTAAGTACTAACTTGTATAGAATAAAAAAAAAGTAGTGCAGAACCGTGTGTGGTCTGGAAATCATTGCAGGAGGCATTTGTCCAGCAGTGGACGTTGTTCAGAACTGCTAGTTTGTTGTGAAGAACTTGGCCACTGGAAATCATTCATACTCATCACAAAAATCTTTCCACTTGCGAAAATCGAAACGCAGAGAACCTATTCAGCTAACCTTCTTGTCAGTTTTTTACCTTATGAGGACTTAACTACTTCCACAGGTGGGGCATATCTTTTAACTGTGCTACTTCTGTGTTACCAAGAAGTCTCTACCACTTTTATGTTACCTCAGAGAAGTCACTCCTCGGCGCACTGCTGTCATCAGCCATCAACGGCGCGGGGGATGCACTGCAGTGCGCCTGTGGACCGCCCCCACCCAGCAGCCTGACTCCAGCCGACGCTAACCAGGTGGACATCAGCTCTATGCTGGATGACGGCAAGTCTGGGGCATCTGACGCTGGAAAAGTTGAGAACTAAAGATTTTCGAATTGAAAACTTCTTTGGGCCCGTTGGTCATTTTTAAGATGGAAAAAACCATTTAACTCGCGATGTCGTGACCGTAACTGATACCTTACGTAATTGTTCAAGTTTTCACTTCTCTAATTTAAAAATTAAAACAAATATTTACCAGTGTTCTCCCGTACAACAAACGTGATTTTTTACTCGTTTTTGGTGGGCAGGGGTGTTTAACGGTTTAGTTTACTTTAATACTATTGAGAATTGGGCTTTGATAGTACCCACGGAACCCTCAGTGCGCGAGCCTGACTCGCACTTTGCCGGTTTTATTTTTTATACGTAAGGATTATGAGAAGATAAAGAAGTTCTTCTAATGTTAAGTGATACGCTGTCCATATCTGCCTGAGAAAAAAGGCCTAGCAAGATAACGATGATGCTTATAAGGTTTATCTATCAGATTAGGTATAAGTTTTACGCAATTTTTAATGTACAAAGATAAAAAAATAATCTATGCTAATGGTGACCATGAAAACTACCTATTAATTTTATTGATTCCGAGTACATACTCTATGATAAACATTAAGTATGAAATAATACTTATGATAAGGAATGCAAAAGTGTGTTCTAAAGCACTGACCAATGTCGATGATATTAAAACCCAAGGCTCAAGACAGATATTCTGGAGATACTTTTTAAAAATATGAACCGGTAACGGTAACAGTGTAGCGAGTTCAATGTTTTTTCCCCATCTGAAAAATGTCCGACGCGAATGTAGAAGAAATTAACTTCAAACAAAAGAAATGGTTATAGAAAGCGACAACGCAGTCAAAATTCTGCATAGATCCTATTGGAGAGGTATCCTGCTTCGGTACAGTGAGTTTTAGCTAATTTTTGTTCAACAATCACAAATCTTCACAAGTTAAATGATTCAAAGAATGGTTTACAGATTTTCAAAAAATTTAAATCGATTTGAGGTTTATACAAAGTCTAACAACTCATATGTATTTAAAATTCTATAGTGGCCAATCATAGGATATTTTCAAGTATGGGAGCGCTCTTTAGTCTTCATTTTATTGTATTTTTTTAGGGTTCCGTATCCAAAGGGTAAAAACGGGACCCTATTATTTAGTATTTGTTGTTGCAGCGGCAATGAAAATACATCATCCGTGAAAATTTCAAGTGTGTATGTATCACGGTTCAAGAGGTACAGCTTGGTGAAAGACGGTCGGACGACGAAGGTACCGAACCCTAAAAATTATTTATTTTATTTAAGGCATATATTATCATAATATTCTATGGTATGTACTTGGCTCTCCTTTCACATATTTTATGTTTTGATGGGATATAAGACCAAACGCTACAGGATTTTGGTTTGTTACGCCAGATCCGCGCTACACTATAGTCGTATTTCACAATAGAATCATATTTGGTATATTGTTTGTGCATTTACTAAATGGTTGAAATTTGTGTACTTGAATTAGAATCTTGTTGGAGTCAATCGTGTTTTATTTAGCACAAGCAGATACCCGCGGCTTCGCCCGCGTAAATTTTAGTTTTCACTATTCTCATGGGAACCATCGATTTTTCCGGAATAAAAAGTGTGTATTAATTTAGAGTGTGTTAATTTAGAGCGAATTCTATCTCCATTTTAACTTTCAGCCAAAAATTTTCAATAGTTACAGCGTGAATGAGTATTTCTCCCGCTGGAATAGTGAAAAACAAATATTCACGCGGGAGAAATAACCATTGATTATCCCGGGTTTAAAAATAGCCTTAATTTTAATCCAGAATAAAATCTATCTCCATTCCGCATTTCAGCCAAATCAGTTCAGCAATTACATCGTGAAGGAATATTTTTCCCGCGTGGATATTTGTTTTTCACTTCAAACATAAAAACCATGGATTTTTTCGGGATAAAAAGTAGCCTTTGTAATAATCCAGGATAACATCTATCTCCTTGCCAAATTTCAACCAAATTTTCAGTATTATTAATAGTTCAGTAGTTACGGCGTGAAGGAGTATTTCTCCCGGTTGAATATCTGTTTTTCACTATTCCCGAAGGAACCATGGATTGTTCCGGGATAAAAAGTAGCCTTAGTATTAATCCAGAATATAATCTATCTCCTTTCCGAATTCCAGTCATATCAGTTCAGTAAGTGCAGCGTAAAGTAGTATTTTTCCCGCGTGAATGTCAATTTTTTAGTTTTCCCGCGAAAACCATGGATTTTTCCGGGATAAAAAGTAGCCTTTTTATTAACCCAGGATATCATCTATCTCCATTCCAAATTTCAGCCAAATCGGTCTTGTACTTGCGACGTGAAAATTTTTCCGCGTGAATTTCAATTTTTAACTAATCCCACGGGAACCATGGATTTTCCTGGCATGAAAAGTAAATTATGTGTTAACCCAAGATGCAATTTATCCAAAATTGCAATTTTTCCAAATTTGAGCCAAATCGGCACATTAATTGCGGCGAGAAGGAGTATTAAAGCTTGGTAAAATACGAACTTTGGAGCCCCGTTTCACCCCTTTAGGGGGGGATTTTGAAAAATCCTTTCTTAGTGCACCCCAAGACCTCATAAGGAACCTGTGTGCCAAATTTGAAGTCTCTAGACCCAGCGGTTTAGGCTGTGCGTTGATATGTCAGTAAGTGAATAAGTCAGTATCTTCTTATTATATATTTAGATATAATATATGGAAACCATGAAATTTTCCGGGATGAAAAGTAGCCTATGTATTAATCCAGGATAAAATTTATCTCCTTTCCGAATTTCAGTCATATCAGTTCAGTAAGTGCAGCGTAAAGTAGTATTTTTCACGCGTGATTATCAATTTTTTAGGTTTCCCGCGAAAACCATGGATTCTTCCGGGATAAAAAGTAGCCTTTTTATTAACCCAGGATATCATTAATCTCCTTTCCAAATTTCAACGAAATCGGTGTTTTTCTTGCGGCGTGAAGATTTTTTCCGCGTGAATTTCGGTTTATAACTAATCCCACGGGAACCATGGATTTTCCCGGCATGAAAAGCAGCTTATGTGTTAACCCTAGATGCAATTTATCTCCATCCCAAATTTGAGCCAAATCGGTTCAGTAGTTGCGGCGAGAAGGAATATTGAAGCTTTGTAAAATACGAAATTTGGAGCCCCGTTTCACCCCTTTAGGGGGAGAATTTTGAAAACTCCTTTCTTAGTGCACCCCTAGACCTCATAAGGAACCTGGGTGCTAAATTTGAAGTCTCTAGATCCAGGGGTTTGGGCTGTGCGTTGATATGTCAGTGAGTGCGTGAGTCAGTATCTTCTTTGATAGACCATGAAATTTTCCGGGATGAAAAGTAGCCTATGTATTAATTCAGGATAAAATCTATCTCCTTTTTCGAATTTCAGTCATATCCGGTCAGTAAGTGCAGCGTAAAGTAGTATTTTTCGCGCGTGAATATCAATTTTTAAGTTTTCCCGCAAAAACCACGGATTTTTCCGGGATAAAAAGTAGCCTTGTTATTAACCCAAGATATCATCTATCACCATTCCAAATTTCAGCCAAATCGGCCTTGTACTTGCGGCGTGAAGATTTTTTTCCGCGTGAATTTCGGTTTTTAAATAATCCCACGGGAACCATGGATTTTCCCGGGATGAAAAGTAGCTTATGTGTTAATCCAAGATGCAATTTATCTCAATTTCAAATTTGAGCCAAATCGGTTCAGTATTTTTGGCGTGAAGGAGTATTGAAGCTTGGTAAAATACGAACTTTGGAGCCCCGTTTCACCCCTTAAGGGGAGAATTTTGAAAAATTCTTTCTTAGGGCACCCCTAGACCTGATAAGGAACCTGTTACATAGGAAAAATTTGAAGTCTCTAGACCCAGCGGTTTGGGCTGTGCGTTGATATGTCAGTCAGTGTCTTCTTTTATATATTTAGATATTCCCCAAGACAGCCTTGAACATAGCTACAGTACATATTAAGTACCTAAAGTAGTGTTAGATAACTACAATTTTCGGGCAAAGGCCTCCCCTAGTCTCTTCAAGGTTTTGATGTTTGATTTTTGTGTCACGAACTAAAAATTGTGGCACCCTAAAAATTAGCAAATCAAAACATAATGAAACTTACTCAGGAAGCATTCCCCAGCTGTGTCATGTTCAGTCATGTTCCTGTGTCCGTCGATCACACGCCTGAGTCCTGTCATCAACAGGCTCTTGACGCTTTCCGGTGGCTGGACCCATTTTGATGCGGTGTCCAGCACAGTGAGAGCGCAGAGAGCCGGTCCTGGTGTCGAGATACGGAGCGTGGCGATAGAGCCGGGAAGCGTTTGGCGGGATAACCAAGTTGCTTCCACCTTGATGGAAAAATGGATGAAATTAAATACAAGAATTAAATTAATGGAATTAAATTAATGGAATTAATTTTTTTTTTAATTTCTGTGCGGGCTGGAAATCATTGCAAGAGGTCTTTGTCTAGCAGAGGACGTCCGTCGGCTGATACGAACGAACGAACTTCCCGGCAGTTTAGATGGTAATACCGGCGGCCGGGTTTATAGGACTCGATTTTAACCGATTCAACTACGCGGATGCCGATGCCGGTGAATACAATCGAAAGCCGCTAACTCCGGTTCTCAATATTGTATCTACCTTCTATTTGCCATACTCGATGTATCAATGTGCCGATATATAAAATTTCTAGCCCTAGTAAACAACAAACAGTAGATAGATAGAATATTGGGAAAATCTTAAGTCGGCAGCATGCAGCGCGTGATTGAAATCGACCCTGTCAATAGTTGTAGGCAATCGTTTATCTTCCTTGGAAATGACAAGTCGCAAGGTTGCGATTCGTTTTTTTACAAGCGATGCGACTGATAACTTGTCGCACGACTAAAATCGACCTGTGTAAACCCGGCCTAAGTGGGCCAAGTAGCAGCCGATTTGAAATCTCGTTGATTTCTAAGACCGGTATTTAACCCTGAACGGGGGTGAGTAATACATACAAAGAAAGCTGCCAAATAGTGGCAAATGACATAATAAGCAATATTCAAAAGGGGAGATTTACAAAAATTGGTAAGCCCTATTAAGAATCATTATTCGGGCGGATGCGTGGATAAGGAAAGGCATCACACCAAAACACTTAATAACGTTGAAATTTGTATTTAGATTGGATAGATTACATAATCAGATTTTATAGACGTGAGAGCGCATTGCTTAGGCGCTGCCGTAATTCGCCATATTAGCATTACTATTCTCGGGGTTCACACACTGCACGGTATTGGCCCGTGATGCTTGTCTCTGTCACACGCACTGGGCACACCATAAGTCAGAGCGTCGCGAACAATCGTAATCGCCTGGCGGCACGAAACCAACTGCAGCCGAAGCCTCCCGCCAGAATTGACTAAAGTTATTTGAGGAAATATAATAAAACCCCAAATTGCCCCGTGGCGGGAGTCGAACTCGGAACCTTCCACTTAAATACTACAACGCGAAGCTGCGTCAACGTGGCGTCAACAATGAGGTTAATATATCAAAGACCATCAGTGTTAGGCCTAAAATTTATAATTTATTCTATTTTAAATAAGCTTCGACTAGGAATTGGGATGTATAAGGTCTAGAAATCGACCGACCGAAAATAAATTTGACCAACCGAATGGCGTAGCGGTAGCAAACCTGCCGTCTACGTTGGAGGTCGTGGGTTCGATTCCCACTACTTGTAAACGTGTGTGTGATGAGCATGAATGTTGGGGTCCAGTGTTGGGGTGTTTTTCAATATATTATATTTATGTATATTTATACGTTATATAGTACCCATAACACAAGCTAACGCTTACTTTGGGGCTAGATTGCGATGTGTGTAATGACCTGATATTATATAATATACAAAAAAAATCAACCATCAGGTCTATTCTCTAAAATTCAAACACGATAACTATTATTCCTCCTTGAACATCTAAAATAGGCCCAGAAACCTAGGTTAGGTAGAAATAGGTTAGATTTTAGGTAGGAACCAGAAATAACAGTCATAGATAATTTCGAAACTCAGCGTGCTCAGGCTTTACAGATATGAATAGGCAAAATACGTATGAGTTAGTTTGCGAAATAATGAATATAGATAAGATAATATAATACATAAAATCTTTATTATTTTAATACAAAATAAGTCATAATTACATATTACAAGCAATTGTATTATACTGAAAGCAAAATAAAATTAGCTTTGACATTGACGATTAAACTTCACGGCTACGGGATTATCGCAGACCGACGCAGTGTCCATTGTACTGAAAACTAACGTTTCACCAACATACCATTATCAGTCAAGAGGTTGGAGCCAGTCATGCCTTTCGCTTTGTCGCTGGTCACAAATAGGATCAAGTCAGCGATTTCCTCTGGCTCCGACACTCTGTTGAGAACGTTCTTCTGCTTAATTGCTTCCCAACTGAAGCCCTGTATATTGGAGTTAGTCGCGAAATCAGTCTTGACTGGTCCAGGGCTGACTGTGTTGACTCGTATACCGTGTGGGGCTAGTTCGGCAGCTGCACACGCGCTGAAATGATTTACAGCCGCTTTGGAAACGTAATAAATTGAAGTTCCTTTGAAAGTAGGAGTGAGTAAGCCTGCAACGCTGGATATATTTACGATGTTCCCTTTAGTTTTCGCCAAGTGCGGTGCAGCCACGCTGGTCATGTGGATTAGTCCTCGGACGTTAGTGTTCATAACTATATCGTACGATTTCATTAGACTGTCTTCTGCCATGATATCTCCAGGGTGTGAAAGCCCGGCGTTGTTAATCAAGATGTCTAGTTGTCCGAACTTCTTGATGGTTTGGTCCACGATTCGCTTGATATCGTCTTCTTTTGTAACGTCGCCGATGATTGCGAGGGGGCTGTTGCATTTGGCAGCGACTGCTTTCAGCTTGGCTTCATTGCGTCCCACCATGGCCACTTTAGCCCCCGCCGCACTGAAGGCGATGGCCACGGCTGCCCCAATGCCGGAACTGGCTCCCGTCACCAGAACAACTTTATTCTTGAAACTCATACTGCTTTATTGGTTGTGACTTTACTCTTTGCAGTACTCAATGTTTCTGGTGCGTAGAACGCCCTATGCACACGATATATTGACATGTTGTCTAGAATCCCAATCACACCACATGAGAACTTATTTCCAGTATGGTAAGCTAAACAATTGCCCATACATTTATATCTTCTGCAATAAGTATTTATATCAAGTGCAGTGTTTGTTTACTGTAGCCTTGAATTCTAGAGATATCGATCGAAGTGCTAATACTCGAAGATACTAGAATCTATCAGAAATTTATATTTATACTAGCTGACCTGGCAAACGTTGTTTTGCCATATACATTTTTTTCTCACTTAGGGACATAAAATAACAACCTGCTCCCAGACTCAGAGAATACACACTGAAAATTTTCCGTTTCGGAGGAGTTTGGTAACAAAGAAAAGCGAGAGAATTTTATATCGTAGATTTTTTTACAGAAAATAATCAGCGTAAATGTGAAACAATAGTTAATTTTTACATTCTATAAATTACAGGTGAATTACAGATTTTCTTAAAAATAATAAAAAGTATGAAATAAAATTATAAATAAATAGCTAATTGTGACCATTTTTAAACGATTTTATCTTTTGCCGGACGCTCCTAGAACGAAATTACTTTACCGGTCAAATATGGCGGTTTGTCGGTTATGAATGCACTAAAAGTCTTTTTGGCTACTTCTCTCATTGATTTTATAAATAGTGTTCTTAAGACCATTATATACCATGTGTGTGTATTATGTAGACCATTATGTTTTTTTTTATACTATACAGGTCAGCGCTTGACTGTGATCACACCTGATTGAAAGCGATGATACCGTCTTAGGTGGAACGCGCTTGCCTAGAAGATGTCTATTCACTCTTGATTTGAAGGCACTCGGGCTGTAAGTGGCAGGAAAGACGCTGCCTGGGAGGGAATTCCAGGCCTTTGCAGTGCGTATCAGGAACGAGGAATCAAACCGCTTCGTACGCGTTTTTGGTACGTCGACTATGTATGGGTGGAAGCCTTTACGATCTCTTGCCGTTCTATGGTAGAAAGGCGACGGGGGAACCAATGTATGGGTGGAAGCCTTTACGATCCCTTGCCGTTCTATGGTAGAAGGGCGACGGGCGAACCAAATTAAAAAGTTCCTGAGCACACTCTCCGGAATATATTCTATAGAAAACCGACAGACAGGCAACCTTACGACGATGTTCGAGGCTTTGAAGTTTTTTGTGGACCAGTGTCGGGTTGCGGATGAGTCTTCTAGCACGGCGATCCACCGAATCCAAAGCATCAAGCTGATAGTTGGCAGAGCCATCTCATAAGTGGCTACAGTACTCCATGCATGAGTGAACCTGTGCCTGGTATAAGGTTAGAAGCTGTTCCGAGGTGAAGTACTGTTTAACTTTATTTAAAATGCCGAGTTTTTTACCAGCTGTCTTTGCTTTGGATTCGATGCATCGGCCGACGTTGAGTTTAGAAGACAGAGTGACACCTAGAAGCTCAATACTGTCGGTTATCGGTATAGAAACATTTCGGAAAGTCGGAGACAGTTCCTGGCCTCATAGAGCCAGCAGCAACGTCATAATGATGGCAAGAGACTTGGCACTGGTTTCCTGCGAACGGGGCTAGGCACTGATGTGGGACGCATCGTGCGTTGAAATAGGCCTAGACTCCTATCAGTGACATAAGATCAAGGGGAGCCGCAGTTGACACTTTGTGGATCCGGTAGTATTCGGTTACATATTTGTCCCGTTTGCCATGGAGACCCTGGATACTGGATTTGGATAGAACATCAAAAATATTATTAATAAGGTGGGCGAATACTAGTTGTAAAATTAAAATAATAAAATAGAAAAAAGAAAATATATATATTCGGAAGACAGTACCTATTATTTATCCAGTAACAGTAACAAAACTTAGTTCATTCCAATTCAACCCAAAATTAGGTTTGCGTTAGAATGTCAGAAAAGTTTTTAAATTATTTGCGTTTAACTATGAATCCGTTGTCACTCAAGAAGTTTGATCCAGTGATACCTTTGGCCTTATCGCTGGCCAAAAACAGAACTAACTCGGCCATTTCTTCGGGCTCCGAAATTCTGTGGAGGGCTGTTAACGCTATCTGATCGTCCCATTCGCCTGTCATTTTGCTATTTTCCATGAAGTCCGTCCTCACTGGTCCAGGGCTCACTGTGTTCACTCTAATGCGATGCGGTGCCAACTCAGCAGCAGCACAAGCGCCAAAATGGTTCACAGCAGCTTTTGAAGTGTAGTAATTAATCAATCCATCAAAAATCGGAGTAACTTGAGCAACGACGCTGGAAATGTTCACGATGTTCCCTTTAGTTTTCGCCAAGTGCGGTGCAGCTTCGGTAGTCATGTGGATTAGTCCTCGCACGTTTGTGTTCATGACTATATCGTACGATTTCATCATACTGTCTCCTCCTGACATGATCTGTGCAGGATATGAAAGCCCCGCGTTGTTAACCAAGACGTCTAGTTGTCCGAACTTCTTGATGGTTTGGTCCACGATTCGTTTGACGTCGTCGTCGATTGTTACGTCGGCGATAATCGTGAGGGGGTCATTGCATTTAGCAGCGACTGCTTTCAGCTTGGCTTCATTGCGTCCCACCATGGCCACTTTAGCCCCCGCCGCACTGAAGGCGATGGCCACAGCTGCTCCGATGCCGGAACTGGCTCCCGTCACCAGAACCACTTTATTATTAAATTCCATACTGCGTATCTGGTGCATAAACTTAATAACACCTTGTTGCTTTGGAGTGATATACGATACTGAATTCACTGTGTCTGTGGAATTATATTAGTATGCAATTAGAATGATATTATTATTCGCAAAATTATAGAGTTTAAAAGTAACGCTATTTCAAATCTTAATTCTAGTAGTTAAAGGCGCAAAATTGTTATGATTTTATCATTGTGTAGAATATTTGTAATCTATTACACAGATTACTAATCTTTTATTACAAAGTCATAATAATAGATTGCAAATGGTTGTTGTTGCTAAATGTAAATATAAACACAGCTATTATTCAAGAGATTTAAGTTGGCAAGTGGTAACTTCCGAGTGTTTTTTCTACACTTTAAAACTGTATTTGCCATTGAGTGGTGAAAAAAAAACTGGCCAAATGCGAGTCGATTTAAGTCGCACACAGAGTTCCGTACTACCGTAATAATAAAAGTTTATTTTCTTATATTTTATTGATAAGTATAGCAACTGTTACTACTAACATTCTCTGAATTGCTTATTATTTATTATAGCTCATCATCCCTCTGTGACTTATAAAACAGAATATTCAGGTATTTTATCAGCAAATCAAAAAGGTTCACATCTACAGACACTCGGACAGTAGTTATTACAAATAAGCGTGCCGATTTTCCTTTTACGAAATCCCTAAAACAATACCTTTGTGTGTTAGGAAATATCTCGAAAAAAAAAATTTTTCGTCTTTTATATTACATTTTTTTCACGGTTCATAATTACGTAACTATGCCAAATTACAGGTTTATGATACCAAGGCCCGACCCAACGTCAACTATGGTAATTAGGTAGATACCTACCTATCTTATGGTTCAATCAGAACATGTTCTTAGCACACATCAGTTTATTAATACGGGCTCGATAAATAATTATTTTTCGATTATATAAATAACTAGCAGTGCCCGCGGACTCCGTTCCACGTAAGAAGTATTTTTGTCCTGCGGGGCTAGACAAAGTCACAAGAGTTTGGCGTTAACGCTAGTCGACAAAAATGTATGGACAAAACAAATGACTGTAGAAAAACCACGATAATAATTACTAAACACGCTGTGTTTGGATAATTAACTACGCTAACTTGAACGCTCGCTGGCGTTTTCGCAGACCTTGTAGATAACTTTAGCGTACTTCACTTGACAATTGACAGCCGACAGTATCAAACACAGCGTGTTTAGTAAATATTATTATCGTGGTTTTTCTACAGTCATTTGTTTTGTCCATACATTTTTGTCGACTAGCGTTAAGGGGATTTATTGAATTTATTTTTGTCTTTCTCACTCTCACGGAGATTTGGTAGGTGCGACATGCAGCGTCGCGGAAGAATATAGCAGAAAAACAACGTTTTACCTAATTACTCAAAAACTAAGCAAGTTATCAAAAATCTGTTCTAAGCGTTTTAGGATATTATTATTGCCGATACATTAAAACAAAAATTACAATTACATCCATTGTAGTTTCCGATAAAATATAGAAAAACTGAAATTTTGGAGCAACTTATGGGAGAACTTTCTATCGAGAAAATTTTATCCAATCGTGTTTCTGCTTCTAAGCGATTTTAGATTAAAGACCCAAAATACATGACGTGTAAATTTGAAAGTAATTGTCTTTATAGTTTTTGCATAAAACTTGCTTCAAAATCACCTAAATACGGCTTGTAGGCCGTTAACGCCAAACGCTTGTGACTTTGTCTAGCCCCGCCGGCCCGTTTGCCCCGCGTAATAAAAAGTTTAAAAGGTTTTCAGGTTAAAAGTTCAGGAAAAAAATATTTTTAATCCACAATTTTAACAGCAAAAGCAGTTATTGTGAGTTATCCGTAGGAGATGCGTAATTAGGGTTCCGTACCAAAATGGTAAAATGGAACCCTTATGGTGCGACTTTCTCCGTCTGTCTGTCCGTCTGTCTGTCTGTCTGTCCGTCACACTCGATTATTTCAGTAACTACCAGAGCTATCGATATGAAATTTGGAATAGTTGTGTATATTAGTGGCCCAATGACACTGGAATAAAAAAAAATGGAAATTATTTTTGTTCTTATTTAAAAAGGGGGGGAAATCGGAGGGTTGAAATTTAAAAGTGAGATAACTGTACTGTGTGGGGTATCATATGAAAGGGTTTACTTTGTGCATTCTAAAACCGATTTTTAATTATTTTTAGTCATGATAGTTTTTGATTTATCGGGGAAAATGTCAAAAAAAATACAGTTCCACCCCCTTATCTCCGGAGTTTACCAATCGAAAAACCTCAAATAATTATGGTCAATAGAAATTTACGTATATTTTACAGGAAAACTATAGCCAATGCTCTAACTAGCATAGTTTTTTTGATATTAACAATAAACCTCTACAAACAAAGTTAGTTTTGCGGTTCATTAACAAAGGTTTACCGTTTACCTTTGGTCGTTACAGTTTTGGTCGTGTTACATCTACATTAGTACGAACGAATCTTAAAAGTACCTAGCTATAACTACCTAAGCTTATTTTGCTTCAGTACTTCTTGAGTACGGAACCCTCGGTGCGCGAGTCCGACTCGCACTTGGCCGGTTTTTTTTTGGAAATTATTACAGCCTATGACACTCCACAATAACGTAGCTTTCTATTGGTGAAATAATTTTGAAAATCGGTTTAGAGATCGGTTTTAGTCCAGAGATTACCCCTTACAACGTCGCAAACTTACAAACGTTACCTCTTTATAATATTAGTATAGAAGTATGCTTAGATTATATTAATTAATCTTAAATTAAATCACGTAAAGTAGGACAGAAGGACTTGGCAAGAGGATCCCTAAAATCGATTATGGCATGATGTTTATGATACATAATTTTATATGTTCTGAGTGAATTAGTTGATTAATCTTTTGTTCACTCAGACTAGAGATTATCATTGAGTTCTGCGAAAAATTGTTATTTAAACTATTCTTCTACAAGCTATTGCCTGTGACTTCATCTTAAATTGTAAATCAAATGATTAAATGTAGGTAGGCATAATTCACGGACGTAACCTCTTACTCCTTAAATGTAGGTAGACATAATTCAAGGACGTAACCTTTTGGTTTAATTCTCAGTTTAATTATATTGATGATTATTGATAACACAACCATTTCATAATAATAACTATCTTTATTGTACAGCAGAATGATAAGGTTCAGCTCAACAATTTTATCCTTTAAGTTACTGGAAATAAGATTTGAATTTACATTGCTGCAAAAGTCGATAATTTTGGGAATGATTTAAAAGTGTTCAGAATAAAATAAATGTGTCAACGAATACAGTATCGTACAAGACTCCAAAGCATCAAGTAAAATTTTATTGAATTGAATAAACCAAAATGGAATTTAATAATAAAGTGGTTCTGGTGACGGGAGCCAGTTCCGGCATCGGAGCAGCTGTGGCCATTGCTTGCAGTGTGGCGGGGGCTAAAGTGGCCATGGTGGGACGCAATGAAGCCAAGCTGAAAGCAGTCGCTGCTAAATGCAATGACCCCCTCACGATTATCGCCGACGTAACAATCGACGACGACATCAAACGAATCGTGGACCAAACCATCAAGAAGTTCGGACAACTAGACGTCTTGGTTAACAACGCCGGGATTTCATACCCTGCACAGATCATGTCAGGAGGAGACAGTATGATGAAATCGTACGATATGGTCATGAACACAAACGTGCGAGGACTAATCCACATGACCAGCGCAGCTGCACCACACTTGACGAAAACTAAAGGGAACATCGTGAACGTATCCAGCGTTGCAGGCTTACTCACTCCTACTTTCAAAGGAACTTCAATTTATTACGTTTCTAAAGCGGCTGTAAATCATTTCAGCGCGTGCGCAGCTGCTGAACTAGCTCCGCACGGTATACGAGTTAACACAGTCAGCCCTGGACCAGTCAAGACTGATTTCGCGACTAACTCCAATATACAGGGCTTCAGTTGGGAAACAGTTAAGCAGAAGAACGTTCTCAACAGAGTGTCGGAGCCAGAGGAAATCGCTGACTTGATCCTATTTGTGAACAGCGACAAAGGAAAAGCCATGACTAACATCGTGAACGTAGCCAGCGTCGGCGCTTCAATCACTCCAATTTATGGTGGACTAATTAATTACTACACTTCCAAGGCTGCTGTGGCCCATTTCGGCGCTTGTGCTGCCGCTGAGTTGGCACCATACGGCATCAGAGTGAACACGGTGAGCCCCGGACCAGTGAGGACTGATTTCTTAGACAATAACAATATAAACGGTAAGTGGGAAGAGGTGAAATCTTTTACTGCCCTCAAAAGAGTTTCGGAGCCAGAAGAAATTGCCGAGTTGGTTCTATTTTTGGCCAGCGATAAGGCCAAAGGCATAAATGGATCTAACTTCTTAAGTGATAACGGGTACATGGTTAAACGCAATTAAGACTTGTTTTTGGTTTTAGTTTGGTAATTTCATTTCTATTAAACTACCTATTGAATACTGCGTTTTGTTATTGATTATATTGAATATTTTTTTATTCATTACTAGCCGATTCAACAGACATTGCCCAGCGCGTCGCTCATTCGTCTTACACTCACAAAAAAATCCACAAAACCGATCGAGCCAAGTTTCAGCAAGCAGCGATCGATTTTTACCCGATTTTCTATAATGAATTGTCATTTATTGCATTTCAGTCAACAATTTCATTTTATTCTTGTGATGTTGACTTGCTAAGTTTTGCTTGTAAATAGGCGAACGGACGGATGGATGATTACATCAAAATAATGTAATTTTATGGAGTGACAATTAGCGAGAACTTAAACAGAAAAATAATAATAAAGTTTACCTTATTGGCCAGGCATTCTTCCATCTCGAAATGCTTGCTGGCGGTGATCAGCTCATCATTATGGTAGAAGTACGCGACCAGATGACTGTCGGGGCACATCTGGCTGCTGACTTTGATAGGCAGCATCACTTTGGACAAGTGTCTGTCCAGCAAAGAGTCCAGTTCCGAGGAATTTCTTCTGCCGTCTAAAACTTTGTTAGGAAGTTGGAATTTCTGGGAGTTCTGAGAGTTTCGATTCTTGCATATGGCGTTCCGGTCAGTGGTTTGAATTTGGTCTGTCACGCTGGTGATAGGACATTGGGTAGTGGCACCCCAACGGTAGATGATACCGCCTCTGGTGATCACCTGTAAGGGAATCAATAAGGAAGGGAATTAGGATCCCACCGTTTCTTTAAGCCTTTATGGGAAGTAGTGGAAGTAAGTGTCAGATTCGAAATATCTTATCATAGTATGAACCAGTTTGAGATTTTATGATTTCCTTAGTTTCGTCTGGTGGGAGATTTCAATTTTGTCGCATTTGTCAGAATACCAATGAAGTAGCATTCCAAATTTAAATTGTAAAGGTAATTAGCTAAGAAGTAGATGCGTAGTTTGTTAAGGTAAGGAATAAGAGCGCTAACTCGCCAACAAACTGTTAATCAGTTTGGCGGGATATTCGTTTTTAAGAAACAATTGTGCATCTATTGTAATAAAAAAAAATGCTGTGCATTGTAACCATTGGGGTCCTAGCATCTGTGGCTGCAATGTTACTTACCAAGGGAATTTGCAAATCATCATTATCACCGCCTGAAATTTTCTTAGCGAAGTCCGGTTCACTGTCATTAAACTCTTTCTTTTTGTAATTATGGCGCCTTTATTGGTGAACATCACTTACTACAAAGTGCACTGTGACGGGGGTAGCGAGATGGCCCAGGTCGAGGTACAGCGGCAGCAGGGTCCTCGCTCGCTCGTCGGTGCGAAGCGCGCCCAGGGCAGCGCGTCCTTGCGCTCCGGAACACCTGATCACCAAGTGTGCTGACGCGTTGAAGAGGCGCGCCTAGAACATGCAACAGATGATGATGACCACTTTGATGATCAGTTGAGGGGAACTTGACTGGTTGAAATCGTGCCACGAAATAACGTTTTACTGGCATAATAATTCAAACCACACCTAAGACTTTATTTACAGTCAACTTTAGCCATATCTGCCGAAACCCTTTTTCGTCTCTTAACCATGGGAATGAAGCTCTAAATAACAGATTTCTACATGTTCTATCTACGAAAGGATTGATGCAGTCCTTATTAATGGCGATGGTTTAAATTTGTCAATATATGTCACTGTTCCAATCCCATACAAATTGGAGTTAACTTTGTCGTGACAGAGTTTACGTAGCCTTACAGCTAGTTGTGTTATATGAGGGGTAACATCTGTAAGCATAGTTAGTGCGTCGTGGTAGCACCAACCGAACTTATACAAAGTAACATCACGCGCGCTCAATGGTCAAATTTCCCAGTGTCTTGTTACACATTTCCGTCCCTTTTCCAAAATCGAGTCCCACAAGAAATATGCGGCAATTCAGAGGAAAGGTGTTGTTACTCCGACTCTGCCATATAAGACGTGTCCAATCAACTGACAGGCCAGTCTCACTTATCACGTGGCCGTCCCGGCTACAAGTACGGGTCCGGACCTCAATATTTCAGATGGTTGCCGCTTGCGGGCCGAGTTGCACGCGTTACTTCTGTACGGTTTATTTCACGCGCCGTCTGACTACGGCAGCCCTAGTACGTCGTAAGAGATAAAGTTAGGCGATAGAAAGAGACTACAACATTGCGTTTGTTGCGTGTCGATTTTGAGGGCGGGGTCAGGCGCTATTGCGAACTGAGTTGCATTTTTTGCGTCAGCGCTAGAGTCGCTATTGCTTTAAATAATCGTGCGGAGTGAACCTTCTGGTAGTATTTAGTGTTCTGTGCCACTGATTACCTGGAAGTGATAGTAAGGTTTCCCATCATCATCAGCCGTGAACATGACTCTGCCGATGCCCCTCGCGTCAGTGATGGAGTCCATGCAAGCGGCCCCTGTCGCGTTGAAAGCGGCCTCTTCAGGGGTCATAGCTGGTGACCTGCACACGGTGACTCTCTCATTGACAGCTGGCTTATCATCCCAACGAGATGCTCTGACCTGGAAACATGAAGGATTTGGTATAACTAAGCTATGTGAGCAGCCTTAATGCTGAGATGCCTCCATTCGGATAGAGGGTTTGTCTTTATTTTGTTTGTGTAGTGCTTACTTTTTTTATTTTTTCTTTTTAGTATTTGCATTATGTATTTGTGTATCTATTTCTATAAAATTTTCATTTTCTTTTCGAATTAGTTAATTTTCTTCCTTTCAATATATATATTCATGTATATTAGTATGTATGTATATTTATCAGTCATCTAGCACCCATAACACAAGCTATCGCTTACTTTGGGGTTAGATTGCGGTGTGTAAAAATGTCCCGTATAAATTTATTTATTTATTTCAAAAAAGATGTGGTAAACAGAGTTCCGCTTCTTTATGTCTGTTACGAAATCCCTTAAAAGGAAGAAATGTTGCAGATGTCTTGCTATGGTCACCGAATACATGTACCTACTCGTATTTCTCTTAAAATAGACTTGTTATTTCACCTTAATTTTATAAGGTAGCCCAGGCGACAGGATAGCGCGATGTTTCGTGAGGAACTCTAGTTTGACAGGTTCGTCTACCACTTGAGAAATCACTGTTGTGTTCTGCCAGATATGGGTTCCTTCCTCCTGAAAGATACAATAATTTTACTTATAAGGTGAATTTACGGTAAATATTTAGGAATCGTACACTTTAACACTCGTCGTCGTCGTCGTTTCAGCCGATGGACGTCCACTGCTGGACATAGGCCTCCTGAAATGACCGCCAAACACCACACTATTTCTATAATCCATCGGCTAAACAACAATGTATGGTCAACGTGAAAAGTCCATATTATGAAGCATGCAAACAGGATCCCTTGTATGAACCTCCCCTATTAGTATACAAGAAGTTAGTTACATAGAAAAACTTCGATCCAAAATTCTTGGCAGCATAGAATATGCGGATTCTTTCTAGCCTTTATAAGCTTTCTTATGAATATTGGAACTCCTAAACCATGATGTCTTTCCACCATAATTTTTTCTTCAGCGCATTGTCAGCTATTTTGACATATATTACGTCGCGGCGATGAAAGCATTGAGAAGCTGATTCTGTTTGGCAAGGTGGAGGGCAAAAGGCCGCTAGGTGTTTTAGCCCGGTATTCAGACCGACTAAAAGAGACAGGCACCCTCACTTTATAACAAGCTGTCCTCATGGCTGCGGACAGAACGCGGTGGAAGATCATACGCTGAAGGATTACTCGCTGTCATGATCCTCATTTATGAGGGACCGACGAAGAGATTAAAGTAGTACCTGAAAGGAGAAGTCTGCCACGATGACGTCAGGAGGGTTGTTGCCATCAAGGCCGATTCGTTTGGCGGCGGCGGCATGGCGGTGGCACGCCCGGGGCGCTTTCAGGCGGACGGCGGTTCGGATGCCGCCCTGGCCTTGGCTGGAGCCGCCGGCGCCGCGCAGGCGGATCACCAACATACCTTCCACGGCTTCTGACCACGGGTATCTGGGAATTTACAATTTTATTAGTGGAGAATTCCAGATTTTTTTGAAGTGAAAATTTGTTAAGGCGCGTCGAGCATTGAGAAATAGAAATAACCATTGCACTCGGGACACTGTTATCGTAACCGACACCTCACATTGTTACCGTAACCGATACCTCATTGAATTGTTAAAGTTTTCACTTCGGTCCGCACCTTCTGAGTGCCACGTCAGTTTTAGGGTTACGTAAAGGCAGGCAAGGCAGGTGAACGTCTTGATAGTCTTTTTATTCCTTGCTTTAAAAAAACTTAGGATTAACAAGAAAATGAAAAAAATATTTGCTATAATCCGCCAACAGAGAAAATTTTGTATGGTCAAACATGCAGGTACAAGCTAAGCACCGCTTACCTTCCCACCAAAGCACGAAAGCCAAGTTACCCAGCAAGCAATGCCACCACCACCACTCACATGCACCACCAAACAAAACTTTTATATAATTCTCGACGCACGTTTCGCCCCGAAACCGGAGCATCATCAGGAGATTTCGACTTCACAATTCAAGATTGTCTATTAGACAATTTCAACTTCCCAATTCAAGATTGTATATTAGACAATCTTGAATTGTGAAGTCGAAATGTGGTGGTGCATGTGAGTGGTGGTGGTGGCATTGCTTGGCGTTGGCGGATTATAGCAAATATTTTTTTCCTTTTCTTGTTAATCATGAACGTAACGCCTGCTTCTATCCAATAAAACTTAAAAGATGTTATTACCTGACACATACTGTCCACACGAGTCTCTCACTGGTCCTTAGCACAGTGGGCGCGTGACGCACTGTCAACTGGAATGGCGGCAGCTCGTAGTTGCCCACTGAGAACGACGTGGATCCCTGGAATAATAGATTTGGGTAACTACTAATTAACTAAAGTTAGAGATGTTCTTAACATATCTGCCTTTAAAGACAGTCGCGGCAATTTAATTAATGCTTCGCCAATCAGCTTCACTAAGCACTTAGTACTTCCTTAATCAATCAACTTAATTAAGCATATGACATACATACAATAGTAACTTGTAGTTCTGTTAGTCCCCCTGTCAGAGTCAGTTCATCCAATAATGCACTACTGCACTGCGCAGTCTTTGATACCATCCCAGGAAAGTGCCTACAGCTCGATAGCAATTCTTTAAGCCAAACATAACAGTAACAACTTCGATATCTTTACACAGACTTTTGTCCTTTTAGGTATACCGGGGAGCCGTCAGTCAGTCTAGCCCTGATGGTCTATCCGATGTAGCCAGTAAAATCAGCAAGCTGTAATTGCAGCTACGTCAATCCACAAGTGCGCTTTCTATATGTCTGTTTGTCATTCTAGCCATACCTCCTCAATCATATAACCCGTTGGCGTTAGCTGTAGAACCAACTGGATAAACTGTAATCCAGTTGGTTCTACAGCTGACGCCGTCTCAGCCTGCGCAGTCTTTGACACCATCTTAGCTACTTAGCCCGCGTTCAAGCCACACGTAGCCATGAAAAATATGCCAATTTTCCAATTAAGCCAGTTCATCCACTATTGCAATGTTTTGACGCTTGTTTGTCCTTTTAGTCATACCTTTTCAATCATACAACAGCTCGGAGCTCTAAAATTCAGTTACGTGTGATTTAATAAACATATTAAATACAAATAAATTAAGATTAAATTTTTTTACAAAATGTACACACCGTCCAAATGCTGGCTTAATGGCATGGTGCCCAAAAAACTGGCGCTATTGCCTCGCTGTATAGCTAGGCTTAGCCGTTGGGCGAAGTAAGCGCCAGCTCTTTGGTCACCTGACGCGTGAACCAACTTTTTGGATAGGAAATTCACAATTTTTTTTGTGTTGATGACCATGGACCTAAAGTCTCAAATGCAAGCGCCGCAAAAACATAGTCCTTGCTGATTATCGAGTATTTGCGGCGCTTAAGCATTTGTGCAGACTCTGCAGCTGCACCCGCCTTTTGGTACGTACCCGGTAAATGAGATGCAGCCAACGTATCGACGCAGGTCGCATCCCACACTAAGGCACGTCCCATCAACCACGGTATCATGGTCATCCCGTCTGGCCTCATATAGTCATCCCTCCGAGCTGTTGCCACATCGCGCGCCATTTGCTCATCATACAACATTCAGAGGTGTATGCCACATACCTGGGAGCCGTCAGTCAGTCTAGCCCGGATGGTCCACCTCCCCGTTGGAGCCAGCTCGTCTAGCTGCTGCTGTAGCTGCACCAGTCCCAGCCTGGTCCTCAGGCGCTGCCACTGCGCCGTTTTGACGCCGTCCCAGGCGCCTCGCGGCCCTTCCAGCCACACCTCCTCAATCTTCAAACAGATATTTATTACTGGCAAAACGAAAGCTTAGAAACGAGTGTTTTGAACACTTTTCATGTCTATGTTTCATCAGTGAAAACGTTTTTATTACACTCCACTAGTTAGAACTTGACTGCAATCTCACCTGTCTAAATGTCGATACAGATGAAGATGTTATCGTACTACCTTAGAAGGGGTAAGTAACGGTTTCTTGACAGCATCACACCGGAATGCAAAATCACTTGGTGTTGTGTCTTTGCTCGCAGCGACGGCCGAACCCTCCCAGTCTAGATCTGGGGCCGTTCCACCACCTCTTAAAGCATTAAAGTTGCAGTACTGTTTTGCCATTTTCATACTATGTTGGTAGCCAATTTATAAAATTCTAAAGAGGCCCGTGTCGAGAATCGTACCCGTGACCTATTGTTATGTTTATTATATTTAAACTATCAGAGGTAGATGGTTTACACACAATAAAGTCATTCCTTGCTCTGTGGGTTTACATATTAATAATGAAAGAATAATCTCGAACCTATGTACCTATACCTATATTATAATCACATAACTATCTACTCCTTGTTCTTAATTTAATAAGTAAGTATAGTACGATTCACGAAAGATGATCACAAATGGCGGGTCTTTTCTTCATGTACACTCATGAAGAAAAGACTTAAGCCAAAATAATTGCCATATATTAGTTAAATAAGACCATATATATTAGTTAAAATAAAAAAGACCATAATATTAGTTAGATAAGTCCAAAAAGACCTAAAATAGGCCCGCCATTTGTGGTCATCTTTCGTGAATCGTACTATAGTACCTATTGTAGGTTTAGTGAATTTTAACCGACGAATCCACCTAACTGGAAATATGTAGGTATTATCCTTTCTTTTTTACAGCACTTATCTGTTCATATAGCCAAAATTAGTATGAGTATAAGTAAGTAGGTATTTAATGTTTACATACAAGCAAGCAAGTCATGTACGTTGAAAGAGGTTGAAAGGTACTTAAACTGAACAACGATGACTTTTGAAAATAATAATGGTTGACCTACTTATGGGGTTCACGGATGATTTGCACGGTTAATTGCTTTTTATGATTCATCAAAAATCGTATAACGGCAGAGACGTATTGTTGTTGTATCTTTGTCGGGATGGACATCAGAGCGAGCGCAATAAAGGTCGGCTTACAACTGACGCTGTTGGTGTCAAAACAAACATTTTTGACACCAGTAAGCTGGCGACATACCTATTTTCGCGCGGTCTGCCGTATCCTGTATATACGTCTCTTTCACATGTACTCGTAAATCTCCATAATTATATCCCCCTCCTCTAAAAAGTGTAACCTTATCCAGTTACCCTATCAAACCAATTTATAATCTATTCCTGTTTTAAATTTTAGCCAAATCGGTTCAATAGAGCAACAAACACATACCTACCCACTTTCGCCTTTATAACATTAGTGAAATGAGTAAGTAAGATAAGTAAGACGTAAGTTTCGGTAGAAATACCTACTTAAAAAAATTCCGTATGACTAGATATAGTTACACTCAAGAGGCAGGAGTGTAGGCTAGACTGGAAGTCTAGTTGGGTGGAGTGCCTGCTTCCTAAGTTCCTCACATTCTCCGTGCGCAGTACCTACTTACTTTGTGCGGTATGATAGGACAGTTGTACAGAGGACAAAGGGCCCTTGTACCGTTCGTACTGTGTAGTGTGTGCCACTGGCTTACTTTTACATTACTCTTTAGACAACTTGTGTATTCGCTGGCAATGTCCATCGACGAATTCCTGGGTATATGAAATGTTAAACTTATCCCTCAATAAGTTCAAAGTCGCTGTAAAACGAAAGCTCGTTAATAAAGCTTACTATAGTATTAAGGATTATTTACATGAATCAAATCCTTGGGAGTGAATGAACTGCTGTATTATAATTACTAGCTCAACTAGTTTTTAAGAGCATTTGTGAAGTGGTGATAACCGAAAACACAACCCGGCTGAGTTTGTTGTGGGCTTCTTCTCAGTGCAGGGTGCGTTGGAACCCTCGTAAACTTAGTTATAAGTCGACTTGTAGTTATCACCGTACATAATATTATATATTGTTGACGTTTTACAAGTGCCTTGTAAGTTAGACCTATGTGAAATAAATATATTTTGACTTGACTTTGACTTTACAGTTCTTCATAATAACTTACATACCTATTATAACCTACGGTTCGGTAGACGTCCTAGCTAATGAGATACATCGTAATGGTTCTAATCTTAGACGTCTTGATTTGCGGCGGTAATCGTCACGAGCATAATCGTATGAAGAGTAAGATTTAAGAGTATCGATTCAACTCGAGTGCCATATTTGAAACTGAATAAAAAGTAAGCATTAGAATTAAAATTGATTATTTTCGTAGATACATGACAAACATAAGGAATCTCCAATCTCACTAATGTTATAAAGGTGAAAGTTTTAAAGGTACTATGGCACAGGCTGCTTGTTATCCCGGAAAAATCCATGGTTGGTGGGATTATTGCGAAAAACCGAAATTCACGGAGAGTCGAAGGCGTCCACTAGGTTTTGTTTCATAAAATAAAAGCGATTTATCAAGAAAAATAGACTTATATAAATCACTCTTTATGGATATTCATATTTTGTATAGAATAAATATATTAAAAACCTGTCAAGTGCGAGTCGGACTCGCGCACTGAGGGTTCCGTACTACAACCGGAGAAATAAAACCATAAAAACCACTTTTCTTATCGAATCGCAAAACTAACTTTGTTTTTAGAGGTTTTATTGTAAATAAATATCAAAAAACTACTTATTAGATCTCGTTCAAACCAATTTTCGGTGGAAGTTTGCATGGTAATGTACATCATATATTTTTTTTAGTTTTATCATACTCTTATTTTAGAAGTTACAGGGGGGGACACACATTTTACCACTTTGGAAGTGTCTCTCGCGCAAGCTATTCATTTTAGAAAAAAATGATATTAGAAACCTTAGTTTTATTTTTGAAGACCTATCCATAGATCACACATATGGGTTTGATGAAAAAAAAATTTTTGAGTTTCAGTTCTAAGTATGGGGCACCCGGCACCCCCAAAATTTATTACTTTTTAAAATTTTGTGTGAAAACCTTAATGCGGTTCACAGAATACATCTACTTACCAAGTTTCAACAGTATAGCTCTTATAGTTTCGGAAAAAAGTAGCTGTGACATACGGACGGACAGACGGACAGACGGACAGACGGACAGACGGACAGACGGACAGACAGACATGACGAATTTATAAGGGTTCCGTTTTTTGCCATTCGGCTACGGAACCCTAAAAATCGGGTATGTTCTCTGTTACAGAGCTTGTGGGCGTCCTTACACGATAAAAAATTAATATTTGCACACGCGGTAATGTTTATCCGTGTCAGTGTTACGCTGACTGTGCTACAATACGAGTTGGTTGCAGTTAAATATCATGTCATTGGCGTTTCTTATAATGTCTGGAATAAGATTCCATTTCATTAAAAGAAAAGCTACGTAGGTACACCTATATTTAAAGGACGCACCTTTTAACATTTGCTCAAAAATAATATCACAGCCTCCTTTGAACAGAGAATCTGCAAATGGCACGATCTGCTTCTTTGAAATTCTGTTAGAATTATTCAAAACCAAGTGCGGGGTTTCAGAGTCCTCGAAACAAAAAATATTTAAAAAATCTCTCTGGTTTCCTTGTCATTTTTTCCTTTACAAGAAACCAGGTGATATTTAGTTTACTTATCACGCATGCATATTCAAAAAAGTCAGAAGCGCGTGTCTATGGAATTCGAACCCCATGAAAAGGCAGACGATTGATCAATAAGAGGTTTTATTATTAGATTAAAATAGGCAAAACAGTATTTGAAGTTGTTTTGATATTTTTGCTTTTTTCCGGACACCAGTGTGACAAATCGTGTCACAGGACTGCAACATGCATACCGCATACCGGTTGAGTGACTCGCGAACACTTTGTGAGACAAATTGGAGAGCTAATGAACAGTTATCAAATGTTGCAAATTAATTCCAATCCCCCTAGGCTGGGGATAAATCGTATTCCCCTGATTATATCATCTGGCAGGGAAAACAATGAGTGCCATAGCATAGCCAAAGGGAAAAAGGAAAAATTATCCATGCTTGAAATTTTACGTTGACAAAAACCCTCCGGGACTAAACAAAATCAGAAAGTTCAATTGTTGCGGTTGAATTTGTCACTGAGATAACCAAGGGGGTATCTCTACCCATGCGCCTACAGAGCAAGGAATGACTTTATCTTTCGTTTTCTGTGCATGCGCTTAAGAGAGAAAAAAACGAAGAAGGGGATAAAAAGTTTTTCATTACTCATACACGGAAAGTAGGTCTGAAGTTGCCTGAGAAGCGGGTTGAAAGTAATACTTTGCAGCCCTAGGGAGAATCGTTTTCAACTGACAGCTGTCAAATAATTAAAAAAAACTAGTTGTCACATTTTTATTGGAGTTCAAATGAAACACGACATACCCGAGTGCATCCATAGACAAGAAGAAAGATAGACTTTATTCATAAAGTAATGACAACTGATTCATAGACATTCATAGACAATCATAGACAATACTTGACTATTAAAAAGCTAAATGCATAGCCCGCCGGCTAGGCCAAAGAAAAAAAAAGGCGGGAAAGTGGCAAGCGGCAATCCGATCTTCATTTGTTTTTCGAGTTGTAGAGTTTTGTCTCAGAGTTTTGTTTAGGCTTCTGTTTAACAGTGATTTTTATTGACACAATTATTCAATTTTCTTTAGCTAATTTCTATTTTTATTTTGACTTTCCTTATATTCGTAATGAAAAGCACAGTGTTTACCTCGGGATAAAGACTTATTTAGTCCCTCGAACTATAGGCGCCCTCGCTACGCTCGGGCGCCAAACCCCGTCTCGGGACTAAATAAGTTACTTTCATCCCTAGGGTAACAATGTACTATTCCTTTCCCCCGGGAAGAAAATAGTCCTTTGCTGCACTACAGCTGTACTCTGCGTTGTACCAGATGGTAAATCTATATGTCAGCAGTAACCACACAAACTGATTTCTCTACGTACATTTTGCACCGACGCATGGATCTGTTGACTCGACAATATGTATTTGCACTTACAGTGGTGTGGGCGGGAGTGAGGTCAGCTTTGAGGACGACGACGCGGAATCGAACTGTGTCCCCCGGGCGGTACCTGCCGCGCTCCGTGTGGACTGCCACCACTCGGCCGCTGGCTATCCTGACTGTCACATGACGGTCCCATGCGCACTTTGCATCTGGATATCTGGAATTTTTGTTTTATCTATAAAATAATAGGCAACAATAGACATAATATATACAGGAAGGTCAGACGGCCTGAAAAGATGTCGCCAGTTTCTCGGTGCCAAAAATACTTGTTTTGTCACCAACAGTAAGGCCGCGCTGTTGTTCCCGTATATGGTATCAAAATTAAAATTCATTTATTTCAGGCAATTACCCATATAATGTAAACAATCAAATAAATTTTAAATAACCAAATCATTAACATTATTACCACACATTATATTACCAATCATAATTAAAATAAGATTAAAATTAAAACTATCACAAATGTCACAAATGTCATGCAACTTATAATCTATATGCGAGTAGTTATTAGAATTAATATATTACAATTTCCTCATAAAATTAAAATTCATTTATTTCAGGCAATTACCCATATAATGTAAACAATCAAATAAATTTTAAATAACCAAATCATTAACATTATTACCACACATTATATTACCAATCATAATTAAAATAAGATTAAAATTAAAACTATCACAAATGTCACAAATGTCATGCAACTTATAATCTATATGCGAGTAGTTATTAGAATTAATATATTACAATTTCCTCATCGGCTTAGGCACTGCAACATGCCTACTGCTGCAATGCCCAATGTACGGGCGTGGTACGGGCAGTCTACTCTGGCCGCTATCATGCTCATAATGCTGTTGGAGCTGCTCCTAACTCTGCGCACCAACGATGCGCACCTCTTTCGCATCACAGTATTAAAGCAGTCTGTTCGCGCATCTGCGAACATACCAGAGGCGCTGCAGAACCGGGGCAGCCCCAACAGCATTCTAAAAGCATTGTTTCACTATACCTTTTTTTGGTATAATTAGCCCACAGGCTGCACGTGTAGAAGGTTGTACAATACGCTTTAAAAAGCGTAACTTTTACCTGTGCCGAGCAACGTGCAAATATCAATCAAAATCAAAAAATCAAATAAGGACCTTTCGCGTGCGTCAAATTCCCCTACAAAAATTCGGCAAAAAGTCTCAAATATAGGTTAGGTGTTTAACCGAGGTCTCAACTCTCAACTCTTACCTGATATTAACGTTTAATTCAGCTTTGGTGTTTGGCCTCACAGGCACTGATATGTCCAGACAGCCTCCGTCACCTGAAAATATTATAATAAAAGATAACTATAAATGACAATCCTATTGTTCCTATTGTGAGGGCCTTTCTAAATAATTAAACAATCTTTGACAGTCCTCTCATACTACTACTACGAGCGAGCTACGCAAGTGATGGTCTTCTTATTATACTTAGGACAAATGCCGTAGAAACCGTGATTTATTTCAGGATAAAAAGACGTTTATTGTTTGTGTAAGCTTCGATCCCCACGATTGTTATTTTTGTATCATGACGCTTGTCGACAATAACGCCTAAACTAAAGTAATGATGAGAACATAGAAAGTGCCTATTTACTCTTCTCTTAAGGCGGCCCTTCCCGGAGCATCCAAGTACAACGAATACGTGGTTTACAGGCTTTTCGTCTAACGGAATCCTAGAAAAAGACTCATTCCGAGAAAAACGAGATAACGCCTGTATCGTCAATCGCGCGTTCAGGAAAAAAAAATAGCGCGGCAATTTCATGAAACTTGTTCCAGGAAATACGTGATTTTGAAAAAGCCTTACAAGTATGTGTAAATAATGTTTGTTATTAACCGACTTCAAAAAAAAGGAGGTTCTGTATTCGACCCGTATGTATGTATGTATGTTTGTCCGCGATTATTTCGCGTTCGGCTGAACCGATTTTGATGCGGTTTTCGGGAATGTGTTTGTTACATTCTGGAGAAGGTTTTAGTATATTAACCGACTTAAAAAAACAAGAGGTTCTTAGTTTTATAGATATATTTGTATTTAAGTTTGTTCGCGATTATCTCGAGTTCGGCGAAACCGATTTTGATGATTCTTTTTTTATTAGGTAGGCCATACATCACAGGTAGACTCATTTCAATTTGGTCAAGATCTAATGAATATCTTCGGAGATAAAGAGCGGAACTCCTCAACGGAAAATCGCTTGCGATCGGTATAATTAGTTTACAGTGTAGATTTTAACAGACTTCAAAAGAGATAGTGATTCTCAAGTTGACTAAAATATGTTTTTCACTGACCGACTTCAAAAAAAGAGGTTCTCTGTTTAACCCCCATATTGGTATTTAGTTTTGTCCGTGATTATCTCGCGTTTGGCTGGACCGATCTATTTGATCTATCGCGAAACAACATTCCTCGTCATTAGGCATACAGCATATTAAATATAATAGTAAGTATGTCAAAGTTACAAGATATGATATGTTTTTAGTGGTAAGTATAATTATCACTAAAAACCTACCACTAGAATAAATTGATAAGGTTGTATTAATTAGCCCAAAACCTATACTTATCACTAAAAAGTATGAAAAAAAAAATTATTAAAAAAATCCCATTTAAAACACATGATAATTCAATTTCTTTTTTAAAAATGGGAACCGCCTTCAAAAAACCTACCCACTGAAAAGTAAAAAAAATAATTTTCTAATAAATCTGGGTATACTTACCTACCTACTTAGTTTTTGATGTCGGTGCCATTAGCCATACTCAAAATGAATTGCGAATTTTGATTTGGCACCGACATCAAAAACTAAGTAGGTAGGTAAGTATACCCAGATTTATTAGAAAATTATTTTTTTTACTTTTCAGTGGGTAGGTTTTTTGAAGGCGGTTCCCTTTTTTAAAAAAGAAATGGAATTATCATGTGTTTTAAATGGGATTTTTTTAATAATTTTTTTATTTCAAATCTTTATTAGTTGTACGACGTTTCTATAGAGTTGATTTTTTTACTTTTACAATATATGAGCTGAGCGAAACGACCAAAGTTTATGTAAAATTTCAGCAAGAATGCAGATTTTTGGAGGCTGGTACTTAATTGGTTGCTAATAAATTTTAATTTTTGTTTCCATACAAACCTAGATAATATAGTGTGCCAGGTATAATACCTACTTGTTAAAAATATTGCAAGAAAAGTTTGTTAAAACGTCATAATCGCGTACGAGCGTTTGTAAAGCCGGGTTTTCACTATACGAGTTGTCTCGGACCGAGTGCGCTCGAATGACTACTCAGACGCTACTCGTACTGTGTAAACACGTGATCACGTATTATCAAGATAAAATGGACAGAACGGGAAACTATTAAGTTTGTGGACTATCAGTATTAAGAATAATACTGATTATTGATATATTACTAAAAGGCTGATTAAATGACTAAGTACAATAATAAATAAATAAGCATATTTCGATTTTTTGTGAGTGAGAAATAATAAAAAATAAAAATAATGATTACGTTTATTTTTTAATTTCATGATTTTTTACTTCCAAAATTAACATATCAGCAACAATTTCTATACCTCGCAGCAGCAGATCAGTAGTCGTCATCTTATTGCTGAGACAAATAATATGTGGTTACTAGTACGCTGAAATTATTACGTGTGAAAACCAAATTCCGAGTGGGCTCCTATACGATTCAGCTCACATGAGCGGACTCGGTCCATGACAACTCGTATAGTGAAAACCCGGCTTATGAAACAATCTACCGGGAAGGCCGCTCTAGGCACCTCAGGTTTTACCCGAACCTGGAAGCTATAGGTGTGCCAGTGGTTATAGAAATTATTTCGTGAAGGAGTAAGAAATATTCAAGTTTTCTCTTATTTTTGAGCATAATATAATAATGTCTTGGATAGCTACTGAAACTAGGGGGGTTTCACTCGCACTTTAGGTACAAAAGCTACAATAACATTGCGCCGACCGCTCAGCGAACTTTATCAGAACCTTTGTAGTGAGCCGGAAAGAGATAGCCCCTCTGTCTTGATAAAGTAACGCAACAGAAAGAGAGCACAACGTTTACGTAAATAACGACGTAGGTATAAGACGCTGTTTCGAACTGAATTGCACTTTATTGTGTCGCTACTAGGGTCGCTATTTATTTAAATCATTTTTCGGAGTATTTTTTTATTCATTAAGGTTCTTCATGGTATTCTGTTCTGAAACGTACCTGGTAACAAATCTCTGGAAGCGGACACACTGCTCCCATCATCTGTGGTCAGTGTGAGGAGGTATCGCGCCGGCCCCTCGATGTGGAACCTGGAGATGCAGGCCCTGCTGTTTCCACCGGCTGTCAGCACTCCTGGCGCGAGGAACATGTGGTTCCTGTCCGTGCATGGTGAGCTGAGGATAGAGGAGAATTCAGAGTAAGCATTTCATAACGAAAAAAAAGTTTTTTACACACTAAAACTTAGTCCTTGACCGTAATCTGTTCAGCGATAATGCAGCCGAAGTTGTAATCGTGCTAATTTGTGAGGGGGTTTGGGTGGGTTATCACCCACGTAAGTAAACCAGAGTAAGAGTCAAAAAGAGAAAGAAATTGCGCAACTCTAAATTATTTCTATAATAGTAACTTAGGGTAGGTACAGAACATTCACTCCAAAAAATTTTAATAAATAACGACTTTAGAATTGCCTTTATAATGTGCATTTCGTTTGCAACAGCGCCATTTACCTAAGTACGACTTTATTTACCGCCCTCTTTCTGTCGCGTTACTTTATCATCCCTCTATCTCTTTTGACGCATAAAAACCCCCAATACTAAACCGCTGCGCGGTCGGCGGTATGTTCTTATACTCGTAGGTTTTGTACATACAGTGCCTGTACTATCCTAGCCACCATGGTTAGAATAATGCAGGATATTTACCAGGTATGGTATTAAGAAAGGAGGCTGTTCTTTTCCAAGCATTTCTTTCTTGAACTTTCTATATATCTTGATATCCTTCGACATAACTCAAAATGAAATAGTGCAAGACTCCAAGAGAATTTGAAATGAGCAAATGAAATCTCTGGTTTTATATTGGAAGACAAGATTGATTCTGGTCAATGAACTAGCGAAATTAGTAAGTTTGACGAATGATAACGGGTTTCACACACTTTTATATCATTTTGGTAGCGCTTGCCGATCATTAGGAATTCGAAACGGTCATCCAAAGTGAAATTATCCTGAAGCACTTTTATGATCACGCAATAATCACCAATTGTCGAGAATCCTAAAAACTGGTGTCAGTAACGCAATTTGGGGAAATAAAATAAAAAATATTTAACCATGCTTTAATGGCAGTGTGAACAGTTGTAAAACCTCGATTGGTATTTATGACGTGATCAATAATTTGGCACAGTATTCAGGGGCGATTTACGTAACGTTTTCACATACTGAGTGAAGTGAATCAAGAAATAAAATAAAACATTAACCATAGAGGTCCAAGAGACCGCACGCGACTTCAAAAGTGCGGCAATAAATACTCTGTCAAAGTTCGCCTACCCGAGCCGTCGCTACACAATTTTTCACGCACACTAGCATCCGCACACCTTACAAATTGCAAATTGACACACTCACACTATACTAGAAAAAGTTGCCGCACTCACGGAGCTGTCGTTGTTAGGTTGGGTTCTATGATATTTGGGAGATCATTATGAAAACACGTTTTACTTTTCCAGTTATATTTTGCAGACAGACAATATGAAGATATGACAATGACAGAAGAAGTTGACAACTATGAACTAATGATTTAAAAATCTACCCACCACCTTAATTATATTACACAGATGTAAAACTAAGACATTCCACAGATAACATATAATTAATACATCACACCCTCTCACTTAAGCTAATTACTATATCTAATCAAATTCAAAACCGTATCTTTTAGGCGGTTTCCTATTTCTCTGGAAAACCTTAGGAGTATGCACGGGTGACTTAGGCGGACTAGGCACGGGTGATTTAGCCTGCCCTGTCGAGTCAGCTGAGGTGCTCGGTTCAGTCACAACAGGATCCTGGTCGTGTCTGTCCGGGGTCGCGTGATCACTGGTGTCCGGTTTGTTTATGAGCTGATCCACATGTCTTTTAAGAGGTGAACCGTCTTCCCCCAGTACGATATAATGTCGCGACCCTAATTTCGATTGGACTCGACCCTTTTCCCATTTCCTCTCCCCCGCAAATTTCCTAGCCAGGACAGAGTCTCCAACGCTGAAACTTCTTGGACGCCCCCCTGCACTAGCTATCTGTTTACCTTGTTGCTCGCGTACGCGGTCGGCGACGCGCGTGTCTCCTCGCAACAGATCTAATCGCGTACGTAAATTCCTTTTCTGTAACAGGGTAGCCGGGGAGACTCCGGTTGTACTGTGTTCTACGTTACGATACGCTAAAAGGTAGGACTGTAAGGCTGCGTCTATGTCGATACCATCTCGCATAGCTTTTTTTAAGGCTCTTTTACCGCCCCTTCCGCCGCGCCATTTGAGGAGGGATGATATGCCGCTGGGAACGTCAATTTAATTCCGTTTTTCTGCATGAATTCCCCATATTCAACGCCGGTAAACGCTTTGGCGTTGTCCTGAACGACCTCCCGGGGTAGCCCGAAACGTGCAAAGGTTTCCCTCAGTATTTTGATTATAGCTCCGGCCGTTGTCTTATGCATGTGAAAAACTTCCAACCACTTTGATGAAGAATCGATTATGACTAAAAAGGTTTTACCGTGGAAAGGCCCTAACAAGTCTATATGCAACCTAGTCCAGGGTTCGGAGGTATATGGCCAGGGTTGAGGTATCGCGCGGCTCGGCGCCGGGGCCACTTCCATGCACGTAGTACAAGAACGCGCAATTTTCTCGATATCACTGTCCACGCCCGGCCACCAGAAATAACTCCTAGCCATGGCTTTCATTTTGACCATTCCCATGTGATCCGTATGTAACTCTTTCAACAAAATTTCTTGCAGAGTTTTTGGAATCACTAGCCGATATCCCCAAACAATACAACCCATGTCAATGTACATTTCGTTTCGACGCAAAAAATATGGATCTAAAGTTTTTTTATCATCCGCGTTGTAGTTAGGCCAGCCGCTTTGAATATACGCATAAACCTTCCGTAAAACCACGTCCTTGCGGGTGTGGCTCCTAACTATTTCCCTAGTGATCGGCAGATAGTCTTGTATGAAATTAATATAGGTCTTCTCATTTACTACTGTTTTCTCTTTGCCTACCGGTAAACGAGATAAAGCGTCAGCTGCATTACGTTCACTTCTGACATATTCTATCGTGTAATCATACCCCGCCAGTAGCACCGCCCATCGTTGCATTCTGCTAGCTGCCATAACTGGAATGCCTGCCTTACTACCGAAAATCGACACCAAAGGCTTGTGATCGGTTCTTAAAATAAAATGCCTACCATATAGGTACTGATGGAATTTTTTAACACCGAAAATAATAGACAAACCCTCGCGCTCGATTTGAGAATATGATTTTTCTGCAACGTTGAGAACTCTCGACGCGAACGCTATTGGTCTCTCTCCGCTGGCCGTCACATGCGAAATTACGGCGCCTATCCCCACTCCACTTGCGTCGGTGGTCAAAATCAGTGGTAAATTAGGGTTGTAATGCGCGAGAATGACATTAGAAGTTAACATTTCTTTTACTTTGATAAAACTGCGGTTGCATTCGTCGTTCCAAACGAACGCTACGTTCTTTTTGAGCAACTCGTATAACGGTGCCAAAATATCACTTAAATTGGGAACGAATTTGGCGTAATACATGACTATCCCCAAAAATGAGCGCAATTCAGATACATTTGTAGGTATCGGGGCCTTTTCTATCGCTTTTATCTTATCCGGACAAGTTTGCACACCCTCTTTACTCACTACGAAACCTAAATAAGTGACAGAATCCGCAAAAAAGGTACATTTTTCCTTCTTAATCTTTAATCCCCACTTTTGCAATCTACTAAAAACTTCATGAAGAGTTGCCAGGTGTGACTGATTATCGGGTCCGGTAATAATGAGATCATCTAAAAATACGCCTACCTGTGGCATATCACCAAACAACTGTTCCAGTTTTCTCTGGAAAATTCCTGGGCTCGATGATAAGCCATAAATTAAACGGTTATACCTAAACAGTCCCTTATGAGTATTAATAACAGTGTACTTTTTAGAATTATCATCCAATTCGAACTGCGCGTACGCTTGCGACAAATCGATTTTTGTGAATTTCTCCCCGCCATGCAATTTAGCTAACAGGTCTTCCGGCCGCGGTAAAGGGAAACGATCCACCTCCAGACATTTGTTTAAAGTTAATTTAAAATCACCACATACCCGTATGGTGCCATCTTTCTTCATGACCGGCACGATAGGTGTAGCCCAGTCCGAACTGCTCACCGGGGTGATCACGCCATCCCTTACCAGATCCTGCAGGGCCAGCTCGACCGGCTCGCGCAGCGCGTAGGCTAGGGGTCGAGCGCGTAAAAAAATCGGCCGCGCCTCCGGCCGCAAATGGAAGGTAACCGGGCCACCCGTGAATCTTCCCAGGCCGTCCGCGAACACTTCACTGTATCTGGAACTGAACGAATCAAAGTTAAACACATCAGGGTAATGACCTATCTTATGACAGTTAGCTATACACGTTATACCTAACTCACTCATCCATTGCCTTCCTAAGAGACTAGTTTTACCCGAATTCACAATATATAAATCTAGTAACCTTCGGTTTCGCCTATAAGTAACTGTTACGACTATTTTACCTACCGGTTTTACAATTTCTCCGGTATAATATCGTAATATTAAATCACTAGATTGTAATTTACAATCTGCAAACATCCTTTTATAACAATCTAAACTAATACACGATATAGCACAACCAGTGTCCACCTCCATCGATAACTTTTTGTTATTTACGTAAACATCTTTGACGTATGGTCCAAACTTTAAAAACTGTTTCGATTCAATTGAAAAGTTATTTACCTCGTCACTACTGTCCGCGCTGCTATCCGAATACATCACCTCCTCGTGACTCACACGATGTATTGTTGCTCTGGGACGCAAATTGGGGCACTTCTTGCGTAAATGGCCAATTTTATTACAGACCCGGCAGACATAATTCTTGAACTTGCAGGAAAAACTGGAATGCCTTCGCCCACAAACACTGCACTCTTCTTTTCCAACATTCGATTTGCCCAGTTGTAAACTGGCATTCCGTCCGTCTCCGCCACTCGCTCCGCCTATGCCGCTCGGACCACCGCCGCTGAACGTCGCGCTCGCGTTCCTCGGCCGGCCGCCACTCCGGCGGCTGTTTGCCCTAGTGCCCGCTGCAGTTATTTTGTACAGCTTCGCGCCTTCGTACTCTGGACCCGCTGCGCCCGCCGACTCCGCCTGCGCCGACGCCGCGCCACAGCCCCCGGCACGCTCCTGTACAAAAGCCGCATCCGCCTCCGCCGCTTCCATAGCGACCGCCAACTTGAAAGCCTTGTCAAACGTTATGTCGTCCTCCGTGAAAAGCCTCTGCCTTATCATCTCACTGGACAGACCGCACACAAACTGATCACGAAGGTTCTCTTTGATGTGCTCCGGTGTAAAACGACAGTGTTTCGTTAATTTCTTTAGCTCTGTCACGTAGTCCGCTATACTTTCGTCGTGTTTTTGTATGCACCGTCGAAATTTAAAACGTTCCGCTAGTAAACTAGGTTTAGGTTGTAAATGCTCCTTCATGACCGTGACGAGTTCCTCGAACGTCCTCTGCGACGGTTTGACGGGCGTGCACAGGTTGACCATCAGCTCGTACGCGTCGCCGCCCATCACCGTGATCAGCGTTGCCACTTTGACCGCCGGCTTCACATCGTTCGCGATAAAGTATTGCTCCAATCTGTCCACGTACAGATCCCAGTTGTCCTTGGACACGTCGAACGGGCCAATCTTACCGACCGACATCGCGGCTAAACTCGCTGATCCGATCGAGTTTATACAATAACTCGCGGCACTCGTCGCTGCACTGTCTGCACGCGTTAATATTTTTCCGATTTACTCGTCGCCATTATGATATTTGGGAGATCATTATGAAAACACGTTTTACTTTTCCAGTTATATTTTGCAGACAGACAATATGAAGATATGACAATGACAGAAGAAGTTGACAACTATGAACTAATGATTTAAAAATCTACCCACCACCTTAATTATATTACACAGATGTAAAACTAAGACATTCCACAGATAACATATAATTAATACATCACAGGTTCTATCCAGTCGGAGCGCGAGCGACAATCTATTATAAATCTATGAAATTAATGGTGTGTACAATTGAGTGTACTTCAACCTAGGAAAACCAATGCCTCAACTTGATTAACTAAATTTAATTTCTTGAACCCGGTGGATGTGCGCCAAATTCTAGTTTTACACAGGTTTTGGCAAATATAAAGTAAATAAGTAGGCTAAGTAAGGAAACTTAACATTCCCTAAAATAGTACAATAAAGAGAAATTAAGTTAACCAATACAAGATATTTATTTGCAAAAGAAATTATTTTTCGTCAAGGTTTAGTGTTTATGGCCTGTGCACTATTGAACTTTTGTCACATTATTAGATATTCTAAGATCATAAATAATTTTGATGACTTGCTAGAAACTCCAGATGTGATAAATGGCTTGTATAAAAGCAGAAGATTTATGTATAGGTATGTGAGGAATTTCTGAATCCTTCCTCAGTGGGTCAAAGTCGACACATTCTGTAGTTACGTATACCACTTTACACTGGACAAGGTGAAGTAGGTTTACAGTTATTTTCCCGAGTTCGAGGTCAGTTGAGGACTTGAGGTAATGTATCCTGGCTACTTAAGAAGTTACCAGTGTCACGCATACTAGGGTCACGTTTCAGTCACAGAGCAGGGCGTTTGGACCCCGTAACCTTAGAATTAAGTCGAAATAACAATAATCAATAAACTATAGATTTAAAAATCCCAAAAGCTTTCAAAGAGCCCAACCTAATAACGACAGCTCCGTGATGCGCCATATCTTGTAGTGTTAGTGTGTCAATTTGAAATCTGTATGGTGTGCGGATGCTAGTGTGCGAGAAAAATTGTGTAGCGACGCACTTTTTTCCGCACTTTTGAAGTCGAGGGCTCTCTCTTGGACCTCTATGCAATAAACCATAATATAATTCTTTTGCAGCTGTAGTCCGCAATATCGTGTGACTATATGATTATGAACCAGCACTGTCGCAAATATCCTCTAAAAACCTTCTCTCTACGTAGGTACGTTCCGCCCCGACATTGGATCATCATTAGGAAATAGCATAGAAATCGTTCGGTCATACTTCATGAAGAGGATGACTTGTTTTGAAATTCCTCACCAACTACAGTTGGCCTATAGTTTTGTATGGTTTTGAGGACTTGACCTGGGTTGAGGACTTACGTAAGAGAATAGAAGCCTTCGGGACGTGGGCATATCGAAGAATACTCCGCATAAGTTGGAGTCAAGGTGTCCAACGTTCAGGCACTTGCCCGTAGGTATGCAGAAGAAAACCGAACTTGTTAAAGCCACCAAGCAGCATAAAGTCCGAAATCTTGAGCATGTATTATAAAATGTAAGGTAACTCTTTCCTACAAACAATTGTGGGCAAAATAGCTAGAAAAAGATGGATCGGAAGAAGACAGAAGTCGTGGCTATGCAATATACGAGAATGTACCTAAACAAAGACGGTCGGAGAACTGCGACGTTAACTCAAGGACAAGAAGGGGTTTAAGGACCTAACTGACTGATAACCTCTGGTAATGGAGAGGCATCTGAAGAGGAAGAACTGAATTAAAACCAGAACCACCCTTTTAATACAGCAAGCCATCTGCGCGATAGAGGTCATCAAAAATGGTATGTTATAAAGATATTCGAGTCAATATGACAATGACTGCATGACTCTATTAGGTATATCAAATTTCCATCTATAAATAAATGAGACCTACACTTGGATTTGCTTACGCTTCAACGAACAGGAGGTAAAACGAGTTGTTATACCTACTTATGTGTTCGGGACAGCCGCCCGAACTTTTGCGCTGGTTGTGAGGCTTGAATGGAGGCGCCAATGAAACACTGATTACTAAAATGCTCGGGAGGTCCCGCAGGTCTCTGCTTTAAGGAAGACCTGTTCCTAGCTCCGCAAAGAGCTGGTTCAGGATTTAGATTAGCAAGAGACGCCGGCGAGCAGAGATGAACTGATTCTATGGGCTTAAGGCCTCGATACTTGTACCCTACGCGGGTGGTTAGTTAGTGTGAGACCCTATCGAGCGACTTGCGCGGCCTCCCACAATCAATGCATAAACTTTATTTGTATTTTTCTCATTTTTACAGTTTTTATCATTTTAGGTTCATTTACAATTAATTAAATAAGCTAATATCCTTTTATCAAAACACATAGGCAATGTTACATACATGTTTAGAATCTTAAGCTAAGTTTAAGAAATAATAAATAAATAAAAGTTTAAGAAAGCTAGTCACAAATTAGAGTCTTATAAGATAGTTATAAATTAGAATCTTATAAGCTAGTTATTATTTCTATTAGAGTCTTTGGACGCTCACTACGTTCGTCGTGCACACTCTCCCGCCGTGAAGTTGCCTACTTCATCTTTGTGTGGGTAGCACGACGAGTCTCTGAACTGGTCGCCGCAACACACCGTTCGCCGTCCTCACGTCCGCCGCCCTGGTGACGCCGTCTGAGCCCGGGTAGACCGCTTCTATGATGCCGCGGACCCAGGTGTTGCGTGGCAGCGAGGGGTCGACGATGAGCACCAAGTCGCCGACTCGCACCTCCTCTCCCCTTCCGTGGGGCTCCCGCCGGTGTTGCAGCGTAGGGAGGTACTCTCGCAGCCATCGCGCCCAAAAGAGGTCGGCGAGACGCTGGCTCGTTCTCCACATCTTCTTGGATTTAAGATCGGAGTCATCAAAGTGGCCGGGGTGCGGTACTCGGGACGGGCCGCCGAGCAGGAAGTGGTTTGGTGTCAGTGCTCCCTGCGGCTCGTCGGTCGATAGATGCGTAAGTGGTCGACTGTTCACGGTGTCCGACAGAGGCCCGAAAAAATCGAGGCCGGTGTAAGTAAAGGCCCTCTGATGATGGGCAAGGCGGCATGGAGGAAGTTTCCCCGTCTGGGGAGAAAGTAGCTTTGTCCGTCGAAGGCGGTAAGGCTGGCAGGCGCGGAATACGCCCTTGACTGTGGGGCGTAGGTGGAGGCCCCACAGGCGCTGCTGGTCGTCGTTCCCGACGGTTTCGGTGCCTCCGTGGTGAAGCTCGCGGTGTACCCAGTTGATGTAGAGCCGTGTGTAGGCGTGGTTGCCGTCGGCGATAGGCGGCGTGCGTAGCTCAGGCGAGACGTCGGCTGCGTCGATGCGTGACTTGACACGCATGACCCCATCGTCGTCGGCGAAGACAGCCAGGTTTCGGATGCGACTGTCTGGCGGGAGAGCGGCGTTCTTCGCAATGCAGGCGAGCTCCTCGGGGAAGGCCTGCTGCTGCATCGCGCGCAGCCAGAGGCGCTCTGCCTCCCGCATGTCGTCCGCATCGAGCGGGACGAAACGGTCCGCGCTAACCGCCGTAGGCGAGCGCTTCGGTGAGGGCAGCGGCCGCGCTGCCCTGGGTCGCTGCGTCCACTCCGGGTCTGCCTCGGGGTTGCGCCGCGTGCGCGCGTGCGCTGTAGTGGACCTGCGAATCAATCTAATGGACTGTATTATCCTACCCGTCGACCTAATCAATCGCAGCCACGACGAGAACCTACTTGCGTCGGGTAGCGAATCAACCACTGTTGGTTTTACTTTATTAATTTTAACCTTTTCTTCCCCCTTGTGTGTAGAGGGGAGAATCGGCTCTGTTGGGCATAAATTTTGGTTTTGGAAAAGAAAGGCTGGGCCATGAGACCATCGGTCACCGTTCCCGAAACCGAGGGGCGCTTCACGTGTGGCGTCGTTCGCCACGTTGTGCCTAGAGGGCACCCAACGCCACTCGCTTACCCGTGAAGCCTCCTCGATCTCGGCGATCCGGTGAGCGACAAAAGGTTTAAATACTCGCGTCATGTCGAGGTTGAAGCTGAGCGTGTCGGCTTGCGGCCGCCAGACCAGTCCTAGTGTTTTCTTACTCCCGCCGGTGTCCAAGTCCTGGCTCGGCTCGCACGCGGCGGGGGCGAACTGGTTGATGGCCGCCGACTCGTGGGACGCCCATTGGCACAGCACGAAGCGACCCTTCCGGTGCACGAGGTCTACCTCGCTGGAAAGCCGCTTGGCATCTTCGATGGTGCTGAAAGATTGCAAATAAACGTTCGTACAATGATATTTTACAATAGTATCGGCCGTGTCACTCTTCCAGAGAAGACCCACTTCGAAGCCCCCGTCCACCCTGCGACGCGTAGTCGCATCGAGAATGTTCAGGGCGCGCAGCTTCGGATCTGGGCGCGGTCGACGCGGTTCTAGACCTCGTGTATCGAGGGCGAAATGCCCCTTGAGGAGCTGGTCCGGGTGGTCGTCGATCACCGAGCGTATCTTTATCACGCGGTGCACCTCAACCAGCGTCTCGTTTGACGTGGCCGTCGTGTCGTTGCTACCGCAGGGCCCGTGGACAACCCAGCCCAGACCCGTGAGGGTGGCGACTGGTTCTTCGTGTTTACCTGAGCGGCAGGCGCTTGACACCATCAGCTCCCAGTTATCCTGGCCAATCAGGATAGACGGGACCGCGTAGTCGTAAGGCAGCTGCTCCGCCAGGTCCTGGAGGTGGGCGTGCTTCTGCACGACCGTTCGCGCCACCGACTGACCAGAGATACCTAGGTCCTGGATCGTGCGGGCATCTATAAAATATTCTTCGTTGTGATGCTTACCTCTAATGGAGAAGGTTACCAACTGCGAGGCACTCTGGATCTTGGAGCCGGCGATCCCTTCGATGTTCAGGGTGTGTGTCGGCCCCTGTGCCCCAATCTTCCGCGCAACCTCCTCTTTGACAAGAGTTATGGTTGACCCTCCGTCTAACAGTGCGTAAACCTCGGCCGTACCTGTAGGTCCCGTTACTATGACCGGAACGACGTTGAGAAGCGTAGGCGTCCCGGTCGCGGAGCAGATGGCCCGCATCGCCTTCTCGTCGGCCACGCCCGCTGTCTCGCCAGGCGCCCGATGGAGCAGGTGGTGGTGGAAGTGCGGACAGTCATCGAGCTCGCACTTCTTGCCCCCGCAGCGGTGACGGTGGCCTCGGTGTTCGAGGCAGCGGAAGCACAGCTTCTTCTCCCGGCACGCTTCCCAGCGCTTGTCCACGGGCAGCCTCTTGAACCCGTAGCACTCGTGGATGGTATGGCCGCCTCGCGCGCAGTACCCGCACGTCTTGCCCTCGGCTCGCTGCGGCGGACTGGCCGCGTGCACGCGCTGCGCGCGGCGCGGTTGGTCCGCGGGCCGCGACGGCGCCGGTGCTGCGGGTCGTGGCGGCGCTGTAGCCTCGGGTCGTATGTGCCGCGCCTGAAGCTTCATCTCGGTCTTCAAGAAGCGGCGAAGCTTCAGCAGGCACGGCTCGTCGTCCGGTTGTCTCGCCTCGTAGTCGAACCATCTCGTCTTGTAGAGGATAGACATCTTCTCTTCTATGGCGTGGAGCGTCTGTGGACTGACTAAGTAAGCCTCTTGCCGCAAGGCAACAATAGTGGATATCACCGAATCGACCTTGCACGCAAATGTCGGTAACTCCTTACCGTCGGTCAGGCGAGGCAGCGTCTTCAACTTCTCGAGCTCGGAGTAGACGATGCACTCCGGCCGGCCGTAGACGTCACCAAGCGCCGCGACTATCTCAATCGCCGACGCCGTGGTCTTGAGTAACCCGTCCACCAGCTCTCTGGCCGGCCCGCGCAAGCTGCGCCGGAGCCTCGCCTTGTTTTCCGCATCGTTGAAATGACGCGCCGTCGCGTCGTAGGTTTCGCGCCACGCGTACCATTCGTCATAGGCACCAGAGTAAGGCTGCAACTCAATCAAAGATTTAGAGACGCCACGCGCGGTGGGCGCCGAAATAGAGTGTGACAATTCAGTTAAACCTTGCAAAAACATTTGTTGTTGACGTTCGAACATGCCCAGTAATTCGTCAGATTTACTAGCGGTCCGCTCCGGCATATCGTACTGTTCGAAACGATCACTCGGAACATGGAACCGCGCTGCCGGCGACTCGAATTGCGCGCACGGTAGCGGGGAGTGCGGCGGCGGGGGCGCGGCTCCCCCCACCCGCGAGGGCGGGGGAGCCCCCCGGCGCGCGTCGTTGTTATGCCGCAACTGCTCTGTCACGGCCTGCCTACTCGTTCCGGAATCCACAAATGGATCCCAGTAGACACCCGGGTCTACGACGGGGTGTCCCTGCTCCGCGCCCTTAATCCCTAGGGACGGCCCAGGGCGTGCGTCGTCGCCATATGACGCTACATAGAGGCGCGGAGGCCGCGCACCGGGCTGAACCGGCGGCAGCGTATTATTTAAATCACACACAGTTTCACCAAAATTAACTTGAATTTCACTAACCTGTGTGTTTGTTAGCGCGAGCTGTTGTCCCGCCGCGCCGTGGCTGCTCTCTTGCACCCAGCTGGCGACACGTTGCTCCGCTGTCCGGCTGCTGCACCGTGACTGGTCGTCTTCATCGTCGCTGTCTTTATGATCGAGTCGGAGCCTCTGCAGCTCGAGGTCCTTTCGTAATAGTTCCCTCTCAAGCTCCAAAATGCGAACCCTGGCGGAGTGCTGTCGGCGCGTGCTTCGTGTGCAGCGAGACGCGGCATCTTCACTGCCCATGCGTTCCCTGGTCGATGCACGCGGACGCACTGCCTCGGCCGCCGGGTCGGGGTGAGAGGGGAATGACGCAACCGCCTCGCTTCTTGACGCTGCGTGCGGTGCGCGGAGTGGCAACGCGTCGCTGCGTCCCGACGCGTTGTGTTGAGCGCGGGGCGTGACGCCTCTGGATGACGTCATCCCGCTTGAGTCATCTCTGCTCTCCGACGACGGATGCAGGCTGCTGACCAGTGTACTTGCCGACGTGTCCCACGTGTGCGTCGATGAGGACTCGGAGGTGCGCGTGTAGCCCGGGACGGCGATCGTGCCGCCCAACGCACCCGACGGTGGCCGTTCTTGTGACGGCTGCTGTGCAGACTCCGCATGTGCCATGAAGCCCGGGGCGGCGACCGCGCCGCCCGACACACTTGGAGCCCCCGGATCACTCACCAATGCCTCTGTCGGCAGGTCCGCAGCCTGCGCTCGCGTCTTCACCATTCTGCCTTCTGCGGTATCCCGGCTCGATGGACCAATGTTCGGGACAGCCGCCCGAACTTTTGCGCTGGTTGTGAGGCTTGAATGGAGGCGCCAATGAAACACTGATTACTAAAATGCTCGGGAGGTCCCGCAGGTCTCTGCTTTAAGGAAGACCTGTTCCTAGCTCCGCAAAGAGCTGGTTCAGGATTTAGATTAGCAAGAGACGCCGGCGAGCAGAGATGAACTGATTCTATGGGCTTAAGGCCTCGATACTTGTACCCTACGCGGGTGGTTAGTTAGTGTGAGACCCTATCGAGCGACTTGCGCGGCCTCCCACAATCAATGCATAAACTTTATTTGTATTTTTCTCATTTTTACAGTTTTTATCATTTTAGGTTCATTTACAATTAATTAAATAAGCTAATATCCTTTTATCAAAACACATAGGCAATGTTACATACATGTTTAGAATCTTAAGCTAAGTTTAAGAAATAATAAATAAATAAAAGTTTAAGAAAGCTAGTCACAAATTAGAGTCTTATAAGATAGTTATAAATTAGAATCTTATAAGCTAGTTATTATTTCTATTAGAGTCTTTGGACGCTCACTACGTTCGTCGTGCACATTATGTGATAATAACAAGTTATATAGAGCTATCATGTCTTTTGTCTTCAGAGGAAATGAGTTTTGTAATTACTAATTACTATAGCATTGTTTCTTAATACAATCTTAATAATAACAATGATTCTGAAGTCACCGCAGTTTTTTTATTTGTTACAAGACGTAGGACAAGTGTAGTCTTTATTTTGATGGTATATTAATGGCGGCCATACATCATCCTTCCTATTGTCCAATCGGCATCAGTTAACAGAATGTGTGTGGGCGTGGTTTGGCTCATTAGATCTGATAACTTTTAACAGTTCGAGCCATAATAATTCTCGTTTTTGCAACGTTTTATATGAAAACTAGCTGACCCGGCAAACGTTGTTTCGCCATTAGGGATATAAAAATAGCTTACGACCTATTCTTAGACCTATTCTTAGAGATATACAGACATACACAATCGGTTGAGCCATTGTGGAGGAGTTTGGTAACATAAATTTTTACGAGAATTTTATAATATAGAAAATTAGAATGTTCTTGATAGGATAGGTTTTTGTGTTAGTGGTTCTCGACGTACAGAATAACTCTTTGTACATAAAAACTTTAATTACTTATGTACAGAGGTAAGCAGGTATTAAACACACGTGGAATAATAAAAACACAGATCCGGCAAGGTACTTAAATATTATGTTAATAATTTGGAGATTTAATTTTATCTCTGTGGGTCTGTGTGTTGTAATAAGTAATCCTACTCATTGTTAAGATGTTTCGGCTCTACTAGCCCTACTACAAATTTTATTTATTTTTTACACGACTGCCCAAAAAAGGAGTGTAATGTTTTTAAGGTTCATGTATGTATGTGAGTTTCTTTATTCCACCATAACTTCTAAACGGCTGGACTTATATGGAGATACCTAATTTGGGGGTATCGTTAGAAGTCTTACATCATTCCAAGTAACATAGGCTATATTTTTTTTGGAAAAGTCGTTTTACCACAGGGCAGTCGTGTTTTTTGATTTGCTCGAAAATTCCCATTCATCGTACCTACGGTTTCCCAAATATAATTTTTTGCAGTTTTCAGATTTAATACCTATCGGGAATCAATATGAACTAAATGTGTATTTTTGCGTCCAGTGGTGGGAATCTTTGGCCGTTTTTGGTTACCACTTAAGTACCATCGTATCGTAAAGGTTACCTATACCACTTACCACCAAACTGCATGGACGTACCGCTGAGTAATTGTTGATATACTGTGTAACATCTAGCGACCCTTTCCAAGTTAGTAGGTTTACGACTGCATCGTCACTTACCATCAGGAGAGATTGCATTCACCAGTCTAAATGACTGCACTGTAAGTCTAATGGTTAGCATATTGGAACGCGGATCACGAGATCCTGGGTTCGATTCTAATAAACACCTCCATACCGAGAGAAACCCCAAGCCCAGAAGTGGAACATAAAACGGGTTGATAGAGGCGTAAATCGATAAGAACAAACCATAATGAAAATGAAAATGGAAATGAAAATATTTATTTTCCCATAGGCCTAAATAACAGGCTCTTATGAAAAGTCTCTAAAAAACTCTACCGCCAGGTTCGGAAAGCAGGTTTGCACCGAGAAGAACTGGCAAGAAACTCGGCACTTGCTCTTTTCAAGATCATAAAAGATTAGTCTTATATCTATGGAACAAACCTCGTAATGTTCTGCGGTGTTTCATGGAATTGCGCCTGTGCGGGTAATATGAACAACACAATAAACCACTTCATTGTTACGACAGTTTATCAAACTACCCAACACAAACACAACACATTCACAAAAAAAAATTGTTCCAGTTAAGTGCTAATTTTATTATTTTTATTCGATAAATAACATTCAAAATAGCAAAGTAAACGGTTATGACTAATAATAAATACAATAAGTCTTATTGGAGTCGTAAAAAAATTAATTCAAAACCGCTTTCCAATTATTTTCAAGATGAATTAAAAAAAAATTCGAAAACAAAAGTAAATAAATAAATACTTATTTGGAGGATTCATAAATTCGTATATTTTTTGATTTTTGCCGCCGCACACAACTTTTTGTACAAAATAAATAGGGATCCTGAGGACGCTTTGATTAATAAATCCTTTGTTTATTTACATTATCAAAACGGAAACGCGCGGGAGAGATGCGCCCGAGTGGAACTGTAGGTCGGTATATGAATTTTCAAAGTTTGTAGCACTAAAATCTGTAACCGCGACCTCGTATCTGTAACCGGCGAATCTGTAAACTGTAAACTGTGACCGCGACCGACGAAGCGACGCGACACACGCGCAAAGGTCGCGAATGTTTGCGCGCACTGTGGCAGGGCTTTGCAACATTTTACCATAATATGGTAGAATGTATAAGGACCATAAATATTAGTGTTAGAGCTTAATTGTACCTACATTCTTATGAATAAATTTATTTTATTTTATTGACGTGATAACGTTTAATAAATTGATGAACACCAGCAACGCACATGAAAAATAGTAACGTTCCGCGTAAACGTTCCACCTGAGCCTGTGCGTACAAGCGATAGAGAGGCACGATAAAACAAACGATAGAGAGGCCAATCATGACGTTATCACGTAAATCTATCGTCCGTAAACCAACTTTACAGACAACTAATTTTTTTTATTTTTTTATTTATTTAAAATATTGCCTCAACCTCTTTTCATGTTTCACACTAACTAAGGGTATCCTCTATTAATTGATTATTTACTGAACTAACCTAAAATTTGCTCTCTAAATTCAAATTTTGCATTTGGCGAACTAATGCGTTGCGGTTACATCTCTGGAATGTTAGGTTGCAAACATCTTTAGAAAAGATTTATTCGTTCACAGCAAATGATACACATTAGGCATAAATATCAGCGGTCTCTCGCAGCTGTGAGAAATGTGTGTGCTATTTGTTTGAAGCTTTTATTTAATAATAATAAATTTATTTATTTATGACAACAAAGACCCAAATTGGTTAGATACTTACAATTTAACTTAAAAACTATGTCAAAAATACACTTGATAAGATACATTTCATTCATAGAAATTAAGTGCTATAAACGGAGAGTCCAACTTTACCGCTAACATTTTCAGGATACTATTGGAGCTCGAACGCAGTCTTGCCAGGACGGATGAGGTCTTTTTCCGTATAACTGCATTTAAAAGTCGTCAACTCGCTCTTGCGCGAACATGCATGACGCTGAGAATGACGAATGCAGTAATGCTATAATGCTTAATCCCCCTGCAGTACAAATGAATGATGAATAAATAAATGCATTTAACTTTTCTTGATGGCTAAGTGAATGTCTATATAATAAAATCGAATTGAAATCGAATGGTATGTAATAAAAGTCTCTGTAGTGTAGTTACATAAAAATGTTCGTCGCCAAAATGGACGTGCGATTAAAAACCCATTTTAGGTTATCAGTTATCAGAGAAAGTTGAAAGTTTTACTTGTAACGATGCGTTTTACTTGTACTTAACCAGTTTTCAAATTGAGAGCATATCGTCGCAACTTTGGAGCGCTAATTAGCTGAAACTTTTACCCGTGTGTAATTGTACCTATATAAGATTCGTACAATATCATAATAAATTACAATACGAGTAAAATGTATAATCAATATAAGTACTGACATTATTACTCTTTGAGTTTGGGGATAGACTTATAGAGTTCACATAATATTATCGTTACCGCTTCTTTTCGATATCAATCAGTTTTTCGAAAGTAGAGCGCACAGAACTGCATTGACTTGTAACTTTATAGGTCTACTAGGTTTTGCCGTGGCTTTATTTCTGTAAAGTGCTGCGGAAACCGTGAATTATTCACTCAAATGAGCTCAGCAATTGTGGCGTATGAAAAAACATATTATGCTCACACTGGACGTGGCGAACCGCGGGAAAAATTCCGTCTATCGGCGTCAAAAATTGATTGATTTGACGCCAAAAGAAGGGACACCATATAGTTCGCTCAGCAGCCACCTATAGAATTTGAAAAGATGGCGCTTGTTACTTGTGTGTTGTTGTTTTGTTGTATGAAAAAGGTTTACGCATAACGTTTGTACGGCCATATCCTCAAGTTCATATCAGTGGGCTTAGGTAAAGGTGTAACAAGCTTAAAATGTCATTATTGTAATATTACGGAGAGCATTATTTACGAGCAAACAAAACTCAGTCAGCTAATTACTATTAGATATCAGAGAAAGACAATATATTTTTTAGTATTTATCTAAAAGGTTGAGCTCCCCTGGCCAGGTTAATAGATCGTACATTGACCGAGTAAAACAGATTATGATATAAACAATCAAAGCTTTCATTCGCATCTCACAGTCGCGCTGCGAACATAAATTGATTAACGGGACATTTCTCTAGAGAGAACAACCACCGAGCCGCTACAGTGTGGGTTGGAGGTAACCTACTAATAAAGTAAGTAAGTAAGTTGGAGGTAAAGTTTTACAAGTGCCTTGTAAGTTAGGCCTATGTGAAATAAATATATTTTGAATTTTGAATTTTTTTGAATTTTTAATAGTCTATACTTAATAATATTTTATTTTCCACGTGGCCATCACTTGGCTCCTGGATTGGCCAATGATTGGCCAGCGTGAAACCCCAAAACCTAGCTGAAACCCCAAAACTTTTTTCCTTTCTCGTGTTGGGTTTAGTCAGCAATGGGTTAAGAAAAATCCCTTTTTGGTAAAATAATTAAAAAATCCACGAGTTTCATCGCTATGATCCTCTTGAAGTTGTGAATACTTCGCCATGGGGGTTCTATACTTTTTTTAATAAAAACCTGTAAAAGTTTGATTATCTAGGATAAAATATCATAACGGTGCTTTATTTATACTTATATCACCGATTAGTAACCTTAGGATACGGGCATTCGAACGATTTATGTAAACCTTTTTCGTAGTAAGCAAACAGTAGCGCCGCTCTGTCAAAATTCTATAGGTGACCGCTGAGCGAACTACAGCGTGGGCTTATTGTTGGTATTATGGCACCTCAGTATGGCACCGATAAACTAGCGACATTTTTTCGCGCAGTTCGCCCTGTCCAGGGTAGATGTCGATTACTTATATTCATTAATTTTGGTGGCACAAAATGCCATCTATATTTTACATACCAAACCATTTGATAAACGCTATTTGTGTTTGATGAGAGGAACTTCTTGCCAAACCACATACATAATCTTGGGTACATTACACGCACGACGGTTCAGACAACAATTTATTCTCGAAGTTGTTTATCCTTTCTGGAATAGGTGGCGCTTTAATAAAATATTATTTTTCTGTAAAATTGAGGGGATAAAATATTATCATTGAGGTAACAAATACAGAAACCTAATTTGAAAATTAGAGTAAAGGAAGAAAATCCCTTGTATTATTACTTTGTAAAGGACAAAGGCTAAAGTTTTCTAAAATACAGTTAAGTAGGTAGGTAAACACTCACACTTATTTGGGTAGCTCTCTCGTAGGTGAAAAGAAGTACAACTTTACTCTATGAAGAAGTAGATGTTTTAAACCTCGTCATTTTACTATGACGACGTATCTACTGTATTTCATGGCTATTCATAAAGTGCTTGTAAAAGGGGCCTTAGTGAAATAAATCAATTGAATTTGAATTTGAATTCGACTTGTAATATCAATAAACGATATGTTGTATATATTATAAACCTTGTTTATTGTACATTTTTCGAACAGATACTTACTTAACGATAGGCGATAATAAAAAGAATTAATTTTTATTCCAGATAATATCATATCCAGATAATCCAGATAAAGATGTAAATGGATTTTATAGGAATTTTAATGATGCCAACATTTAAACTTTAAAAACGATCGAATTTACCTGAAAACGAATCTCTGAAACATTCGTGATCTCGCATTTTTATCGTAATACGAGTTTTAATAATTTATTAATCGAAGTAAAATGACGTGCATTGCAATTTACTATCAGCAGCCATACCCATGATATATTCGATTCGTTCAAATTGAACAAAACTCAAATAATGAATGAGAACTTACATACACATTATACTTCGCTAAGTTGGTCACGTGACTTCCGCGCAGACACCTGTCATTCTCGTAAGATAAATAACTTTTTCTATGGTTTTGATACTTAAAGATTAATTATCAGGCTTTACTACTTACTTTTTACTTTTTAGGTTTTTTCATTACTTTTTAAGGTTTCTGAAGCAGAGTAATTAGTTAACATAGCCAAGTGAGCCAAGCAATCTTGCAAAAAGTAAAGATAGCAAAAAACGCGGGCGCAAACACATTCTACAAATACCCTTGCATATTTTGCTTCAATTTGTTGGTATTTGTAGGATTAGAGCAAAAACGAACGAGTCCCTACTCCCTGCTTCCTGTGAAGCTTTTTGCGTGGCTTTCTGTGAATTTCCCGATTGAATAAACATAGACTGGGTTTAAAGTTTTTTTTAATTTGTCTGTTGACTGTACTTTTAATTAAGAGCTTTTTGTTACCTAAGGAATACAATCTCGAAGCGCTTCCTCGTTATTTGAACCGTACATAACTTGGGTTTAGATTATACCAGATAAACAAAATACTCGGGACAGTAATATGATATCAGTATTTAAGTTATTAAAAATTCAATACCTCCAAATAATTTATATTTTATATATTCTGTGTATGTTTCTTATATAGCGGCAACAGAAAAATAATATCTTCTGTGAAAATTTCAACTTTCTACCCATAGAACAAATAATTTGTTCTGTGTTTCTAACGATCGCGTTTCATGAGATACGGCCTCGACAGACGGACAGACTGACAGCGGAGTAGCAATAGGGTCCCGTTTAACCATTTAACGGCGTACAAGATGTATTTTTAAGTGATATTGAATGAAGTTTAACGTAAAAACTTTATAGACAATTACTTTCAAATTTAAACGTCATGTTTTTTGGGTCTTTAATCTAAAATCGCTTAGAAGCAGAAACACGATTATTAAATAAATCGATTTTCGAATCGAATCGATTTTCTCGATAGAAAGTTGCTCCAAAATCTCAGTTTTGTAGTTTCTACAATGGATGTAATTGCAATTTTTGTTTTAATGTGTCGGTAATAACAATATCCAAAAACGCTTGGAAACCGATTTTTGATAACTAGCCTAGTTTTTGGGTAATTAGGTAAAAGGTCGTTTTTCTGTTATATTCTTCCGCGACGCTGCATGTCGCATTTACCAACGTATCCGTGAGAGTGAGAAAGACAAAAATAAATTCAATAAACCCCCTTAAGTACGGAATTCTAAAAATATAATAATAATAATAATATAATAGGCCGATTACGTGCCTGCCAACATTGTATAAACTTCTTACATCCATTCTGAGAACAAAAATTAACAATCATATCAATACAAAATCCATCATGTCTATTTCTCAGAATGGATGTAGGAATGGCTCCCGTGGTACTAAGGAGCTTCTCCTCATTGATATGACCATTTGTCAGCAGGTCCGGCGCTCCCGAAAGGATCTGTCGACATGTTGGATAGACTATAAGAAGGCCTACGACTCTGTGCCCCATACATGGCTCATGAAGGTGCTGGAACTGTACAAAATAAACACAGTACTACGCACCTTCCTACAGACGTGTATGGGACAGTGGAGGACGGTCCTTCACTATCCAGGATGTCGCCAGACCCTGGGGAGCGCGGAGCCTATAAGGATTGAGCGAGGCATATTCCAGGGCGATAGTCTGAGTCCTTTGTGGTTTTGCCTGGCTCTGAATCCTCTGAGTACTCTCTTGGAGAATTCAGGGCTAGGTTACCGGTTGAGGAGAGGAGGTCAGGTTATATCACACCTCCTTTACATGGATGACCTAAAACTCATTGCCACCAGCAGATCACATCTACTAGAGTTACTAAAGGTAACTAAAGCCTTTAGTGATTCCATTAGGATGGAATTTGGTGTGGACAAATGTGCGGTCATGCATGTAAAGCGAGGGAGGATTGTGGAATCTGAGGGGGTTGAACTCTCGGATTTCATATACCTTAGATCGCTCTCCTCAACTGAAACCTACAAATACCTGGGCATGGCGGAGGCGTTAGGTATCAGAGAGGCCGACATGAGGCAATCGGTGAGGGAGCGTTTCCTTGGCCGTCTGAAGAAAGTACTGAAAAGCCTTTTGTCGGGCGGTAATAAGGTGCGCGCCTTCAACGGTTGGGTCATGCCGGTCTTAATGTATTCCTTCGGCATAATCAGGTGGACTCAGACTGAGCTTGACGCCCTGGACAGACAAGTTCGTGCGCTGCTGACCGCATATCGGATGCATCACCCGCGCTCCTCGGTGATGAGGCTGTACATTCCGCGGAAGTGTGGGGGAAGAGGCCTTTTGAATGCCAAAACCCTCAACAACCGCGAGGTGTGCAGTCTCAGGGAGTACTTTCTCCACGCCGAGACGGAGATGCACCGCGATGTGGTCGCAGTGGACAGGGGTCTGACACCGCTCTCCTTGGCTAATGAGAACTGGCGCATACCTGTGGTGCTCAGTACCAATGACCGCAGGGTTGTATGGCAAGGTAAGGAGCTTCACGGACGCTTTTATCGGGCCCTCCACGGGCCTGATGTTGACTTTGAAGCGTCCGTGGCCTGGCTGCGCTTTGGTGACCTCTTTGGGGAAACCGAAGGGTTTGTATGTGCAATTATGGACGAGGTCATGATGACGAACAATTACAGAAAATACATTGTGAAGGATGGAACGGTACTCGGTAGACATATGTCGGGCATGTCGCCGCCCTGGAGAAACTATCCGTCACATTGTTTCTGGTTGTTCTCATCTAGCTAACGGCGAATACTTACACAGACATAACCAAGTGGCCAGGATTATCCACCAACAACTTGCCTTGAAATACAATCTTGTGGAATCGGAGGTACCGTACTACAGCTATGTGCCCGACCCAGTTCTTGAAAATGGTCATATCACACTATACTGGGATCGGTCTATCATTACAGACAGGACTATTGTAGCCAATAAGCCTGATATAGTGGTGATAGATCGATCAGAGCGCCGTGCAATGATTGTTGATGTTGCTGTTCCGCATGACGAGAACCTCGTGAAAGCTGAGAAAGAGAAACTCACCAAGTATCTCGACTTGGCGCACGAGGTTGTCGCTATGTGGAATGTAGACTCAGCAATCATTGTACCGATAATAATTTCTGCTAATGGTCTTATAGCCAAGAGCCTCGACCAACATCTTTCGAGGCTCTCGTTGGGTAGCTGGGTCAAGGGCCAGATCCAGAAGGCTGTACTCCTGGACACGGCTCGCATCGTCAGGAGGTTCCTCTCTCTGGGGCCCTGACCGCCGGTTGCTTGGACCCTGTTCCCGAGGCCGGTGGACCGCTATTTTTTATATTTTTAAATGTTTTTTTTTTTTTTATAATGAAATATTTAAAAATGTAAAAAATATGAATGCATAATAAATGTAAAGAATAATAATAATAATATAATAATATAGCCTTTATTTCCAATATTAGTTAGCAATTAATTACACATTGTCATTTATAAGAAATTATTGAATACATGCTTTGTCATAGTAATATTGAACAGATTGATTATTTTAATGTCAAATGTGGAGAGTTTCTTGTGTTAAATAATCTCGTCAAACAATTTATTGGACGCCCATTTTTGGGCAAAGGCCTCCTCCATCCTTCTCCATTTAGTCCTATCTCTTGCCAATCTAGTCCAAGTGGTCCCCGCCGCCTCGTTGAGGTCGTCGCGCCAACGTCGCCTCGGCCGACCCCTCTAAAAATATACAACTACTTAAATTGCAAATCCTCACTACTCCAAGCATGCTATACCAGCTTCGCATCTGAGAATATTGCTAGAGATTTGCACCCAGTCGAGCGACAAATAGTTGTGCAGTGAGGATTCCTCTCTCCTCACTCCTCACACGTATATGAACTATTGGAAATTATTTTATTTCCACATAATATGTAGGTACCTACTATCTATTGAGTTGAACATAATATGTACCTACGTACCTTTAACAAATAACTATTTACATACCAAATACCCTGGATTGAATATCTAGTTAGTACTATAACATACATGATATTTGCGAGCACAAATCGAAAACAGAAAAATTATCCTATGCTTGTCTTATTTTATAATTTCTAATTTGGCTTAGGTCTGGTTTGGTGGGAGGCTTCGACCGTGGCTAGTTACCATTCTTCCAGCAAAGAAGAAGAGACAAAGCGTTCCGGCGCGATTCTTTGTAGAAACCGTTAGGGGTGAGTTTACGAACCCCCTTTTAAATGAGTATAATAATGTCTTCGGCTGCATTATCATTTACCATCAGGTGAGAACGCAGTCAAGTACTAACTTGTATAGTGTTAAACAGAAACAGCCTACAGCTATGGATAAAAAAAATGTCGCTGAAAAATCTTGTTGACATCCACCTACGGCTCGGTTATTAAAATATGCACTTTGAGTAAACAAAACAGTAGCGCATTAGATCAGAAATTTAGGAAGGTTACAAAACCAGGTACAGTCGCGGAATGAAAAGGTTCGCCACCTTAGTGTCGATTTTCCCTTGCACTAGTACTGCATTAGTCCATAATGTCAACATACTAAAACAATCTACTAGTGCCAACGATTCAATTTGAAAATTGACGCACCTTTTTATTCCGCGACTGTACAATAACATTAATGTATTATTGAGTTCACATTTCATCTGGATGATGAAAGCAAATCCAGGAAGAAAAAAGGAAAGGAAAAAAGGTATCATAGAAAATAACATGCAGATATAAATATTTAGCAGGACAGACTAATTTGTTTTGCTATAATCCGCTACTTGAAAAGATTTTGAATCGTACAATATGCGGCGGACATCCTCAGGAGATATTGACTTTACAATGCGAAACAACATCTCATGAGGATGTCCCGGTGTTGGGACGAAACGTGCGTCGAAGAAAGTGTTGGGAAATTGTGTGTGGTGTTTCATGTGGGCAGTGTTCCTGCATATTGTATCATACAGAATCTTTTCAAGTAGCGGATTATAGCAATACAAATTAATTTGTCCTGCTAATTACGGATTTCCGCAAAATAACGCCTGCTTCCATTCAATCTAAAACTAATGTCTACGTTTACACAGTATTATCAGAGTATATTATTACGTCACAGAGGCAAAGCAAGCCGAAAATATATGGTTCCTAGCCTCGCCTCTTCCTTGTTAAGACGATCTCAAATTCCCAAGTTACTACGAGTACTAGTTTAGTTTATCTTGGTTGAGACAACTGATGTCCCCAAACAAGTTTAGGCTTGATGTCCCCAAAGTTTTATAGTTTCACTACCGAACGCCCGCGTTTTTGCTTACGTGTCCCCTATCTTACCCCTTCAAGGGTTGAATATTCAAAACTACTCAGGGGGTCTTCTCCGACAACCGTAGTCCGTCGGTGGTACGGGCCTCGAGGCTTGGCCTCCTTGCCCGGGCATGTCCTCACAGGCAGCTCCACTGCCTGGGTATCCTTGTTTCAGCCCTTCTAAACCGGGCTGGGGCCGCGTCTGTCTGGCGTCGGCCTTTGAGGTATGGGTGTCGGGTTTGGTTGCTGGGGCATCACGTCGCACGCGTCGTCCTCTTCGTCATCACCGTAGAAGCCACTGTTGGAAGGCACCGTTGATTGAGGGAGTAAGAGCTCGCGTGGCAAAGGACGCCCGTTGGATGGTCTCTCTTGCAGCGGAGCTATTCCATGGAGGTGTATACACATGCACTATTGTCCGCCCGAGCAAACATAGTGCATGCTAAGTGACGAATAAACTTCTCCACGGTTGGAGTGCAGGTGTCCCTGAAACTACTATCTTAAGCAGTGGCAGTCTTCGATAGCAGACGATAGATGGCGTATACAGCGAAATAGCACATGGTGACAGAGCTTTCGAGTTTCGACGAGCGTTCTATAAGTATAGAAGTCCACTGTTGGGCATATAGGACTTCCCATGCGAACTCCACCACACTCTGTCCTCAGCCTACCTCATGTAGCCACTTCCCACCACCCGCTTTATGTCGTGGGTCCAAAGAACTAGAGGTCGCTCCATACTACGCTTGCCTGTACGTAGACTCCACGTCGAGGACTTTTCGGCTCCTTCAACATGCGTGACCTGCCCGCTACCACTTCAGCTTGCTAATGGTTTGGGCTAAGTATGTCAGAGACCTTGGTGCTTCTACAGATCTCCGCATTTCGGATTTTATCCTTCAAATAATTTCCTTATATAGCCTTCATCATGGCTCGATCAGCGGCTTTATTAAAGTGGATCAGGCCATTTGTGGATCAGACCATGTGTGAATGTCCACATTTCAGCACCGTAGGTTTAGTCAGGAAAAAGTTTAGAAGGTGTAAAGCATTGAGGAATTAACGAGGAGGAGGACTCAATCGAATGCTGTTGTAGAGTTAGGTACCTACGTACAAATAGCTACCTACATTCTTCAAATTTCATCCCAATACGTTCATTCAGACACGTCTAGCCTTAACTTTAAACTAAGTAGTACACACTCACAAAGATTTCCGTTTAAGATCTTGTCACAAAGAGCCTAACAGAACCTTAGGTATTCGGGCCGTCTTCGTTCTGTCATTTTGTTCGACAATCAGTCTGTCTATATACCCGTAGGCTATATAGAACATACGATTCATGTGAACATATTTATACATATACATTTTACGGAATTAGTTTCATGCCTGCCATTAGCTTTGTATACTTAGCGATGATGTACAAACGTTTTTTTACTTAAATAAATAATAATATTAAATATTCAGTAGATAGTAAATAAAATACGTAAATGGAAACAAATGAAGCCAAAAGTGCATCCGCATCACTTGCTTTCCGTTTCGTATGCGAGCAATTAAAAATTCATGCATGCGCGCCAGGCGTTACATTCCCACAAATCACGGTGTTGCCAGAGTCAAAAATATGCATCGATATTCCGCTGGGCAGTAAATTAGTGTTGCCAGCTCCCGTTCGCAAACACTCCCGAGTTGATTGGCTATAAACTGTGGACTTTGCACTTTTGTCTACCTACCCACTCTGTTGTGAGATATGGACAGGTTGATTGAGTTACTAGATTTTAATCCGATACTTTCGACGCATAACTGGGTGTTTTATTGTATTCTTGTTGAAAATTTGTATCTGTATGAAGCATCGTAGCTTTCAAAAGGATATAAATTGATTTGAATGAAGCGGATGTTACTTTAAATGCTTTTGCATTGTTGGTTTGCTCTTGTCCGTCTGCCCGTCCGTCCGTCCATCCGTCCGTCCGTCCGTCTATAAGTTTTACAACTTTTTTATTTATGAACAGAATTACTTCAAACTTAGGAATTATGTAAAGTGAATAGAGATATTATAGCCTGGACGGGGCGAACGGCGCGAAAAAATGTCGCCAGCTTATGCTTGTTATGCTTGTTTTGACACCAACAGTAGGGCCACGCTGTAGTTCGCTCAGCAGCAACCGTTTTGACAGAAGGCGCTACTGTTGGCTTGTACGAATACGGTTTACGTAAATCGTTCGGGATGCCCATATTCTGAGGTTTCGTATTGGTAAAGTGACAAAAATATGAAATAACTAAGCATTTAAGCGGGGTTCCTTTAAAGACCGAATTCCTTTAAAGACCGACCGTTCCTTTGACGACCGAATGGCGTAATGGTAGCGAACCTGCCGTCTGCGCCGGAGGTCGTGGGTTCGATTCCCACTACTGGTAAATGTTTGTGTGATGAGCATGAATATTTTCCAGTGTCTGGGTGTTTTTCAATATATTATATTTATGTATATTAGTATGTATGTATATAATCAGTCATCTAGTACCCATAACACAAGCTATCGCTTACTTTGGGGCTAGATTGCGATATGTCAAATGTCCATATATATTTATATTATAAAAAAAAAGTAAATAGGGGGCTTAAAAGCTTTTATAAACCTGTGACGTTGCATTCAAGAGAACATTTTGTTTAACAATAGTTTAACCCAAAAATTGAAGATTTGAAGACCATCAAAGTCACTGTGTTTGTCTCAGAAGACTTCTTAAACTATGAAGAAGCGGTCTTCTTGCAACGTTTGAATAATTGCTGATTTATTTGGTAATTTAATATTCATAAGGTATCTCGAGTGAAGCTACGCAGGCGACAGCTTTGGCCAATTAAGCGTCATTATGATCATTAAGGAAATTAATGTCTTTACGTCTACGGTTGGTTGCGAAGTATTTTCAGAGAGTCTTAGAATATAACTTGACTAGAATCAGACTTGAATATAACTATTTTGTACCTAAAGCTATAAGTACATATTATTTACAGCGATAATTTCTGTTCATGAAAGTAAGTTGTTATTACATTATTAGGTACTAGCTGGCGCGGTAAACTTTGCTTGGCCATGTTGTAAGCTATTCCTCACTTAAGGTTAAGACAAAATATAATTTACGTCTTATTCTCAGACCTACCGAACATACCTATAGATGTTTCAATCCACAAAGACGCGCCCCACTCTATCAAACGTATCGCCTGAATTATGAAACCGTAAGGGATTTAACAAAAAGTCATAAAAATCCGTCAAGTTGTTTCAGAGGAGTATTGTTACAAAAACTCACAATAATACGACAATTTTGTAGAGACTCAATAGCAGAATGTACTGTAATGTTTAATATCTATATATATATTAATATGTATGTACTATAATGTTATCTAAGTATTTGAAACAACAGAATACAACAGAAAAATCTAAATTTTACATCACGTTGCCTGCCGAGTATAATTACTATAATCTGCATGCAACGATTTACATAATACTAAAGATATTCTTTATTTGCTTAATACTACGATTGTTATAATGAAAACATTAACCATCTATCGGAAAGGGTAGCACATTATAGTCGCATTGGTCGGAACAAGTTCAAACGCCGCCCAGCGATGGATAATAACAAAAGTTCCGCGCCACAGTTGAATTCGAGCGATTTGAACGCCGAATCTCGTTTCAGCGCCATTCTATTTTCCCTGATCGCTTGTGGCTGTAGGCCGGTTATCCATCGCTAAACTTGTAATATAATATTATATCCTCGCTTGCTAATATTATATCCTCGACCAAATAGCTACTCTAGGAGTCTCTTGTGCGTCCTTTATTTGTCTATCAGAACAAGACACCGACAGCGGTGGCATCTGTATTTGATATCCAACAAACTCGCACGAACGGTTTTCTTCAACGTTTCTGATACTACCCGCTAAGGTATGGAACGCAAGAAAAACTGCAGCTCTACCCCAGTCATGCGTTTTTTTAATATTGATATTGTATCGCTTTCGAATAAGATTCAAAAAATGTATAAGAATCACGTGACCAATTTAGAGATCAATAATAATTCAAACATTTTTGAATTTCGTTCCATTTCTATACCTTTTTAGCGTATCGCAAAATGCCACATGTTAAGAGATGCTGACTGCCTTCAAGAGAAAAATGAATCGGCATTTTTTAGGCGAGCCAAGCAAGCTCCAACCTAGATCATCATTTTTTTTCAATTAGGCATGATCAATCTCAATCCTATCTATAATTATGTGAAATACCTACGAGTAAATTCGTAAATTCACGCGGGTGGAACCGTGGAAAAGATGAAATAACTAAGGAGAAGGTAACGAGTTGCGACGGAATATAGCACTATGTTCATTTATCTTATCATCGCACGATTATTTTGGTGTGGTGCGGCTCTAACGTGGCACACAAACGTCGCCCGGCATTAGTCTAATGAAAATGGTTTTCAATTCAGCGCCGAAGCGTTTATACTGGTTGGACGCAGTTTATTTAATTTATATGATTATTTCAATTATAGCCAATGAGGGATGATCTGCCGTCGTTGAGGGTCTGTTCTGCTTGTGAACTAGACATTATTAATATTGGGTACGATTACAAGTAATGATGCAGCAATGGACGGGTGCGAGGGCGCGGCGAGGGCTCTTGGGCGATTCGCCCTTTATAGGATTTCTTCACAGCCCGTAAGTACTACTTCTACTATCTTCCTAAGCAAGCTGAGTTGCTTAGTAAGATTCTCGGTCTTTTAAGTAACAAAGGAGGATTAAATCTGTAATCCCGTCCTCACTTATGGCGCTGAAACGTGGACACTCACACATGGCCTGATCCACAAACTTAAAGTCGCGCAGCGGGCCACGGAGAGGGCTATGTTAGGAGTTTCCCTGAGGGATAGAATCCGAAATGAGGAGATCCGCAGGAGAACCAAACTGACATAGCCCAAACCATTAGCAAGCTGAAGTGGCAGTGGGCAGGTCACGCGTGTCGCAGGGGCGATGGCCGGTGGAGCCGAAAAGTCCTGGAGTGGAGACCGCATACAAGCAAGCGTAGCGTGGAGCGTCCTCTAGCTCGTTGGACCGACGACATTAAGCGGGTGGCGGGAAGCGGCTGGATGAGGAAGGCTGAGGACAGGGTGTGGTGGCGCTCACTTGGGAAGGCCTATGTTCAACAGTGGACGTCCGCAGGCTGATATGATGATGATAATGATGATGATGAAATCTATAATACATAATTTATGTTATAGTTGAACATTGTTGCTAAAGATAATGCATAACGAAATATGATTCCATAAAAAACCTCGATAGAAAAAACATTAGCTCTCTCCAAATCTTACTGCAAAAACGTAGGGCTTTAAAACTGGCTAATATTATAACCAGTAACTTTACATGATTATATGTACTTAGAACTGAATAGAAAGCAGTGAAAATGCGAAGCACTTTTCTGTAATTCTTTTATTTTCGATTTAATAAGGAAAAATGTTGTTTTTTGTGAAATTAGCGCGCTATGCGTCTCCGTCGTACCCACACAAAATATTCCTAAGAGTAAGAAGAGCAGACGAGACTGCCTGGTTCAAGAGTTTACCAAGCAGTACGGGCTCATCAGGTTAAGTATTTAAATTTGAGTTTAACCAAAGGTTTAACTAGGCTACTTATTGTCCCAAAAAATCCACAGTTCCAAAGTCCACGGAAAATGTGCTTTAGCTACATCGTAGGTAGATTGCTATATGAAACGTACTTGAAAGTATGTAAAAAGGTTATTAAATAGAGACAGAAATGGAACGGGAAGTCCACAATTCCCTCGGGATTTGTGAAAAACCGTAGGACAAGTGGGCGGAGCCGCGGGAAAAACCTATGAAATAATAAAAGGAAGTATTATTTTTACATAATTCCCTCTTTCAGCGTAAGTAGGTATAACGCAGCCTCCAACAAGTCAACACATCTGCCGCGAGTTTGTTCGCTCGTTATTTGTAGCTGTTGTTTCATAACTCCGCCGCGAACTCTTTCAGCGCAAACTGAGGCAAAAGTATGAACTCCAACAGCTTTCAGACGCGCACGATTGATTGATTTTGTAGCTCTTTGAAACGAAATCCTTACTGAGGATACCTGGCTTTAAGAGCTGGCAAACTGGCTCTTTTTTACGATGTTTAAAGAACTGATCATCGAATCCTTACAGAAAAAATATGTAACAGAAAATTAGGCTTTTATGAACAATCGGTATATTGACAAGAAAATGAATTTTCTCAAACCCTGTTTCAGAAAAAAAATCCCAAAAAGCATCTAATTTTGTCATACTTTGAAAATTGTCTGTAAAACGGCACAAGCCTTTAATTCTTGCACACAAAAAAGTACATAAAAATTACAACAACTTTGATTGACAGTTTTATTTTTAGGCCTTCTAACAATCGTGTAAAGTAATAATTTCCGCGAAATTAAGTAAATCAGTGTGAACGCGGCTGCTCCGTCCCCCTGTAAACTGTCATTCGGCCTTAGGAACCGCGTACGTAGTCTTTCGGTCAATTCCTGGTGGGAATGGAGTTCCTAGAGTACCTGTCTGTCTGTCTGTCTATCTGTCTGTCTGTGTGTCACGGCTATGTATTTCTATAATTTTCCTTTACACAGATTAGCCAATGTCAGGTTAAGTTTTGCCTTGTCAAAGTTGTGTTAGCACATACCTATTAGTGGGTACTTAAGCTTACGCCGTGGTAAAGTATATTAATGTTATAGTAGGATTATGTTAACTTGGGATTATGGTAACCTCTTTGCTAACTTGGGTGATCCTTCCTTATCCCCTGTATACAAGCTTTCTAGATTGAAGGTTTCGGGGAGTACCTAAACATAAACATATACCCAATCATTTTTATTAAAATCTTTTTTATAAAAAAATCTGTATTTGTACAAATGCTGACATGGGTATGGAGGATTCGTTTGTGCGAAGCTAGTCGACTCGAATTTTGTACAAAAACCTTCTGAAGTCAAACCAAAGAACTATCTGCAACCATGCAATATTTGTATAAATACTTACATATACTACATAAATACTAAACATAATATTATACACAGTAACGTCTAAGGGGCAGACACGACCTTTCCGATAGGTACTAACCGTAAGAGCATAGTGGAACTGACCTCGTTTTGGGGGCCATCTTAAAATTGGATTCGTTTCTTTTTTCTCCGGATTTAGTATCGGCAATGGACTCCCGGCCCAATCGAGTGGATGACATCATATTTCACTTGGAAACTGACATTTAATACACTGGGAATTAAATAAAAGCATTGTTTCGGAAACAATGCGCTAATGTTGAGATGCAGTGATAGTTTGTTGGTACAGGGGTCATATTTTGCAAAATTGTCACTTGGAGTGATAATCACTGTCGTTGACTATAGTTCGATATACATTGCTGCTTTGATAAGAAAACGCAAATGAGATTTTGTTGCAAACCTTCAATGGAAAAAATATATTTGTCAAATTAGCTTATTGAGACATGAAGATCACCGAGTTGAATTCGATACACGGATTTAAATTTAATCATCAGAGAGTTTTTCGTAGTCTCATCGCTATCTCGTAATTCGCTTACAATAGTTAAGTACATAAGTTACTTGGCATTTTAGTTTGAAATATCATGAAATCGTTCTATTGAACCAAATATAATAGTTTCTGAAGTCCACGGAATATTAGGAACTAGGATTGATCCTAGTATTCGTAGAAGTTGAGAGTTATCCAATTACTGAGCTTGTCCGGACATGTTTCAACAGGACACGGATCGTTCTGGTTACTTTGTAATATCTAGGTCTAGATTTACTGCAGTCCTATTAAATTTTTATTTAAATTTATTCAAGGAATCATGTCTAGAGTGGATAAAGGTGCAATAACTTGTGCTCTTTTTATGGATCTAAAAAAGGCCTTTGACTTTGTCGACCATAACATTCTACTTAATAAAATGTATAATTATGGGGTAAGAGGCAACGTCTTAGAATTGTTAAAGTCATATTTAAGTGATAGATCTCAGATGACTAGATTATTAAAAATTGACTTAAAATCAAAATCGGAAATAGCTTTCACATCTAGCCCCCAAGTTATCCAACGTGGTGTTCCACAGGGCAGTGTGCTTGGCCCTCTGTTATTTATTATATATATTAATGACTTTCCAAATTCAATTGAACATCCTATTTTCATATTCGCTGACGACTGTAACGTACTATTTAGTGACGAGGGTAAAACTGATCTCGAGGGAAAAATTAATGACACACTGGCAAGTATTGTAAATTGGGTTACAGCAAATAAATTAATATTAAACTTTGGAAAAACGAAATTTATGACATTTGTAAATAAAAATATGAAGCACCCTTTACTACAGATTCAGTATAAAAAAGATACTGTAGAGGAAACTGCATCGATAAAATTCTTAGGACTTGAAATTGATCAAGATTTTAGTTGGAAGGCACAAATCGAGACCGTTTGTCTTAAATTGCAAAGATTTTCATATGCCCTTTACATGCTCTCAAAAACTGTGAATAGAGAAACACTATTAGTCGCCTACAATGCTTATGTTGCCTCAATACTAAGATATGGTATAATTTTTTGGGGTAACTCCGTAGAACGAGAGCAAGTATTCAGGGCTCAAAAGAAATGTATTCGGTCAATATGTGGCTTAAAACAAACAGATAGTTGTAGACCTTATTTTAAAGATCTAAGGATCCTAACAGTACCCTCTCTGTACATTTATGAATCGTTGTTATTTGCGAAGAAGCACTTATGTCTGTTTAAGAACTCAAGCCGTGAACGCCATAAACATAAGCTACTAATTCCTCCTTCAAGAACGGCCAAATATAGTAATAGTGCGTATGTTATGTTGCCTAAACTTTATAATAAATTGCCAGCTGAACTATCAAAAATAAATGAAATAAATGTGTTTAAAAATAAATTAAAGGAACATCTTCTGATTAAATGTTATTATACATTAAGCGAATACTTAAGTTAATCTTGTTCTTAATTAATAAAATTGTATTTAAAATAAATTTGTGCCGATGTTTGAATATAGAATTTTGTAATGATTAATTAATATGACATTTTGTGATAATGAGTGACATAGATATTTTGAAGTTCAATATTGCACACCTGAAAAGGTAAACTCTGTAAGCCTTTCTTTAATTATAAGATCTTCATTTGTACATGTAAGAGTTGACGCAATAAATATATTATGATTATGATTATGAATTTGCTGCTAGGAACGTATTTTAGTGAGATACGTACTCTAATAAGCACCTTTCCCTTCCCAGCCTTTAATTTGAGTTCTTAATTCCTATCAGCCGTTGGACGTCTACGGTAACAGATTTCACAGATAAAAATGGGAGCAACATGTGACGCACAGCATTTACATATGTGTGCGTACACACACACAGCTAGCGGTCTGAACACTGTCTGTACACATGCTTGTGTGTTAGTGTAATGTTGCTAGCCTAAGGAAAAAACTACCACTATAATAATTATACAGGGCGTCCCAAGACGATGCGACATAGAGGGGCAGTAACTTAAATATTGTAGATAGAGCATTTCACTGAAAGAATATTTCATTTCAATTTTGAAAACATTTGAAACTGCAATCATAGATTTAAAAAAAATACTTGTTGAACTGCGACTCGAGCCTCATAGACAAGAAAAAAAAAATTACAAGTACATCGAAAGGCTTCGTCATAAGGATTATAGTACGATCAATTTAACGATAATTTACATACATTTTTTAAATTCGTTCTACTTTCATTCCATCGATCGTATCTCAATATGTCATATGTCTAGATCTGGTAAATATTTGTAGATGTCCATAAGACGTCCCTCGCCGCAAGGTGACTCTCTCTAATTAACAAGGTCGTATGTCACTGTGGGTTATCCTCGGGCCTCCTTTGAAAATTCAATTTACTTAATTGGAGTCCGTAAATTGTAGCCTACGTTGACGATCTGCCTGGCTAGTTCCTTGATGACCGTTTATATGCAAAGGTTTTATTAAAATACCTGGGTTTGCTAGCGGATTTGCCAGCATCATTGTTCCTACTTGGGCTGGAGCACTGAATGGAAACGGCTAAAAGGTAAACAAAATAGTCATTATGACCAAAGGTGAATACAAAATATTCCAGAATATGGGCAAATATTAGTAAAGTACAAAAACGTAAACAAATTACTTCTTTTGTATAAGATTTATTGGTTTTGTTGATTGGTAAAAACTTGACGGCACGGTTTTCAGTATGCGGTTAGCGGTAGCTAGAAAATCTATCAACTGCACCATGCTACGACAAATACAATTTACGTAGCTTTCTCGTAGACCATACGTAGCATCGAAAGCGAGCGAAAAACATTAACGGCGTAAAAGCCGTAGGTATATAAGCGATTTTGAATGAAGTTTTGCTTAAAAATTATAAAGACAATTGGTGTCGATTCTGTTGTGCAAAATCTCTAAACCTAAACTAAACTAAAATATTTTAATTTAGGTGTCTGTATCTCTAAGTGACATTCGCTTGGCAGCTTCAACTAAATTAAGAATCTCTAAAAGGCTCGCTAAACTGACGTTTAAATTTAGTTACATGTGATTACTGTAGTTTTGCCATTTATGATAAAGAAACTCCACAAATGTTGTTTTTTATTTTTTCTATTAATTTTTAAAATAATTTGAGCTAAAAATATCAAAATAAGTTACTTAAAATACAAAAGTAATAATTTTATTGATTTGTTTTGGTCTAATCACCTTACAAAGTGCCGAAAATTGATATTTTGTTTAGTTCTTCACGTGATTAGGCCTATATTATCTTTGATTAATTATCTATACACAACAACCGTGATAGGAGTATAGACAAGGGTCTATACTCCTATCACGGTTGTCAATTGTCATTTGTCAATTGTCAGTAAAAATAATAAAGATTTAAAACTACAAGATGAATAATAATATTAGGAAAAGAACAAACAAAAACATCTCAAATGGGTTTGAATAATCCCTGATTGACTCAAGCCTTACTCTTTCTTGATAGTGCCTAAAATTTGGTAACAAAGCACAATTAATTAGGTACAGTAGGTTGGTAGGTAGGTACAGCTAAGTATAAATCATTCGCATTCCTTACGTCTCGTAATTAGTTGCCTAGAGGTATTTCTGTTCCTAGAGGAGACTACACAGTCTGTAGGAAGTAAGGAAAGAAAGGTCTGTAGTAGGTGCAGACCTATCTTTCCTCTTCACAATACTACCTACTTATTTACCTAAGAATAAGAATATTACTTATAAAATTAAAATCTGTGTAAAATTACCTTTCTCTAGAATCAATCAGAGCTGCAATCACGTATGAAGAATATACGTGATTGCAGCTCTTTGCATTTTGAGACGATTTAAAATTTTAAATTTATGATTTTTTGACACCAGCAAGTAAAAATTAATAAATAAAATTACAAGTTTTTTCTAATTTTCTCACTTATTAATATTAAATTTGAATCGAATTAAAAATATTTCTTGCATAAATAAAAAATTCGTGGTTTACGACTTTACGGCAGACGAGTTAAATTTAGTCGGCACCTCCTGAGGTCCTCTCTAAATTTAAAGAATTTTAGGTTGACTTTTCTTATCTTGGAAAGTTAGCGCGTACAACAGAATAGCTTTTGCTCTCTAAAATCTAAATTGAATAGTTTGGAGTTGTCAAACTAAATTTTAAGTTAGATCTGTCATTTAGTGTGTCTTCTGAATAGCACACCTCTCTAACTCTAATTTTAACGATTATTAGTTTAGAGAAACGCCAACAGAATCGACACCATTTACTTTTAAATTTAAAGGTCATGTATTTTGTGCATTTAATCTAAAACCGCTTAGAAGCAGAAACACGATTAGATAAAATTTTCTCGATGGAAAGTTCTCTCAAAAGTTTCTCCAAAATCTCAGTTTTTCTAATTTTTATCGGAAACAACAATGGAAGTAATTATAATTTTTGTTTCAATGTGTCGGTAATAATATTATCCAAAAACGCTTAGAAACAGGTTTTTTTATAACTGGCTTAGTTTTTGAGTAATTAGGTAAAAGGTAGTTTTTCTGTTATATTCTTCCACGAAGCTGCATTTTGCATCTACCAACGTATCCGTGAGAGTGAGAAAGGCAAAAGTAAATTCAATAAATCCTCTTAAATTAAACTGCATTTTCATAGTATTTTCGTATAGCCTTCTCGTAGACCATAGAAAACGAGTGAAAAACATTAATTAAGGATCTCCAACACACAACTTAGGCACTACGCAAGTTAAGCAAGTGTAACTAAGTCAGCGAGTTCGCGTTATCCCTTCCCGTCCACGCCGACTTGTGCCCAACTCCGCCGGCAAGAGTTGCTCAGATATCCGGAACCCGGGGCAAGCCGGCATAATAGCGTTTATTATGCAACTGTATCTTGTGTGTACTTGCTCGAGAATATTAATGTGGGGCGGACCGACAAAATATGTTGCCCGATGATAAATGTTTTATAACTAACTGACCCGGCAAACGTTGTTTTGTCTTTAGGGATGTAAAAAAAAAAAATGCTTACGACCTACTCTCAGACTCTACTACTAAACTATAATATACTGTATTTCGTAGACAATCGAAAACGAGCGAAAAACATTAATTTAATATCTCCAACACACAACTTAGGCACTACGCAAGTTAAGCAAGTGTAACTAAGTCAGCCAGTTCGCGTTATCTCGCTTCCCGTCCACGCCGACTTGTGCCCAACTCCGCCGGCAAGAGTTGCTCGGATATCCGGAACCCGGGGCAAGCCGGCATAATGGCGTTTATTATGCTGTATCTTGTGTGTACTTGCTAGAGAATATTAATGTGGGGACTGACAAATGGTGCCCGATGATAAATGTTTTATAACTAACTGACCCGGCATACGTTGTTTTGTCTTTAGAGATGTAAAAAAATTGCTTAAGACCTACTTTCAAACTTACCGAACATAGACAGAAAATTTCATAACAATCGACTGAGCCGATTCGGAGGAGTTTGGTAACAAAAATTGGCACGAGAATTTTACATATTGGACTAGCTGACCCAGCAAACGTTGGTTAGCCATGTACATTTTTTCTCACTTATGTGTATGAAAAATAGCTTACGATCTACTCTTAGACTTACTGAACATATTAAACAGAAAATTTCATAACAATCGGTCGAGCCGTTTTGGAGGAGTTTGGTAACAATAATGGGCACGAGAATTTTACATACTAAACTATACTGTATTTCGTAGACCATCGAAAACGAGCGCAAAACATTAATTTAGTATCTCCAACACACAACTTAGGCACTACGCAAGTTAAGCAAGTGTAACTAAGTCAGCGAGTTATCTCGCTTCCCGTCCACGCCGACTTGTGCCCAACTCCGCCGGCAAGAGTTGCTCGGATATCCGGAACCCGGGGCAAGCCGGCATAATAGAGTTTATTATGCAACTGTATCTTGTGTGTACTTGCTAGAGAATATTAATGTGGGGACTGACAAATGGTGCCTGATGATAAATATGTTATAATATATGGTAAGTAGAATTTTTTTAAGTAACTGACACAGATGACCAGAAGGCTGGCAATTACCCTGGCCTGCATAAATAAACATGTACCCTGGACAGTCAGTCAGAATCTCGCCACTTTATTGGTACCAAAAATGCTTGTTTTGCCACCAATAGTAAGGCCACGCTGTAGCTCGTTCAGCAGCCACCTATAGAATTTTGACAGGTGGCGCTATTGTTTGCTTGTACGAAAACGGTTTATGTAAATCTTTCGGATGCCCATATCCTGAGGTTCCATATCGGTGCCTGCATAGGAATACAAAAAGGTTATGAAGCCTGCATTCTAAGTACCCTAAGCTCGGTGGCATTGAAACAAAGTTCCTTTTCGGCGAGTATCGAGCTGAGGGCTAGGCGAAAGAAAATGGATTTTCTGCGTGAAGAAAATCCCGTCACGAAGAAAATCTACGATATATAACACGTTCAAACACACACGATCTTTATCGTACTAATAACCAAAACTAATTCACGAACATAGACTAGAGTTGACATTTAATCAGAGCAAAACTTGCAATGGTAAAGTTTCAGATGACTTATCAAGGAATAACTGAGTGCCAAATAAAAAAAAACATGATTGAGAGTTCATTAACATAATATAAAATGTGAAGCTTAACGGCCTACAAGCCGTATTTAGGTGATTTTGAATGAAGTTATGCAAAAACTATAAAGATTTCAAATTTACACGTCATGTATTTTGGGTCTTTAATCTAAAATCGCTAAGAAGCAGAAACACGATTGGATAAAATTTTCTCGATAGAAAGTTTCCCAAAAGTTGCTCCAAAATTTCAGTTTTTCTAGTTTTTATCGGACACTACATTGGATGTAATTGTAATTTTTGTTTTAAAGTGTCGGTAATAATAATATCCAAAAACGCTAAGAAACAGATTTTTGCTAACAAGCTTAGTATTTGATAAATTAGGTAAAAGGTCGTTTTTCTGTTATATTCTTCCGCGACGCTGCATGTCGCACCTACCAAATCTCCGTGAGAGTGAGAAAGACAAAAATAAATTCAATAAATCCCCCTTGGCAATGGTGATGAAAGTAAAAATTATGATCGGTAGATAACTAAATATGTATTTTTGATACTACTGGACCTCAAACTTAAAACTATTCACAAACAAAGATTAAGTAAAAGACGCCGCCTGTGCGAGTTTTCGCAAGGAGATGGCATAGGTTCCAATTAAACACGGCTATGAATCATTCACAGTGGCTTAGGGATCTTTAGAATATTGAAAATTATTCGGGCCCCATCAATTTAGATTTGCGAATCGGGCTCGAATTTCCCACAAAATTTTGAACGTATTAATTATGTTTACGCCATTAAATTTCTAAAGGCTCTAATAAATTAACATTTGATACAGAGAGGTTAATAATAAATAATCATTTTACATTCAAAACGTTATATTTACATCGGGTGGATACCACGCTGTGTTAAATATTTTGCTGTAAAGCAGAAATTGCTCATTTATTTATTTATTTTACTTTAAATTACACAGTATTTTAACCAGTTACTCGTAACTTATACTTGAACTTACTTATACGTATACGATTTGTGCACTGACCACTGAATTAGTGAAAACTGTGTTTCGGCGGTCAGAACCTTTCAGATTGCACAGATGAAAAATACAAAAGAGTACCGATGACTGTTAATGTGAAAAAAAAAATGAAATTTCTGATACAAAGTAAAGATCAAGAATAGAAATTGATTAAACGCATGTTTCTGTATGTGTGTGTGTTAAAACGATTACTAATAAAAATACTTAGCAGCGACGAGCCAACATCTATGCGCTGATTGGTTAATGCTTGCGTAAGACAATTGGCTGCGTTGCTATGGTTACCGTCGATGTTTGGCCGATGTACAATTATTTTATTTATATTTATATTTTCAAGAATGACACCCTTTGTTTAGGTTTCAAGGGCACTGTTACCGCCGATATTACTGGGCATAATTCGAGACAAGATCTGACATTTTCTTAGACATCACGATTAAGCTAAATTAAATAGTTCTTGAGCATACTGTTCAGTTGAGAAGTTTTTATTGAATTGGCAAAACTCAGTCAAAGAGGTTAACGTTAAGTTTATATTTTACTTTCAAAAAGAACTACCTTAACCCGTTTCCTTGAGAGATGCTATTTGAGAAGTACCACTCTCCAGGACATTTAATTATCTGGGATTTTAGGATTTCTCTATAGTGCTCCGAAGTAATTTCCCAGAAGTAAAGCCTTCGTTTTAGTGAATACAGCTCGCTGAGCTGTAGATGCTGGTTTCTAAGAATAGTTTAGTACGTTTATGTACGTATTATGTATGTAACTAAATAAAATAAAATAAATAATAAAGATCGCGATGAATTGAGAACCTCCTTTTTTTGAAGTCGGTTAAAAATATTGAATGAAGCATAAAACACCCAATACCTAAAATTTTTGGAAATGTTGAACCCAGCCCTTGATTCTGCAATAGTAGTTTATGTAACGGTTACATAATGGGGGGTATTAAAACACGAGTGTGAGTTTAAAAAACGAGCCGCAGGCGAGTTTTTTAATAGTATCACACGAGTATTTTAATACCTAATTATGTAGAGTTTCATACACTACTTTATCTACGCTCATATTATTATCATAAATCCAAATCATAAAATCTTGCTAACGTTTGTCGTAAATCATTCACTTTGTTTCATTTTTGTTGCAACTACTAAAATGTCAGGTGGAGTTAAATTTTCTTTAGTAGGTTTCACTGCTAGACATTTTTCAGCGCAAAATTTTGACTAAGTAACAAAAATAACACATTAAAATGTAAAAAATAACACATTAAAATGTAAAAAATTTGTATGTATGGCACCAAAATTCTGCAAATATGGCGCAGAAGTCAGAACCATAGACAATAGACATTGTTGTTGTTGTCTATGGTCAATCATGGCCCATCCATACTCTCGGCAATGACTACCAACTATATGTTGTCTGTGGATTCACTTAAAAAAATATTACATAAAAAATATTACCCCAGATACAAATACAGGAATCCAGAGCCGTGTATCGTTATGGATATTAAACAACTTCTTTAAATATTTCCATAGTAGAGCGATGTTATTATTAATAACTTTTTAATAATTATAGAAGTCTGTGAATAAAGTAGGTAATTATTTGACACATTTCGATTTCATAATTCGAACTTTAAGCAATGAGCGTAGATAAAAGTACTTATAGTATCGACGAGCTTACATTGCAGCTGATTGGTTAATGCTTGCATCAATTATTATATGCAATTATTATATGCAGTCAAGGCACCAACTGGCTGGTGATGGCTGCGTTGCTATGGTTACCGGCTTGATGGTTGGCCAATATTTTTGAGAATCATATAATATGCCTGGGACTTAACTATAGACAAACTCCTCAAAGTATTTTGTGAGGACCCTAATACTTACCTAAAACTTTTGGCTAAACTCAAATCCGTGATACGATTTCAAAATGTCGTACACAATTTTTTGCCCAGGATTAAAACCCCCGATCTCCATGTCAGTCTTAACTCTGAGCCAACCAACTTAAAAGAAGCACATGGGCCACAGATTAAAAATCTTACGACAATGGCCTACCACTACTTCTGAAACAAATCTTGATCTTGAGAAGACAGCGTTTCATAATTTCGGAATTTAGCTTAGCTATAGAATTTAATAACAAAACCGCAACATAAATAGCAGGTAGTTATTATACGTAGAAGAGTTCATTGATTTATCTACTCGTAGTTTCGCAGAAATCCCAGATAATCGAATTTGGAACTATAGCCGCACTAAATCATCTAACTCCGAACTATTAGCAACTAATATCCAAGTTTAAATTGTGAATGGAATCAATTTATCTTAAGAACCTTGCGCCAATGTTATAGAAACTGATGCCAGTGAGATTTATACTGTGTTTGCCGTTATGATCAAACTATCATCGTCAGCTCACTATGTGTGTTCTCTCGGTTATTCAATGGGGAGTGCTCTGAAAAGCTGTTTGAAGTGATTCCTCTTTCCATTTCCTCTGTGCATACGCTCTGGCGTAGAAACATGTTCCATCCATTCCACCTGGATGGCTGGCAATCCACGACCACCCGGTATGCCAGATCTTTCTTTCCACGCACGTGCAACTATGGAACCAGCTACCAGCAACAGTGTTCCCTCAAACCGATAACATTGTTATTCAAGGTGCGGATAAACTTCTTAAGAGCCGGCAACGAATTTGCAGTTCCTCTGGTGCTGCAAATGACCATGGACGGCGGTGATCGCTTACCATCACGCATACAATTTAAAAAAAACTATACTAATACTACTCCGTGTTTTATAGATATTAATCAAAAGAATCGGAAAAGTGGGAGTCAATTGGGCTCACCTATTTAAGGTTCCGTAAAAAGTAGGTTTTTACACACTATATAAGGAAGTACTTTAGTGCGATCTCGCCTAATGGTAAGTAAAGATGCAGCCAAAGATGTTATCATACTAACTTGAAAGGGGTAAGTAGCTCATAACGCTTTCTACACAGCATCGCAGCGGAACGTTAAATCTGTTGATTTAACGTTCCGCTGTCACTTGATGTTATGACTTATGGCTAAGGCTGCAGGCTTGTTATGCTATAGGTATCCTGTTTCCTATTTGTGTACATAATTTAATTTTTTTTGAATCAATACAAATAAATAATTCCTAACATAAACGTCAGAGTTAATAAAATATTTGGCTGCTAACAAGGCAAATATAAACAAGGGGAATGAATTTCAATTTGGTTGGCATAAATAAAATTTGGATTGAATATATTTTATCATCCATTTTGCCTGTCAATCGTTGCATTTAAAGTTTGACTTTTCTTTTTTTCGCCGGATTTTTCCGTTTTTTTATCCCATTAAAAACATAAATATGAAAATGGAAATGCGAGCCAAGTTGAATTTGCGTGGTGCCGACAAGACTTGAGATCTAAATAAAATGTATGCCAATTTCTAAACGAATAACTTAAGATCTATTGAATTTAAATATTTGACTTGGCTGCTAAAAAGTATACCAGCTTTTATAAGCTAGGCCTAGAAATAATTAAGCCCATTTTGATTATGTGTGAACTTGTGAAGTCTATGTTGTTAGTGCTGCTACAGCTGTGGAGCTTTTGGCTTCCTCTCCCTGTCTTCGAGTTGTAAACTGCTGCTTCTCTTGTGACAGCGGTGTGCGAATTTCCCTAGTCTGCGTAAGTTTCCCTACATGCATCAACTTTTCGATTTCTTGTATTGCTTACGAAACTCTTTCGACGCATTTCAAAAAATGTGTGGGGATAACATAATATCTGGTTTTAAAATAGATCACGTGGTTTCCGCGCAGACAACTGTGATCCTCATACATTTATAGAAATACGTTCGAAAGCGTTGTATAATCAATCTTTGAAATCGAAGAGATGAGTCATATCACTAAAGCTGACGAACAACGGACCCTCACCGATCCGCACCTTGCACCGGAAGACACCGACAGACAGGCAGACGGGCGGACAGAAGATAGGACGGACAGTTAGATAGACAGACGGAAAAGAGCAAATTCGCTCGATCAACAAAAAATACTCCTAACTTTCTCGAGTACATATATTAACTTGCTTTTGGAATCGGAGGCCGCGAAATTTGATTGTGCATAATTCGGTTTCCCCAAGCTTTTACGCGCCCTATTGCTTTTCCGTGGGAAGAAAAATTCCATGTATTGCGTTATTAAAGGGCACCCTACGTCCTTACCGCAGGGCCATGACACTGGCGTTTTTTCACGACTTCCTGAAAACAATGTGTATTGAATGGAAGCAGGCGTTATTTTGCAAAAATTCACAACTATCTTTACAATCTCTACGATTTCGCATCGATTTCGCATTGTAAAGTCAACATCTCCGAAGGATGTCTTGCTGTCGGGACGAGACGTGCATCGAAGAAAATGTTGGCAGAATTGTGTGTGGTGTTTCTTGTGGGCGGTGTTCCTGCAAATTGTACCATACAGAAACTTTTCAAGTAGCGGATTGTAGCAAAACAAATTAATCTGTTTTGCTAATTAAGGATTTCCGCAAAATAGCGCCTGCTTCCATTTAATAACTACTGAACTTAACTTGAGTTAAAATGATATTGCATTATTCCGTCTGGTTGTCTGCGTCTCGTGGGCACAATTTTTTTTTGAATTAATAAACATAGCCTGGTTAATAAAATACAGTAGCTATCTATAAATAATGAATAAAAGTAGTTTTAACGGTGAAAGAGCTTTATAGCTTTTGGTGTGACGTTGAAAAAACATTGTAAGTAGAACTCAAAGATTTTATTTTATTTTATTAAAAAAAAATACGAATTTAGAGCTACGACACAATAATGTGCAATTCTCGCAGCAATGCTTTTTATTACTTATAAATATACAAACGCTTAAATTAATTTATACATCTTTATGTCAATCTTTACTCAACTACTGCATATTGTCCTGGGGGAGTGCAGCTAAAACAAATCTAATAGAATTGGAGGGAGCGCAACGATCGGCCTTAAAAGTTATGCTAAAAAAAACCCTACAAATACTCAACTGAACTCCTATACAAGGATAGCGGAGTACTATCAGTCCGTCAGCTCTTTATATTGAAAGCTTCATTATTGAAACATAAAAGTGTCCTGAACTCTCCAAACGTGGAAGATATTTTTAAGAGAAGAGTGGTCAAAGTTAATCTGCCTGCTGTGAGAACAGCTTTCGCCAAACGCTTTACTCCTTTTGTTGAGGCTAACCTCTATAACCATGTAGCGAAAAAATGCAACCTTAAACACTGTACAATAAAGCAGGCCAAAAACAAAATTACAAACTGGTTAAAAACTTTAACTTATGCGGATACTGAGGATTTACTAGCGGGAAACAAATAATGATATCAATTATTATTATTTATATATATATATGTATATAATTTATGTTTAATATATTGTATCCATGTACTTATTTTTTTACTTGTATATGATGATGATGATAGTAGGTATAGTAGAAATGTAAAATTATAATCCTTTCAGGAATACATAAAACATAGCCCTAGTATAATCTTAGATAGGTAAGCGTAATAAATGGTCTCCAAAATACAGGATTCCTAGTTTGGAGACCGCTAGAAATAATTGTGTATGTATTCTCATTTTTGGTAAATAAAGATTTTTTTTTATTTTATTTATTTAAACGTACAATTTACCTTTCTTTCTTTAGTGTATCTCTCACTGCCGAGATTTGGGTAAGTAACCTGCCGATAATATGTGAAGTTTCATACGTAACTTCAAGGACTTCATACGTAAATTCAAAGTAACATGGAGCCTGTAATTAGTTAGTTATAATAATCTAAATCGCTCATAGAACAAGGTTGTGGCCTCGCATTTGAGTCCCAATATAGGTACAAGGTCGCGCGAAATTCTTTGACGACCTTTAAGAGTTGGAAATTCTTGCTAGGTTCACGAGCTTATTTCTTTTTCGGGGTCTGTGTATTTTTGGCGCACCAATAGAACAAATAATGGGGAAGAACTAATTTTAATGTTTCCTGCTAGTGGCATTAAATTACCTTTTGCTTCCTTATGAGACCCTAGTCATTGATTGAGATAGGTATAGGTACGATAAGTAACGGATGGTTTAGATATTTCAATCCACGAAGATGGGTTATGTTTCATTCGATCCGTATGGAGTTTGACAGAGTGGGGCACGTCATCGTGGATTGAAATATAATCGAATCCGCATCGTTTCGATCCCGTATCTAATGTTAAGCTGTATTTTTTGAAATATATAGGCTAGCGTTTGACTGTGATCACACCTGATGGAAAGTGATGATACAGTATGTGGAACGCGCTTGCGTAGGAGATGCCTATTCACTCTTGATTTGAAGGCGCCCGGGTTGTAAGTGGCAGGAAAGACAGTGCCTGGGAGGGTATTCCAGGCCTTTGCAGTATCAAGACCGAGGAATCAAAATGTAGAAGCGTCGAACTAATGAATAAATACGAGTAAACAGCGACTGGATCAGTGCATGCAAATAGCGAGTCGGTCGCTTCATTAGCAGGCGTACAGAGCGCTTAATTGCAAGTGTTCACACAAGACCGCGTGGTGCGACCCGCTGCCACGTTCATCCGGATAAACTACCTGGGAAAATAGACATAAACACACGTTTATTGCCCGTGGTCCCCCCGATAGTCCCCCTAGGGTACCACGGTTTGCCTGTGGTACCCCTGGACCTTTTAGGGGTACCACGGGCAAAAAAAATCTCTCATGGTACCCCAGCGAATTAAAAAATTCAAAAAAAAATAATACACATTTACAAACAGTTTAAAGACTACCCTTTATGATTAAATTGAAATAATTGATGAAAGTGACAAAAGAAAACACGAAACTTAAACTAAAACTACATATACACAGGACCCAGTGGACCGCGCGAAAAAATATCGCCAGTTTACTGGTGGCAAAATATTTGTTTTGACACCAACAGCGCCAGTTGTAAGCCGACCGCAGTACTGTGTATGGACTTCGCACCACAGATCACTATACTTGTTATTTATCCGCACGCGAGTTTCCACAGGGACGATTTCCGCCTTGTTGCGGCGTATTAGCGGAAATTTTGACAAAATATGGCGCTACTTTTTTCTTGTATGGAGAGGGTTGACGTGTGGCAATGGGTTCATCCTTAGGTTCATATCGGTGCCTGGAAAGCTATGCTTATAGTATCCGCAGCTATAATTTGCAGGCAGCGTTCATACCTAAGCCGCTAGGAAGTTAAAATCCAAGACATGCTCCTTTGACTCTTCGGATTTAGGTGCGTTTGTAGAAACTAAGTATCATCGCTTCATCATCTTGTAGCGGTCTTCGATAGGCCGATAGCTGACGATAGATGGCGAAACCAGAGCCTTAACATACGCTGATATAGTTTTCGACGAGCATTCTATAAATACAAGTTCTGATGTCATACGCTCGGCTCACAAGCGATCCCCAGGCATAACAATTTCTTCTATTGCCTACACTTTATTCTTCTATTATCAGAGCGGTCATGGTCATCACTCACAAGTCACATGCTTAACTATCCATCTCCATTCTTCCAGGAGAGCTGCTTTTCGGGAGCACACATATAAAGAGACGTCCACTTCATAGCCTTTACTTAGTCCGTCCATCTTATATTCGATGTACCCCAAGCTCTGGTTCCTTCTTCTTTTCCTTAGATGACTAGACGTTCGATGAAGACATTATCACGTGACCAAAGAAAGTGAGAATTCGAGTCTACACGGTGGAAGATGGACGCTGCTTGATGCCGAGTTCTTCCAGTATGGACTTATTGCGGTCTTCGATAGCTGACGATAGATGGCGTAACCAGTACCCTAGCACACGCTGACGGAGCTTTCGACGAGCGTGCTATATATAGAAGTTCTGACGTCACACGCTCGGATCACAAGCGGTCCCCAGGCATAACACCTGCCTGTAGGGAAATTTCCCTATTGCTCTAACAACCGGCAAAGACTTATTGGTCCGGAATTGATTCCGGGCACTCTCAACATTCTTCTCCAGCACCATATTTCGAGAATAGACTTTCTGTCTCCAAAGCACAGAGAAATATGGCGAGTACTAGCACAGTTTATCGATATTCTATACACTAGTGCTCTAGTCTATTCTACGATTCCTCCATATTTTATTATCACTTGCTTAACCATTAAAGAAACCATCGTAAGGGTGTACATGCATGTGAGTTCACCAGTAGTAGTGTTATCCCTTACAAACTGTAGGTATGAGTAAAACATGCAGTTAAGGGCACAGCATTAATCACATGTGAGAGCAAGTATTAACGAACCCGCGCGGTCGCAGCGAGCGGGGCCGCAAACTTAGTTGATTTGTACCCGGCCCGCCCCCGACCTGCCCCAACGCCGGGCTCACGACTCGCTTGTGAACACACAACTTAATTACATGTACATACTGTACGGATCTCTAACAATAGTGTACACTTTGTTAAATAATAAAGGGATTTATTGAATTTATTTTTGTCTTTCTCACTCTCACACTATACGTTGGTAGGTGCGACATGCAGCGTCGCGGAAGACTCAGAAAAACGACCTTTTACCTAATTACTCAAAAAGTAAGCCAGTTATCAAAAATCTGTTTCTTAGCGTTTTTTGATATTATTATTATTACCGACACATTAAAACAAAAACTACAATTACATCCATTGTAGTTTCCGATTAAAAGTAGAAAAACTGAGATTTTGGACTGACCTTTTGGAAGAACTTTCTATCGAGAAAATTTTATCCAATCGTGTTTCTGCTTCTTAGCGATTTTAGATTAAAGACCCAAAATACATGACGTTTTAATCGTCTGTGTAGTTTTTAAATAAAACTTCATTCAAAATCGCTTAAATACTGCTTTTACGCCGTTAAATGCGCTCTATGACCTTGTATTGATATAGCACTAAACTAAATTAATACAACTTAGGACCGTCATGTCTAATGGTCAAACTTGCAGCTAATGATACAACATTAGTTAAATGTAAGAGCTGTACCTACACAGCTAGCAGTGCCGCAAATTTTGTCTGGTGGGAGGCTTCGGCCGTGGCTAGTTACCACCCTACCAGCAAAGACGCTCCGCCAAGCGATTTAGCGTTCCGGTGCGATGCTGGTAGAAACCGTTGGGGTACATTTACTTACCCTTCCAAGTTAGTACGATAACATCTTAGGCTGTATCATCACTTACCATCACGTGAGATTGCAGTCAAGTACTAACTTGTATAGAGTAAAAATTTTTTTTTTGGCAGCGTGCTGATATTTTGTACCCTCATTTGTACCCGATCTGCCCCCGACTTCACATACTAAAAATCTACACAACAATCTTCATCCACAAAATAGCTTTTTAGTCTTAGTTAACAAAGTTCTAAATAGTATAAACTTCAAGTATCTAAAAATAATAAAACTTAGATAAAAAACTACAACAGCAACTAGCATGGTAAGTTGACGTGATACCATACAAACCTAGATTGGTAACTTGTGCAAAAAGAATGCAAAAATAGGATTTTTGCCTCCGTTTTCTTAGTTAATAGCCCAGTGAGGGTTACTAACTAATAAACTGCATGACATACAATCCAATTGAGAAATTATAAAATTCTAAAGTGGTCCGTAGTGGGAATCGAACCCGCGACCTCCTACTCAAATCCGAGCAAGCGCCTGCACTGCGCAAAAGCACAGTTTAAAGATATCGTAGTAAGAATATTTTAACACTGTGGCAAAAGTGATCATCAAAAGTGCAATCTCGCTGTAAACCTAACCTAAAACTTATAAGTAAAACTATTACAATGATTACCACAGACTTAAATAAAGGGTTGATTACATATAGCGTTCGTTTCTCTTCCCCGATGTTAATAGTCCCGGTAAACTTGTAGCCGAGACGCAAACAGCGCTAAGTCTAGATTTAATACAGCCACAAGACTAATAGCGCAATCTGACTCTAATTTCTGCTTCCCACTCGCGATGGAATTTATTATAGACTAGACTAGGAGCTTTGTTGTTCTAGCGCGGGTGATATTTAACGCTTTTTTAATGATAGAAGGGATAAAGTTTACAGGGTCCTTATTAAAATGCTTTTTACAGTAGTTTTATTATCTCGCTGCAGACTCGGTCATAAATCATTGCAGTAATGCACAACTCAACAAAGAACAACAAAAGCGAAAAACTCGAATGATTTATGACCGAGTGTGCAGCGAGATATTAACAGTACTAAAGTAGACCATTAGCAGTACCTATTACAACCTACCGGATTCGATTCCCGCAGCAAGCCTCTTTAAAATTTTATAATTATTGAATGGATTGGATGGACAGGCGTTATTTTGCGGAAATCCATAATTAGCACGACAGATCCGCTATTTGAAAAAAAACTGTATGGTCCAATATGCAGGAACACCGCCCACATGAAACATCACACAAAATTCGTCACAATGCGAAATTGAGAAGTCAACATCTCCTGAGGATGTCCCGGTGTCAGAACGAAACGTGCGTCGAAGAAAGTGTAGAAACCGTTATGAGTAAAACTGTTCAACTTTGGAGCTGAAATTTTAAGGGAAATAGATTATAACATGGCCACTAGGTACTAATACTAGATTTTATGCCGAAAAAAATTCTAGATTCGCATGGTTTTTTGTGAAAAACTGTAACTCATGCGGGCAAAGCCATCACCAAAAGCTAGTTTTGCTTTCACTTTTTCACAAAGAATTTCTTGAAAACGCATCCATTAACCGTTCTACTATTGAAATCTCTTTGACTGGCGTAAAGCAAGAGATATCTAGAAATGCTAGAATTTAAACTACGTGCCACATAGGAAGTGTAAACCTAGGCAGCTTAAATAAAGTTTTCTCTCCACGGTTGCTACATAGCGGCTTACCTTCTCTTTATTTCGATTCAAAGGCCCGAATTCAAATCCGAAATATTCCTTTTGAAGTAGGAGAGAAGATCATTTGAAAGTTCTTTTGAATTGTTTAGAAGTTTATCTTTGGATCGAGAATCTAACCAAACGGCCAAGACATTATTGTAACTAAAGTGTAGAGTTTGTGAAGTTAGAGCTTGTATTTAAGGGTGTATAAAGTCAGAAGTTTTTGACAACTTTTTGACAGTGTGAGCCATGTGCTCGTCTGGCAACATTTTACATGAAAATGTTTTTGTTGGGATTGTTATTTATAAAAATATAAGAGTGCAGAAAGTATCAGGGGAGGCCTATAAAAAAATAGAAAAAAATACAGCTTTCCAACAGGCGTGATTGTCGTCAAGCGCAAGCCTATCTTCAATAAAAAAGACGTGTGGTACACGGAAACTGAACAACAATTATAATTATACATCTAATACGGTGTGTAATTATTAATTATACAACCAATGCCACCTAGAGACGAGTTGCGGAACTAAAGAGACAAGCGTGATATTTCAAAAAATCGTTAAAAGTTCTGCTATTCATCGATAGATGGCAAAACTAAAAAGTATCACCGCTGTGCCGGTTGGAGTGGTGGGTGTTAGGTTATTTTCGTTACGGAATTTCAGGATTCGGTCTCCACGCTCAAGGCCCGCGATAGAAGCTATCTATCTTTTATCTTATATCTTTTATTTTTAAGCTATCGCGATAGCTTAAAAAAAACTAAAATATGAAGAAAATGGAACACAAGAAACAAGAGAGGAATATTGGCTCATGTCAGAGAGAGCTTTGCGGTAGTTACGTAAATAAGGAGGATGAAAAAGTTGTATTGATTCAATAGCTTTAAGATTAAGTGAGTCTGGTGGTTTTGCTAGATACTCTTAATAAAGTTTAGAAAGAGTCTTGGAGTAAGAGAAAATTAAAGGAAATTGGGGTGTCTATGTTCTTAATCATATCGTTCTTTACAGATGTATGAGGTGCTGATGGTAAGGTATATGCAGATTAGAGTGATACAAACTAATTTGGCAACCCACATTGTTCCTTTACCTGGCTTGACTCACCTAACTGGGTTCAAGCCGTTATTAAGAACCTCCTAGATCGCTAGATTAGCAGCCGCGCGGCGTAGAGCGCTCTACGAGAGTTTAATACCGCGCCCGCTGCTCTATTGCAACTAGCGCACAACGCATTAATCTGATGTCTGCAACTTAGATTCAGTCTAGTCGAGCTCTATCTGAAACTGCGCTTTGAGTATGCGCCTAAAATTGTGTTAGCTAGCTGATTTTGTGCAAAAAACTTACGGAACCTTCTTAGGGTTACATTCCAAAATGGTAAAGTCGAACCCATACTAATTATCTTTTTGATTAGTGTTTTACACACTTAGGAAATAATTCCTATAAATTCCTGCCTAAGGACCTAATAATACGAATCGAAAATTTCACCGCAGTTGGATGTGACTCGTATAGCTCAGCGGTCAGAGCACCCAGCCGCGAGAGATGGGAGACGCGGGTTCAAATCCCGCTGCGAGTGAAAAATTTTGATTCGTATTTAAATTTATACGAACCCATACTCTTTCCATATAATATATCTGTAATCATCCTGATCCTTATGACTTTTTTATTGAAGTACGGAACCCTCGGTGCGCGATTCGACTCGAACTTGACCGATTATTATGGATAATCTGCTAATTATTATGGATGATTTATGAATAATCTGCGCTTGACGACTGTCATGCCCGATGAAGAGCATGTTGTAATCTAGGTTAGAGCACGCTTGCCTATAAAATATAGGCAAGCGTGCTCTCCTGGCGGAAGCGCGGTGAATACGACAGTGAATCCCGTACTCCCGCAAGCGGTCCACCGTGGAAACAGACAGTTTTTAGTGGGTGCAAGCCCCATCCGTTTCCCCTGACGGAGGGGTATGCGTTAGGCATTTTCTGTCTATAACAAAAAAAGGCAAGCGTGCTCTAACCTAGGTACTACTAAACTAAAAGGTACTCAAATTCGGTTCATACATATAAGAAAGAGGAAGATCTCATCTGAGGAAAGAAGGATCGTGTCAACTGATGGCAAGTGATGATGCACTCTAAGATGATATTTCTAACTTGAATGGGGGTAACCACTAACGGTTTCTACACAGCATCGCGCCTGAACGCTGAATCACTTAGCGGTGCGTCTTTGCTGGTAGGGAGATAACTAGCCATAGCCGAAGCTCATAAGACCAGACCTGAGTCAATCTAGTTCTAAAGTGGTCACTCAAATTCGAGTACGCGGAGCACTGCCGTCAAATTTTTTAAAAATTCAAATTGGTTAAATTGACTATGCTTTCCGTAGCTAACATAAAGTATAGGTGAGGTCCTAACCATTAAATTGAAAATTCATAGAACATATATAAAATTGACAACAAACACTCGTTGTTTTACAATATTCTAAAAGTCAACAAAGTGCCGCAAACAAAAGGCTTCACGTTTAAATATTGGTTACAACAGTTATCATTTCAGTCATGTCTGCTTATGAATAAATGAACCTAATATAATGGGAATGGAGGGCTAACTAGCCACCGCTTTAACGATGCTAGTTTATAATAACACTTTATTAGGTACATTAGTATAGATTTTACAGGCAACTCCACCCGCGTGAATTTGATTTTTACACAAATCCCAAAAAATCTCCGAAATAAACCATCTAAAAAGTGTTCCTGTTCCTGAACCTGGGAGGTGCACCTTTAAGCCTACTTTTAGGTAAGCTACATTTTAACTGCTATGGCAAATTATTATAGCTATATTCAAACAAAAACCTTGGCTTTCTCCGGGATAAGTAGCCTATTTGTTAATCCGTTTTATAAGCTACATTCCAAATTGCAGTCAAATTGGTTCTTTACTTGTAGCGTAATTGATAAAAAAACTTACAAACGTACAAATTTTCACATTCACATTATTATGTATTAATATAGGATTAGTATAATATACATTTTCATTTATTCAAACGCAATACTGATCCTAGCATTATAATTATTCCATGACCATGATTTTAAACTAGTAGTTTAATGTTTGTGGTTACATTCAAGGCGGGCTTTCTGTTAATAACATAAATTAAATCTAACCTAACTTATTTTCCATTAATCTTCATGTTGAACACATCATCATCATATTTTTTAGCAGCTTTACAAGTTTATCGGTGCCAAAAATGCTTGCTTTGCCACCAACAGTAAGGTCGCGCTGTAGTTCCCTCAGCCACCTACAGAATTTTGACAGATGGCGCTACTGTTTGCTTGTACGAAAAAGGTTGACGTAAATTGTTCGGATGCATGGATCATAAGGTTTCTTATCAGAGGCCTACTCAATTACTCATACTTTGGAGCACAATGTCGTAGCCACAATTGACATACTATTTCGGTTCGATGGATGGAACGGAATGGAATGCAATTCAAAAAATTTTTGAATTTCACTCCATTCTATTCTATCCATTGCATCGAAATATACTATATTATGGCTCAGGAAATTAACTTATACCCTGGACCGCGCGGACGGCGCGATAAAATGTCGCCAGTTTATCGGTGCCAAAAATGCTTGACTTGCCACCAGCAGTGAGGCCACGTTGTAGTTCGCTCAGCAGCCACTTATAGAATTTTGACAGATGGCACTACTGTTTGCTTGTACGAAAAAGGTTACAATTGTTCGGATGCCCACATCCTGAGTTTTCTAATAGGCTCAGGCCTACAATACTGTTTCGTACGCGGTCTTGTTAAAAAGTTATATTATAAAAACCCAAACTTGCCCGTCCCAGGGAACGAACCTGGGATTTCCCTTATAAATACTAGAGCTAATCATTTGCGTAAAGAGGGCGTTATTTCAAAAATGGAATTAAGCCGTAAAAAGTAAGCAATATTATGTAAATCGTGCACATAAACGTCGTCGCGCAAGCTCGGCGCATAATGAAATGACCACCTGCGCTGCGTGCAAGTTTGCAGTTTGCATACCCGCGAGTTATGTGCCACTCGAGGGAAATGTGTGAGCGAAGTGAGAGCTAAATTGCACCCTAACATTTTGCGTACCAAAATGATGCATAAACGTAGTGTAAGTTCTATAAAAATCAGTCAAGTGCGAGTTAGATTCCTTACAACCACCGAATAAATATAAATAAATAAATATATACGGGACGCAAACTAGCCCCAAAGTAAACGATAGCTTGTGTTATGGGTACTAGATCACTGATAAATATACATACATACTAATATACATAAATATAACATATTGAAAAAAACCCAGACACAGGAAAACATTCATGCTCATCACACAAACATTTACCAGTAGTGGGAATCGAACCCACGACCTCCGACGCAGACGGCAGGTTCGCTACCGCTACGCCATTCGGTCGTCATAAGGTACATTTGTGGTCGATTCTGCTGTGCAAAATCTCTAAACTAAACTAATTTAAAATACTGGTATCCTTCTCCACAATAGATGGCGTAATCAGGTATTCCGGAAAAAACAGTAATGATGTCATGTTAAAAGTGGGAAACTCTGAATTAAACCCACAAGAATCAGCCAACACTCTTGCCGAAACATTCTATCCTGCTGACAACCCGCTTAGCGATGAGGAATACCACAGAGAGGTCAGGAAGTCAACTGCGGAACTCCTAAATAAGCTAAGTACCACCTGTCAAGACGATCAGCTAGTACCCTTTCAACTACAGGAAATAATCGAAGTTCTCAACAACATTAGTCCATCCAAGGCCCCCGGAGAAGACGGCTTGACTGCGGATATCTGCAAAGAGGCACTTTTTGCTAATCCACAACTACTACTAGACTTAATGAACAAATGCCTTGCAACTGGATACTTTTCCCTTAAATGGAAAAAAGCAAAAATTATAGTACTACGAAAACCAGGGAAAGAAGACTACACGAACCCCAAATCATATAGACCGATTGGTCTACTTCCAATACACGGCAAAATACTCGAGAAAATGTTCTGTAATCGACTTATGTGGAAACTAGGCAGCGAAAGCAAATTGTCGACTAGACAGTATGGGTTTATGCCACAGAAAAACACCGAGGATGCACTGTACGATGCGCTGTCAATAATCAGATCTGAAATACAAAACAAAAAGATAGTAGCAGTAATCTCTCTAGATATAGAAGGAGCATTTGATAATGCATGGTGGCCCAAAATAATAGAACAACTGGGAGAAAAAAACTGCGACGCTCATACACTTAAGCTCCTGGCAAGTTATCTGAGTGAAAGATCTGTTAGTCTCCAATACGCGGGCTGTACAGTCGAACGGGAAACTAGTAAGGGATGTATCCAGGGATCGACAGGAGGTCCATTGATGTGGAATATACAGATGGATCCATTACTGCAAAAAGCAGATAGACTTGAAGCTCACGTCCAAGCATTCGCCGATGATATACTTCTCATAGCGGCCGATCATAGTGCAAAAGGTCTGAGCAGAAAAGTAAACAATTCTCTAAAGATTGTTGCAGAATGGGGACTTCAAAATAAAATGCGATTCGCGGCGCAAAAGACCCAGGTAATTCTCATCACAAAGAAAAGAAAATTCGATTTACCAAAATTTGAGTTTAATGCTATTCCTCTAGAGCTATCGCCATCACTCACCGTTCTAGGTTTAACATTGGACCCTCTCCTCAATTTCCGGAAACATCTCGAAAAACAATGCAACAAAGCGATTAACATCTATAAAGCAGTCTGTAGATCAGCTAGAGCAACATGGGGCTTGAATCCGGAAATAATAAGAACAATATATATTACTGTTATAGAGCCTACTGTTCTCTATGCAGCGAGCGCATGGGCACCAATAGTCCACAAAAAATATGCTACGACACAACTAGTAAGACTAACCCGTTTATTTGCTATCAAAATATGCAAGGCGCATAGAACTGTGTCGGGGAATGCCTCTATTCTCCTCAGCGGCATTTTGCCTCTAAATATGAGAGCAGAAGAGGTAGCGACGCTGTACGAGCTAAAGCGAGGCAAGAAAACGACTATTTTACAGGATATTAAAATTGAAGGAAAAATGAGCCCATTCCAGCTACCACATCCAGCTTATAGAGACCGCATTCCCTACCACACAATTGAAAGCATTGATGAACTATATAAGATCTCAAATGGAGGAATACAAATCTACACGGACGGCAGTAAAATTCAAGGAAAAGTTGGAGCAGCAGTTTCTTGGTGGGAGGAGGGAAGTGAAACGAAATCTTTCCCAATAAAACTGAACGATTTCTGTTCAGTGTTTCAGGCAGAGCTAATAGCCATCCTCCATGCACTAAAAGCACTTTCCGCGGCAGGAAAACTACCTAATATTGCCAATATATTGAGTGACTCGCGATCAGCACTACAAAGCATAGAAGACCCGAATAACTTAAACCCCATCGTATTCGAAATACGCAAAATTATGGAAGACGTAAAGAAAGGAGGAGGATCCATCAATATGTTCTGGATAAAGGCACATGCAGGTATACCAGGCAATGAAAGAGCCGATGAAATTGCGAAACTGGCAGCTCTGAACGAAAACACCATACCAGTATGCGATGCAACCCCAGTCTCCTCCGCTAAGTGGCACTTGCGTCAGGCAACGTTGGATAAGTGGCAGAATAAGTACAACACCGAACCCCAAGGTGCAGTCACAAAAATCTTCTTCCCCGATACTCGTCAAGGATATCGAATAATCAAGAAACTGAATATGAACAACACATTGGCTCAATTATTGACAGGACATGGCGGGTTTAGCGAATATCTACACAAATTTAAACTAAAGAACTCACCTTTCTGCGACTGTGATGACACAAGCCCGGAATCCGTCTTACATGCCATATGTACATGCAATAAATTCATTTACGAAAGATCCAAAGTTGAAGTTAGGACAGGTTACGTCGTAGCAGAAGATACCATCAAAGAAATTATGGCCAACGACAGCAGTAGAGAGATCTTTCTAGAATTCGCACTAAAGGTTGTTCGTCTCCTTAACAAAAAGAACAAGGGTTAAATACATTAAAAAAAAAAAAAATTAAAATAATAATAATAGTAACATATTCATGCATAGATATAAATATTTATTCACAAAACAGTACTTACACTGTTGCAAAATAAGTAGCAACAGGAAACGCAATAGTTCCAAATTATATTAAAAAAAAAAAAAAAAATCCTTCTCCACAGGGAGCAGTTTGAAAAGGATAGCACTATTTTAAATTAGTTTAGTTTAGAGATTTTGTACAACAGAATTTTGTAGCACCATTTTATTATAACACTGCCTCGTTCGTGTAATGGTTAGCAAGTCCAACTGCAGATCACTAGGTTCTCGATTAAATCGCCAGGTACGACCAATAAGACATAGTATTGGGTTTTTCTATCAGGAAAATATTAGTAGGTACCTAATATTTTCCTGATAGAAAAATAATACTAGCGACGGAGTTTAGAAATTGGCGCTGTGTCATCGCCGTGACTTGCTTGGAGAACACGTGAACACGGTTGTGTCGCACCTGTCATCCCATTGGTATATGAGTGAATAGAGAGTGCACTTGTGTTTGAGCGCACAAAAAAATATAATGTTCGGCGCTACTTCTAGCATTTGCACCTATAGTGCGAGTAAAACACCCCGGTAATACTGATCAATATACCGAATTACAACACTCATTAATTTTCATTTGCCACTAATTTTCATTTGCCTACAATATTGTATCCTTAGTTACCCGTTAGCTCCCCTAAGTGAAGGTAACATAACTCTCTTCTGAAAGTTCCGCGAGCGCGTACCACTTGTGAGTCTGATCCCAGCTTTTATGAGCGGAACTTTATTTTAACTTTTTAAATGGTTTCCTAGCGTTTGTAGTTAGTAGCGGTTTTACGATGTTTTGAGCGCTGGTTTTTAGCACTTAAGTACCAGAAGTGTTTTTTCATGGAAGCACTGTTAGCAATTTACCTGCTAGTATAGAATTACCTTGAATCCAGGAAATTGCTTGCAATTATGTAGTTCAATACAAACTTTTGAGCTCTGTCCTGGTAAAGGCCAGTTCGTCATCGTCGTCGTCGTTTCTGCCGATGGACGTCCACAGCTGGACATAGGCTTCGGAAATGACTGCCAAACACCACGATCTTGCGCCACCTGGTGGGGGGAGGGGGGGGGGTCTGTCGAAGTGCTGACACGCTGACACTGTGCTTCCTGGTGCGTGGCCGCCATTCCAGCACCTTGGGTCCCAACGTCCATCGTTTCTACGAGCTATGGTCCCGCCCATTGCCACTTCAGTTTGGCGACACGTTGAGCTATGTCGGTCACTTTCGTTCTTTTGCGGCTCTCCTCATTTCTGAATTGATCGCGCAAAGATATTCCGAGCATAGCTCGCTGACTGACCCTGAGCCTTCTTATGAGGTCCATTGCCAGCGACCATGTCTGGGATCCGTATAAGTCATCACTGGCAACACGCACTGTTCGAAGACTTTTATTAGTCTTCACAAGTTCACAAGACTAGATTAACGCCTCAAAGAATAGTCGATTGCACAAGTAATCGAGTCTCTAATATAGTGGGGGGCAGTAAATCCTCGACCCTCAGCATTTGACAAAAAACTTTTGAGAATTTTTTTATTTGACAATCCAAAAAATTACGATTTAATTAGCTTGCTGAACAAGTAGTCTACGGTTCTGACGAAAGACGCATCTTACATTGAGTAACTATGTAGGTACTAATGACATCTTATCTCTATCTTATAAAATCTGACTGACCTAGCCTACATTTGTTAAACTTTTTTCGAAAATCGCTGGTACGCTGATACGCTGGTACTTTCCGTACTTTCTATATTTATGGCTGTTGATTGAACTTGGTGGAAGGGGATCATACACCGAATGTTTATTCATGGATTAATAGTTATGATCGAGAGAGAAATAATATAAATTATTTGATAGTTGTTAGTGAAGAGATGTATTTCTATGACTTTGTCAATTGAATAGTTTTGCTAGCTATGTTTCCCCAACCAATAGTATGTCAAATTAATAGTTTGCCGAGCGTTTTTCGTCAAATGACAGTGCACCGTAAATCCTGCACGCTTCAGTGGAGCTCACAGCGGCGTTTTCACGATTTGAGTGACGAGAACAAATGCCGGGAGAAATTAACGAAATTAACGTCGCCTTCCTTCCAACACACTTTGTTACTTATTACCTTCCTCCGGGAAACAATTTAATAAGTTCTACATAGAGAAAACCAACCACTAACAGGAACTCACAATAACACAAAACAACTGTTCTTTTACAATTAATTCATTATTAAAGTTTCTTTGTACAAAACGATACATTACTAATTTAGTGACAAATACGTGCTCTCTCTATCATAGTACACAGAAATCTGCGCCTTCTTTTTAGTTGACGGGCCCCACGAACCACGGGCATCAAAAACGTTAATATAAACAATGAGAATTATTAGCAGAGTCGAATTAGGGGCCCACTGTACAATATTAATGCAGGTCATCAGCATCATTTGCTTACAATAGGTAGGTGCATCATTTGCTTACAATAGGTAGACTGTGGAGTGTGGACCAACTACACTCAAAAGTTAACATGCAATTCATGCCCGAAGTGAAAAAGAGGGGAATATAACCAATCAGATTTAGATGCATTATGAAAATAACCTATCAGATTTGATAGGTTAATTTTAGATTTCGCTATTTAGTATTTCCACATCTCTTCTGCCTAGCTTCGGTGGAAATGGATCAAGCGGAGAGAAGAGATGTCTCATTTTCCTGTATAATGTCAACAGAATGAACACGCATCCAATCACTTATGTAAGTTTATGTATGGAGAACTCGTAAGCGTGAGCTATTATGATTTTTGTCTTTCTCACTCTCACGGATACGTTGCTAGGTGCGACATGCAGCGTCGCGGAAGAATATAACAGAAAAACGACCTTTTACCTAATTACTCAAAAACTAAGCCAATTATCAAAAATCGGTTTCTAAGCGTTTTCGGATATTGTTATTACCGACACATTAAAACAAAAATTACAATTACATCCATTGTAATTTTCGATAAAAAACAGGAAAACTGAGATTTTGGAGCAACTTTTGGGAGAACATTCTATCGAGAAAATTTTATCCAATCCTGTTTCTGCTTCTTAGCGATTTTAGATTAATTAAAGACCCAAAATACATGACGTTTAAATTTGAAAGTAATTGTCTTTATAGTTTTTACGTAAAACTTCATTCAAAATCACTTTAGATTTTAAATGAAGTTTTACGGCTTGTACGCCGTTAAGACAGCGCCATCTATCTATTGAGCGAGGGGTGAAATCACCCACGAAAATATAAAATGGAGTTTAAATTTGGCGGGATCCGTTTAGTTCGGTTTAACGTACTAAGATGATTAAGACGTGGAATTTCTCATGATATTTTTTGTCATTAGTTCGCGAGGTGCGCGAGCTGTTGGGACGGACTGGAGCTCGTAACTTTAATGACAAAAGTTAAATTGCCGCGCTAGAGGAAAAAACTTAGTTCTTTTTCACCTCTCGCAAGACACTTTATTTTTAAGTTGATTGGTGAGACCTACTAATTAGAGAGACCTGCAGCTTTAACCATATATAAAGAAAGAAGAATCTATAAACTTCTAGCGTCTTCTTCTAGCCTACAGAGATCTCGTGACTTCTTTTTTTTTTATTGAAGATAGGCTTGACTTGACGACAATCATGCCCGATGGAAAGCAATGATGAGGTCTAGGATGGAGCTCTTGAAGGCACCTAGATTGTACTTGGCTGGAAACACGGAGGCTGGAAGCGCGTTCCACACCTTAGCGGTTCGTTGTACACTTCAGCGCATTCTTACACATATTTAGGGTTCCGTAGGGACTCAAAGGGTAAAAAACGGGACCCTATTACTGAGATTTCGTTGCTCGTTCGTCTGTCTGACGGAGTCCGAAATATCAAGCGGAGAGTCAACGGTGTTCTTTAATTGGTATTTTTAACCAACTTCAAAAAAAGGAGGAGGTTCTCAATTCGTCGGAATCTTTTTTTTCTAATATATAAAATTCTCGTGACAATTTTTGTTACCAAACTCCTCCGAAACGGCGTGACCGATTGTTATTACATTTTCTGTGCATGTTCGGTAAATCTGTGAGGTAGGTCGTAAGCAATTATTTTTATATCCCTAATGACAAAACAACGTTTGCCGAGTCACCTAGTAGTAATATGTATTTGTACAAACATCAATGTAATACCTATACCTACCTTTTGCGTAGTAATGACACAAATTGTACCAACGTGACCCTATTACTTAGTCTCCGCTGACGTCCGTCTGACTGTCAACTCTATGATTTCGAGTTACATGACTACGATTACGAAAACGATTATAAACGTGCTCCAAATAAAACACTGGTCCTGTAACATTGCTTTGATGTTGTTGCGAACAAATTCCATAGGTGGACTTTTTTTTTTATTGAAGATAGGCTTGCGCTTGACGACAATCATGCCTGATGGAAAGCAATGATGAGGTCTAGGTACGAGCGCGCTTGCCTAGAAAATGCCTATTCACTCTTCTCTTGAAGGCACCCAGATTGTATTTGGCAGATTGGATTTTACTTTGTTATGAAACGTACATATTATCGTATCTACCACATAAAATCGAATAATGTAAACAACCGGTTCTGACTCTTTTCGGTACCTATCCCGGTCGAAGTGGGAGGTCCTCATAAAAGTTTGTTTTTTCACAATCGACCCCGAGGAGAAGGGGGTATTCTTAACTCAAAGTTCGTCGTCGAATGTTTTAATATTCGTCCTCGATCGTTTGACCAACGAGATTTAAAAGAGTGGAAATGTCTTACATTATTATTTTAATTGCTACTCTAGCGGTTGAATTAATTAAGATTTTTAAAATTATAAAGCGGGAAGCAGATTATTCCAGATAGAAGCAGCAGAAGTTTGAAGTCGTTAGATGTTTTACTACATAAAAATACTTAGTTAACATTTTGGTTAGCATAAATTTTGTACTCCTATACTCTTAACTCTTTCAATTCGTTTATTTTCTTTGTGACATGAAATCACATGAAACAGATAGGTAAAGCAATAGTGAGGGTCCAGAGAGAGATAAAGGTAAAGTGGTCTCTTTCTGGTCCCTTGCTGTTTTAAACAGAAAATAAACGAATGGAAAGAGTATACAATCCTGCAAGAATTTTTATCAAAATTTGATACCAACGTAAACGTAATTAAGGAAATGATAACAATACTATATACCATGTTATCATTTCCATAATTACGTTTCGCTCCGTGTAAGTTAGGCCACATTTTTTTACTATAGATATAGGCTATAGCGCTTAATTGGGATCTCATCTGATGAAAAATTATGATACAGTCCAAGGTGGAGCGAGCTTGCTTAGAAAATGCCATGATTTGAAGGTGCCGTTGCAGGGTATTCCAAATCTTTACAGTTAGTATCTGGAACGAGCAAATAAACAGATTTGTACGTGTTTTTGGTACGATAACTATTTAGGGGTGAAAGCCTTTACGATGTCTTGCAGTTTTATGGTAAAATGATGATTTATGAAATTGTTTTTGACGACTTCTGGCGCAGTGGCGCGCTCGGATTCGAGTGGGAGGTCGCGGGTTCGTTTCCTGCCGCGGGCCACTTTAGTATTTTATGATTTATAAATTTCCTACCCTACCTAATTACCTACCAGCACGCACCGCCAAGCGATTTAGCGTTCCGGTGCGATGTTGTAAAAACCGTTGGGGTAAATTTACTTACCCTTCCAAGTTAGTACTATAACATCTTAGGCTGCATCCTGTATTCTGAGGCTGCATCATCACTTACCATCAGGTTAAATCGCAGTCAAGTACTAACTTGTATAGAATAAAAACAAATAACAACAAAAAGATGACGGGGGAACTAATAAAAAAGTTCCTGAGCACATTCTCCGAAACTATAGTAAATAAAGAAATAGGTAGGTAAATTCGCCGTATTGGCAGCGTCGAAGTCAAAGATGAAGGCTTACAAAATAGCAGTCTCGTTCGGCCCTCGTTATGTTGGTCCGAATTGGGCATGATTTCATTAGGGACTCTTATACGCAAACTTTGCCAACGTTGAATTTGTTTACTAATTTGCCACTTTGCTTTCGTATCCTACCAATTTGTTGTTTGCGATGGTTAGTACTTCGGTCAACTCGGAATGGGAAGTATATTAATTACGGAGAAAGCTAATAAAATATCTATTTCATTTACTTACCTAGATTTGAAGTAGGTAGAACGTTTTTCAACCGATTTCTAAAAGGAGGAAGTTCTGAATTTGACTGCATGTTTTTTTATGTTTGATACCTCATAACTTTTGACTGGGTGAATCAATTTTGATGATTCTTATTTCATTAGAGAGCTGACATTTCCCATGTGGTCTTATTTGAATTAAGTCCAGTTCTGATAATGATGTCCATGAGAAAACCATATAAATCTTAAATTTTTAATTGAAAGGATTTATTCAACAGTAGTTTGATGAGAGTTGAAGTCGGTTTTTTGTTAATTAATTAACGTATATTACTGCTTACAGTGTTTCAGTTTAAAAGCGATAAATACGCTTTTCTAAATCTATAATAAAATATACGTACTCTTATAGATACACAAGTATCTATAACAGTACATAATATTACTCTACTCTATTTATTACAAAATCAGCCTCCTAACAACTAGTTATTTAAACACGCTACGGTATGTAACAAGAGGAAAGATAAAAATTAAAAATCGATATACGGATGACGATATCCAGCCGGATATATGACGGTAATATATCCCGGCAATATAATTAATAACACTAACTAATATTACTAATAATAACGCTGGACGAAGCCTTTTTTCCAATTAACCGAGCGCCATTGAAAGCGATCCTGTTTTATGTGAGCCATCGATTTTCACTCTGTTGGCCCTTTTACAACCGACGATAACGATGCGATTAGGTCGTGTGTCCACCGCAGCTGTCATCGGGACGGGCAAGTAATAGCAAGAGAATATTCAAATCTGTGAAATGTGACTTATTAGGCCTCTCTAAATACAAACAAGTTACGTGTTGAGCCATCTCATGAGATTCTGCCTCCTAGTGAAAGAATAGTTGTGCGGTGTAAGTTTTATTTGTGTTCTTTTCTTCAAAATTATGTTTAGCTTATAGTTAAATTTAATTTTTTTTCATTGAAAATGTTACAATTTCGGGGTGTGCCATGCGGTGTCTGGTGCTTCCATGCCTTGGGCAAACAATTGGTTTTAATTGGCTTGTACAACTTCCAGATGAGGCTATTAACCGTAAACAAAGAATGTCTCTCATAGCATGTTGACTTGGAGTACATACAGCATGGTACATGAATTGTTATAATTAATGTGTCCATAGTTAAAGAATGGTTGTATATGCACGTTGGCTTCCTACTAAATAAATTTCCTTTGATAAGTCGTGTCGTATGGAATAAGCGTGACCATTATCGTCAAAGGGTATTATCGTAAAAAGAAGAGAAAACTTGCCGGTTATTAGCAAGCGGCAACTTCGCCCGCTCTATTTTTACGTTCTTGTATGAAAATTACATCAATGAGACGCGAAATTGAGTTTATTTTGTGGAAAAAAGCCTAACGCTGGTTACGAGGGAAATTTAATTACGCATTTCGTTCTATTTTGCTGTATCCTGTATGAGAAATTACATTAATTTGGTGGTTTTTGTGGAAAAGGAGACAATTTTGTTGCATGATGCATGATAAAGTTAGACCTTATTTTGCGACCTTGTTGTTCTCTGGACGCACCACGTGAGATTTCGTAAAAATCTTATTTTTGGAATTTCAACTCGTATTTAAATTATTAGGGTTCCGTACCATAAACAGAAAAAACGAAAAAACAGAACAAACAGAAAAAACGGAACTCTTATAAGATCACTTTTGTAACGACATGAAATTTAGAATAGGGGTGTGGTCTAATTTCCATATGTGGATTCCAATAGTAATCCATAGCTAAAGAGGTAGACAGTTTTATAATAAACTTAAGATTAAGATAGCTATAAATAAGTGTAATAACAGAGAAGTTAACAGTTGGTTTAAACTTTAAACCGTATGCGTTTTCCGGCTGTACTTTAGTGATATAGAACCGAGAAGTTATTGTACGCTTCTGTACATTTACTGTTGCTGGGTTGGTTGGGTTTTCAAGGAAAACTCTTCTTCTTCTTTTCTTCTTTATTTTGTACCGCTACCGCTTGCCGCTTGGAACTGTGTCGGCTTACAATTTAACCCGATATTTATATAAATTTGGCCGAAAAAATGCAGGCCTTCTGATTGGTGAAATTTTCCTATTGATTCGTGCACCAATCAGAGCGCATTATTTTAGACCAATCACAATTCGGTAATAATAATAGGTATTATTACTTATTCAGGTATCTTTACTATTATGAGCTATACCGTAGAGAAAGCCGCGGTAGGTGTCTTTACTACTATGGGCTGTACCGTAAGGAAAGCCGCGGCCTATTTCCCTACAGCTAGTTTCCTATTTAATCTTTATTTACTTATGAGATAATACTTATGTTATTTAAAACTATAAACAATTGCTAAAATTGCTAAAACTATACATACATAAAACAAGAAATGAAATTAATTAAGCTATATCGTCCCGCACATCTCTCCCGCCGTGCGACTATGTCGCATCACTTGTCGGTGCGGGCGCATCGTCTGTAGACAGGGGCAGGATCACCAGCTTCCTCACCGGCCGTCGCAGCACTCCTCCCTTGGTCTGGATGTCCACTGTTCGCACGACGTCGTCTGGTCCCGGGTACGTGGCGATGACTTTTCCTCGGATCCACACGTTGCGCGGTAGGTTGGCGTCGACCACTTGCACGAGGTCGCCGGTCTGGATCGCTGGTCCTCGTCCGTGCGGCTCCCGCCGGTGTTGGAGCTCCGGTAAGTATTCCTTCACCCAGCGCGTCCAGAATATGTCAGCCAACCTCTGCGCGGCTCGCCACGTCGATCTGGAGGCAGCGTCCCGCTCGTCGAATGTACCTGGCAGTGGTACACGTCCCGGGCCACCCAACAGAAAGTGGTTCGGCGTCAGTGCTTCAGGATCCTCGGGGCTGACTGAGACGTGTGTCAGCGGCCTGCTGTTCACTGTATATTCCACCTCAGCCAGTAGGGTGGAGAGGACTTCTTCTGTAGGATGCCGTTCATGTAGCGTGGCTGCGAGTTTCTGTTTCCTATCGTCGGCGATGTGATTCACTTTCTCTTCGCTCGAAGGTTCTTCTTTTTCTGTTGCAGTGACTTCGACGGGCCAATGTTCTTCTGCTTGGTAGAGGAAGTCCGGTCCCTTGTACCAGCGATGATCTTTGTTAAGATGATGAGGACGTTGGGACGTCTCGTGTGGCGTCGTCCGCTACGTTCAGCTTCGTCGGAACCCAACGCCACTCGGTGACTGTGGAGGCTTCTTCGATTGCAGCCAGGCGATGGGCTACGTATGGCTTGTATGAGCGTGATCCGGTTCTTATCCAGGTCAGCACGGTCTTGCTGTCTGTCCAGAACACTTTGCTGTCCGGTTTTCTTTCGTGCTCTTCTACAACTGTATCGGCGAGCCTAGTTCCCATGACCGCCGCTTGTAGCTCTAGTCTCGGGATGGATGTCAGCTTCAACGGCGCAACCTTCGCTTTGGCCATGACGAAAGATAGGTTGACTTCGCCATTTGGTGCCACTGTCCTCCAGAAGACAACTGCTGAATAGGCTGCTTCGCTCGCGTCGGTGAACACGTGTACTTGTGTCGAAGTGGCATCGCTGTATTGGAGATATCTTCTCGGGATTGTCACGTTGCTGAGATTCTTCAGGTGAACAATCCAATCTTGCCATTGTTCTGCCAGGTCTTCATCCAGCTCGTCGTCCCATGCTGTTCCTCTTCGCCATACCTCTTGCAGCAGCTGTTTCGCCCTTATTGTGACAGGCGATGCGAAACCGAGAGGGTCAAACAGTGACATGACCACTCTTAGCGCTTCTCTTTTCGTAGGCGTCTTCCCATTGATGAGCGTTGGTGCGACGCGTGCCAGGTTGAGGTTGAAGGTGAGCTCGTCCGTGTTGAGTTTCCAGATAACGCCCAGTACTCGTTCTGTCTTCTCTTCTGGCTTGTAGAGTTCCATATCTTCTGACTGTTGACTTTCACCCAATGCTTCTAATAAATGTGGTGAGTTCGACTTCCACTGTTTCAGTTCAAAGCTGGCCTTTGAGTGCACTTCACGCACTGACTTCGTGATGCGCACTGCGTCTTCGAGGCTTCTGAAGCTGTCCAAGTAGTCGTCAACGTAGTGCTTCTGTATGATTGCAGCTGCAGCCTCAGGGTGGGTATCTTCAAACTGTTTGGCGTTCAAGTTCTTGATGTAGATTGCTGTAGATGGAGAACTTGATGCACCGAATATCAACGAAGTCATCCTATATTCTTCAGGTGGTTGGTCGTCTCGTCGTTCTCCGCGCCACAGGTAGCGGAGTGCATCTCTGTCTTCGGCTCGCAGCTTGACTTGCATGAACATCTCCTTGATATCTGCTGTGACTGCTATCTTGTGTTGCCGGAACCGCATGACGACGCCAGGTAGTGACTGTAGAAGATCAGGTCCTTTGAGTAGCATATCGTTGAGAGCTACTCCCTTCGTCTTCGCTGCTGCATCATGTACCACACGGAGCTTCTCAGGCTTCATTGGGTTAACCACCGCGAAATGTGGCAAGTACCACGTCTTGCCTGCAGTCTTCTGTTTCGGAGCGGGTTCAGCGTATCCTTTCGAAACGAGAGCTTCCATTTGATCTGTGTACTTCTGTTTTAACTTGGGGTCTCGATCGATCTTCTTTTCAATGTTGAAGAGTCGCTTCAGTGAGTTGTCGTAGTTGTCAGGGAACGTGACATCTTCTTTGCGCCAGAGAAGTCCTGTTTCATATCTTCCTTCTTCTGTTCTTGTGGTGGTCTTCTCCAGGATACGAAGTGCCCGTTCTTCTGGATCTGTCTTCGGTTTCTTAGGCTGTATGCAGAGCGCGTCCATCTCGAAATATTGCTTGACGAGGCTGTCCAGGTTATCTTCTGTTTCTTCTGTGACGTGTGATACGAAGTCGATGCTGCGACCGATGGCACGAGTCTGGCTGCCATGTAGCACCCACCCAAGCGGTGTGAGAGAGGCCACTGGTTGGTTGTTGTCTCCTCTTCTCACTTCTGTTGTCAGCAGAAGATGCCAATTGTCTTGACCAATCAGCACTCGTGGCTTTACATTTGCATATACGAGGTAGTCGCGGATGTCTGCCAGGTGTTTGCAGCCATCTACCAACTCTCTTGACACCCGTTGTGACGCCACTTGAAGGTTCTTCACTGTACGTGCTTGTACACGCTCTTCATGATCGTTGAGACCTCTTAACTTGATGTTCACTCTTCTTGAAGCTGACTCCGATGTCTTAAGGTCGTTGATGGCTTCTATCTTCAAAGGATCGACGGGTCCTGTTGCTCCGATGCACTCGGCTACGCTGTTGTCGATCAATGTCACTGTTGACCCGTCGTCCATCAAAGCGAAAGTGTTGAACGTTCCCTTGGGCCCCTCAACTTGAACTGGAATAATCTTCAGATACGATTGTTTCTTCTTAATAGTCCACGCGTGGTTGATTACTTCTGTAGCTTTCGTGTCTTCTTTCTTCTCCGGAGCCTTGGTGTAGTGCAGCATCTTGTGGTGAAAGTATTTGCAGCTGTTGACACCGCACGCCTTAGCCCGGCAGCTATGGGCTCTGTTTCTGTATCGAAGACATCGGAAGCATAGGCGCTTGGACTTGGCTATGTCCCATCTTCCATTCGCATCCGAGTTCTTGAACTGTTCACACTCCGTAGAAATATGCTCTTCGTCGCATACGGGGCACTTGGGTGTGTACGTCTTCTCTGTAACGTTGTGTATCTTCTGTGGTCTCTTCTGTTGAGTGGCTGATGTAGGTGGCGCCACCTGTTCCGGCAGCGCGTATGGCCCGCATAGCTCCGCTTCTCTCTTGAGGAACTTTTCCATTTTCAGCAGGTCTGGATCCTCCTTTGACTGTGCTGCGGCGAAGTCGTAGTATCTGTAGCGCAGCGTAGGCGTGAGCTTGTCCACCACCGTCTTCGAAACTTCCGGGTTATACATGTAGTTCACGCAGCTCAGAGTCTTCAGTGTTGCCACCACATTGGAGACCTTCGTCGAAAAAATGCAAATGTCGCGCGGTGACTCGGTGAGACGTGGCAATCCGCGGAGCGTTTCCATTTCCATCATTGCTATTGACTCCGGTCTTCCAAATCTTGACTCCAGGGTTTTCATGACTTCTGTTGGGTGCGCGCTGGTGATGAGAAGCCCCTCCACAGCTTCTTTTGCTTTGCCCTTCAGGTTTCTTCGTAGACGGTTCGTATTTTCCACTGTGGTGAACATACTTTCTGTTTCGTAGTATGCGGCGCGGAACGGTAGCCACTCTTGATGTGACCCTCCAAAAATTGGCAGCTCTATGAACTTGGGGCGCTGTGCTGCCTTGACGGCGCGCGTAATTGCCTCGGCTAACTCTGCTAAGCCGGGCTGTACTCCCGCCGGTGACTGAAGTGTTGCTTCCTGCTGCTTCTGTTGTCCCGCCTTGTTGACCACCGGCTCTTCTATTGGGTAGTGCGGTGCGTCGGTGATCGCTAGCACGGGGCGTGGGTGTTGACTCTCCAACCAGTTGTCCACCCGTTCAGTCACTTCGGCTTCGGGTTCGATGTAGGCACCATCGTCTTCTAATTCATCTTCTGTATCGTCTGCCTCCATCGCGGCGAGACGGGCGGCAGCTAATTCGATCTGCAGTCGTAGCATCTCTTCTCTGGCCTTAGCTATCTTGAGAGCCTTGGCCTTGCTGTGTGTCGATCCACCCCCCCTCTTGCTAGGGAGGCGGGGCACCTGTACTTGCTTTGACTCTTCTGTGTTGACTGTTTTCTTCCTCCTTACTGTAGACGTGTCTGCATCTCGAGTACGCCCCTGTACTGTAACGGGAGCCTCCCTGGCGGCGGGGGGTTCCATCTGTGTCGCGGCGGCTGGCAGCGTCGGCGCGACGGCGGGCGTAGTTGAGCGTGCGACGGTGGCGGCGACGGAAGAGGCGCCGGCAGTGGCGATGGAAGCGGCGCCGGCAGTGGCGGCCGCAGACCTCTTCACTGTCGCGGAGGATGGCGCTGTAGAGCGCACCGACGTCGCGGAGGTACCCGTGGTCGTCGTGCGTTCCGTGGTGTCGGTGGTGACAGTTCCCGTGGCTGTCGACGCGGACGCGGTAGCGGTTTCCGCGCTGGTTTCGGTCGCGGAGGTGGTAGCGGTACCTTCTGACGCGGACGGAGTTTCTTCCGACGATGCCTTACGGCTCTTGAGTTCCTGCCGTGTCACCGGCATTCTTGCTGACTCGACGAATTTTCTTCAGAATTTTCCCGATTTTCCAACGTATCCGGCTCGAAGGACCATTCAATGTACGCTTCTGTACATTTACTGTTGCTGGGTTGGTTGGGTTTTCAAGGAAAACTCTTCTTCTTCTTTTCTTCTTTATTTTGTACCGCTACCGCTTGCCGCTTGGAACTGTGTCGGCTTACAATTTAACCCGATATTTATATAAATTTGGCCGAAAAAATGCAGGCCTTCTGATTGGTGAAATTTTCCTATTGATTCGTGCACCAATCAGAGCGCATTATTTTAGACCAATCACAATTCGGTAATAATAATAGGTATTATTACTTATTCAGGTATCTTTACTATTATGAGCTATACCGTAGAGAAAGCCGCGGTAGGTGTCTTTACTACTATGGGCTGTACCGTAAGGAAAGCCGCGGCCTATTTCCCTACAGCTAGTTTCCTATTTAATCTTTATTTACTTATGAGATAATACTTATGTTATTTAAAACTATAAACAATTGCTAAAATTGCTAAAACTATACATACATAAAACAAGAAATGAAATTAATTAAGCTATATCGTCCCGCACAGTTATACATATCATGTATCGTTTATTATGCTTCGAGACATCGATTCTGTATCGTTTCAGAGCGTTAAATACTTAGCAAATAGGAGAGGAATCGAGCTATTCTGAAAAGGACTGTATGTGTATAGCTTACGGTTACGAAAGATGCAGTCATGCAGTCATTGAGAAACAATTTTAAACACGAAAAGTGTAACATCATCATTTTCAGTTTTTTGTAAAGTTGCCTTAAATTCTAGAATTTTTCTACGAAGTTAAGGGTAAGTACTGTCAAGTAAAATCAAGAAATCGTAATTAAAGAATTATGTTGTGAGTGTATTTTGTGAGTGTATTTCCGGACAAGACGTGATGACCACGTTTATGACTGTATGTATGTATACATGTATATTATAATGTATTATGTATCCGACTTTGTGCCGAGTAGGAACCTTTTGTGTTCACAAATAAGGTAACTGATATTGACGTCATAGCTGAACAAGCGAAGACGTCAGATACCCAATTTTAAAATTAAATATCTCGGAAACTATTCAATGTATCAAAAAAACCGTTTTTATTATTTTTTTTTGTTTTTTGGTGAGATTCTTTATTATCAAATACTCTCCAGTTACGCGTCACAACACGCACCTTTTTCCACTCCTCTTGCCTGAGTACTCGATGTAGCGGAGGTGTACGTGAAAATTCGCAGCACGTTCAATATGGCACGCGCTCGGATTTATGCTCGCTATATGTTCGCTATAGCTTGTGACGTCATCTGCGAGGCTCACTGCGGCGTCGATTGCCGTAAACATGGGAGCCATACATACTACTGCGTTATGGCTATTTCAGACATATACGACGTGCTTAACTATCTTTTGTTCTCGATTTTGCGTACTCGATGTGTGTGTGTGTGTATGAGTGTGTGCGTGTGTGTGCATTTTGGTTTTACCATTTTGTGGTAACAGACATCTTGGATTTGGTCATAGTATATCTAGTATTGTACTAGGACCACCGCAAAAGTGAAAAAATCCGCATCGAAATTGGTCCATCCGTTTAAGAGCTACAATGCTACAGGCACACACACAAACGTACATAGACAGACAGACAGGCATCGACGTCAAACATTTAATTCTCCTCTTTTTGCGTCGGGGGCTTAAAATGATTAGAATCTAGCTAATTGAATATTGAATGGAAGCAGGCGTTATTTTGCGGAAATCCATAATTAGCAGGACAGATTAATTTGTTTTGCTATAATCCGCTACTTGAAAAGATTCTGTATGGTACAATATGCAGGAACACTCCCCACAAGAAACACCACACACAATTTTCTAACACTTTCTTCGACGCACGTTTCGTCCCGACACCGGGACATCCTCAGGATCCTGAAGATGTAGTGGATTATAGCAAAACAAATTAATCTGTCCTGCTCTAGCTAATTGGTTTCCCCATACAATTTATATGCATGGAGTATCTGAAAACGTATAACTCTATTGAATTCTTTGCTTTAAGTATTACATCTTGTATAGCCTGCAGAAATGAATCCGGGGAAATTAAACTACCAAACGCAAAGCACGCACGGCCGCGCGTTTCATGTACCGCTTAACTCATGATTGTGTTAGCGTTTAACAATAGCGTGGCTTGAGCTCACCTGAAAATTATGTACCTGCAAGTAAAATGCATTAAATAATATGCAAGGAAATTAATAAGTACGGGGCTAAAATCGGGCTTTTCCCTTTTTAGGGTTCCGTAGCCGAATGGCAAAAAACGGAACCCTTATAAATTCGTCATGTCTGTCTGTCCGTCTGTCCGTCTGTCCGTCTGTCCGTCTGTCCGTCTGTCCGTCCGTATGTCACAGCCACTTTTTTCCGAAACTATAAGAGCTATACTGTTGAAACTTGGTAAGTAGATGTATTCTGTGAACCGCATTAAGGTTTTCACACAAAATTTAAAAAAAAGTATTAAATTTTGGGGGTGCCCCATACTTAGAACTGAAACTCAAAATTTTTTTTTTCATCAAACCCATATGTGTGGGGTATCTATGGATAGGTCTTCAAAAATGATACTAAGGTTTCTTATATCATTTTTTTCTAAAATGAATAGCTTGCGCGAGAGACACTTCCAAAGTGGTAAAATGTGTGTCCCCCCCCCTCCTGTAACTTCTAAAATAAGAGTATGATAAAACTAAAAAAAATATATGATGTACATAACTATGCAAATTTCCACCGAAAATTGGTTTGAACGAGATCTAATAAGTAGTTTTTTTGATATTTACAATAAACCTCTAAAAACAAAGTTAGTTTTGCGGTTCGATAAGTAAAGTGGTTTTATGGTTTTATTCCTCGGGTTGTAGTACGGAACCCTCAGTGCGCGAGTCCGACTCGCACTTGACAGGTTTTTTTCTTAAAGTCTTATTAACAAAATATCCGATCAACGAATTGTTGCGCTTAATAATAATTATTGCGGATACCTATTCTCAGTGCAGGGTGCGTTGGAACCCTCGTAAACTTAGTTTTAAGTCGACTTGTAGTTATCACCGTACATAATATTATGTAACAATTAATATTGTTGACGTTTTACAAGTGCCTTGTAAGTTAGGCCTATGTGAAATAAATATATATTTTTTTCCTTTTCCTCTCCTCCCTCTTTCCTTTTTTTATAAATATATATTTTGTTCATTTTTACGACTTTAATGCATTAATTCAGTGCCTTCCAATAGGCTATCTTAGTATGGAGCTGTGAAAAACTAGGATTTTCAATAAAATCCCATGCGTAGGTACGTAACGTAAGGGTAGACACGCGTCCCGGAAATTGGACGAGAGCGTCCCGGAAATGACTTCTTTGTAGTCACTATGCGAGCAGTGCGGTTCACGCGAGCTGATTGGGTGAACCGCGTCAATGACATGAAATGTCGAAAAGCCCCCCTTCATTTATTCTTTGCTACCTCAATTTATTAGTCGTAATTTTCGTTCGTTCGTTCGTTTCAGCCGACGGACGTTTACTGCTGGACAAAGGCCTCCTGCAATGCTTTCCAGCCCGCACGGTCCTGCGCCATTTGTATCCAGCGCCTTCCCGCGACTCTTTTAATATCGTCAGTCCATCTGGTCGGAGGTCTGCCAACACTGCGCTTTCCCGTGCGGCGTCGCCATTCCAGCACTTTGGGTCCCCAACGTCCGTCAGTTCTACGAGCTATGTGCCCCGCCCATTGCCACTTCAGCTTCGCGATACGTTGAGCTATGTCGGTAACTCTGGTTCATCTACGGATCTCCTCATTTCTGATTTGATCACGCAGAGAAACTCCGAGCATAGCTCTCTCCATCGCTCGCTGAGTGACTCTGAGCCTTCTTATGAGGCCCATAGTAAAATAAGTTACTATGGGTGGTAATTTTACTGTTAAATAAATGCATACTTTTATGCTTAGACTACAAAATACATTGACAAATCACAAATGATAAAACGAATAAAAAAGAATGTTTTTTACATGCAGACCTAATAAACATGCATTTATGAATTATGACATTTGGACTGATATGTTGATAAGTGTTGATAGTTAATTTTTGATGGTTTTACGTGAAACTAACAAAAAAAAAACAATTTTTAATTTACCACAGCACGTACGTTATTATAGACAAGCGTCCCGGAAATTGGTCGAGAGCGTCCCAGAAATGATTTCTTTGTAGTACATACTATACTACGGAGCAATAGTGGTTCAGCGTGTAACCTAAGTTAAGTACTGCCTACTAAACAACGTTCGGTTTTGCAGGAATCCCGCCGGAATACTGAATTCCTCTGGAATGTACTGTAGTCTACATATAAATCCAGGGTACAGGCTATCAATATTCCAAATTTCAGCCAAATCGGTTCAGTAGTTGTGCAGTAATTGAGTAACAAAAATTTTTATATTTACAATGTTATGATACTCGTAGGAATATTTAAATAAAAGAAAAGTCCTGTGGGCTTATTCTGTATCTGTACTGTTAGGTAGTTAGCAACTCGCACTGGGTTATTAAGTAAGAAAACGGAGGAAAAAATCCTATTTTTGTATTATTTTTGCACAAGTTAGTAACCTGAAATTACCAACCTAGGATGGCATGGGGTCATGTCAACATACCATGCTAGTTGCTAAGTTGTGCAAAAATAATAGGATTTTTCCTCCTTTTCTGAGTTAATAACTCAATGCAAGTTGCTAACTAACGATACAGAATCAGCCCACTGAGTTATAGGTCTCACTGATTTTCAAGCGGCTTCTATTCTTGGATCTAGAAAGCTGTAGATGATTAAAACGTCAAATATCTCATTCACTGTGCATAAGTGCCTATAATTTCTATTTGACTTTATTTAAACCAGATCTCTTGTAGAGTCTAGCTTCTAACTCTACACCCACTGTCCACTATTCACTAAACAAACCCTAACTTCATAAACCCTGCACCTTAGTCAATATTATGTGACCGTTTCTTTACTACGTACTATTGTAGGAATTAGGATGTACCTACAGAATACTAATGAATATTAAAAAATAACTGCAGTTACACTGTAACATTCTGTTACTTTGAATAAAATACACCGACGTTATAATTCGGAATCCAGTCGGAATTTCCGAATTTTGACTCGCATGCATAATTTACTTTCATTGTTTCAAATTTGCATAGCTCCGCGCATAATCCGAATAGCTGACGGAGTTTTATTATTATGGAGGACTAGTTTATGCCCGCCACTTTGTCTATGTGGACGTTATATTGGGACGTTGCTCGAACTGTAACTATACTAAGGTCTAGAACCGTTTATCATCTATAATTAATCTAGATAGACATGAAGCTACGACACTGAAAGGTAGATATTCCCAGATATTGTTATTTAGGGTTCGGCGTGAAATTTCTACTTAATAACCAGAGCGTCTGGATATTTGAGTTTTTTTACTCTATACAAGTTAGTACTTGACTGCGATCTCACCTGATGGTAAGTGATGATGCAGCCTAAGATGTTATCGTACTGACTTGGAAGGGTAATTCTAACGTACTGTAAGTGATGATGCAGCCTAAGATGTTATCGTACTGACTTGGAAGGGTAACTCCAACGGTTTCTACCAGCATCGCACCGAAACGCTAAATCGCTTAGCGGCGCGTCCTTGTTGGTAGTGTGGTAACTAGCCACGACCGAAGCCTCCCACCAGACCAGACCCGAGCCAATTTAGAAATTATAAAATTCCAAAGTGGCCCGTGGCGGGAATCGAACCTGCGACCACCCACTCGAATCCGAGCGTGCCGCCACTGCGCTAGGGAGGTCGTCAAAGTAGTATCATAATATGAACGGGGTTTTCTTGCATATAAGAACTAAATCAAGTTTTATTGTCATCAATTTTTGAAAATTTAAAGATAAGACGGTCGTTTATCTCTTGATTTTATCAGTTATGAGCTCTAATTTTTTTAGATGTTCAGTAAGTAGGTACTCCAAGATAGTTTTGTGGTTTAAGGGAAAGTTAACAAAAGAGATGATATTTATTTACTTTACTGTTTCTGAAGTACGTAACTCTCATTGTACAAGGATGAATCGTATTTGGATAGTTTTTGTACAGTCGCGGAATGAAAAGGTCACAAAGGCCACCTTAGTGTCAGTTTTCCCTTGCACTAGTACTACAAGAGTCCATAATGTCAACATACTAAAACAATCAACTAGTGCAAACGAATCACTTTGAAAATTGACGAACCTTTTCATTCCGCGACTGTACATATTACCAGTGTGGGAGCAAATTATCCATACAATAAAATACTTACCTACCTTACCTATACTACCTACCATGATTACTACTGCTATGATAATAACAAAGATTATTATCACGAAAAATGTAGTATGTATAGTATATTTTTATATATAGTATAATTATGATATTGGATATTAAATAGGTACTCTTTACTTATTTTAATTTGCTTTTAGTAAACGTTAAATACAGTAAGTGCTCCTGTTCCCTTTAAAGTGTTTGTATAGGGAAATAGTTTAATGGCTTTTCAGCGAAGAGTACGGACGACAACCACGAGAAATTAATTTCATGAAACGGTGTTGCTAGATTAAAATTTTCCCGAAAATGGATAATTTTATTATATCACTAGTGACGATTTGGTTGCCCTTGATTATATTGTCAAAATATTTTTATATATCACAGAAGGTCATTGAAAACCATCGGGCATGAAAATAAATAAAAATCGGTTTTAGAATACACAAGCAACTCCCTTTCTTATGATACGCCACTCACTATTGTTATCTCATTTTGGAATTTTGGCAAAACCGGTTTTCCCCTCTTTTTAAATAAAAGTAAAAAGACGTCAGACCATTATTACCTACAACTATATTTCCAAATTTCATGTCGATATCTTCAATAATTACTGAAAAAAAAGGTCGTGTGTCGTGATAGACAGATAGACGGATACGAAGTGAGCTAGTATATACAGATCTGGTATTGTGTATGACGCAAGACTTCAAATCTCGATGCGATGCAATAGCAGCGGAATGCAACGCACGTCGGCGCTGCATCGATGCGCTGCAACGGATATGAGTGAAGAAAATATGGAATGCCTACATATTGGATTTCTTATACTCAGTGCGAATAATACCTAGCAATCAAAGATTTGTTATATATCTTTACTAGTAGGGCGCGTGGCGGCGCGGGCCACATGTGGCCCGCGGGCTGTCTTCCCCTATTTGCCTTCTTTGCAACTTTTACTCGCTTCAACATTCGCCATACATTTTCTATGAAAAAAATAAATTCCGCCATTTTGAATTTTTTTCCTATCCATCCAATAGACCTTCGGGTCCTGATCACTTCTTTCCAAGAAACTGTTCTTCCATCTTTTATACTTTCCGAGATATAGACAATATTCGAATGGCGGCCATCTTGAATCCGCCATTTTGAAATTTTTTTCAGCTCACTGCCAATTGGATGACGTTTCAAATGACATTTGGTCGAGCACCCCCCACCTATCTTCGATACCCTGGCCGTGCTCTTCACCCGTCTCCCAAATCCTCAATCATCAGCTCTCTCCATATTTTTGTTCTTAATGAATTTTTCCCTTCTATACGACCTCATCCATGAAAAAAAAAAATTTCATACAAAAATGTTCAGGAGAGGTGATCAATGAGTCAGTCAGTCAATCAATCAGTGAATCAGCACGAGTAGCTATATATATAGTAATATATATAAAAGAAAGTCGTGTTAGTTACACTACTTATAACTCAAGAACGGCTTTACCGATATGGCTGAAAATTAGTGAGGTGGTAGACGATTACACACGGGCATGGCTCTCTAAGGCCGCCCATGATCGTCTATTTTTTAAATATCTTGTCTGTGATCACACCTGATGGAAAGTGATGATACAGTCTAAGGTGGAACGCGCCGGCCTAGAAGATGCCTATTCACTCTTGATTTGAAGGCGCCCGGATTGTAGGAAGACTCAGATAAACAGACAAATAAAAAACAAAGACGGCAAAACATCAATCGCATTACCCTCCATACAGAGCACTCAGCGCAATACAGAGGTCATAGGAATTGCTCTGTAATCGGGAATTTCATTAAAAACAACTTTGCTGCGAGACCACGTAAGCGGTGACTCGGGTATGTTGTGCAAGTCCGGGGCATACAGAGTTAAGAGTTAATTTACTTGATTATAAAACACTCACGTCTTTTTCGTAATAAATTATGAAAGAATGTAAACACTAATTATAAATACTTTTACCCGATTGTCAAGAAAGGGTTACAATATGTTTTTACGCGTATCATGAATTTTTCTACGTTTAAAAAGAACGAGTCGGTTCAAAACGGATATACGAACGTGGCGGTAGAGTCTGACATTATTTTCATGAGTGCCTTTGATGCTCCTTTTTACTGACAATCGCTAAATTTTATGGAACACCTAAGCCATAGGTGACAGTTTTCACGTACAATAACTGTTTTCTAAGGACCTAAGCAGTTATCGGTGGAAACGAGTATGAGTGCCTGTAAGTTTTTTGACGTGTTAACGTTTAATAAATTGATGAACACCAGCAACGCACATGAGAAAGAGTAACGTTCCGCGTAACGTTCCACCTGAGCCTGTGCGTACAAGCGACAGCGCGCAACAAGCGATAGAGAGGCACGATAAAACAAACGATAAAGAGGCCAATTATGACGTTATCACGTAAATCTATCGTCCGTAAACCATAAAGTCGGTTTTTATAAAGATTTACGATAGACAACCATTTTATTTGTTTGGTGAACGTGGTGTGTCACCAACTTTCCGCACTTCGCTTATTCTAACCAGGTAGTTGAGCAAGTAAATTGAATTTCAAGTTCTTTAATCTTCTAGAAGTCGCGCCAGCATCCGTGTTTTATCAGCCTGAGTGCTCGGCCTGCACCCACTGTATGTAGAGTCGGTTAATTGTGATTTGCCTTACGGTAACGAGGTAGGCAAATCACAATTAACTGACTTAAGAACCAAGACGGTTTTTATTTTTCTCCTCCTCGCTCTCAAGAATACGTTGGTGAGTGATCGTAGAGACGTTTTCGCATTGTGAAGTCATCATCTCCTGAGGATGTCCCAGTGTCGTGACGAAACGTGTGTCGAGGAAAAGTGTTGAGGAAGAATTGTGTGTGTGGTGTTTCATGTGGGCGGAGTTACCATACTGTACCATATGCACATTGTACCATAGGTACTGATTCCTTTTGAAATAGCTAGGATTATTTATAGCAAAACCAATTAATCTGTCCTGCTAATTACGGAAAATAACGCCTGCTTCCGTTCAATAGAAATATATTACAAATAATAAACAAACCAATAGAGTCACGTTTTTAATATAGGTGTATGCGGATTTTGATATTTGAAAAAGTAATAGATGTATACATGGGCAATAGGGGTCCGTTGATTGCGTCCTTTCAACATGAAAATATTATATGCTAAGTATAATAATTTTTAAACTATAAAAGATTTTTGTAGTGTACGAACCTTCTCAATGTGAAAATGTAGAAATGTTTCTTAAGCTCCTTATAAAATTATTCATGTTTGAATAAACATACTCTAAAGGGCAATGTGAAGGTGGTTTTCCTTGAAAAAAATCCCGAAATCGTTTCGAAAATACGCAACATATCCGCATCCTTATGCTCGGAATCCTTTCTGAAACTACATTCCCGACCTAAAAGCTCCGCGCACATGAAAAAGTGAAAAAAGCACTCCCATACGGCCCGCCGACGTAAGTGGACGTCTGTACCCTCGTCAGATATGCTAAGTAGGTAAAAACTAGCGTACGAAATCCGGAACATCCATACTTCAGCGTTTCCGAAGGATCAAAATCCTGCGAAGTTTAAGCCAAAGCCGAAATCTTTCCTCCTTTTTGAAAGACACAGTCGACTGTCTGTGATTTAATAGCTGGATAATTTAATTAAAAAAAATACTACGATAGCACAGAACACTAAATAGTACCAGAAGGTTCACTCCACACGAAAATTTAAAGAAATAGCGACTCTAGCGCTGACACAAAAAGTGCAATTCAGTTCGCAATAGCGCCTGGCCCCGCCCTCAAAATCGACTCGCAACAAACGCAATGTTGTGGTCTCTTTCTATCGCCTAACTTTATCTCTTACGACGTACGTAGAGCTGCCGTAGTCAGACGCCGCGTAAAAAAGACCGTACAGAACTAGCGCGTACAACTCGGCCCGCGAGCGGCAACCATCTGAAATATGGTAGTCCGAAACTCTACTTGTAGCCGGGACGGTCACGTGATAAGTGAGACTGGCCTGACGATAGCACTAAACGGGAAAAGTGTGAGTTGGACATGCTCATTAAGGGTTCTGTAACATTTTTATCTTATTTTTATTATTGGTCATAATAATGTAGGGTAATTTTTACTTGATTCTTCTTACCCGTAATCTTTTATTGTTTCGATGCTATAATTAAGAAAATGTTAGCCGAATTGCAGACAGACGAATTGACAGACAGATTACTGAATCAAAACATACAAAAACTTGTAGTAAGTTGCCATACAGTGGTAGGTATACAAAAAAGCTAATTACCTATTCTCAGACCTGCCAAAAGTAAACAAATAAAAATCGGTTAGGCTTCCATAACACTGACTAATCCGATCTGCCTAAAAAACAGCTACTGATAAATAACTATTGTTTTTCATTGATCTTCATTGGACATCCGCAAAATAACGCCGGCTCAAATTCAACAATTTCCAATAGTTAAGCGTGATGCACTCAATTTGCGGCTTCTTAACTAAAGTTCTTCAATAAAACAAACAGTATAAATCAAATTAGCACCCTCGTTAATCGAATCCTCGCGCCAACAACAACTTTTAATTAACTCATAAACGATAGAATTAACGTTGCGTTGCGAATGCTTCCTCATTTGTCAAAATATTTTGTTCTGTTTGTATAAAGCAAGTTTATTATTGCTACATAATTTTGTTTGGAGGGAGTGGGAGGCTTTGGTCGTGGCTAGTTACCAACCTACCAGCAAAAACGCAGTGCTAAGCGATTTAGCGTTCCGGCGCGATGCTGTGTAGAATCCGTTAGGGGTGAATTGTTACTTATTCCTTCCAAGTTAGTACGATAACATCTTCAATTACCATCAGGTGAGATCGCAGTCAAGACTAACTTCTAGAGCGAAAAAAGCAGATATCTGTTGTCGCAATTTGACCGTAACTTTATACTAGGTATAGTACGATTCACGAAAGATGAACACAAATGGCGGGCCTATTTTAGGTCTCTTTGGACTTATCTAACTAATAATGTGGTCTTATTTAACTAATATATGGTAATTATTTTGGCTTTAAAAGTCTTTTCTTCATGAGTGTACATGAAGAAAAGACCCGCCATTTGTGGTCATCTTTCGTGAATCGTACTATACATTCACTTTAATCTATTTTTTTAGTATTTGTTTTTATAGCGGCAACGGAAATACATCATCATCACGTGAAAATTTCAAGTGTGTAACTATCACAATTCAAGAGACAGAGACTTGGTGACAGACGGACGGACGGACCGCAAAGTGTCAGTAACAGGGTCCTGTTTTTACCCTTGGAGTAAGGAACCCTAAAAATTCATGCAGGCAAAGTCGCGGGCAGCAGCTATAACTCATATTATGCCTGGCTACAGACGTAACGAGACAGTAGTTCCTTGTTGTACCATTCAAGCTTTAAGGAAAACGTATAATGTGTAGCACTACTACATATTATAACAAGATTAGACAGCCGGCAGGACGGCGTGCGACCGCAGTGACAGCTGTCACGGCTCATGACATCTGGTGTCGCTGGCCTGTTAAACCAAACACCCGTACATTAGAATAAGGTACTGTTTATACGGCTGTATCCCATAAGAAAAGTTTATTTTAAAACACAAGCATACATACGTAAAATATTAGTATTCTTCGCAGTTAAACCTTTCATTTGATACTTATATTGTAAGAGCGCATTAAAATAACTAATTCGCCATCTTAATTGTTCCACCATGTTGGATTTAAACGTCACACAAGTAACCATGCTCTATAAACCAACAAACGATGACCTATACTGTTTTGTGGTTGAAGATGTCTGCTTCAAAATTGAGTTTGAAGATTTCACCCGAACAATTTTTGCAAGTTTAATAGAAGCTTAAGGTACAAGTTGGTAGCCAACTGCACGCAGCAGCAGCAGACGACGTGTCGCGGCGACACTACTGGTTTCTATGTATTTCTATGAAATTCCCTCCGTAGTGAGCGACATGAAGCCAGCGACGCGTCGTCGAGCGGCAGACGGCAGTGTCGTCCGACCGCAGATCAGTAGTGCCGCTGACGCTGGAGCAACGACCGCGTTCGAGCCAATCCAAGATCAGTAGTGCCGCTGACGCTGGAGCAACGACCGCGTTCGAGCCAATCCAATCAACTGGATGCTATCTGCTGTTGCCGTCTGCAGTCGGGTTCGAAATCATGACTGCAGCGATATGACGCGACGACGTGTCGCGCGACATGAAGCGACGACACGTCGTCTGCTGCTGCTGTCTGCAGTCGGCTACCAACTTGTACCTTAAGTTGTAAAAAGCCGTCTAGAAATTTGCAATACGCTATTGAAAAATGTCGTAATTTATGGGATTAGAATCTGGGTTAACGTTCGATAGATATTCGCGTGAACCTAACTTATTTTCGAAATGAAATATTTTGTAAATTCCATCGCTTTCTACGGAATGCTCGTTAAAAGTTTCAGACAGGAAGCAATGTCAATACATGCACTTCAATTTTTGAACAGTTAATCTAACTAGTGCGGATCCAAAGTTCTAATTTTGGGTTTCAATTTAAGGAGATCATACTGAGAAGCCTTTTTTTTTACCCACAGGAAATGCCTGACGCATACCCCTCCGTCAGGGGACACGGAGGGGTTATGTGGGGCTTGCACCCACTAAAACCTGGCTTTGCCACGACGGACCTCGTTGGCGGGAGTACGGGATTCAATACTGAGAAGCCTAAACTTGATCGTAAGTACCTTCACCGGTTAATTAATAAAATATGTCAAAACATATTTCTGACGTCGCGTCGTGAAATTCGTATTTTCGCCAATTCCGCGAGAACACGGGATTTTCCGCTACAAAAAGTCGTTTGTGCAGTTAATCCCAGCCATAATCTATGTCCATTCTAAACTTTGTCGTCTTAGTAGCTACGGCGTGAAGGATTAATATGCATACACACCCTCAAAGAACTAAGCACAACAAACATCAGAACAAAGAAGTGAACAAGTTTCCCTACGTGTGGCTTGTTCGTGGAAGTTCGTGGAAGAAGGGTTAGGTAGTACAGGTTTTTGCACAAACTTCGAGTCGATAACTAACCTTTTTTTTTTGTGGGGAAATCCGTTATGGATACCGGTGTACCACGGGGAGGCACTGCGGTTATGTCGGAGTCGCGCCGACTAAAAGCCCACGGTGTTCACCTCGTCGCCTGGTGGTTGAGCAACGGGACCGGAAGCACTCGCGCTACCCAGCCAACGATGTCTGCCGAAGCAGACCCTCCGTCCTTCTTGATCTACGTCTAAATTCCCTGACAGAGGACTTCGTGAACACAGAGATGCACCTCCCGGCTCGAGGGCCATTCTCCATCGGGCGACAAACTCCCCGTGTCTATCGCCCGGGGACCCTTCTTAAGGGGGGCAAGCGGCGGTCATGGGCAGCACGCCTGCGCCCAGCCCTTCTGCGGCGGAGGGGATGAGAGGCCACGTCATCCTCTCTCATCCGCTCCGCAGCCCCCTTCTGCGTCATTACCTCCTCACAGAAGCATTCCATCGCCTTCCAAGACCTGTCACTCTGAGTCGATAACTAACCTAACCTAACCTAACGCTACTGTACTTTCTAAAAATACCCTATAGCGGCAACGCATAAATCATTCCACACATCGATCAACGCGTGACGTATCGTATGCATGGATTGCTTGGACTCGAACAACTTTACAACTTTGCTCCACGCCGCACTGAGGTTTATACCGATGAGAACTAATTGCAGCTATACCTAATACCTATCATAATTCAAAGCCTAGAACATCGTCATAAAGTTGTGGTGGTCTGCGGGACGTGGGGCGGATAATGCGATTGGCTGTAATGATACATCAGCGCTAGTCAGCGGACAGTGACAGACTAGCTGATTGGTTGAGCGGCTCCCGCCCCGCGTCCCGCAGACCATCAGGAGAGTCAAGATTATAGCGGTTTACCTATAAGGTCGCACATGTGACTGACTGAAAACATCGTGCCAGTTGACAGAAGATCGGCGTTTAGAATCTAAGATATTCGCCTTCCAACTTCAAAAGTGGCGATACGGACCGCCAACGACTTTGTATAATAATTTTACCATGGAACATCTAGGCATCGTAAAGTTTCACACCAGTAGGTAGTTGACATACCTACCAAAGACATGTACGAAGCGTTTTGATTCTTCGTTCTTGATACGCACTGTGGCCTTTGGGTCTGAAATCCCTTCTCGGCCTCAGTCTTCACCACCACTCACAACTTGACTAAATCAAATGTGTCACTCTAAATAGATTTCCCTACATTTTTTGAACTTCAATAAACATGGCTGCAATAGTACATGGCTGTAAACACGGAGGTGCTTGGGGCTTAGTTAGTGTTTCGGTGGAAAAAAAACGTTTCAAGCGGGTTTGCTGGATGCCAACCACATAAGGATGCCATGCACCTTGCGGTTATATAAAGGTTAAGGAGGCAGAACTGTATCGCAAACGAAAGTTCTTTTCAAAAAGCAACCTAGGTCCTCGGCTTGACTTATAAAGGTGAGTGTACACACTTGTGACTTGCTCCATTTCCCGGCGGCATTAATTCCGTGACACGTGCGGACTCATTAGGCGCACGTCACCGCTGCACCACGGAGCCACGCGTGCCCAAGTGGGCACGCTGCGTTTGAGCCGGGAAACTAAACCGCCTCCACTTATCTCCGTGTCCAATAGCTACATATCCAAATGAAGAAATTCACAACTAAATGTCGTGTTTTTTGTACATGACGCATTTTATCGATACCAATAGGCAATACTGCTCTGTAGATTGGTTTACCCTCGATGTTTTTCGTGGCGGACTGCGGGAAAAAAGTCGCCAGTTTACCGGTGCCAAAGGTGTTTTGACACCGACAACGTCAGTAGTAAGCTAACAGCAGTATTGTCTATAGACCGCGGTCGCCGCTACCACAGACCACTACTTTGTCAATAGTCTGTACGCACGTTTCCATGGAGACTGTTTCTGCCATATTATACGTGTTAGTGGAAAATTTTGACAGATGGCCCTTTTTTCTTGTATGGAAAAGGTTTAGATAAAATCTTCCGATGACCATATCCTTAGTTCTTTATCCGGTGAGCTTCAAAGATTCTTTATCGCATTCAATTTTAAAATGCATAGTGCCTACCTTACTTAAAGTGCGAGAGAGAGAGAAGCAAATATAATAAGTGTCCCATTCAATTTTAAAACGCATAGCAATTTTAAATTTTATGTACCTGGACCTACTAAGTTGCTCTTGACGTAATAATATAAAGAAGAAAACCTCAAGAAAACGCAAAGTTAGCAAATGAAGTTGTGAGAGCACGAACGGCGCAGGTGCGTCTTGCGAACTCCTAGACGGAACAAACACAAAGTTTTGTGTTTTATCAAAGGGCGGGTGAGGCTCAGTGTGAGACGCGCCTTCATTAAAACTTGTATCAAAGAATAAATTGTAAATACTTTTTATAATGACTAACATTTCTTTAATATTATGAGAAACAAATAATGTACCAATGTGGCCAACAACATCTTCCTGCTTTAATGGAACTGTTATGCGTTAAAAAAATATAGTAATGCAAGCGAGAAGCTAATATTATGACAGTACTATTCTATTTTATAGGACCAGCAGTATAGTAATAATATTATGACAGTTCCATTCAATTTTAAAACACATTACACACTTACTTACTCTCGATGTAATATAAAAGATGAAAGCGCAAAGTTAGCAAATGAAGTTGCCGCGAGAGCACGAACGGCGCAGGTGCGTCTTGCGAACTCATAGACGGAACAAACACAAAGTTATGTGTTTTATCAAAGGGCGAGTGAGCCCGGCTCAGTGTGAGACGCGCCTTCATTCAAACTTGTAACGATAAATTATGGTGCGGGAGCTAGCAACGTTTGAAAAGTAAGAATTTTAGGAGAGCTGATTTTGTGATATGTCGTCCTTCTTGCACTTTCGGTTAGAGTCTGGGCCATCTGGCTGCTTTGCCCCATTATATGCCTAAACATATAAATTGGGACAATTTATATGTTTAGGCATATAATGGGGCAAATGAAACACCAACAACACCAATTAAATAACAAAAATGAAACGTCATCATAAATGGTACAAGTGCGCCTATTAATTATTTAAGGCAATTAGTAGCCCCAACAACATTGGTATAAACATTTTGGAGGCGTAAGCTGCACATAGGATGCGCACTAGTAAACGCAACGGCTTCCGGCAGCCAGATGGCCCAGACTCTAACCGAAAGTGCAAGAAGGACGACATATCACAAAATCAGCTCTCCTGAAATTCTTTCTCGAAAACGTTGCTAGCTCCTATACCATTATAAGGCATTTTAATATTGACGTTTCTTTTAATTTTTTCGTTTGTTTTGTTTTGGGAGGGGAGTTGGTACGTTACGACTTTACAAGCATATCGAGGTTTTCGAGACAATTTGGATTTGCTTTTGATAGTCTTCAGAGCCTTTTAACTTCTGAATCAATGAATAGAATGGTTTTGAATCCACCACTCTTCACCCTGGGACATTAGTTTTTATGTCTGATTTTGCCCAGTAATCGCGTTGGCATATATAGTGCCCTTGAAACCGAAACACACCAATACATTACAGTAGGATTAGAACAGGGTTTTCAGGAATGAACTGAACGGATTTCTTCGGACAGCTACAGCCAGCATACCAAATGGAAACATTCTTAACTAAACTTCGGCGGTCGATCAGTCGACAGTCTTTCAAAAATCTGTACTAACTACTAACTAACCCTACTGTTTCATTATAAAATAACTAACACTGCAGTCGTACCACTACCACAGAACACTAAATAGTACCAGAACAGCGCTGACACAAAAAGTGCAATTCAGTTCGCAATAGCGCCTGGCCCCGCCATCAAAATCGACACGCAACAAACGCAATGTTGTGGTCTCTTTCTATCGCCTAACTTTATCTCTTACGACGTACTAGGGCTGCCGTAGTCAGACAGCGCGTAAAATAGACCGTACAGAACTAGCGCGTGCAACTCGGCCCGCGAGCGGCAACCATCTGAAATATTGAGGTCCGGAGCCCTACTTGTAGCCGGGACGGCCACGTGATAAGTGAGACTGGCCTGCCACTACCTACCCGGACGAACTCTACAAGAAGAGTCCTACCACCACTATACAGCTTCGTACCGAGTAGAACCCGCTAGAACTACTAGAAGTAATAGTTGTAATAATTATAATTAATTGCAGCAATGTGGAGACGTTTTAACCATAAAGATAGAAAATCAAAGTGATTGGGATATTGATTTAAGCTTCCTGACGGATTACATCACATTACAGAGTACTTATATCTACATGAACTCGATATCTTATAGTTTAAACAGTTGACCATTATACCTATAATTTATAATAAATTAATCTTACGTAATAATTACGTACTAATATATCAAAAACATGTCTTGGCACTATATTATAATAATACAAACTGCTATATTTCAATCGATTGCTATACCAACCATATTCGGGAGTTAGAACTCATCAGGCTTTATAATATAAGTCAGTCAGTCAGTAGCGGGCCAGTGTATGCATATTCATGTACTCGTTAAAACTTTTAACTGTACCCGCCGGCGCGAGCGGTAACTTCTAACTAGTTTTTCATTGAGTTGCGACAAAAATGGTTTCTCAACTTTAGTGTTCGAACGGCCCCACAATACACCTACTACAAATAACCTGAGGTAATGTCATATTAATGACGATAAGGAAAATATAATGGCATATAAAGAAACTTAGCCGGACAGAAGATTCTTGATCCGCTACTAGAAAAGAATATTATGAATGATCCAATATTATGTAGAAACACCACCCACATGCAACACTACACACAATGCTTTCACACGTTTCATCCCGACACCGGGACATGCTCAGGAGATGTTGACTTCACAACGCGAAATCGTAGAGACTACGATTTCACAAATAACGCCTGCTTGCATTCAAGAAACTAAATTTTGACTGGAGTATTTTTGTTTATGATCTGCAAGTTACTACTTGTCAGCATTCTCGCCAATGGTAAGTGACGACGCAGTCTAAGATGCAATTTATTTTGAAAGGGGTAAGTAACCTCTAACGGTTTCTACGCTACATCGCTCTGAAACGTTAAAATAAATTTTGCTGCTTAGTGGTGCGTCTTTCCTGGTAGGGTAGTAACTAGCCGCAGCCGAAGCCTCCCACCAGACCAGACTTGTGCTAATTAAGAAATTATCTTCCAGCCCGTGGGGGGGAAAGCGCTAGGGCGGTCGTTAAAATCTACAAAATATCAGGAACAAAACTCCTTGGAAACGGCTTGACCAATTTTTTAAGATTTTTTCGGTGGGTCTGAGAAAAACTACTTTTCTACTTACCCCTAAGAGACAAATAATTTGTACAGCAAAACAACATTTTCCGAGTCAGTTGGCAACTTAAAATATAATTTTTTCCTCATCAGTAGATAATAAAGAGCAAAAAACCTTACAAGATTCGTGCGAAAAACAGATCCTACCTTGGTAGTCGCGTAGTAAGTAACCCGGTAAACACACGATGGTCTGAACTTCGAGCGAGCTGTTCGAACGAGGCGAACAGAAGTTGCCGGAAGTTTGAACTTCGAACACAGGTAACTACTGGCAACTCCGCCGAGAATTGAACCGTGTACCGCGGCAATTTGTCTTCGTTTGATAGTATTGATCCGGTATGCAAATTGATTGAACTGCATAGTTTGCATGCACTTAAACTTTAAAGCTTGTGTGAGAGTGTTTGTGTATGTAACTTCAGAACAAACAAACTCTGTCAGGTTACATCTCTTGATGGTGGGTGTCGAAGTAAAAAGTACATACCTAGAGAAAATTTTTGAGAGAGACTGAGAGAAAACTAAAAACTTCTTGAGATGCATTGAACATTTTTCGAGATGGCAAAATAATAAATAATGGTTTTTTCCCATCTCAAATAAATAATATATTTGAGATGGGAAAAAACCATTGAAATCGCGAGATCGTTACCGATACCACTGTATACAAGTGGTACACTGTATATTCGTATTGTCAGTTTTCACTTCTGTCGGCACTCCCGGAGAGCCATTGTTGAAACAAAGTTATTTTTGCAGGGCATCGCGCTGGGGGCTAAGGTGTGGATTTTTTTTGCATGACGAAAATTTCGTCACGAAGAAATCTATGAAAATGTATGAATATCTTCGAAAATCTACAGTGATAGTTTTTCTTATTAGTCAACAGAATGGGCACGCATGTAATCACGTATAGAGATTTGGTATTGAACTCGCTAACAAAAGCTAACGATGGGTGAAAACACATTTATATTAAAATATAAAATGGAGTTTTGTTTCAGGTGTTATTCCAAACTTTCTTCTTCCTTCTCCCGACTGTCCCACTACACTCACGTCTTATTTTGGAAAGATCCAATACCAATAGTAGAAATAGAATATGCTAAGTAGGATGGGTATAAATACTGATGTCTCAAAATGATCCTAGAACCTAGTATTTCATTGCGATCATAGAATTAGAATAGTCATGCATGTGGCTAAGGTGGCAGTAAAACTAATTTTTACTAAAACTATTTCTGGCTGAGTTTGTTGGGACTTCTTCTCAGAGCAGGGCGCGTTTGAACCCTCGTCAACTTAATTTTAAGTCGATTTGTAGTTATCATAATACATATGCGACAAATATCATACCTATTGACGTTTTACAATAGTCTGTACGTTAGGCTTATGTGAAATAAAGATATTTTGAGTTTGAGTTTTTTATTCATAAGTGGACACTTGACTGGCCACTGTTATTGTATTTATTCTAAATCTTTTTATTAACGCTGTTTGTATCCGTAAATAAATAAAAAAAAAACAGTTTTGCCAACATTCAGTCATTGGTCAAACTTTAAAGCTTCTCACCGACGATGATCAATGAGCTATAGACCTCGTACTAAAACAAGAGCATGTAGTGTTTACTTGGGGCAAACGTTGGAGACAAATGTTTGTGATAATTCGCTAGCTCAACGCTATCCTTTGCCTATATAAACAGCGCTAGTAAAAGCCTTGACAAACATGGCGCTCGCACTTCGGAGTAAAGCCTCGGACATCATATTGTATTTTATATGACACCACAAAGAGATATTCCGTTTTTTTTTATGAAGAAATATGGTTAGGCCTGGTTTCCACCTATCAGATTTCGTCATTTCGACTTCTCCTTTCCCCTCAGTTTCGGAGATGTCAAAATGATAAAATCTGATTGGTTATTCAAACACAGCTCCGCCACAGAACACTAAATAGTACCAGAAGGTTCACTCCGCACGAAAATTTAAAGAAATAGCGACTCTATAGCGCTGACACAAAAAGTGCAATTCAGTTCGCAATAGCGCCTGGCCCCGCCCTCAAAATCGACACGCAACAAACGCAATATTGTGGTCTCTTTCTATGGCCTAACTTTATCTCTTACGACGTACTAGGGCTGCCGTAGTCAGACGGCGCGTAAAATAGACCGTACAGAACTAGCGCGTACAACTCGGCCCGCGAGCAGCAACCATCTGAAATACGGTAGTCCGAAACTCTACTTGTAGCTGGGACGGTCACGTGATAAGTGAGACTGGCCTGGCTCCGCTCCGCTCCGCTTTAGTGGAAACCGGGCCTTATTGGGTTTTTATTGAAACTCCTGCTTCTGTTTTTAGGGTTAGAAACTATTCATTTTACCATTCTCTTAACATCTTTATGACAGATTGAAAACAAAGTTTTTGTATATGGAATTACGATTTTTTGGGTTTTAATCGATTCTTAGTGCAGGTACCTGCAGGTTAGATACTATAAAAAACCTTTAGATTTTAACGTCATGCATTTTGAGTCTTTAATGTAAATTCAAAAACACGATTGGAAGAAATTTTCTCGGTTGAAAGTTTTCCCAAACGTTTCTCCAATTTCTGCATTTCTTAAATTTTTATGTAATTTATGTATGTATATAAATTTAATTGTAGCACATGAAACACTAGGATCTTCACAATTGGAAATCGTAGATAAGTGCGACGAAGAAAGTGTTTTAAGTGTAGTATTCCTGCATATTGGACCATACAGATTTATTCAAGTAGCAGATTATAGTACAATAAATTAATCTGAAAAGAAAAAATAACTGATGTTGCTTTTTCCTCACAAATGAAATTTCTGATCCAGTGTGGCCACTGCAGCGCAGGGTTATCTTTTACAAGGGTATTGTTCACAAAGCGACGGTCGTTAGCCGGCCAACGATCCCAGCCCATATTGAGATCAAAGCTCTGTAATAATATTACATCTGTAATTATCTCGCAGACGACTTTGATATAACATATAATCAATTTTGTGAATGACTCATGGACTATTGACATTCCAAGTTACAGAACTCAATTGAATTTTGTTCGTTTGTTTTGCGTAAACTCACCCAAAATGCTAAGCGAAACGAAAATATTTTATGCAGTATAGCAAATAAAGCTAAATATAGCGTATAAATTTATCGAAATCATACCTGTTTACACCTGGCTGTACAGAGGTGCGGCCAGGTGCGCAACGGCAACCGGGATTTTTTAGAATCTTGAAATGAAATGAAATGAAATGAAATGAAATGATTTATTTGCTTCAAACATGGTTATAAAGATGTCATAATAATAAAATACATACATACATGTTTTGGCCTAGCAAGGCCGTGCAAATATAAAAATTAAAAGAAGATTGACTATTATAATTCAAAAATAAAATAAAAATATTAATTAAGTTAAAAACGAACCCAGCATCTCATATCTACTAAGTGACCCGACAAACGTTGTATTGCCATTAGGGATATAAAAAAAAAATAGCTTAAAAACAAAAATTCTTAAATTATTCAAAAAATTCAAAAATTCTTCATATTAATTACCGTGATGTAGACGTTATTTTATTTAAAAAATAAATAAACGAAATTTTTTACTAAAAATCAATTAAAAATAATTTAATTAAACATAATGGCGGCCAAATTTTGAAAGGCACCCTAGTAAATATATATTCTCTTAATTATAAATAAACATAAAAATTTGGTTTTAAATAAAAAGTCGATGAGCACACCGAGAGCACACCAATCCTGCAGCGGGATCTTAGACTATATCGCTTACTTAGGGCTAGATTGCGATGTGTGTAATGTCCTGATATATATTTATTTATTACTGGAAGAAGAGAGAGGTAAATTAGTATTGAAGAAGAAAGCTACTATTTCTTACACCTACCTATTGCTAATCCTAATAAGGATTAAGGATCAAATAAGATTAGTAAGTAGATAGTTAGATACTTACCGCCAGTTCATAGTAAAACAGGGCAGTTTCGAAAGGAAAACAAAATGGGTACAAAAACTGTAACAATACAAGAGCCGGCCGTAATCTTAATAGTTATTATCTTCATTACGACGAAATTACTCCTCATTTGGATAATGGCCGCAACTATCGGGGTTATCCTCCGTGTTTCGGGGTTCCGTGAAAAAACGATAAAAACCACGTTTACTTTACTTCACGAAAATGTTTGAGGCTTTTGCAAGGCAAAATGGCAATGGAGAAATAAATATGTAATACTTGCTGACCCAGCAAACGATGTTTTGCCATTAGGGATATAACCGAACATTCACAGAAAATGTCATAACAATCGGTATAGCCGTTTCGGAGGAGTTTCGTTACTTCGTTACAAACACGAGACACGAGAATTTAATAAATTAGAGAGCGATAATAATATCTGTAGATATAAGTAGCACTTAAAGTAATTTGCATAATTGTTATAAAATACAACTGTTTTTTGCATAAATCTCATTAGAAGTTCTGAAAATTATCCATACTGTAAGAAGAAAATATAAAAAAAGACGATTTTGAAAAAAAAATGGCTATAAAGTCGGTTCACGGGCAATAATTTTACGTGATAACGTCAAAATGAACTATGGAGCGGGACAGAGATTTTTTTTTTTTTTTTTATCGAGAGGAAATGCCTAACGCATACCCCTCCGTCAGGGGAATCGGAGGGGTTATGTGGGGCTTGCACCCACTAAAACCTGTCCCTTGCCACGACGGACCTCGTTGGCGGGAGTACGGGATTCACTTGCGTATTCACCGCGCTCCCGCCAGGCCCCGACCCGCCACCTGAGCGGCAGGTCCCGTCGCTGCTGCCGGCAGCCTAACCGCCGCCGGCTCCTCCTGGGAGGCGCGTCCTGAACAGGGCGCGCCACCTCCTCGGCCTGTTGATGTGGTTCGGGTAACGGACGCCATAGCCCCTTACGTCCGTCACCCGCAGGCCGGCGCACCCGGAAGCCGAAGAAAGATGTTCGTCCTCCAGCAACCGGTGCGTCTCCTGCGAGAGGGATGTGCCACAGTAATTGTCCCTCTCGACGAGCGTTCCCGCCCACTTCGGTGATTTTTTTACGAGGTTGTCTTCCTCGTAGTGCCCCGAAGGGACTTGTGGGCGTTTCCGCCCCCGCCTGTAATTTTTTAATGAGGTTTTCTTCCTCCTCCGGGGTAGGTGTAGACGTTTCGACACTGTGCCCTCTGCTGGGGCCCAGAGGGACACGCGAAGAAACGTCACCTATCCACCGGGCCAAGCTATTAGCCGTCGGTTATTAACCGACGTTACCAGGGAGCACCGGCTCGTGCGCTACAGAGAGGCACCGTAGCACTTGGGCACTAGTGGAGGTTGCTTGGCCAGCCCCCCGGAGAGAGATAGATGGGTCACAAGTCGAATGCTAAGGCTGATCGTGCCTCTCTATCGCTCGACTCAGGCGCAACGTGATCATGGGTCATCCATTTTCGTGCGTGCAGCCGTCGTTAACGGTGTAGAAGCCGTATTTAAGCGATTTTGAATGAAATTTTATTCAAAAACTAAAAAGACTATTACTTTCAAATTTGCACGTCATGTATTTTGGGTCTTTAATCTAAAATCGCTAAGAAGCAGAAACACGATTGGATAAAATTTTCTCGATAGAAAGTTCTCCCAAAAGTTGCTCCAAAATCTCAGTTTTTCTAGTTTTTATCAGACACTACGTTGGATGTAATTGTAATTTTTTAAAGTGTCGGTAATAATATCCAAAAACGCTAAGAAACAGATTTTTGCTAATTACTAGCTTAGTTTTTGAGTAATTAGGTAAAAGGTCGTTTTTCTGTTATATTCTTCCGCGACGCTGCATGTCGCACCTACCATCGTATCCGTGAGAGTGAGAAAGACAAAAATAAATTCAATAAATCCCCTTAATTAATCGACTCATAAGACGTTTTCTTGCCAAAAATAACAATACAAAACTGCAGAACCCTGTGCAAAAATACAAAATCCAAGCTGCATTATTTCCAGTATCCAAAAGATCGCATTTCCATTCTGTATCGAATTTTTGCAAACACAATCCGCCAGGAAATTCTGATTATCGAAACGACCTCTTTCCGTGAAACCGTAACATCCGGGTTTTATAATAAAGGAAATGCAAATTATCATTTTCTTCGATTTTTGTTGGACTAATTTTTATTTGTCATTTTCTTTGCTTTCATTCTTTTTATATTAAATAGTTGCTAAAGTTAGTTTTGTGGATCACAAGTTCCACCTGCACAGTTCAGATTCAGTGCGTCTCAGTATTGGTCACTGCAATGTCTTACGGCGCACTGCACTGCGTCATGAAAAATGCTCTATATTTTAGCTCTTAAGTCTCCCTTTGCCCAGTAACTTCGCACACACTAAATAGTAAAGTTTCGCAGTTACTCCTTTGCAAAAGAATATCCGACGGCGGTGGCACCGATGGTGGTATATTTAGCGCCAGTTGAAAAGTGCCTCGTATCTCCTTTTAGTAGTTCGTTCTAGTAGTCTTCTCATTGTAGCCGTTTATCCCCAAATGGGTTGAAGGCTCGTAGACGGTTGGTCCCTTATTCGTTGACTTTCACCAAGGATGGAATATGCTGGTACAAGACTGCCCTCTTCTGTCGTGGCGTCCCCGTGCCTTATTCCGGCACCCCTGGTTTCGGTTATTGGAGGTGTCTCTTCAATATGACCCTCAGAGAACTCTATTTTGTCTCTGGGTCGTCAGCGGCTTGGCTGCGTGTCCAATATCCTCCTGAAGACCAAAGAAATGTTTTAAAGTCCACAACAAAGAACTGTTTTAAATCCTTGTGTTGTCCAGAAATCCGGCTCGAAAGACCATCGGTCCGTCCCGGTCTAGAATTATGCTTCTATAGAGTGTCTCCCTCACACTGGAGATATACCCAAAATGACGCAAGATTCGACTTTAATTCCTTTTTCGAAGGCCGTAAGCTGTTCGCAACACTAATGCTGAATTTCTAGTCCGTTCTTCCAGATGCAGAATAGTTTTCCGAACGACGATTCTTAGTCTGATATTTCATAAACATTTTGAGTCTGATTTTATAAATAGTACATACCTTATTAATACTTTTAACTTTCGTGTTTACTTTAACACTGGTTGCCATTTCAGCACTTTGGACCCCTACCGTTCATTGGTTGAACGTACAGAGGAAGTTTTAAATAAAAGCTTGTAAATACACCGTACGTTTCGCCACACTAATGCTGAATTTATAGTCCGTTCTTCCAGGTGCAGAATAGTTTTCCAAACGACGATTCTTAGTCTGATATTTCATAAACATTTTGAGTCTGATTTAAAAATTAAACATTACTTGTTATGGCGGTTCATGCGTTAGTATTTTGCTTGAGGCAAAATTTACGATTTCCGAAGGAACATAAAATAGTATACGTGTTCAATTATAGATTAGATAATTGAATTCATATTATTTGGCATTTCATAATCTAGAACTTGGCTCAAAAATATTTTAAAATATGTGTATAACTTTCTCTGCACTAGAACAGTTTTTATATAGGCTGTTTGCTAAAATAGCGGTCGACGCTCTACGCAGATGCAAGATATTTGCCATGTTTCTTAACACAAACTTATAACAATGACATATTTAGAAAATTAATAACATTTACTAAAAAGTTTCTCAAAAAAAACACGATTTTCCTAGATTTTCATTTAAAAACCATAAACCGAAAAGTGTCATTTTTAGCTTTTTTCGATAAATTAAACGTATTATTTTAGGATAAAATCCAAGATATTTTGTTATTTCTGAATTATAGTAATTTAATTCAATCAATATTCAATGTCACTGGTTATTTACTATTTTAATAAGTAGTATATTTATTTTACTATATTTTTTTTTGTAATAGCATTATCAGCGCAAAATTGCGTCAGCGCCAACGCAAAACCAATGTAGTATGGCAAGAAACGCGATGCGTGCCGTTTTGCATGAACGCTCTTATTACTTTTAAGTTTTGTGTGTCTGGTTGCCATTTCAGCACTTTGGACCCTTACCGTTCATTGGTTGAACGTACCTACAGAGGAAGTTAAATAAAAGCTTGTAAATACACCGTACGTTTCGCCAAACTAATGCTGAGTGTCTAGTCCGTTCTTCCAGGTGCAGAATAGTTTTCCGAACGACGTTTCTTAGTCTGATATTTCATAAACATTTTGAGTCTGATTTTATAAATAGTACATGTCTTATTAATACTTTTAAGTTTCGTGTGTTGCCATTTCAGCTCTTTAGACCCATACCGTTCATTGGTTGAACATACAGAGGAAGTTAAATAAAAGCTTGTAAATACACCGTACGTACAGTCCCGTCTAAACAACTTATTAAAGTGGACGAGCGCAAAACGCATTCAATATCGCTCTGTAAACAAACTCCGGAGAAATGTGGAGCGGACCGCGTGCGCGTGCTACTTTAATACGTTTTTAAGTCAGGACATGTAGCAGAAGAGACAGCTGGAAGATGTTTTTTTTTTATTTAAGTTAAGGGACAACAAACATTCATGCACTACAAAATTTACTTAAATATATATCTAACTCTAATTACAAACTAATCAGTGCATGACCCACACCATCGTCCTCAGGTAATCTGGAACGTATGCACATGGTGAGGGCAATGCAAATCAATATGAGGTATAAAGAAGTATCTATTTTTATTGTTGAGTTTAAAACGGGTACATACCACGATATAACACGATGATTTTATGTGCCGATATTTCGACCCAGTTACATGGATCGTGGTCACGACAGAACTGCCTATGACGGTTCCAGCTACACACCTCGCAACACCGCAGTCTTGTCGTGACCACGATCCATGTAACTGGGTCGAAATATCGGCACATAAAATCATCGTGTTATATCGTGGTATGTACCCGTTTTAAACTCAACAATATGTATTCGAACCACGAAATAAGTCTTAAATCATTAGTTATCTATTTTTAATTTAAATTTAAATTGTTTGCGGGAAACATGTTTGAAGATTCCATACAATTAACAATCTCCCTTGCAGCGCGTTCGCATTATGTTCCGAATCCGATTCCCGGCATGGGCCAGTACAGAATTTTATAATTTCTCCATTGATTCAATTTTTTTACATTTATCAGCGGGAAAATATACATCGCAATCTAGACCCAAAGTAAACAATAGCTCGTATGGGTACTAGATGACTGATAAATAAATATAATATTATTTAAAATACATGAACTTAACCAATATAACTGTTACTAAGCAATTTGGGCCTTTGTTGGCATAAATAAAGAAATTTATTTATTATCTATATATATAAAAGAATGAGGCATTTTGGTGATTTTGGTTGTTCCAAGGATTCCGCCAAAACTATAGGTCGTAGAGATCTGAAATTTGGTACCTAGGTAGATATTAGGTCATGAATTCGTACTAAGACGGGGATTCCAGAAATTCAAATTGTAAGGGGTAAAAACCGTTGGTTTTTTGGATTTCCCCATACAAAAGTGAAATTTTTTTCGTTGTTCCAGGAATTCCCGAAAAGCTACAAGTCGTAGGGATCTGAAATTTGGTACCTAGGTAGATATTAGGTCATGAATTCGTACTAAGACGGGGATTCCAGAAATTCAAATTGTAAGGGGTAAAAACCGTTGGTTTTTTGGATTTCCCCATACAAAAGTAAAATTTTTTTCGTTGTTCCAGGAATTCCCGAAAAGCTACAAGTCGTAGAGATCTGAAATTTGGTACCTAGGTTGATATTAGGTCATGAATTCGTACTAAGACGGGGATTTCAGAAATTCAAATTGTAAGGGGTAAAAACCGTTGGTTTTTTGGATTTCCCCATATAAAAGTGAAATATTTTTCGTTGTTCCAGGAATTCCCGAAAAGCTACAAGTCGTAGGGATCTGAAAATTGGTAACTAAGTAGATATTAGGTCATGAATTCGTACTAAGACGGGGATTCCAGAAATTCAAATTTTAAGGGGAAAAAACCGTTGGTTTTAGGGATTTCTCCATACAAAAGTGTAATTTTTTTCGTTGTTCCAGGGATTCCCGAAAAACTAAAAGTCGTAGAGATCTGAAATTTGGTACCTAGGTTGATATTAGGTCAAGAATTCGTACTAAGACGGGGATTCCAGAAATTCAAATTTTAAGGGGTAAAAACCGTTGGTTTTAGGGATTTCTCCATACAAAAGTGAAATTTATTTCGTTGTTCCAGGGATTCCCGGAAAACTACAAATCGTAGAGATCTGAAATTTGGTACCTAGGATGATATTAGGTCATTAATTCGTACTAAGACGGGGATTCCAGAAATTCAAATTGGAAGGGATAAAAATCCTACTTTTAAGGGATTTTCCCATACAAAAGTGTAATTTTTGCGTTGTTCCAGGGATTCCAGCGAAATTAAAAGTCGTAGAGATCTGAAATTTGGTACCTAGGTTGGTATTAGGTATATCATGAGTTCATATTCAGAAAGGGATTTTCGAGATTCAAATTTTGAGGAGGAAAAATTTTGAATTTTTTGGCCGCCATTTTGAACTTTTTTGTTAATGGGCCGATTGCTTTGAAAATCGATATTTGACTATGGCAGAAAGCATAGAGACGGAATTTGTGGTCAAAATTTAAAAAATAGGCCGCCATTTTGAACTTTTTTGTTACTGGGCCGATTGCTTTGAAAATCGATATTTAACTATGGCAGCAAGCATAGAGAAGGAATTTGTGGTCAATATTTAAAAAAGTGGCCGCCATTTTGAACTTTTTAGTTACTGGGCTGATTGCTTTGAAAATCGATATTTGACTATGGCAGCAAGCATAGAGAAGGAATTGGTGGTCAAAATTTAAAAAAGTGGCCGCCATTTTGAACTTTTTTGTTACTGGGCCGATTGCTTTGAAAATCGATATTTGACTATGGCAGCAAGCATAGAGAAGGAATTTGTGGTCAAAATTTAAAAAATAGGCCGCCATTTTGAACTTTTTTGTTACTGGGCCGATTGCTTTGAAAATCGATATTTGACTATTGCAGCAAGCATAGAGAAGGAATTTGTGGTCAAAATTTAAAAAAGTGGCCGCCATTTTGAACTTTTTTGTTACTGGGCCGATTGCTTTGAAAATCGATATTTGACTATGGCAGCAAGCATAGAGAAGGAATTTGTGGTCAAAATTTAAAAAAATGGCCGCCATTTTGAACTTTTTTGTTACTGGGCAGATTGCTTTTAAAATCGATATTTGACTATGGCAGCAAGCATAGAGAAGGAATTTGTGGTCAAAATTTAAAAAAGTGGCCGCCATTTTGAAATTTTTTGTTACTGGGCCGATTGCTTTGAAAATCGATATTTGACTATGGCAGCAAGCATAGAGAAGGAATTTGTGGTCAAAATTTAAAAAAGTGGCCGCCATTTTGAACTTTTTTGTTACTGGGCCGATTGCTTTGAAAATCGATATTTGACTATGGCAGCAAGCATAGAGAAGGAATTTGTGGTCAAAATTTAAAAAAGTGGCCGCCATTTTGAAATTTTTTGTTACTGGGTCGATTGCTTTGAAAATCGATATTTGACTATGGCAGCAAGCATAGAGAAGGAATTTGTGGTCAAAATTTAAAAAAGGTGGCCGCCATTTTGAACTTTTTTGTTACTGGGCCGATTGCTTTGAAAATCGACGTCTGACTATGGCAGCAAGCATAGAGAAGGAATTTGTAGTCAAAATTTAAAAATGATGAACTTTTTGGCCACCATTTTGAACTTTTTTGTTACTGGGCCGATTGCTTTGAAAATCGATATTTGACAATGGCAGCAAGCATAGAGAAAGAATTTGTAGTCAACATTTTAAAAAGTGGCCGCCATTTTGAACTTTTTTGTTACTGGGCCGATTGTTTTCAAAATTGATATCTGATTATCGCAGCGAGCATAGAAAAGGAATTTTTGGTAAAAATTTAAAAGAATTGGCCACAATTTTGTACTTATATGTCTTACCAGGGTAGCAAGCAACCACGGCCGGATGGACGGTGGAGTCTTAGTAAGAGCTTTTACCCTTTGGGTACGAAACCCTAAAAATGGCCACCATATTTAACTTTTTTGTGACGATCGAATTTTTCAAAATCAATATGTGACTATTACCAGGAAGCAAGAGAAAATTTTGTGGGCAAAATGGTGTGTAGTGCAGGAATTTTGGAAATTAAACCACCATAGTAAAGCATAACTCAGAAGTTAACGTGAGCGAAGCCGCGGGCGTTTGCTAGTTATTATTATAAACACAATCTCGACTCTCCTTTGGAACTATTTTTTAAACGGCTACCGGTCGGGGATTGTAGTGTATGGAAAATCCTTTAAGTTTTGTATGCCATTAGTGACTATGGAATAAAAATCTTCACTATTCAAGATACAAACAAGTTACAGTGAGTCACGTGACTTCTACAAATTTTATATGCAACTACTTATGGAACGTATGAAACTATTTCTCCAATAAATAATATGTCACTCGACGTCGCGTAATGGTGTTTATTTCAATTAAGCTCGTCACGCGATATCGAGTGATGAGGTCATGATTTCTTAAATTCACTCCGTCGCTCAAACATAGGTAAATTTGAAAAGCCTTTACGGAAATTATTAAAGTGTTGGACAATTCAGTCGCAATAATAAACTATCCCATAATATCTGACTACTGTCTCTCGTACGTAAGGCTAGTCCGCTATTGTATTTTTATGAAAATCAGAAAGTTTCTTAGCGACGTGGTACCGTCGTAGTGTTTATTTTAAAATATTTTATCGTTCCCGACCGGCTGCCACCGCGGGAGCAAGGGTAGTTTTTTACATAATATTTTATGGAGAAGTTAAGGGAAGCTGATATTTTAGTCACAACTACTTTTGTTTCATAGCATACCAACTGCGGGTTTCTGAACTTCGCACACCTTTAAGAATGTTGCGATGTGGTCAAGGCTTTTTACAAATTTACGAGCATTTAAGAGGATTTATTGAATTTATTTTTGTCTTTCTCACACTTTTTTAACTTATAAATAATTCTGTAAAGCTGACGTTCGTAAGTTCTCATGAGAGAACATAAACCGAAGAGGAACAAAAATAAACAAATAAAACCGTAAATCCAATATCCTGTCAGCTGCACGAGGAAGGTCGTGTAAAAAAAATCCAACATGTAATTAAACTCCTAGTCTCCTAGTAACATATAAGGGGAATGCATGGACACAATAGATAGGTGGAAGGAATTCCTTTGTGCAAGTTACTGGATACTTCACAATGGACCCGGCAACCTTTCAGTGAAGAAAGTTAACTTTTAATACCTCCTTCGACGTTAGAACTCTGTACTCTGTAATATAGATACTACTTGATTTAAAAAGAACTTTAATAAAGAGCATGACAGATTCATTTATTTTGCTACTTGAAAAGGTTTAATATGGTACAATATGCAGGAGCACTGCCCACATGGAACACCACACACAATTTTTCCAACACTTTCTTCGACGCACGTTTCGTCCCGACACCGGGACATCCTCAAGAGTATTGACTTCACAATGATAAATCCTAGAGATGAATCTACAATTTTGCGTTGTGTCAACAAGTCAACAAGACATAATTATGGGTTGCTGAAAATAACGATCCTGCTTCCATTCAAGAACTTTAAAATTTAAATTGTTTTCAAGCATTACACAGACACACATAGCCCCAAAGTAAGCGATACAGCGAGAAGTCCTCTATAACAAAATAATTTCGATTGGTATATAATTAAGTAGGTACTTGATTATTATTTTTGTGTTTTAGATACATATTGGATGGACTTAAGTTCATAATAACTATAACATTCACAATAAAAACTAAGCAAACTCTGAGAAGTTATTGTCTAAATCGTAAAGACTCAGCAATAAAACAGTTTTTAATTTATTATTTAAGTTTCATTATGTCAAATATTAAAAACTATTTTAATTCTGGTAATTTGTCCGTAAAATGTTATTTATCATAACTTTGAATTAAACGATGTGTAGGTATTGCAAGCGATTGCAATTATTGCAATATCTATTTTTTAATCTTTGACCATAAGACCACTCATCGACGTGACGTCATACGTTTGCAAGCAAGTTCCTGCTCATCAGACTAGATGGCGTTATATAGGTTTGGAGCACATTTTTTGTTCCATATAGCTTGTCTAGTAGGATACATAGAAGTCATTGTGTTCCCCGGAAAGTATTTTTTTAATTATTATTGATAGGTTTGCGCTTGACTACAATCATGTCTGATGGACAGGAATGATGAGGTTTAGGATGTAGCGCGCTTGACTAAAAATGCCTATTCTGGCGACCGAATGGCGTAGGGGTAGCGAACCTGCGTCTGCGCCGGAGGTCGTGGGTTCGATTCCCACTACTGCTAAATGTTTATGTGATGAGCATGAATATTTTCCAGTGTCTGGGTGTTTTTCAATATAATATTATATATTTATGTATATTAGTATGTACATTAGCCGCCATATGTACATTAGTATAACTTTTATGTATTTATCAATGTTTTCTCATGTTTTATTGGTGTACAATAAAGAATTTTCTATCTATCTATCTATCTATGTATGTATATTTATCAGTTATCTAGTACCCATAACACAAGCTATCGCTTACTTTGGGGCTAGATTGCGATGTGTGTAATGTCCTGATATTTATTATTTATTTATTCACTCTTCTCTTGAAGGCACCTAGTACATACTTGGATAGGAACACGGAAGCTGGAAGGGTTTTTTGACGCCTTAGCGGTACGTATCAGAAACGTACGTATCAGAACCGCATATGGATGCCACTTCTCTCGGAGTCTTGCGGTTCTGTGGTAGAAAGGTGAAGGAGGTACTAGATTGTGAAGTTCTTGAGTGCACTCTCCAAATCAAGTATCATCTGGGTGCCTTCGAGGAAAATTAATAGGCTTCGTGCTAGCGCACTTTTATAATTTGACATAATAACATCCTTACGCGTTAGTATAGCCATAGTAGTAGAATATTTTAACACTGTGCCATAGGTATACCCGGGATAGGGCGAACCGCGTGAAAAAATGTCGGTGCCAAATATGCTTGTTTTGCCACCTACAGTAAGGCCAATCTGTGTTTCGCTCAGCAGTCACCTATAGAATTTTGACGGATAGTAAAAATAAATAATAAATATATCTCAGGACATTACACACATCGCAATCTAGCCCCAAAGTAAGCGATAGCTTTTGTTATGGGTACTAGATACTTAACTGATAATTATACATACAATATACTAATCTACACAAATATAATATATTGAAAAACACCCAAACACTGGAAAACATTCATGCTCATCACACAAACATTACCAGTAGTGGGAATCGAACCCACGACCTCCGACGCAGACGGCCGGTTCGCTACCGCTACGCCATTTGTTCGTCAATGTTGATGGCGCTACTGTTTGCTTGTACGAAAAAGGTTTACGTAAATCGTTCGGATGCCCATATCCTGAGGTGTCTTATCGATGCTCGTAAGTCTTCATATTAAAGGAGATGCCACAAGCTAGGCCTATAGTGTACATCGACACGAAAGCCAACACTGTTCAAGCGGCAAACGATCGCCAAAAACGACAGACACAGCACTTTACAACTCAGCAAATCACCTCCCTAACATTCCTATGGCGTGCGAGCACACAATAAGGCGTGCCAACCGCCACCCATCCTTATCAGAACGGTCCCTTAACACGAATCTTCCCCTTAACTCGTATCACTGCCGCAACCCTTAACTACATATAAATAAGAATCAGTTTTGAATAACCAAGGGTGGTGGTAAGTTTGTTCTGGGAAACCAGTGAAACAGATTTAAGTCAGCAAGCCATGAACGCACATGCTTTATTGTCTATGTTCGAATTTCCCGAGATTGTATTGAAATAGGTCAGTGACTTGTTTATGTAATTGCCTATGTATAGCTATAGACACAGATATCTTGGTTTTACCCTCATGTCTCGGCAATCAAAATACACAATATATTGATAATATTCTTTAAGTAATTCTTTGAGTAATTCTTTATTCTTTATTTGCTTGAAAACATGGTTAAAATAGATGGAAGAGTACACAATTGGAAACCCAATGTTTTTTACCCACATACGGGAATTATTGATTGTTCAGCGAGAATTGCTTGCTTCCAAGTCCCATAGTGTTACATTATTGCACAGCTTTAATTATGTCTTTTTTACGTCTTAGTTCTAATGAGGATCTTCTTTGCGCTGGTTTCTTCAGCTAGGTAATAATAATAATTTTGTAATTCGCGTTAACGTTCCATGATGTTTTTTTGAATTTGAATTTGAAAGAAGTATTTTTTTTTCTGTGTCATTGTCATGTCAGCTGTCATTCGTAACTTGAATGACCACAGATAAGGGTTGTGGTGATCTGTGGTCATTTGTTGTGACTTGGATTCACAACAGCTTATAAATAAATCTTTTATTTATTTAATCGAAAACTTAGCTTTTTTTAGCATAAAACAGAAAAAATCTTGACAGAGTTCTCAATGATTCGATATCATTCGAAATGCGTAATCCATTTATAGTGTGGGAATCCAGATTTGGCAATGCCAGACTTACGTCAATGCAGCAAATAGGATTTCATAATTATAATGCAGTACCTACGAGATGCCGTTGTTAGTTTTTAAGCCGACATCATTACAGTATATCAAACATTTTAGTGGGTCTTCATAAGGTCCATTCCGACTAACAGGTGCAGTCTGTCACCATTACGTTTCCCAGTGCGACGCCGTCACTCAAAGGTTGTATAAAAATACGACTATATCTCTTGTAACATTTACTTCTGAAACGTTCCAACCGACAAACTACCAATGACCTAACCAATACTCTTGCGTTTCACCTCATTCCGTATTTAGCTTTATAGGCTCCTTCTTCTTGGGTGATACGCTGTAGTTCTGGCTACAGCACCAGCTCCGGGCTCTCAGGCCGCGTAGCTCGTGTACATAAATCGCGTAGGAGGCGCGTACATCACTCGAATTGGGGAATCAATCATGCGTAGTGATAAAAGTGATACAGCCCAAGCGTTACGCGAAATGATATAATAAAGAGGTTTATTGCTCTACCGAGTGGAATCGACAGTTTTCCGCCTTGCTAGCCGAAAAATATTATTCTTACACTGAGTAACTCATACCTCAATGTATTCATACTTGATAATACTTTATTCTAAAAATCTATTTCTGATGATAAATATGTCAGGATATTTACACACATCGCAATCTAGCACCAAAGTAGGCGGAATGTAGCCCTAAAGTAGTAGGTATGAATATTTATCTAAGCTAGGTTATAAAAAGGAAATACAAAACAGTGAGAGGCGAAAGCTCGTCGTTAATAATGATAATTTACGACACTACCCGCAGTCTGCAGTGCGTAGTCAGTTCTACATACATTCATTACGAAAGTATCACCATATTTTATTTGCTGCCATTGCTTTCGTTTTTTTTGTTCTTATTTCAAGCAGTTATTTCGATTTCCTCTGCTTCGTATATAGGTCGGCCTACTAGTTATAGCAAGTTTGGCGTCTGGAGTCCTAGGTTCAAATCAAGGTATCAAAATTATTTGCGATTCTCTAACAAAAAATCTTAGAAACGTAGACAAAACGCTCTCTAAACATATGGGTTGGATTTTTATATACGTTCGTTCGTTTCAACTGACGAACGTCCACAGCTGATGGACAAAGGCCTCCTGCAACGATTTCCAACCGACACGGTTACGCTACTGTATTCCGCGACTCTCTTAATGTCGTCAGTCCATCTGAGCGGGGGTCTGCAACAAAACACGTGCCCCGCCCATTGCTAGTTCAGCTTCTCGATACATTGAGTTATGTCGGTGAGTTCATCTTCGTATCTCCCTATTTCTGATTTGATCACGTAGAGTTACTCCGAGCATATAAAAAGAGAAGACAACCCTCCACCACCCATAGCCCAATCAACCTCGCGGTTATGGGGGCCGAAACGCGGGAGGGCGCCCGTTCGGTGCTTGCTCTTGGCGTGTTCCCGGGGCGCCTTCTTGACTCCCCACAAGCTGTTTCCTCTCGCTCCTTGCTCTGGGCTCACTCTCCCCATTCTGGGGCAGGACGATACGATGACGGACTCGCCTCGCGCCGTCGCTGTCCGCAGCAAAAATTATAAAAAAGGGAAGAGCATTTGAAAATAAATTCTAGTGCGATAGTGTTACAAACTTAGACGTGTTAGGTTCAAGGTATCAAAAGCCCTTCAACCGAGAACGCCATACAATGCCGGCACGCTAACTCAAGGGTCCCTCAAGTACTAATGAGATCAGACCTTAGTGCGTACAAGTCTGAGAGCTAATACTATAGCTACTTACTTATAGCCTGCATTGATGACTTTCTAGCAAGAACACTCGAAACTAGAGCTGCAAGCGTGAATAATAAATTGTTATCATGTATATCTTTCTAATATATAAAAAATCTCGTGTCACAGTATTTTAAGAAAACACTGAAACGGCTTGACTGATTTTTGTATTATTTTGAATATACGTATTCGGTATGTAGGTACCTACACATCCTATTCTCATTTCATATATAATGTTTAAGACAAAACAAAGTTTGCAACGTTTACTAGTATTTGCCAATTGGTAACTGTTACATAATTTTGCTACACATATAACCTCCACCGCTTTCGGCCATTCTCCAAAGATATACCAGATACGCGGGAGATATTATGACTTATAGGGCACAAGTGTGTGCGCAAATACAGGTGCACTCTCTATTCCTCAATTGTCTCACTCGCGTAATACAATGGGACAGCAGCTCATTAGAAGTGAGATACGAGTAAGACCGACAGCTTAACATATTCTCTGAGACTCACGTGCTCTATCAAGAAATTCTTAGCATGAAATCTAACGTAGATCACCTCTGATGGACATTGGACATAAGCCTGTTTGAGGGCGTACCACTATACAATTATACATGGTCCTCCGCCTTCCTCATCATCTGAATTCGATTTATCAAGTACCTACTAAATACCCTGTAACCAAATTTAACAATAAGGTCAGTACAACGTGTGCCATGCCAGTTAGCAGATGGCCAATAGCCTGTTATAGTGATAATGATAAATTGAATCCGAATTCGATTAAAACTTTTCGTATTAAAAGAATCTTTGAATCCTTCATAACAAAAGACTTTGAATCCAATATAAAGACTCGTAAGATATATTTCCCTTTTTGAAACCGAGTTTAGAAACCAACCGTTCACAGTTTTGAAATAAATTAAAAAGATAATAATAGACATTACGAAATAAATTATTTTCTATAATATAGTAATTTAATTTCACTAATGAGTTAATTAATAATTGGGTTAGCAACTCGAAATTCGCCATAATAAAATTTATTGTTTTAATCCGATCATAAATATCATTGGCATGCCGAAATTCTCCTATTATCTTTTTAAATTGATTATTTCATACAAATCATGATATAATTAAATATAGTATTGATATCTAGAGAAAAGTTATGAGTTTTTATCTCAACCAAATTAAGAAAAAACGGTAGCGATTCTGTTTTAGTGTCTCTAAAAATTTTCTACGTATTCCTATAATAACATTACGGTAAGAAAGGAAAAGTATTATGTATTTCTAAAGATAAACGTCCCGTTTTTACTCTTTTGGAACGGAACCCTAAAAAAGGTACAAATATTAATAAGGTCTGCTGCCACCTGAAGCCTGTAAAATCGCCCCACTTCTAAGGAGTTGATGATCAAAGTTTGTTCGGGCGCGATTCAATTTTGAAGTTCGCAAACCATGAAACTGCCTTGTTTGAGGACGGCTCCTATGGAAAACACTCAAAGCAACAAGTTCCTGGCAACAGGGGGGGCGAACTTTTATAGATTTGACCTGGGGTCGAAATTTGGACCTCAAGCGTTTCTGTATTAGCTATGCATAACTGACAGACGAAAGGAAATTTGCAATGCAAAATTTTTATATATGAAATGACGATTTTTGTTGACCTCCTTGGCACTTTGGCGCACGCTTAGGTTTGAGGTCGTGGGTTCGATTCCCGAAACGGTTTTTGTAAACTATATAGTATATAGGCTAGAGCTTGACTGCGATCACACACCTGATGGAATGTGATGATACAGTCTAAGGTGGAATGCGCTTGCCTAGCAGATGCCTATTCAATCTTGATTCGAAGGCGCCCAGGTTGCAAGTGGGGAAGACAGTGTCTGGAAGGGCATATCAGGTCTTTGCAGTGCGTATCAGGAACGAGGAATAACGGTCGACTAAGTATGGGTGGAAGTCTTTTCGGTGCCTTGCCGACTAACTTACTTTAGTTTAGTTTAGTATCATCATCTCTTTCGTAACGCTCTTGTCAGAGCGGTCGTGGTCATCACTTTCCAGACACACGCTTGACAATTCGTCTCCACTCCTCCCGTACAGCTGCTTTCCTGGTGCACACATGTAAGGGGACGTCCACTGCAGCCTTAACTTGGTCCGTCCATCTCATAGGCGATCTGCCGCGAGGTCTGGTTCCATCTACTTTTCCTTGGACGACTAGACGTTCGATGGAGATATTGTCACGTCTAGTCACGTGACCAAAGAAAGTGAGAATTCGAGCCTGAACGATGGAAGACAGACGCTGCTTGATGCCGAGTTCTTCCAGAATGGACTTGTTGGTCCGGAATTGGTTCCAGGACACTCTTAACATTCTTCTCCAGCACCACATCTCGAGAGCGTCTATTTTCTTTTTCTCACTTTCTCGTAGGGTCCACGTCTCCGAAGCGTAGAGGAATATGGAGAATACCAGTGCTCTGACTAGCCGGATCTTAGTGGCCTTGGTGATTTTACGATTCCTCCATATTTTTTGCAGCTTATCCATTGCTGATCTGGATATCGCCATGCGCCGTTTGATTTCGTCTATACAGCCTCCGTTGTTCGAGATCAGCGCTCCTAAATAGACATAAGATTGCACCACTTCACAGTTCGCTATTTGTGTCACTTCTGGCGAGTTGTTGTTAATGCGGTCGACAATCATGACTTTAGTCTTACTGCGGTTGATCTTGAGGCCGAATTCAAGACTTAAGGCTTCCATCTTTTGTAGAAGTTCTTCCATATGGCAGATACTAGTAGCGAATAAGGTGGTATCATCCGCATAACGTAAGTTAGAGATTTTTAAACCTCCAATTGCTGCTCCGTCTGTCCAGTTCTCAAGAGTTCGCCTCATTATCATTTCTGTGTAGATGTTAAACAGAATTGGGGAAATAATGCACCCTTGTCGAACACCGGCACTAGGATGAAAGTTAGCCGAAAGCTTGTCGTCTGTCTTTACGGATGCAGTACCATCCTCATATAACCTCCGCAGCAAATGAACAAGGTGCTTTGGTGTGCCCATGTCCAGTAGAGTCCTCCAAAGTACAGGCCATTTGACAGAGTCAAACGCCTTCGAGAAGTCCACGAAACAGATATATACCGCTTTGTTGAACTCACGGGATTTCTCAATAATTTGGCGCACAATGAGTATTTGCTCCCTGGTACCTTTGCCCTTGACGAAGCCTGCTTGCTCAGGTGCAACCTCTTTGGATAGGTAAGACTTTAGACGCTCGTTTATAATGTGCAGTAGAATTTTGCTCGCATGCGGAATGAGTGCAATGAGGCGATAATTATTGCAAATTCTTGTAGAGCCCTTTTTGTGTAATGGTATGAAGACACTATGAGCCCATTCTTGCGGCCATTTACCTGTTTGCCACACCTTGTTACACAGTAAATGAAAGATCCGGACACCATACTCTCCCGAGGCTTTGATAGTCTCAATGGGAATGGAATCCTTTCCCGTGGCTTTCCCATTCTTCAGATGTTTTATTGCCGCTCTTATTTCATCTTTTAAAATGTCTGGCTCTTTTTCTTCATCCATTGGCTCTGTTGAATCAAAACACTGTGATTGCGGATCTTCAAACAGCGACTGACAGTATTTTCTCCACGTTTCCGATATTTCTTCTAGATCTGTCACCGTTTCACCTTGGGAGTTCTCGATAGCCCATGTTTTTGATGACAATGACCGTGTGAGTGCACGAATTTTCTGATGGAGGTCTCTTGACTCATGCTTGTCAGCGTGTGCTTCAATTTCTTTGCAGATGTTCTGGAAATGAGCGTTTAGATCTCGCCTGCAAGCAGCTTGTATTTTTGCAGATTTTTCATTCAAAGCCCTCACATCAGCCCCCGTTGCCTTCATCTGTCGTCTGTCTTCAACAAGAGCTAGAGTATTGTCGCTCATCCAGTGTTGCCGTTTGCGAGCGGCTGCAGACGGCGTTGTATTTTTGACAGCACAACTAATTAAACACTAACAACACAACAGCACAACTAATTAAATTAGTTTAGTATAGTTGCTTGTTTAATTTAGTATTTCTAATTTGGCGCAGGTCTGATCTAGTGGAAGGCTTCGGACTTGGTTAGCTACTATCCTACCAGCGAAGATGCACTGCCAAGCGTTCCGGCGCGATGCTGTGTAGAAATAGTACTTACTTATTCAAAGTTAGCACGACACCATTTTCATCTGGATAAGGAGGCCTGGGCCCTTGAAGAAATTCGCTCCCTATATGAAGAAGACCGAGCTGCTATACTTATAAACTCACAAACTTTGACAATAATTATATTATTTGTATGATTTTTCATAACTTGGGCCAAAACCTGCGTAACCGCATGTGGTGACGATCGCAAACTCGCCACCCGCATGAATTTTACAGCCGACTATATTATAATACGAGAATTAATATAATACTAAACTCAAATACAACTGGAGTAACATCATATTCGTGTATAATTGTGGCAGCCCTAGGGGTTTCCACATGTACTGTATAGAGACAATGTTCGTAATGACGTTTGATCCAAAAATTTAGTATTCAGTTAGCACATTTATTTAACATATAAAGGATCAGCACTTAGTGACGTCACGCATGTATTTTTAGGCTCCGCCCTGAAGCATAATTTTTAATTTGTCAAAACTGTAAAATGGCGCTAATGTAAGCGATAACACCATGTGCTGTCTGCGCACCGAAATGTTGCGGGCGATAACGACGCCATATTTGAGAAATTTTTGGCTTCAACATACGTCACATATTTATCGTCCTCTTAGCGTAGCGTGTTTCATCCTTGATTTATCATGATGCAACTAAGGGTACGTTTTCACTGAAGTGCAGCGGGCCGTGAAACTGCCAATCACAGTGCCAAAAACGTCACTGGTATCAGCGTGTCAATCTGTGATTGCCCGATTCAGGGTCTGCTCCGCTCCGCTTCAATGGAATTGCACCCTTAAACCTGTAATTCACCAGCCAAACCACAGTTTTTTTTGTACAGTCTAAAAGTTAGTAAATAATTGCGATTTCACGTGATAGTAAGTGATGATGCAGCTGAAGATGTTATCGTACTAACCTGGAAGGGGCGAGTAAGTTCACCCCTAAATGTTTCTACACAGAATTAAGTTGGAACGCTAAATCGCTTGGCAGTGCGTCTCTTTTAGTAGAGTGGTAACTACAGCCATGGCCTAAGCCTCCCACCAGATAATTTCTAAATTGGCCCAAGATTGCGTAAGAAAATCGTATTCATCGTTATAGTAATCGTTGGCGAATTTTGCCTCCCTATTGGCTGACGTAAATCAGGGACCCAATCAGCGGGCAGAATTAGTAAACGATTACGATAATAATGAATACGTTTTTCTTACGCAATCTAGGGCCAATTTAGAAATTATAATACCTATCCTAAAGAAGCTCGTGGTGGGAATCGAACCCGCGACATCCAACTCGAATCCGAGTCACTGCGCCATGGAGGTCGTCAAACCAGGGAGTCGGTGAGTTACTAATGTAATGGACCATAGAGTTTGACCATAAAACCAAGGAGTTTTTCTAAAGGTTTAAGTTAAGGTTACCTACCTAAAAAGAAAGGTTAGCGTTCTTTCTGAATTGCACTATATCATGATGAGAACGAAACAAGGAAAAAGGTATTGGCTTTGTGAAAGTTTTGTTTCAAATTAAATTTCAAGATGACGGCCGTTCCATGAAGTTAGACATGCTCTTCACAATTTACATATCGTGTACATTCCGAAGTGGATAAGAGGGAGTGCAAACTAACGACAAGATAACACCGTCGCAATAAACGATTGATAAACTATTTATATTACGTAGACTAGCTGACCCGGCAAACTTCGTTTTGCCTGTTATTTTTTTCTCATAATATTAATAATACAATAATAATAATTTTATTTATTTATTAATAGGTAAGTACAACTGTAACGGGTCACGTTCCGTACATTGAAGATATTTCGAAATTTTTTGTTGCAGAGCACTCTAGTCGATACTGAAGCCAAAACTGTAATTTGTTTAATTTTTGTCTGTTTTTCTGTCTGTCTCTCTATTTCACGGCCACGCATCACGGCTAATCCGCTGGATGGATTAAAATGAGACTTGGCATGATGTGAGTTTATATATCGAAGTAGGACATAGGATACTTTTTATTCCGAAATTCAGCATGGTTTCCCTGGAAGACGACATCAAAGTCAAAATGTGTATGTATTAAGTTATAATTCATTAACTCGCGGTCAGATTTCATTCATTCTTTTTTGTTCGAAAGGAGGTACTTCATAGATTGTCTCTGAAATATTTAAAGTTTATCAGTTTTGTAGTTCAGAAATTACAGACATACAAACCCTCAGTGTAAGTCAAACCGTATCGGCCACCTATTTTTGGGTGGTTATAAAAGAAAATAACCACTCAGAAGGATGGTGGGGCCTTGCAGGCCCCGCCATCCTCTTCGTCACCTATCCGTTATCCGAGTCGAGGTGTCCCAAGTCCCGAGCTCGCTTCGCTCGCTCTACATCCTAAGTCTTCAGTCTTTCCCTTACCCTTTTTAAGGCTCGGTCGACGGGCCCCGCTTCGCGGGGCTCCTATTTCTAGGTGGTCATAAAAGAAAATAACCACTCAGAAGGATGGCGGGGCCTGCAAGGCCTATTAAAGCCTATCGTCACCTATCCGTTAAGTCGAGGTGCCCCAAGTCCCGAGCTCGCTTCGCTCGCTCTACATCCTAAGTGGTTTGTGTCAAAAATTGAATCTGTAATACTACAAATATCATATTTAAAAAGTTCTGTGGCCTATTTTTTTTGTCGGTACAACAAAATATATGTGTGGTGTTCCATCTCGTCCTGATGTATCTCCTAAAAATCATCCTAACTTCGAAAAAAGACCTCCCGATTTATACTGACCGCCACATAGATCGAATAAATGTTTTTTTGAAAAGCTCGAAAACAGTGCGTTACCTCGTAATTCAAATAGTATTGTTATAATCAGGGACCAAACCTCTACCAAATACAACACCTTTCTCCCCCGAACTCCTGCCAAAAGAAAGTAAATTCAACCCTGATTTACCAAGTTTCATCAGTACTAACAAATATCTGTAAGAAGTTTGGTGAATCGGCTTTAAACAACTCCAAACAATTGCGCTAAATCGTTAGTCGGTTGCATTTATGTTCAGCTGAAAGAAGCCTCGGTGCCCATCTCGCAGAAAGCTTCGAAGCCCTGATTCTGATTTTCGATCAACGGCCCCGAGTATGAAATCCCAAATATTTCCGACGTTATTCTCAGTACTCGAAGCTGATGGCCGTCCAGCTCGTGGGTCATCAATTCTTCTGACCATTTTTTAACGATTGTATATACGCTGGAGCAGGTCCTAATTTGTCAATCTGTTTCAGCGTTAACCCTTTCTTGAACAAATAAATACTTGGCATTGACGTAGGTAATGTTCGATATTCTCCGAAACCACAATCGGTATTATAACGTTATTTGCATATCAAATAAATTAAATAGACCAAAGAGGTCGGACATCATACTCCGGCTACAAATTTCGAAACAAACCTGTCAAAGGTGCTGACGTGACAGCAATGAAATGTTTACTTAGCAACGCCATTAAATCAATTTATTAATTTTATTTTTATTTCGAAAATACTCGATAATCCTATAAGTCTCCACATATAAGTCCTCGACTCGGATTGATTATTTTTTACGCTCTTTCATTTGATGTGCGATTCGTTCGATTCCACCGTACACCGGTACCGCCCTTGGTTTTTGTATGGGAAAATTAAATCGGCCAGGGCCAGGGTTCTTTCCGCATTTTGGGACATCAAATATAGATAACAACCCGGTCCCGCACCCAGAGATCATTCCCTGAAAATTTCATAACGATCGGTCCAGCCGTCTCTGAGGAGTTTGGCTACAAAGAAACAGTATACATTTTAACTTTTATCCCCTCTCCTAAGGGAACCATGCTGAATTTCGGGATAAAAAGTATCCTATGTCCTTCCTCGTAGTATGAACTCAAGTCATACCAAGTTTCATTGGAATTCATTCAGTAGTTTCGGCGTGATGCGCGGCCGTGATACAGAAAGACAGACAGACAGACAGACAGACAGACAAAAATGAAAAAAAATACAGTTTTGGGTTCAGAACCGATTTTAGAGTGCCCCCGAAAAAAAAATTTCAAAATATCTTTAATGTACAGAATTTGACCTGTTACAGATTTATTATAAGTATTTATTACGTAGATAAATAAATTAAAACATGCTTCTAAACTAAAAACATTTATCACTCATACTACAAGGATATTATTTTGTACGAAGGTATGCGATCGGAAATATTATGAAATTAATGATCTATTTATGTCATTTATTCAAACGCGAATTTACTGCTTTACGTTTATACGTTATCGTATGAAGTAGACATACAACGACACCCATGGGAAGTTAACTATGTTACTTATTTTTAGTAAAACTGTAAGTAACGCGGACAACAAATGATTTGACAGATTTCCACAAACACAATGGAGATATCAATTCTGCCACTACTTATGTTGTTTTAATTTTAACGGTGTTCACTTTTATTCCATAATTTCGTCGATTCCGGACCAATTTCGACTATTCTTCATCGAAGCGATAGAACCCGTTATTTCTTGGATTTGTCGATTACATTTTTTTTTTATTTGTGTGTAAAAGACAAAAAAATCGCTCGTGTGTTGTTGAACCAACGGCCTGATTTATAGCAGTGGGTCGTGCCTCAGGCCGGCGCCTCTAATTGTGGGCCGTGTAAATGTGGCTATTATATGCTTTCGGACGATATAATGAAGTTCGCAAATTATACTACGCGCATACATAAGGAGAAGCTGAGATCTTAGTTCGATTACCGGTTGTGTCACATTTTTTACTAGGTTAGTAACTAAGAGAGAATAGTTGACTTCTATGTTTTGCGCAACTTTTTTGTAAAAGAAAACATTGCCAGGAAACCTGAGAGTTCACCATAAAATTTTCTTGTGTGTGTGAAGCCTCCCAACCCGCGTTTGGGCATTTCATTCTGAGACGAGACTTCTCAGCGCCCTTAGCTATATGACTTATCTACGATCATTATGTAAACATTTCGATCGGTCTTTCCATTAACTTCTTCGCTAAGTGAGCGAAAGAAAAGACTCCTTGACTACGGTCTCACCTGATGATAAGTGAGAGTGCAGCCGAAAATGTTTTCGTACTTCTTAACTTGGAACGAGTCAGTAATTAAACGGTTTCTACACAGCATTGCGCTGGAACGCTAAGACGGCGTTCCATCTTTGCTAGTAGAGTGGTTACCTAGCCATGGTTGAAGTCTCCTCCTAGATTCGACCTGAAATCATAAAATTCTAAAACGGCCCGTGACAGGAATCGAACCCGCGACCAACTCGAATTCGCCACTTCGTCCGCGTCAAGGAGGGTGTCAAAAAAGGTAAGTGGCGTTAACCACAACGCCATGAGGGTTCCATAAATATTAAAACCACGAGTACATAAATAAAGCCTCGTTCATAAACGTCACAAAGCCATGCGAGCTCACATAAAAATTCCATTCTTACGTTGTTATAGCACATTACACTAAATTACAATGCATTAACCATACTTTTCGTGATTGCTAAACATTTTTAGAATTTTTTTCTTTTCCAGGGTTCCGCGTCAAAACAATGATGAGAGGAGCAAACAGCGTGCATGATATAAATGCGCCAATTATGGACCACCATAAGGAATTTGCTAAATAAAACTCAGAATTTTAAAGTTTCAACCCTTCGTATATATTTTGGATAGGTTCAATAATTATGTGGCACCAACGGTTAGTAAAATTCTTGAAAAAAATCAAAATTCTTAAATTAAAAATGTCGAAAATCTGTCACTATTGTGATTTTGCAAAAATGGTACAGAATATGAACATGTGGTTTATATATGGACAATAGTTAATTGGGTTTAAAATTATTCCAAAAAATCTAGTCGCGTTGAAAACGGAATCAGTGAATTTATAGGGATTAGGTACTCATTTTAAAATAACCTAGTTTAATGCACTCTCATGAACAGAAACATTTGTAAAAGTTATGAGCTTACGAAGATACCAAAGAAATTCCATTGCGCGTTGAAAAAAATGAAAAATGGCTCCGTGATTACATGCGTGCTTTCTGTCAGCAAGTTATTAGAAAGCTGCGGGGGTGTCCTGACCTACGGTTTCATACACAGGAATTTCGATAAGAAGCTGCGTTAGTCACTATTACAGAACCAGTCCATAATTGGCGCACATACTCTACTTCAAAAGTTCAGTTTTTCAGTGAATTTACAGAAATACCTATAAGGTCTGTGGATAAGGAATTCTACAGAATAATGCATACATGGAGTCAGACTCGTACTTGACGGGAAATAAAGTTTTATAGGAATGTATTTGAGTAAACATGGCTTACAATGGCAATAATTTGTAGTTTTTCCTAAACTTCCTGCGAGATTAGACCAAGGTTTTACTGTTTTGCAAGTAAAATGTAAAATGTTGTAATCAAATGGACTACATTTTTCTTAAACTGAGAAACACTTGAAAGCTTTTTGTTATTTTCATAAGGTATATAAACGTATGTTATTCTACATAATATTTTATTTTGTGAGGCTTATAAAGTTATAAGTAATTTGTCTTAGAGACTTTGAATCCGACGTAATAATTATTCTTACTCACCTCAGGGGACAGGGGAGTGGATAAAATATTATGTCTCGATTAATATTTATATCCTCTTATGCCCACTTGCACCAACACGGGAATTGTCAAAATTGTCCAATGAGAGATCAGAGACGTTGGCTCTAGGGTAAGAAATGTAAATACTCAACCCCCGTTTCACGCAAGTGGACCTCACTGGGAATAAAACTATTTTATCCACCGACCAAAGCAAGGTAAACGGGGAAATGTCTTTAAGTTCATTCTATCCACTGGGATTTTACGGATATTATCTCCACCATTGCGCCCATGCTTACAGACTCAGTAACGATATAGCAGAGCAAAACTTTTTATTCTCTCTCCATAAAGAATTGTTATAACTGCCAAGTTGTTGCGTTTGCTATGTAAATTAAGTTTAATTTTATATTGTTACTATAATAACTTTCTCATATTACTAAAAGGTCAATCTCGATAATTACCTAAGCTATACTATCAAAGGAAGTGCGGTCACTAATAGGCCGTGCAAAGCGTGCATGCCGCATTATGCATTAAGCCTCCCCCACACAGGCGCGTTATTATCGCGCGATAATATCGCAAGCATTATTGCGATATTATCTGTTTTCAGTACATTTTGTATCAGGATGATCAAGTAGTTACACACTGCTGCGATAATAACGCCGCAATGGAAGTATATCGGTCGATATTATCGCAAGCGTTATTGCGATATCTGTTTTCAGTACATTTTGTATTAGGATGATCAAGTAGTTACACACTGCTGCGATAATATCGACCGATAATAACGCGGGACGTTGCATCCGTCTGCGCGTTATTATCGCGCGTTGAAAACGCAGCTGTGTGCAAGGAATTGGGACGCATTACCGCAATAACGCTTGCGATATTATCGCGCGATAATAACGCGCCTGTGTGGGGGAGGCTTTATGCTATCAGGTAACCGCAAGGTTACTTAGCTCGGCCGCGCTTAATGACACGTGCCTAATAGCAGCTTAGCATCGGATACTGCTTAGCCGCCATGTGTTAAATTTCCAAGTCATTAATAGTAATACATCAGCAGTATTATCATTATGGTTATCAAAGGAAGTGCGGTCACTAATAGGCTCTGCATACCGAATTTTGCTGTAAGGTAACCACGCGCGGCCGCAAAATTACTTTGCTCGAATTACATTTTAAGTTGGGATTACTCTTCAGCTAGCGTGTGTTAAATTACCACTAGCTAATAATATTAATACATCAGCACTATTATCATTATTGTTATCAAAGGAAGTGCGGTCACTAATAGGCTCTGCAGGCCGCATTATTCTGTAATGGGACCACGCACGGCCGCAAAATTACATTGCTCGACAAAAAGTGTGCTATTTAGTGTTCCGTGGTTTAAGTTGAGATTACTGCTCAGCCGTCATGTGTTAAATTACCAATCGCTAATAATAGTAATAAATGAGCATTATCATCATTATCCTTGTCAAAGGAAGTGCGATCACTTATATGCTCTCCATGCCGCATAATTCTGTAAGGTAACCACGCACGGCCGCAAAATTACATTGTTGGACATGAAGTTTAAGTTGAGATTATTGCTCTGCCGTCGTGTGCTAAATTACCATTAGCTCATAATATTTGTTGGCGCCATCTCCTTCTTTCCTTAATGGAAGCATATAATTATATACGTCACATTTGCTCATGCCTGTTCCTAAGCATACTCACACAGTGACAACTTTATTTTTCGCCCGTGACAAATTTCGGGTTAAGGGTGATGTCACCAGAAGTGTTCGAAATGAAACAGATTATTTACTAATTTAACTTTTTATTCAAATCATCAATTTATGTTATATTTTCCATATAAGGCTGATGTAATGAATCTACCGCCGTGTTCGGAATACAGGTTTGCACTGCGAAGAACCGGCAAGAAACTCAGCACTTGCTCTTTCCAAAATATGGAAAGTACAACCAATGTTACAAGTAACGTGGAAACAATAATCACCAATTAATTAATACAAAGTGACTCGTCAATAGTCAAAGAGACTTTAATGATGTTATTGGCCAATCCATAGTAGTTGAACAATTACGTATGTAAACACCTATGATATCTATGATATGAAATATAAAACACAATTATACTCCAAACTATGTAGTTCTAACTATATTAATTAATTTCAAATGACAACTTAAAAATAAAAGTACGTCATTACCACAATAATTAAACAACAATTATATAATATACAAACTAATACTTAGCTTTTACACTGCCCCAACAGCTCTGTCCGGCACTACGGTCGGAATAAAAAAGTCCCCAGATTGCCGATTTGGCGGCTTTTATACTATTAAGCAAACAAGTGGGAGATCCCCTCCTTTTGTTCAACCACTGAGTACCGACACTAGTCAAATTGTCAACATTCTCATTTATTAACAGAGAATGATACTAATTATCATTCTCTGACAATATAATTCACTTACAATCACATGATTATTAATGTTACTTTTGTAATTGAATATTAAATGACTCAAAGAACAGAAATACACAGACTTATAGAAGTAGAATGATACTGGTAATAAACAGTTGGTATAATGACTTCCTTAACTTCTATAAACGTAATGTAACTACCATTAAGTTGTATTTTAATTTATATAATACTAACTGTTAATGTTATTTTTCATGTATTTAAATATTAAATTAATAACATAATTAAATCATGTAATTGTTACAAACAATCAGTATATTGACTTTCTTAACTTTTATAAAGTCAATTACAATGATATTTATAATATAGTTATTTGTTATCAGTGACATAATTATTACTATTATTTGTTAAATATAAACACAGTACAAATATAAGGAATTAGTGAACTAGAAAGATGATTATATAATTGAATTATTAGTAAACAAACACACAATTATTAATGTTACTCTTGAAACATAAACACAGTAAACCACACAGGATTGTTGAACTACGATTCATGATTGTTACAAACAATTTGTTTAGTAACTTTCTTAATTTTAATTAACATATTTGCAAGGGAACATACACATTTCCAAATTCTTTCCTTTTATGCAAATAATCTTCTATATTTTCGATAAGAAGTCACATTTTAACCAATAATATATCACCCGCACAATATTAATACACGAGAATTATTATCATTATGCTTATCAAAGGAAGTGCGGTCACTAATAGACTCTGCACGCCGCATTTGCAGTAAGGTAACCACTTACAGCCGCAAAATTACTTTGCTCGACGTAGAGTTTAACCTGGGATTACTGCTCCGTGATATTACCACTCACTAATAATAGTAATACATGAACATTATCATCTTTATCGTTATCAAGGGAAGTGCGGTCACTAATAGGCTCTGCATGCCGAATTATGCTGTAAGGTAACCACGCATGGCCGCAAAATTACTTAGCTCGACGTGAAGTTTACGTTAAGATTACTGCTCAGCCGGCTTGTGTTTAGTTACCACTAGGTAATAAAATAGTAATACATGAGCTTTATCATAATTATGGTTACGTAAGGAAGTGCGGTCTGCATGCATTACGCTATTTGGTAGCCGCAAGTACTAAGCCTAACCGCGTTCAATGAGACGTATAGCAGCTTAGCAACGGATACTGCTCAACCGGCGAGTGTTAAATTACCCCCAGTTAATAGTAACACATCAGCATTACTATCATTATTGATATCAAAGGAAGTGCGGTCACTAATAAGGCCGTGTATGCCGCATTGTTGTATCAGGTACGTAAGTGGTAACCACGCATGGCCGCAACATTAACTAGCTCCTATAGTTTAACCTCAGATTACTGCTTAGCTAGCATGATTCAAATATCACTAGCGTTAATAGTGATATTATAAAATCATCATCAGCATAGTAATCACAGGAAGTACGGCCACGAACAAGGCTGTAATTGTATGCATTGTTGCTGGTAACTAGGTAAACCGCAAAATTACCTACATAAAAGCAAGGGTTGTGGAGCCACTGGAAGGAATAACATCTTCAGCAGAAAAAAAATCCAAGGCCGGTAAGTCATTAAAAACTATCTTAATAATAATAATTTACCTTCTAATGTATAAAACTCCCGTGCTAGTGTTTGTAATCAAACTCTCTTCAGTAGATCTGAGAATAGCTTTTTTATACCCCTTAATGGCAAAACAACGTTTGCCACGTTTTCTAGTTTTTTTATCCGTTTTTAAACCACACAGTGAACAAAAATGTATAGAAGGTGCCAACTGCTAACCAAGCCGTTAGAGAGGTGTCATCACTTTAATAAAAGGCTGGCACTCGTCCGTTGTGTTGAAACAGGCTATTAAAAATTATAAACCCCCACAGCGTTGACTGGCGCTCGTTTAAATTAAAATTTACCGACATTTTCAAACGCGCAATAAAAACTCCATAAAACGAGAGATCATAAAAACTCGAGCAACTCACTTAAAAAGTTCTAAACGTACTTTAAAAGCATATTAAATGACATGCACTTTTGCACAGAGTTGGCATGAAAAGAGCGGGAATTTATTAGCGTTCGCGGAGTATGACAAATTGAGCTATTCGGTGATTTGTGGCTTATACCTTTATTAATTTCGTCTGAGGGCTCATACTATTACTGAGAAAATATGACAGTGAGGCATACAGAGTCTGCGGACAAATTCTGCATTAAATAGTTATCACACCTGTATAACTCTTTCAACACGCATCTATTCATACTTTTACCACATGATACTATAGCAGTATCGGCAACTTTATCTACTGTGCATTATGATACTTTAGAATTAAGATCACCAGAAGTATAGCCATCTTACCCCATTCATTCTATTTTTACGATTGCTGATGGAATAAAATTTAAAAAATACCTATATGGGAATGACATTGACAATTGAAAACGTTACTTGTCGATGATAACTGTAATGCTCCATTTCAATCGTAGAAATAGAATGGATAGAGTAAATCAACTACGGTTGCTTATATCTCAGGACTTATATGTAGTGCAATATTATGACAGTGTAGGGGACAGTTTATACCACGTCTTGATATTTCATGACGTCATATTCGGCCGGATAAAATTCTTCTATGTTTTTCCGTTCACTGACTGGAACGTTTGACTAGGTATTAGGTCTGTACATATATTTGAGAGGCCCGTGTAAACTCTGAGGGTTATTTACTGCTTCGTAAACAATACGAGCTCGAATCGCTTCATTTAAATGTATGAGTGTGTACAACTCATTACGCAACTTAAACAACCCGAATATGTGGAATATGCTAATCGAATTATGCCTCGCTTCAAATGTTGCCTTGGAACAAAGTTTCGGTTCAATTTATTTACTGTTTAGGTAAATACCTATATTAGATACTTATAATATGCATATGGTTCTCTTTCAAGTATGAGAAAAGGTTTTGTCAACGGCGGAAAGGAAATCTATCCCCTTCTACAATCTCAGAGGTGGAGATAAACTCCTCATAGTTCTCACGCATATATACCTACGTCAAAAGTATATTCCACTACGGAGTTATGATTCTGGTTCCAAAAACACAGGTTACACAAATATAAAAATAACGATAAGTTTTTTGAATATTTGTTTTTAATTTACAATTACTTAAGTACTTATAATAATTTAATAATCTAAGAATCCGTTATTGTTTTTAAAATTGAAATGAAGTCTTCTTGTAGTGAAATGCTCTATTATCTATATTCAAGGACCAAGGTACTTCCCCTCCATGTGTCATCGCTGTGAGACGACCATGATAAATATCAAATGGGGATTTTCTCCTCTTCCTTATCATGCTTTGGCAATCATTTTCCACCTATACCAGAGGATAAAATCAGGGCATTAAGTTTTTATCCTCTTCGCATGTTATCAATTCTGAGGGGATAAATTACGCGATTGAAGCCATTAAGCCTATAGTATAGCATAATATATAATGGCGATTGGTGTCTTGTATACATAGGTTGACCAATGTTACAAACGTCGACCACGCTTTACTAGATGTATAGCCCAAAATTAGTGTACAGTACGCCAGTTAACCAGCCTCGTACATCTAATTGTAAGTAATGACTGCTGTATACTAAGATACCTACATGGTTTCTACTTTGACGTTCTCTGGAGAACAGGAGATCCTAAGTTCGATAGCTTGCGGGTTTTTTAATAACTTCTTTCTTATCTTCTTGATAACATGACTGTGCAATGTGCAGGGCTGTTTTGCTCGTAGCAAACTGAGTGTCTCCAATCTATTGTGTTCGCCTTTATCTAGATTTCAACTCCAATTCCGCTTGCCTTCAGGAAGAAAAGCATGTCCTTTACAGGGGTATGCTTGACTGCTTGCTTTACAGCAGTCGGCATCGTGTGTGTATATTGAGCCTCGAAACAGCATGTGCAAAAGAGCTTCCTCCTCCAGTCTCCTCGCTGCTCCAGGACCTCAAAAGGTAGCCCACAGAAGAATCTTCTAGGGCACTAATGCCATGAAAGCGTCATGAATGTGGAAAAATTCATGACGCTTCCATCGCTTAATTATCGCTGCCGCAAATATTTTCAGTACGCTGTGTAATTGGGTGCAGCGCTTTCAGCTGTTTGTTTTGGTTCCAACGAAGATTGATGTTTGGGAATCAATAACGAAGTTAAATTAAGTTCCACTCTTCCTACACGCGGCAGCGTATTTCCATTTTGTACAAGGCAAAACGCAATCATAGGAATCGGCTCCCATATACATTGTAATGCAATTTTTAAATCTGTGATTACAATGTATACACGAATGTTGCTTTCTGTACTCGTTGGTACAGACTTCTGACGGTCATCATACGGTGGGGGTATCGAATCCCGGGCGTCTAAATTATCCGAGTATTGTGTGTTTTAGAAAACTTAATATAATTTGCTTAGCGGTTAACGATCTTAAAGAAACTTGCATACCTACACTTTTCTCAATGGTGTATGCAGACTGTTAACCCGCATTTGACAAACCTATCTCACTCTGAGGGAAACCCCTTGCCCAGCGGTGGGATTAAGATGAGGATGGAATTGAAGAGGATGTTCTCATTTCGGTCGTATTTCTTTTGTGTTTATTAATAATTTTTTTAATAATTGAAATCTGGTGCTTTCCGAGTGGTCCCATTTAAATTTGGTCCAGTTTTGACAATGGCATTCATGAAAAAACCATATAAGTCTTAAATCTGCAATATGTATCTTAAATATTATGTCCGTGACAAATGGAAGAAAAAGTCAATATCGAGCCAACCAATTTCGATAATTCTCTTTTTGTTGTAAAGAATGAATAGATAAACTACAAGTGTAGTTTAATCAGAGTTGAAGTTGTTTCTTTTTTGTTAAATTTTGTATTGTGCAAAATCCGTTTCCAATGTCAAGGCAATCCCCAAGTGAAAACTTGTAGCTTCAACTCGGGCCAGTAAAGCAACTTATGAATTGCCCAAACTACAAAAAATACGCAAACGCCCAATAAAAAGGCCCGTAAACGTTAATAGCCACCGTGAACGATAAAACTTTCGCAAGCCACTTAAAAAGTTCTGTACGTACGTACTTAAAATTTGAACATGCACTCTGGCATTGCTAGCACTGGGCCCAAATTGGGTGAATTTCGTACAAAACTGTACGAATACGCAATTATTTTCAGAAATTTTGTAAATATAAGTCCTCTATTAGTGTACGCTTGAACCATTGAGTGGGTTTGACTTCAGTAATTGTTGTTACTTTGTTGAAACGAGAGTTATTTCTTTCATTTGCTACTTACATGCTCGCTGTATACCTACAGGAGGAATTTTAATAACCTGAGAATTTGGGCTCTCTGCTTTTATCCAACCCTTAGCCACTGTTTAAAGATATTCTGTCCTACCTTAAGCTTAGCTATGAGGTAATGATTGAGGACATGTTTCATGGGTCAAAGAAATTGATTTTGAATTCTTTGCTTGAAAAGTGAATTAATCAAGAGGCTGCTTTGCTATTTTTGATGAAAATCGATCCAAGATGGCGCCACAAAATGGCGGACTACATATTTTTTCACAACTCTCTCGATATGGGTATCAAATGAAAGAGCTTATCTAATAGAACACTATACATACATTATGCTAAATTTCAAATACAAGATGGCCGCCACCACAAACTGGCAAATTATGTTCGAGGTTTTTTTAAATTTACTTGTCTTGTCGTCCTAGATTTCTGAATTGGTATACAGTTCTAGTCCATTGAAAAACTAAGCGGTTGCTGGGTGCAATCCTATCAGTTAAGATAGAAGCTTTAAAATGTTGTAGAAGCTTTATAATAAGTGATAACCCATTATCTAATGTACAACTACAACCTCATTCCTCTTCAAGCAATGCAGCACTATAATAAACAATCCCCGCGATCTTATTTCAGCTCTAACCTCAAATTTCGCCGACAACATCTGGCGTTGGAGGGAAATTTCCCAGCGCTGCTCGTCTCACGCCGTCTTTATGGTCGCTCACTTGGTAATGTATTAAGATTAAAAAGCTCTTCATCCTGTACGTGGTACCATTTAGATAAATAGTTAATATTATAGGGCTCTTCTCTAACTTAAAAACATGATTTTCGTTGAAAATAAAAACAGATGTTAATTTACGGGATTGACAGAGATATATTGTAGTATCTGTTTGGAAGATACGAAGGGTTTATGTGGGGCTTGCACAAACTTAAATATTATGTCATTGCCACGATAGAATATGAATAGGGAGTACGGGATGCACTTGCGCTATACTTATACACTCTTGTTTCTTGACCTGTTGGCTTAGATCTATGTGTTCTTGTTAATTTGATACGAGTTTGTTATGTTTTTATGTGTTATGGTGTTTATTTCTTGCTAGTTCTTCTCAGTGTAAACCATGTCTTCCTACTTGGTGGTAGATTATCGATTTTTCACAAGAGCTTATCTAAAATATGTCTAATATTAAACGTTAATCAGATTATTGATACAAAAAAATTCTATATCATCATTTTCAATCGTCTGTAAATAAGTCATTTAGTACGATATAAATTAAAACATTGGAGCTTAGTTGGACGAAATTAAATAGTAAATGAAAATCGCTTTGCATTATTCCCAAAACAATTTACGCGTTCAAACAATTGTTTTGTCAAAACTGCGATTAGATTCGCGTAATCAAATACACAAGAGCGTTCGTGACGCTAATGAATGAAACATTTTATTAATGACGCCACTAATTAATTTTTAACGGCAGTTTTGGGAGCTAACTACAGATTTGGCGGTGAAACGTTTGATAAATGACACGCGTACATGTGGCGTCCCAGAAATTCTATTGAATTGTTGTGAATTTCTAGTTTGAATAGATATTGTGCATCGTAAATTAAATAGTGGTACTGCGACATATAGGAAAGCTTTAATGCAAAATGAGTTTTGAAGTTGTTATACCTTCGATTAAGACAGCTTACTTGCTTCCTGCTGGAGGGAGTTAGATTGGCTGGGTTGGCTGAATGATCCTGCAGGGAGCTTCGGGATGAAAGGCTTCAAGCGCGGAAATAGTCCAGGAAGAAAAAATAAAGTTTTTTTTTAATAGTAAACGCGAGCAAACGAGCAGGCGGGTCACCTGATTGACATTTGCAGCACCAGAGGAATTACAAATGCGTTGCGCATTCCTAAGGAGTTAATTGTTTATCTGCTCCTTGAACAACCCCTTGTTTATAGTTTTGAGGGAACACAGTTGCTGGTAGCTGGTTCCATAGTCTGCACTTGCGCGGAAAGAAGGATCTGGCATACCGGGTGGTAGTGGCTTGTCAGCCATCCATGACATGACTTTGCGCATGCTATAAAAATCTATCTATAGCTGTAGCTAGTGTGCAAATAGTGTTTTTAAGCTATTGCATAGCTTCTATCGCGGGCCTTGAGCGTGGAGACCGAATCCAGAAATTCCGTAACAAAAATAACCTAACACCCCCCATTCCGACCGGCACAGCGGTGATACTTTTTAGTTTTGCCATCTATCGATGAAAAGCAGAACTTTTAATGACTTTTTGAAATATCACGCTTGTCTCTTTAGTTCAGCAACTCGTCTCTAGGTGGCATTGGTTGCATAATTATAATTGCATAAGTTGATAAAAACAGCTATGCAATAGCTTTACCGCAGCAGTCTCCGAGTACCACACGTCTTTTTTTAACTACTAAGTCTTAAATCATTATAAGCATACGTTTTATATATAGTAGCTGTAGCACAGCCACAACTGAAAACTAGCAAATTGCTCTGCATTTCTGTCTACATTTGTGTAGTTAGCGTTCAGACGACGACGTCAACAAATGACACGCTCGTTTGTAAGCGAACTATGTCACGATAGCAGTTGCTGTTATGACTCGTTTGTGTCATAGAGTCATTCGTGACTTATACCTCAGGTCTAGATATAACTGAGAGGTTTTTACATGCAAAAAATTGAGGATATTAATTATAGTGGAGTCTACACTTGCGTAGTATAGTATTATATTATCTGTGCTTGCGTTATGTTATTTTCATGTCACTAAACCACGAAATAAATTTAAAATATAATTACAACAAACATTGTATAAGTATTAATTAAGTATCTAGGTGCTATAGTTACCACTGAAAACTTGCAAATTGTGCTGCATTCCTGTATTCAGAAAGTTAACATGTATAATATGACGACGTCAACAAATGACACGCTGGTTTGTAAGGGAAACTTTGTCACGATAGCAGTTGCTGTTATGACTCGGTTATGTCATAGAGTCATGACTTGTAAGCACTTATGAAATGTCAGACTCTACGGTCAAGTTCGAAATGCATTTTTGTATTGAAAAGACCTACAAGAAATTTGGCTTATACTCCGGGGACCCTAGCGTCATAGATTAAAACGCGTCTCAGTCCAGTACCACAGAGCAAGGAATGACTTTATATTGGCTAAGTTTTCTGTGTCCAGTACGGTTGTTTGGCGTAGTTGACACACTGCGCGAGTCGGTCAATTAACCTTGAGACTTTTTGCGGTATAAGCTGTACCATTTTCTAAACACAATTTGTTTTTGTGAGTTTTATAAACATATAACTATTTGAAGGGCTGCGAATACCATTGAGATGAGATTCTTTGTTAGTTATCGCACCAAATTAAATACTCTTTCCATAGAAGTAGAAAGCGTATAAGTAGTTATTTTTTTTTGCTAAATATCATATATTATACTTTATAAAAAATATTGTAAATTTAAATTTAAATCACACACAGTCACAGTACTAAATGGCTTACATTGTAAATAGCATCTACATTCACGAGTCACGACATACTAGTAGTTGGCTTCTACAAACGAGGGTATCATTTGTAAATGTCATATGAGTACAAACTGTTTGATAATATTTCATACCATTTCATAATATTATGGGGAACGCGAAGTTATCTAATTTCATTATGTTTTCCGTTGAATTCAGCTGCGGAAACCTATCTTATTTCAATTGAAAACTTCTTTATGCACATTGAAAATTTTTTGATTTTGAAATAAAAAATAAATAAATATAATATTAGGACTTTATTTTTGTCTTTCTCACTCTCACGGATACGTTGGTAGGTGCGACATGCAGCGTCGTTCAGGTGGAACGTTACGCGGAACGTTACTATTTTTCCAATGACTTCTATGTATTGATGAATTCATTATATTTTTCATGTGCGTTGCTGGTGTTCATCAATTTATTAAACGTTATCACGTCAAAAAATATATACAACAAAGTATTATATAAGTATCTAATAGTATTCTAATTATAATATTGTATACTAGTTACTGACTATATTCAAGAGCTACTCTGCGCCATGACCTTATTATGTCAATGGGTCACGCCGCGAGCGGAATCCTGACCCATTGCAAGCTGACCGCTTTTATAATAGGGTAGTCATTTCAAAAGAAAATTGCGGACACAAATTAGAAACTAAAAAAAATACACAATTCCAAGAAAGTTATTTTATTATAATATTATGATTTATTAGGTTATGCTATTTTATTATGACCACAATCATGCCTGATGGAAAGCAATGATGGTTGGAGCGCGCTTGCCTAGAAAGTGCCTATTCACTCTTCTCTTGAAGGCGGCCAAATTGTACACGGAGGCTGGAATTGAAATTTCACCCCTAACTAAAAAGGGGCTGATACTAGAAAACGCTTGGTCCCGAGTGGCCGAATTTCGGACAAGCTACAGCCCAAACGGCTAAACGTAGAAACATCAAATTTCCAGGGATATTATTTAAACACCTTAGCTGGGTAATAAGAAAGGATTATATCATTGCACCCCTCAAGGGGTTAAATGCGGCTTTGAAATTTATACGTAAATCTGTCAATTTTTAAGTTATATTGATAAGGCTTTTGGGTAAAAATAACGCAGTTCCAGAATTTTTGGAAATTCCAGCCCTAATACCGAGACTACTCCCAAGGGGGTGAAACGAGGGTCCAAACTTTGTGCGGAGAAATACTCACTGTAAATAAATTCCTATAAAAACACGTTAAACTATTTAAAATACATACTAGGGTTTGAAGTTTTAGCTCAATTTATTTAATAAATAAATAAACACGTTGTTTTACGGAATCTACCAAGTACCAAATGAGGACGAATTCTAGTTTTCACGTCGTCTGCCGGTAGATGGCGCTGCGCGAAGTTACCTCGCGCTAACGTTGGCGTACTGTAGAACCGCTATAGACCGTACCATTCGAGCTATATGCACTTACCATCAGGTGAATTGCAGTAAAATAATCAATTTTTGAAGTATGAATAGATGCATTCAATGCATCACATACTTATAAAGACTTAAAATTAAAATTAAAATCAAAATAAAATAAAATAAAATTAAGATAAGATTAAACTCTAAGCATTTCTTTATTCTTATTTTCTTAAATAATAAATTTAATAAATTGTAAGAATGCAGTTCGTAATTACTAATGTGTGTGTATGTTTGTTATATTATCTTTGCGTTGTAGTCGTAGTGAATAGTCGTACCTATATTATATAACTGATTTGGGTGAAATTTGGCAAGGAAATAGTTTAATTAGTTAGTCAGGCCGCCATATTTAACTATAACGTTTAGGTTATAGTCAAGTCAAGCAACCAAGCCTAAATGTATTGTACCTACCTATCGTAGATATTTATTATACTAGGTACGTAGAAATTTTGCACAAGGTAGGTAAGAGGGATTTCTAGTTTCAACCCTAGATAAAAAATAAACGGACTATAATATTATCTCTATGTACGCTACATAGAGATAACATTGTCCGTATATTTTTTTCTATCTTTCTTGTGTGGTTTTTGCTTACAAAACTATATCCAAATAAAAACCTCTTGTACATATAATAAAAAATGTAATAAAAATACCCCGTTTTAAAACTAAACTTGTTAACAATAATTTATGATCTAATAACAGAGATCTTGTCAAGTAGCGTGTTTCGAGCAAATAAAGTTTTTAGTGTTTTAAAAAATAAAACGTTTTACAAATTAACCGATGTATAATCAGATTGAGCTAGCAATCGTTTACACGCCAAAGTTTAATATATGTCAGCCGTATTTCAGCTTTAGTAGTTGTGTTTGAATAAAACCATTAGCTCCACTGCTTTCAGTAATATTTTTATTGCTTTACTCATGTTGGGCGCTGAATTTGCTTCGGGGTTTTAATGCTTTCGACTATTTTATAAGTTATAACTACATGCACATAAACTTTACTAGCTTTTTCTAACATAACTGCTTGGGGTTTGACATGAGGTTTGACCTAGGTAAATGTTACACTTTTTGTATTGTCTTTAAGCATGCAGGTGCAATGCTGCGTAGCAACTGACAGAATTGTTTATGACACGACTTTCAAGATATTTTCAACTGCATCGTCACTCACCAGCAGCTGATATAGCAGTCCAGAAGTTACTTATTTGTAAAGAATTAAAAAAAGTATTTTTTGTCGCGGGTTTTTTTTCTATTTTCTGGCTATTCAGTGCAGAAGATGTGGAACAAAGAAATGTTATGAACACACAAACACTCACATCACTTTTTAATATAAATAGGATAATTATTAGTATTAAAATCTAGTTTAGTACAGTTAAAAAAACTAAAGTCCGTGTATAAATAACAAAAGCAATCAAATAAACATGCCATTTAGATAAAGGGAAAGTGCCAAAAAACCAAGTGAAAGTGTTATTTTTGAAGTTGATAAGACTTCAAAATAATGTTATTTCGGGTCATTTGTTCACGCAAACACTATGAAATTACACCTAAAAAGGAAATATTGTTACTGGAGCCCATTGAATACTCTATGAAAAGAAAAGTACGGAATTCGTAATGTGGCTGAATTTTTCACAAAAACCAATTAAGTACCCTTAAGTGGTCCAAGTATTTAGTGCGAGAGCGTAATGTACCTAATAATAAATAATTAAAATACGAAGTGTACTTAAAATTAAATGTGCTAGGTATATTTTAATTAGGAAAATTTTCTTTGCGCTTGTTCTAGAAAGGTACTTAGTACAGTTTAAGTACATACATTAATCCTTTCTTATTTCAGCTACGCTTAATATTTACACCTTGCTAGTAATTAACTAATGTAAGTACTGTTGGAATTATTTACTTACGTACCTATTTGACTCAATGAGTCAAAGTGAGAGGTAACATGGTGTATGGTACGAGTAACGGTGGCGCGAGTTCAATGATTTTTCCATCGCAAAGAGAGTAAAGTCTACCCGTCACAGGCGCGTTATTATCGCGCGATAATATCGCAAGCGTTATTGCGTAGCGTCCCGATTCCTTGCACACAGCTGCGTTTTTATCGCGCGATAATAACGCGCAGATCCCCACAACGCGATAATAACGCAGCGTCCCGCGTTATTATCGCGTTATTAACGCCGCAATGGAAGTAGGACGCTGCGTCCGTCGTCCCACACAGGCGCGTTATTATCGCGCGATAATATCGCAAGCGTTATTGCGATATCTGTTTTCAGTACATTTTGTATAACGATGGTCATGTAGTTACACACTGCTGCGATAATAACGCCGCAATGGAAGTATATCGGTCGATATTATCGCAAGCGTTATTGCGATGCCTATGTGGGACGACGGACGCAGCGTCCTACTTCCATTGCGGCGTTATTATCGCAGCAGTGTGTAACTACATGACCATCCTAATACAAAATGTACTGAAAACAGATATCGCAATAACGTTTGCGATATTATCGCGCGATAATAACGCGGGACGCTGCGTCTGTCTGCGCGTTATTATCGCGCGATAAAAACGCAGCTGTGTGTAAGGAATCGGGACGCATTATCGCAATAACGCTTGCGATAATAACGCGCCTGTGTGGGGGAGGCTTTAAAGACGTTTATTCTCAAAGAAATACAATATGAAAACTTAAAGTAAACTATTTTATAAATTGTGCGAACATATTTTAAAAAACCTGTCAAGTGCGAGTCGGACTCGCGCACTGAGGGTTCCGTACTACAACCGGAGGAATAAAACCATAAAAACTGTTATGATCATGTATGATGCGGGTAGAAAAATAATAAATTCAGTTCGGTAATGGCAGCTGTAGTTTTTATTACATGGTGACAGCGGTGCCGGAGAATAATTGATAAAAATACGTTAATTGTGGCGTCCGCCTTGTATTTGTGCATCACAAGAAATGGAGCACGCACGGCCCCCAGCAGACCTGGTGCTGGAAGGCGGTCCGGCCAGTCGAGCGGACGCGTGGCGCAAATGGTACAAACAATTTAACGTGTTTCTGAAGGCGTCGGGGGTGCACAAAGAAACAAAAGATGTGCAGGCGAGTCTTCTAATTAATCTTATCGGCCCTGAGGGCTACGACATTTATTCAACATTCAAATTCGTCAAGGACGAAAGTCAAGATGACATTGACATTTTGGTGGCGAAATTCAACGAATATTTTGGAACGAAACACAATACGACCATGGCCAGATTTAGATTTTTCACACGTATTCAAGAAACTGGAGAGAATATCGATACATACGTCACGGCGTTACGTTTACTGAGCCAACATTGTGAGTTCGAACATCTAGAAGACGGGCTGATAAGAGATCGCATCGTGTGCGGCGTTTCGGATAGTACAGTTCGAGACAGGCTGCTGAGAACCGACGATCTAACCCTAGAAAAGGCCATGAAGATATGTCACGCAAACGAGATATCGCTCGCCGAAAGTAAACAGATCGAAGGTGTACAATCGTCGAGCTCGAGCGGCGGCGGCGGCGGCGGCGCGTCGGTCGCGGTGGATGCATTGTACGGAGCGCCGGCGCGGGCGCGGGGAGCAGGCGGCGGCAGCGCGGGCGCACGGCCCGCTGGCACCGGCGCGGCGTGCGGAGCGATACGCCGCGAACGGGTCGTCCGTTCGATGCTCGGGCAACGAAAAGTGATATGATGTGCTGTGTTTATTGTGGCCTTGACCACTATGACATTAACCAGTGCCCCGCAAAAACGGCTAAGTGTTTTTTGTGTAATCGCAGAGGGCATTTTCGTAAATTTTGTCCGGCTAAAGCGAGAAAAGTGTTTGAAGTGAGTGAGGAATACAGTGATGACCTATTCTATGTATCTTCCTTACGCGATAACAACAGGAGTAAAGACAGTAAGTGGTTTGAAACATTGTTTTTGTGTAAAAATGGTATGTCCGAAACATTTAAATTAGATTCTGGGTCGGACTTGAACGTGTTATCGTTTAGGACGCTTACGAATTTAGGATATACAGCACAGGATTTAAATCCATGCGAAGTAAAAGCTCAGTCGTTTTGTGGGAAATATCTGCCAATTATGGGATCGTTGGAAATGTCTTGGTTATATAAACAAAATAAATACGTTATTACTTTCGTTATATCGAAAGATGACTGTCAAAGTATTCTCGGCAAAGATACTTGTGAGAGGATAGGCGTAATTAAGCGGATTTTTTCTATAAATATCGATTATTATGATGACCTATTTCGCGGTGTAGGTAAATTGCCCGGAAAATATAAAATTGTAGTAGATAAAGATGTCTGTCCATCGATATGCCCAGTTCGAAAAATACCAATAGGTATAAGGGGTAAACTAAAAAGTGAACTTGAAAAAATGGAAAATATGGGAATAATAAGAAAAGTATCACATCCAACGCGCTGGGTGAACGCTATAGTGCTTCCAGCGAAGAAAGACGGCAGTGTGCGCGTGTGCCTCGACCCGCGGCCGCTCAACCGAGCCATCCGCCGCGCGCACTACCCGCTCCCCACGCTCACCGAGATAGCCGCCACGCTGCACGGCGCCAAGTACTTTAGCAAGTTAGATGCGCGTTCAGGGTTTTGGATGGTTGAGCTTGACGATGAAAGTGCTGATTTGTGCACTTTTGGGACTCCATTTGGTCGTTATCAATTCTTGCGGCTTCCGTATGGCGTGAACTGTGCTAGTGAAGTATTCCATGCTAAAATTCGGCAAATCTTAGAAGACTTGGAGGGAGTTGAATCGTTCATTGACGACATCATAGTTCATGGGCGTACCTTAGAAGAACACGACAATCGATTAAAAATGTTACTAGATAGGGCTCGTGAAGTGGGCATAAAATTTAATAAAGAAAAATGCGCGTTTCGTGTACGACAAGTCACGTACTTAGGTCACACGTTTAGTGAGAAGGGTATGCATATAGACGCGAGTAAATTACGCGCAATCAGAGACATGCCCAGCCCGAGCGACAGAGCGTCGCTAGAGAGATTTTTAGGTATGACAAATTATTTGTCCAAGTTCATTCCTGATTATGCTAATATGGTCAATCCCCTTAGAGGCTTACTCAGAAAAGGCACTGAATGGTGCTGGGACAGCAATCACGAGAGTGTGGTATCAGCGCTGAAGGCTGCGCTGTGCCGCGCGCCCGTGCTCGCTCTGTACTCCAGCACGGAGCAGGTGGTGCTCCAGGTGGACGCGAGTAGCTTCGCACTCGGCGCGGCGCTTCTGCAAGCTGGCCGCCCGGTAGAATTCGCGTCGGTAACTCTCAACCACGTACAGTCCCGATATGCTCAAATAGAGAAGGAAATGATGGCGATAGTCTTTGCATTAGAAAGGTTTCATCAATACGTGTACGGCAGAACAGACGTGACGATAGAAACGGATCATAAGCCACTCGAATCGCTTTTTAAAAAAAATTTAGACTCTGTTCCGGCGAGATTACAACGAATGATGCTTCGCATTCAATGTTATGACTTTAACGTAACTTATAAGCCGGGAAAATACATGTACCTTGCTGACACGTTGTCGCGAGCCGCACTTAAAGAGCCTATGCAAGATAAAGTTTCAGCAGAAATCGACGCTCAGGCGTGTTTTGTTATAAATAATGTACAATTTAGTGACAGTAAAATACAAAGTGTTAGGGATGCGACAGGTACGGATCCAGAATGTAGAATTTTGATAGATTACATTTTACATGGATGGCCGCGTTACAGATTTGACTTGGATCCTTTAGTTCGTGCGCATTGGCCATACAGAACGTCATTTGAGTATATAGAAGGAGTTTTATTTAAGGACAATTTGGTGTTTATACCACGGAAATTGCGTAGCGAAATGCTGGAACGCGTACACGAGGGTCATCTCGGTATCGACCGGTGTAAAAGGCGTGCGCGCGACGTAATGTTTTGGAGCGGCATGTCGCGCGACGTGGAGCAAAAAGTACGCTCGTGCGCCGCGTGCGCCGAGCACGCAGCTAGGCCAGCTAGAGAATCAATGATTCCTCATGCAGTCCCCGATCTACCCTGGAGCAAAGTTGGTTCTGATATATTTATCTTCCGTAAAAAATATTTTTTGATACTCGTGGACTACTTCTCTAACTTCATAGAAGTGAGTCCTATCCCTAATGCGGGATCGAGAGCGGTAATTAGTGCTATCAAAGAACAGTTCGCGAGGCACGGCTTAGTTTCGGAACTGATCACTGATGGGGGTCCAGCGTATAAGTCTAAAGAATTCCGCCAGTTCAGTGTAGATTGGTGTTTCAAGCACATTAATACATCACCAAATTATCCACAGGCAAACGGCCAAAGTGAAAGAGCGGTGCAAACTGTGAAAAATATCATTAAAAAGTCAATAATGACCGGCACCGATTTTTACCTGGGATTATTGAATTTCCGATCGACTCCTCGTGATGGAGTTAGTTCACCAGCGCAGTTGCTTATGGGAAGACGATTGAACACTAAACTCCCCATTAGCAAACACAAGTTGCTACCGGAAAGGGATGGTACTTCGGATTTCCTTGCTATAAATCGTAATCGTAATCGCGCTAAACACTATTACGATAGGACGTCCCGCGATTTGCCAGAACTAAAGGCAGGGGATAAAGTAATCGTGGACGACGGGAACATTAGGCGTCGTATGACGGTGCACGCACGTGCACCACAGCCTCGATCGTATTTCGTGATAGACGGTTCAGGTAGGAAATATAGACGCAATCGGCGTCATCTCCTTCGAGCTGAATCTGCTCCGACAGCTGGCAGTGGCCAGTCACCACCTGCTTCTTCGAGTGAGAAGGAGGATGGTGACGATGACGCGGATCGTATGAGCGTGTACGGAGACGCTGAGGGGCACATCACTGACAACGAGGCGGTCGGTACTGAGGGAGATAGCGAGCGCAGCAGCTCCAGGTCAGCGAGTGCCTCGCCTTCTCCGCCGCAAGAGAAACAGGCTCGAACGGCTGCGAATAGGGCTCGCAAACAAATAGCTTCATTTTTCAGAAAAAAATAAAGTGTATTATTGTATTGTTAGTTTTTAAGTTTTGTACCTAAATATAATATAATAATATTTAAGTCATTTTGTTTGGTGGTGGTTTTGTTTTTTTTTTATTTTTTGATTATGGGAAAGATGTTATGATCATGTATGATGCGGGTAGAAAAATAATAAATTCAGTTCGGTAATGGCAGCTGTAGTTTTTATTACAAAAACCACTTTTCTTATCGAACCGCAAAACTAACTTTGTTTTTAGAGGTTTTATTGTAAATATCAAAAAACTACTTATTAGATCTCGTTCAAACCAATTTTCGGTGGAAGTTTGCATGGTAATGTACATCATATATTTTTTTTAGTTTTATCATACTCTTATTTTAGAAGTTACAGGGGGGGGGGGACACACATTTTACCACTTTGGAAGTGTCTCTCGCGCAAGCTATTCATTTTAGAAAAAAATGATATTAGAAACCTTAGTATCATTTTTGAAGACCTATCCATAGATACCCCACACATATGGGTTTGATGAAAAAAAAATTTTGAGTTTCAGTTCTAAGTATGGGGCACCCCCAAAATTTATTACTTTTTTTTAAAATTTGTGTGAAAACCTTAATGCGGTTCACGGAATACATCTACTTACCAAGTTTCAACAGTATAGCTCTTATAGTTTCGGAAAAAAGTAGCTGTGACATACGGACGGACAGACGGACAGACGGACAGACAGACATGACGAATTTATAAGGGTTCCGTTTTTTGCCATTCGGCTACGGAACCCTAAAAAGGGTTATCATCATCATCATCATCTCAGCCTGCGGACGTCCACTGTTGGACATAGGCCTTCCCAAGCGCGCGCCACCACACCCTGTCCTCAGTCTTCCTCATCCAGCCGCTTCCCGCCACCCGCTTTATATCATCAGTCCAACGAGCTGGGGGTCGTCCTACACTACGCTTACTCGTACGCGGTCTCCACTCAAGGACTTTGCGGCTCCAACGGCCATCGCCCCTGCGACAAGCGTGACCTGCCCACTGCCACTTTAGCTTGCTAATGGCTCGGGCTATATCGGTGACTTTGGTTCTCCTGCGGATCTCCTCATTTCTGATTTTATCCTTCAGGGAAACTCCTAACATAGCCCTCTCCATAGCACGCTGGGCGACTTTAAATTTGTGTATCAGGCCGTTTGTCAGTGTCCACGTCTCAGCGCCATAGGTGAGGACAGGCAGGACGCACTGGTTGAATACCTTTGTTTTCAGGCATTGAGGGATTGACGAAGAAAAGACCTGGCTGAGTTTCCCAAAAGCCGCCCAGCCCAGCCGTATTCAGCCTAAAAAGGGTATGCACAGTTAAATATTAGGACAATATTTCTTAAGTTTCAACAACTTGTATGGTTTTAGTTCCGTAATTTGTTCTTCTTAACGGTATTCCAAGTTTATATTTGCTTCTATTATTCCAGTATGATTTTGTTTTAAATTTAATTTGTGTGTAAATAGTACATTACTGCAGTTGCCAAAGAGGCATTGATAGACGAACTTGTAAATGTGGGCCGAAGCAGCGCCGAGCTTTTCTTTTTCAACGAACATCTTACTATTTGCAAGCCAGTTCGAAATTTAAATAAAATTTTTGATAAGGTACCTCCTTTGTTTAAATTTCACCACAGAGAATATGAGTTTGTTATGTAATTTATACGACCGACAGGAATAGATTTTCATACAACTTGTGCCGACCGTTGTTTGGCTACTGGGCTACTACAGCAATTTCGATCTATCCCGAAGAATGTTGTCAAAATAATGCTCAAATTTCCAAGCATGATTGAGAACACATATTACATCGTGCATATATGCTGACTTTAAACTCCTAGGTACACGAATATAGATAAGTTCGTTCATCACTCGCTGAAATATCGGCAAGTCGCGTAGAATCCCGACTCGCAAGTGGTCGATTGGGAACAATTGGGGCCGATTTATCGTGTCCCCACACCTTGCCGTACATTACAGTCGGTACCCGGTTGCGAATTCAAACACGCTTAGCAATTTATTTGGGGCTGTAAAAACATCAAAAAAGTTTTTGTTTAAAATACTTACTACCTATTTATTATTATTTTCTTGTAGGAACTGGTTACAAATTGCCGTAGGTACCACCGCAGAGTCAGTTATTCTACCATGAGCGCACTGATGACACCGTAGGTCCTATGATCTTTCTTCTTTCTTTCTTTCTCCCCTGGGACTTTTCCGCGAGTAAGCGATATTTCGCCCGTTGCGCGTGAAGTCGTTGATGCGGGTCCTCGCTGGATCACTCCGGCCAGCCGAGCTCACTCCAGAATCCGAAGAGGCCTCCCAGGTCGCGCAGGATATCTTGGAGCGTTGCTGAGGATCCCAAGTAGGTCTCGCGTTGGTCCGACACTCCAGTGCATCTTAGTAGCACGTGTGCCGGTGTTTCGTCCTCTTCCATGCAGGCTCTGCACAGAGGGCTATGCGTGATTCCTAGAGTGGAAAAATGTTTGTTTAGTGAGCAATGCCCTGTAATCATGCCTACGACTAGTCTTAGTTGGGTCGTATGATAATGCAACGCAAAGCCGGGGGACGCACTGTCATCAACATTAGGTGAACGTGTTGATTGTCTCATCATTGTTTTGTATTTAAAAAATCAACTGATTGGTTGTAATTCTGTTATTTAGAATATAATATCATAGACTAGCTGACCGCGCAAACGTTATTTTGCCCTTTAGGGGTATGAAAAATATTTTGTGAGTTTTCCTATTCTCGAACGAACCGAATGTAGACGCAAAAATTCATAAGAATCGGTCAAGCCTTTCAGAAGAGTTTGGTTACAATCACTGTAACACGAAAATTTTAATGTATTAGGCTGACGCGGCAAACGTTGATTTGCCATTTAGGGGTATAAAAAATAGCTTACGATCTATTCTCAGAACTACCGAACGTAGACAAAAAATATCATAAGGATCGGTGGAGCCGTTTTGAAGGAATTTTGTTGCATACTCTGTGATGCAAGAGTCTTACATATTTTAAGATTTAAACTTTATCTTGGCTAGAATATCTTTATCTTGATGATACAATGGTTCAAAACATTATTAAAACGCGATATAAGCATAACTACTTGAGAATTAAACTGTACTAGTGTTATTATCTCGCTGCAGACTCGGTCATAAATCATTCGAGTGTTTCGCTTTAATTGTTGTTCTATAGTTGAGTTGTGCATTACTGCAGAACAACAAAAGCGAAACACTCGAATGACTTATGACCGAGTCTGCAGCGAGATAATAACAATACTATAAGCTCCGGGCTGCATTCGAAAATCAAACCAGTTTTGAACAATATTTGAACCGAAGAACAATTCGATGTCCTATCAATGATCGTTAATTGAATTTCGGATTCCGTATCATTTTGAGCGTCCTCGTATGCCGTTTTCAGGCACCACCGTCTAGTGTTCCTGACCTTCTATATTACTGGGTTTGAATACGAGTGGGGGTCAAGTTAAATCGGTGCATCCAGAATTACATGGAGCTCTCCCGTTGTTATCGGGTAATGTTATAGTAGGTCAAGCTGCAATTGGTCGATTAATTTTTACGCTCAACTCGACTTTAGGCGAAAAGACTTGGCTTTAATTTTTTTCTAATAATGTTTTGTATTTTAGATGATAGTGATTATAAAACCGGCCAAATACGAGTCAGAAGGTAAAGGATGCCTATTTTGTTGATGTACTACGTAAAACTAATACTGTTCGTAGATGTTTATTTACTAACATCATAAATGATGAAGTTCATATTTGGGTCTGCAATTTAAATTGTACAATTGTGTAGGTTTTAGAACAATAAATAATAATACCATAATATCATATACCTTTACAAAGTTGCCTTGTTGAATTGGCAAATTTGATATAGAGATTATTATACTTACTTATAGTTTTTTCATTTTCAGTATGTAATTGTTAGCAAAATACCGGTTCCAAAAGCAGATGGATGGTGTAACCCATTTCACTCTTTAACTGTACACTCAGTCTACTGTTTTCACTTAGTTAAAACTTTCTTTTTCAGTTAATTCATTATCTTCTGAAGTATGACATTCATTTACGTATCTACGCTTGACCTCCCTTTACATTGTGTATTGGGTATTCACAATAGACATAGGTATTAGACATATACCCTGGACAGTGTAAAAATGTTGCCAGTTTATCGGTGCCAGAAATTGGTTGTTTTGCCACAAACAGTAAGGCCACGCTGTAGTTCACTCAGCACTTATTGAATTTTTACAGATGGTGCTACTGTTTGCTTGTACGAAAAAGGTTTACGTAAATCGTTCGGATGCCCATATCCTGGAGTTTCTAATCGGCGGTATTGACACTTGCAGACCAGTATCCCAGGGTACAATAATCCCCCGGCCCGCGCCGCTGTCATGCGCGGATCTAGATTCTATCTCCAGTCTAGATAAATACGATCGGATTATAATATTATGCCCTAGGGTTTAACGATATTTCGTGATAGATAAACTTTGATTTTCTAGAATTGGATTACGGTTTAAAAATATCACATTAAATCTTTCCAAGAAGGTGGTAACTGATCGCGACTAAATCCACCCACCAGAACAGACCTAGAACTATTATAGTAGGTAAGTACTGTTATTATCTCGCTGCAGACTCGGTCATAAATCATTCGAGTGTTTCGCTTTTGTTGTTTGTGTATGCATTATTGCATAACTCAACAAAGAACAACGAAAGCGAAACACTCGAATGATTTATGACCAAGTCTGCAGCGAGATAATAACACTACTATAGGAAACTATTTCACGAGTTGGGCTCGCGCACTGAGGGTATCGTACTAGACTAATTCCAACCAAAACACCTCTACCCACCAAATTAATATCAAACAAAAAATCAAGAAGGCCTATTTGTGCGGTTTTTACCGGCCTCTCATATGAAAACTATTGAGACAATTATTTTCAAATTTAAACGTCATGTATTTTGGATCTTTAATCTCAAAACGTTAAGAAGCCGAAACACGATTGGAAAAACTTTTCTCTCTTAAATATTTATGTTATTCTATGCTTTAGTATTTGTTGTTATAACGGCAATAGAAATACATACCTATACTATCTGTGAAAATTTCAAGTGTTTTTAACTATCAAGGTTCCAGAAATACCGCCTGGTGCCAGACGGACGGACGGTGAAGTAATAGTAATAGCGTCCCGTTTTTACTCTTTGGGTACGGAACCCTAAAAATGTCACACGAAGTTCATGAAATTATACTCAAGTACTTATGTAACATTATGGCATAATTTGCATGAAACGTGTTAATTCGGCAGCGAAAATTTATTCCGTTTTAGGAATTTCAAATTTCCATTTACAACAAATTCCCCGGATGTGCGCCATATGCATTCCGCAGACCGGAAACGTTTATTTGCCGTCTACGTGACCCGCTGTCGGGGCGACGGCTTACGGAATCGAGGTTTCAAATTTCAATTGTCATAAAAATTGAATATGACTTTCATATTTGCCCGCGCGTCGAACATCAAGGCAAATAATGTCAGCATGAATACGGTCTAACGTTTCCACGGTGTGTGGCAATTCAGAAAAATTATGATGCAAAATCGTTTTTCTTCCCAGTTTCTGATACGTATCTACCGCTAAGGTGTGGTACACTCTTCCAGCTTCTGTGTTCCCAGCCAAGTACAAACTGGGTGCCTTCAAGAGAAGAGTGAATAGGCATTTTCTAGGCAAGCGCGCTCCTCCTAGGCCTTATCTATCAGACATGATTGTAGTCAAGCGCAAGTACAGTAAAAAAAAAGAAACGAACATACAGTTTGGTATTCCAGATACACAATGTGTACAAGATAAGCTCGTTAAAAATCTGTGGGTGCAACGCACTTCGGGAGGGAAATTTCGGCCGCTCACCCCTCTTGCAGGAGACGCACCGGTTGCTGGAGGGCGAATATCTTCCTTCGGCTTCCGTGAGCACGGCCTGCGGGTGACGGAGGCATAAAGGGCTTTGGCGTCCGTTGCCGGAACACTATACCAACAAGCAGGAGGAAGTGTCTCCTGGAAGACACCCTGTTCAGGACGTGTCTTCCAGGAGGAGTTGGTAGCGACCAGGCTGCCGGCAGCAGCGATGGAACCTGCCGCTTAGGTGGCCCTGGTAAGAGCGCAGTAAGTTTCTATGCAAGTGAATCCCGTACTCTCGCCAAAGTGGTCTGTCATCGTAAGCGACATGTTGTAGTGGGTCTTAGCATATGCCCTACATAACCTTTCCGTTTCCGGAAAAGGATGATATATTTTTTTATAATTGCTTCAATTAATCAATCCTGTTTTAGTGGAGTTTTCTTCTTTCTGCGGTGTAGCTGTAGATGTTCCCTCGTTATTCTCTCTGCTGAAAGGACAAGTGAAAAAACGTCAACTATACACCGTGCCAAGTTAACAGCCTTCAGTTATATGTATAAACATAAGCAAGCATCTGCCCAAGCGCTACTTACTAGTCCCATCGTATACAGGGGGCACCGTAGCACTGTACACTCAGTAGGTTAATTGGCTAACCCCCTTATCACTCACAATTGGTCTTGGCTGTTCTCATAGAAAGTCTGAAGATAAGTCTTCATCTAGAAAATGCCCTGTATACGTCCAACAGAATTTCAGAGTTTAAATTCAGAGTAAATTATTGCTGTATACATAAAATCAACAGTCCCTTAAATTAATTCTGAAAACATTAAATCTACTGACCGAAAGAAAAAATTAAACTTTTATCAATTCATTCATTCGTTCAAAAATAAATTAACACCTCACGAGCGTCGGAGGCTCAGGCTCGTAGTCGGCACTCGACATTCAAAGTAAATCCTTGCTGCATGGATTATGTAGATTGCGTCGACCTTTCGCTGAATATATTCCTTGGGTTTTATGATATACTAGCGACGCTTGGCTTCATTCCTTTGTCTTTTAGGCATCATTACATCTAGGTAGGTACCTACAATATTATAGCCACCGAAATTCGAAATATTAAAACATGCAATAAAGTAGGTATATCTCGTACACAAATGTTATGTAATTTTAGTGTGATCCGGTTGGTTGGTAACTTTGCGCGGCTGACAGCAGTTTTTTTTCAACAAGTCAGTACTTGGCTGCGATCCCACCTGACGGTAAGTGACGATGCATTAAAAAAATGACAAAAAATATCTCGTAAATCAGGGTTACTATAACATTGACAAGGATTCTTGGAATGTCAGGGATTCCTAAGCTGCCACCTAAGACACAGGTGTCCACCTAGTTTAGGGGCAGTTTCTCACCTACTTAGAAATATATTGAAATATATTACTATCAAAACAGTTGAAAACATGTTGTTGTTGTTGTAGGGATTTGCTTCCGTCTCCTCACAACTATTATAACTGACTTTCATACTATCTGTGTACCTAAGAGATAAGACATTTTTGTGTCGAGTTTCTTGCAAGTTGTTTTCGGTGCAAACCTGCTTTCCGAACTTGGCGGTAGAGTTTCGACTTCACATAAGAGCCTGTATGCTAGGCCTATGTGACAAATAAAGATTTTCAATTTCTTTTAAGACTCATTATTCCCTGTAATGTCACCGGATACAGTGCCCTAACTTTCATTCTCATAGGTTACGTGACTAGACGTGACAATGTCTCCATCGAACTTTTAGTCGTCAAAAAAAAGTAGAAGGAACCAAACCTCGCGGCAGATTGCCTATGAGATGGACGGACCAAGTAAAGGCTGCAGTGGACGTCCCTTTACATTTTGCCGGTTGTAAGGCAATAGGGAAATTTCAGGCAGGTGCTATGCCTTCATGATCGCTTCTATCGCTTGTGATCCAAGCGTGTGACGTCAGAACTTCTATTTATAGAACGCTCGTTGAAAGCTCCGCCAGCGTGTGCTATTGCACTAGTTACGCCATCTATCGTCGGCTATCGAAGACCGCTACAACATATTGTATGCTCCCGAAAATCTCAATCGGACCCCACATCCCCGCGCAGGGCGGCGACACGATCGCTGACCGTGCGGGACAACCAGCTCTTCCACACCAACGGGCCTCAAGCCAGGAAGACGAGGCCTTAGCCCCTTACCGGGGCTAAAAGAACAATATCGGGGGATCAAGGGTCCCCTGCGACACAACGCCTGGGTAAGGAGGCATGCTTCGAGGCCCGTACCCCCGTGGGGATTCGTTCCCTACGGAAAAGACCACACAGCAGAGACTCCCGAAAAGGAGTTGTCCGTGAATAATGGAGACGAATCGTCGAGCGTGTAACTGAGAAGTGATGACCACGATTAATCTGACAAGAGCGTAGCGAAAGATATAGCAATGCCCTAAAAACCGAAATACAAAAATGGTTCGTTGTTACTGTTTTACTGCTGTATTTTTCGATGAAGGTTAATAAATCACGGGTAAAGATTAGTTTTAGTAACGGACAGACCTAGATTTGCAACTTGCAATACAAAATGTAAGAAAATAATCGGGGCATGCCGGGCCAGGAAGTTAAAGTAAAGATTTATTAGAAACGGTGAGCCCACGACCACAAATCCACTAGAGCGCATAGTTGTAAACTTTGCTTGCTTCACTTTAAAAGCAAAGCTTGGTTAAGTCAAGATTTCCTAATGATGCTGCATTGTTGGGGCGAAACGTGCTTTGAAAGAAAGTTTCGGAAAGTTAATGTTTATTTTATTCAAGTGAAACTTTTATTGAATCATCCCAAAGCATGTCGAATATACCATTACAGCCATGCCGAGGCCGGATGTCATGTTAATTGCGTGGTAAGTGTAAAGCACCATCTCTACATTTTGTCTGGGACATCAATGTTAATTTTTGTCTTACAAACTTTTACTGTCGCAAATGATAATTTTACTGTCACTCCGAATTAACAGTTGCGTTAAGAGATGGCGCTTTTATATAACAACTTCTCTGTATCTAAATATTATTCACTAAATGCCTACAAACCAAATAAAATCACATTTTCTGTTTCTATTTACATATTATGAAATAAGAATATTAGACTAGCGCGAAACTATGGGGAATACCAGGGCATCTAAATAGACATGTAACCTGGACAGACGCGAAAAAAATGTTGCCAGTTTATCGGTGCAAAAAATGCTTGTTTTTCCATCAACAGTGAGGCCACGCTGTAGTTCGCTTAGCAGCTACCTAGAATTTTGACAGATGGCGCTACTCTTTGCTTGTATGAAAAAGGTAAATGGTTCGGATGCCCATATCCTGAAGTTTCTTATCGCTGAGTGTCTAGCGCTTTTCCAGTCGACGTGGTAAGCTAAGTGGTGAATCTGATAAGTTATTTACGAGCCGACTGGGTCTCGGGTTTCTTTTAACGGCTCGGTTACCGCCGGCCGAACCGCAGTTAATGGATTGGAGTGAATGGATTCATACATCACTGGCTCTGCGGATTTTGCGATCTCAGCGGCTAATGCGCGCACCTTAATGCAAGAGATAATATTAATGGAAATGTAATGAAAGAGGGTTATAAACGCCTGCCCGTAGTGAGAAGAATTTTACGGGTTTGTCCATCAAAAAATATTGTCTGGGTTTTTGCAATTTAAAAGGTAACAAGACATAATAGGCTGATAAACGCCAAGGCAAACGATCATTGACGATTATAATAAGGCTTTCAACTTTCACCCCTATAGATATTTCAATCCACGATGACGCGCCCCACTCTGACAAACTCTATACGAATCTAATGAAACATAAGTGATTTTGACAGGGTGGGGCGCGTCTTCGTGGACTGTAATATCTATAAATAGTAGACGTACCAAAGACACGTGCGAAGCGGTTTGATTCCTCTTCCTGATATGCACTGTACCGAGGTCTGGACTACCTTTCGAGACACTGTCTTTCCCACCATCTACAACCTGGGCGCCTGCAAATTAAGAGTGAATAGGCATTTCCTAGGCAAGCGCGCTCCACTTTAGACGGTATCATCACTTTCCATCAGGTGTGATTACAGACAAGATAGTTAAAAAAATAGACGATCTGCATGGGCGGCCTCAGAGAGCCAAAGCCCACTACACCATGCCCGTGTGTAATCGTCTACCTGACAGTGGAAAGGAGGCCTTAAACTTTCTTACAGAAACGACTTCAATATCAATAAGTCCTTTGCGCTATGGGCCTCGTCCATTGCCACTGCAGCCATGGGGGTTTTACTCACACTGTAGGTACAAAGGTTATATACATAGCGCCGACGGCCGACCGCTCAGCGGTTTTATTAGGACCCCTGTTGCAATCTGGAAAGAGATAGATGGGACATAAACCAACGCGACAAAAAGAGTACAACGTTTAGGTAAGTAACGCCGTAGGTATAAAATCGCAGTTGCGAATCTGAATTGCACTTTATTGGATCAGCGTTAGAGTCTTTATTTATTTAAATCGTTTGCTTGTATAAATATTTTAATCCACGAAGACGCGCCCCACTCTGTCATAATTGCTAATGTTGCATTAGATTCGCATAGAGTTTGACAGAGTGGGGCGCGTCATCCTGGATTGAAATATCTATACTGTAACTTTCGCGACACGTTAAGTAATGTTGTTCACCCCCATTGACATATAAATCTATGGACCCCGGGTGTAACACAAAATTCACGAAAAAAGTGTCCCGAGAAAACCTATATAAACGTGTGCACATGTGTTCTTTTATAAACAAACTAAAACATTGTAATTTATGTAAAATATTAACTGGCCAAGTGCATCCGGTCAAGTAAATGTTCGGGTAGTTTTTATAAAACAGTGCGGCATTATTGACGCGTGTTCTCTGTGATGAATCAAACACGAGACTGAAGTGCGATTTAAAACCTTTACGCGTTTTGGCTCTCTTTCGGTTCGGACACTTTTTTATAACACAGTGCGGCATTATTGACGCGTGTTCTCTCTGATGAATCAAACACGAGACTGAAGTGCGATTGGAAACCTTTTCGCGTTTTGGCTCTCTTTCGGTTCGGACACTTTCAACCCTTAATTACTCGCATGGGGTCAAAGCAATTTCGAATTAAAAAATGAAGCACTTGGTGCGACCCGATTCTCCCCGCGCCCTCGCTAGCTTCATAAGGCACGTCTAAGTTTGTATTTTAGTAGTGACCAAGTCACGGGATTGGAAGGCCACGTCGCTGCGCTCTTGAGCGGTGACCCCGTGCGAGTAGTTACGTTACTCTTTTGGAAGAGGTAAGTTTTTTTATTTTATGTATTTTTTTTTGTGTATTATGAAATAAATTTGTATCATTGTATGTTTAGTGAATAAATATTTTTTTATAAATAAGTTTTATACCATGAAATTATCCAAAAATTCCATTTTACTAAGAGTTTTGTCTTTTTTTTCAGAGTTAGACATGGATAGGAGAGAAAAACAAATTGCACAGTGGTTGGAGGAGGCTTCTGATGAAGAAGAAGTTGGAGGGTCTAATTAGTTAGTAATCCATGTTATTACTTATAGATATTATAGAATAAACAAAGCACTTTCATAATAAAATAGTTTCATTTACATATATTTCAATATATATTAAAAACTACTCATACTATTGGGGTCATCTGTGACCCCATGCGAGCAGTTATGTAATGTTCTTTGTGCGAGTAATTAAGGGTTAACGGTGACCCGAAATCCATACCACAGATAATATAATACTTCCATACTATTATTATATCAATGGTCAGCCCTGAACGTCTACTAATTTCTTAACTAATTTGATCGCGTGGAGATACTCCAAGTACTCTCCAAGGATAATTCAGTGGTCAGTAATCTATTTATCTATTGGTTTAAGTTTAGTACCGTAGAGACTGTCGGTTTGAAGTCAATGGTTGAATCAAAAGTACACCTGACTAACTCGTTCAAGTTAGTAACACTGTTATCTAAGTTAATGTTTAGTTGAAATCGCGGAGTTTAACTCCCAAATGATTTTTTATTATTGTTCTCTGTTTATTCTTTGTTTATTATTATTGTTCACTGTTTATTCTTTTCCTGACAAACTAAACCAAGGGGTTTTGAAAGAGGTTTACCAAACTGTGATTTATACAAGGTAGTGTTAATTGTGAAAGGAATATCATATATCCGATATTATATTTTCTAAATTGGCTCAAGCCTGGTCTGGCTTCGGCTGTAACTATAGTAGTGCTATTATCTCGCTGCAGACTCAGTCATAAATATTTCGAGTGTTTCGCTTTTGTTGTTCTTTGTTGAGTTGTGCATTACTGCAGAACAACAAAAGCGAAACACTGGAATGATTTATGACCTAGTCTGCAGCGAGATAATAACACTACTATAGTAATTATCACCATAGCAGCAAGGACGCGCCGCCAAGCTTGTGCCCATGCTTTGTAGAAATCGTTAAAGGTGAGTTTTACAAATTAGAGCAATTAAATCTTAAGCTGTATCATCACTTACCATTACCACAGAACACTAAATAGTACCAGAAGGTCCACTCCGCACGATTATTTAAAGAAATAGCGACTCTAGCGCTGACACAAAAAGTGCAATTCAGTTCGCAATAGCGCCTGGCCCCACCCTCAAAATCGACACGCAACAAACGCAATGTTGTGGTCTCTTTCTATCGCCTAACTTTATCTCTTACGACGTACTAGGGCTGCCGTAGTCAGACGGCGCGTAAAATAGACCGTACAGAACTAGCGCGTGCAGTTCGGCCCGCGAGCGGCAACCATCTGAAATATTGAGGTCCGGACCTCTACTTGTAGCCGGGACGGCCACGTGATAAGTGAGACTGGCCTGCTATCACCTAATAACTCGTAGGGAGTAAAAAATAATGATCTTCATGTTAGTAGCTTGTTGAAATTCTCTTGTCAGGGTGGTTTGAATTGACTACAAACAATCAAAGTTGCTTGTACCTAGTTATGTTCGTTTGTAGAAATTAATTACTACTTTCTTAGTGAGGGAAAACATGCCTGAGAATTCATCATATTTTTATTTAAAGGTATGTGAAGCCCGTCAACCCATATTTGGGTAGTGGTAGCTATGGTCAAAACCCTTTCAACATTCTGAGAGGACATCTATGCTCAGCTGTGAACTTGACGGTGCTATTTTTGATAACAGAAATTCGTCAAAGAGTTTAGAGATTTAGCAGGACAGATTAATTTGTTTTGCTATATAACCTAATCCGCTACTTGAAAAGAATCTGTATGGTACAATATGTTCCGGTGTCTAGGTTAGATCGTCCAAGGTCGGGACGAAACGTGCATCGAAGAAAGTATTGGCAAATTGTTTGTGGTGTTTCATGTGGGCAGTGTTCCTGCATATTGTACCTACCATACAGAGTATTTTCAAGTAGCTTATAGGAAAACAATATAATCTGTCCCGCTAATTATGGATTTCCGCAAAATAACGCCTGCTTCCATTCAAAGTTTAGAGATTTGTTTTTATCAATTTAAAATATTCATATTTTTTAAAGAGACTTATATTTTTCACCATCGCTGTAACATCGAAAATCGATTTTCCATTTTACATGAACTGGATGACTGGGTGACTTTTGGATGATTTTTAAACAGCATGGAGAATATACTAGATTCTAGATACCTATCTACCCATTCAATTTGGAGTCAAAGAATGTTTTGAAAATTTATAGCAAACTGAAAACTTGTAACAATATTATAAAGCGGGAAGCTGCAGCCAATACGAACGAGAGCGGAATACCAATACAAATAAGGCAATATTTGTACAGATTTGTTGATATAAAACGAATCCGTTATTATTATTGTACATTATTTTAGGCGAGTTGTGTACCTACGGGCATTGAAAAATATACATGCCGAACAGAATCAACAATATTAAAAAAAACGGCTAGCGGTTATTTTTTTGAAAATGTTCTCAATACGCCACAATATGTAGTGCTACCGATTTATCTGTGAACTGAGGATGGAAGAAAGAAGGATCTTGTTAGCGTCGTTTTAGTGCTGCTATTCATTCGTTTCTAGAATAAAACAGAATTTACATAACAGCTCGTATGAACCGTGAGGAGCGACCACGACTGAGTCTTTTTTTTTTTTTTATATTGATAGGCTTGCGCTTGACTACAATCAAGTCTGATGAACAGAAATGATGAGGTCTAGGATGGAGCGCGCTTGCCTAGAAAATGCCTATTCACTCTTCTCTTGAAGGCACCCATATTGTATTTGGCTGGGAACACGGAAGCTGGAAGGGTGTTCCACACCTTAGCGGTTCGTATCAGAAACGTAGAAGAAAAGCGTTTCGTCCGAGTACGCTGGACATCAACCACATAAGGATGCCAATTCTCTCGACGTCTCGCGGCTCTATGGTAGAAAGGTGAAGGAGGCACAAGGTTGTGGAGTTCTTGAGCACACTCTCCAAAATATATCCTGTAAAAAACCGCTAAACAGGCAACACTCGGCGTCGGTGTTCTAAACTGAGCAGTTTCGCCCGTGTTAGCGATTCCTTGCCGATTATTCTGCGTGCGCGGCGATCAACCGAGTCCAATGCATCGAGCTGTCTAACCACCTTTCACCAGTTCACAGATAAGTTCTGACGCTATATGAGGCCCAGGTGCGTTCTGGCATGGAGTACTGCAGTCACGTTTGGGATGGCTCTGCCAAGTACCAGCTCGATGCATTGGACTCGGTTGATCGCCGCGCTCGCAGAATAAATTGTAAATTTTGCCATTGTCTGTACTAAATGTAAATTATAAAGTTGTCTGGTTGACTAATTCATTAAACCGTTGGACACGAAATGCTTAAACCACTGTTTTTTTCTTCCGTCTGTTAATGATATACTTTTCTGGAAGTCATTGATGCGGGACCTCGCCGGATCACTCCAGCTCCAGCCGAGCTTACTTCAGATCCGAGGAAATCTCTCAGGTCGCGTTGGTCCACTCCAGCGCACCTTAGTATTTAGCACGTGTCCCGGTATTTCATCCTCATCCATTCAGGCTCTGCACAAAGGACTGTCAGTGATTCCTAAGGTGTGATTCCTAATATATTTGTTTAGTGAGCAATACCCTGCTATCATGCCTACTTCTATTCTTAGTTTATATTTGCTAAGTCGTGTTTGCCTAAGTGTGTTAGAATTGTTTTCCTTGTCTGCAGTCTGTAGTGCGTTTCCATATTATTATCTGTGCATGAGTCTGTAAGCTGTTTTTGTAACCATCCGCTAAGAGACGATTAATGAAAATTGAAAGAAACCCAAAGGAAAATAGAAGGTCATGGAGAAAAATCGCGGGGGTTCGTTCGCACAATGCTCTAACTTTTTTTATGTGTTCCTCGCTTTAGCCTCGGATGTAGCTCTCCAAGCCTGTTCTAGTTCGGAACTCAGATTGCTACCGAAGATACATCTCATATCAGAGTAACATGTATATGCTACAGTCTAGTGCCACGCTATAATTCATGTATCAGTATTATATTACAAAAGCTTGCGTGCACAGCACCGCCGCCTGCCGGCATGGCTCACGTACAGTGCTGTCGGCATTCTTGCATATTGCACACGATCTGACATATCGGTGCGCGAACATGACCCTGTTCGGGGCCCCGGTTTGAATTTCTTGCTTGTAATGCAAGTTATAAGCGCATGGCTGATGTTTTCTTAATGACTTACCCGAGTATACCTCCTTATGTGTAAAAATTTCGAATGATAAACTTTGGAGATGAAATAATTATGAAGTTAATTTATATTTTACAGGAAATCAACGCTCCTATAGACGCTCAGCACGAAGTGAGTTAAGAAAAAAATTTAAAAATTATAATTAGATCAAAAAGGTCACCCTGAGTCCATGGATTGTAAAATTATATTAATAAAAAAAACGCTCTTATAGATTAATTCTTTTTAAACATAACACAAGACAAAGTCTAAAAACGAAGTTAGTTTTGCGGTTCTGTTTTTGGTGGTTGAACTTCTTCTAAAGTAGTACGGAATCTGCAGTGGCTAGTCCAACTTGCATTTGGATTTTTTTGAAGAAAAGGCTCACAAAAGAAACCCCTAAATATAGAAAATGCTTGACACATATGTACTTATAAGGGAAAAAGGAGGGGGCACTGAGATGGCCGTTCCATATACCGTGCCAAGACACATTAACTCTTGTTGAAGTCGGTAAAATAGAAAAATAAAAACATGGGTAAGTGCCTACATTTCGAAATACGACAAGGGCCTGTAGCTAATAAATTTATTCGAAACAAAGTTGAAGGGCTTTTAAAAATGGATTTCTAGGCTATAAATTTGAAGTTATCGTGACAGTAACTTAAAACTAAAGCTGAATTTATTGCCGTATTTCGAAGCATTGAGACACTTAAACCCCAGAAAGCTGTCACCACTTCAGTTAGATTTTTTGCATCATCCTCGCTGTTTGTTTACTTATTCGTGGGAATCGAAGTTGCTATTAAGGAAGAAATTTCGCCAGCAAAATTGTATAGACTGCGCCTACGCATGGTAGAGTTTGCGTGTGACCAATTAGGAAGAAACAATACTTTGGCTCAGCCAATAGGCATAGAACAGATGATTTTGTGGTAAATCTTTACAGAAAAAGGCGTGGCCTGGGACCCTGGAGGTGGAGTCCAGCAAAAGCTGGGAGACCAAGGGAGGAGAGGTGAACAGGCGACGGCTCCAGGGACAGACAAGTTTCGGTGCTCGAGAAATGTAGACGCGTTTTACTAATTAGGAAATAGTAAAGAATTTTCTCTTGTAAAAATTTGTGACTTCATTAGTATTAATAGAAATTAAAATCTAATAATTAAAATTTTATAAAGCTACCGTGATTGTAATTAAATATTAATATAGTAGAGTGTGGTATTTGCGAGCTACGGGAAAGCTGACGGTCAACTGGACGGAGTTTTCGGTGACGTATTAACTCTGTTTATTTAATTATCGCTACCTGAATTCGTACCTAAATTTCGTAAGAATAACCTAGACTTTGAGACAATATTTCTGAGCAGAATACTGTCAGAAATGAATCCAGAAACCGCCATGGGTGTTATTTATGGCGCAAATAAAAGGAATGATTCTGTTTCCTGGAATTCGATAGAATGGACATTATTGGCCATGTTCATTGTGATTACATTTATTGTCATTTAGTACTTATGCATGAATAAAAGGTGTCGAGGGTTAATACTCTCTCTTGAATGGGTTAGAAGTCTGCTGACAGTGTTCAGAAGGGGAGAACCAACAGGAATATGGATATAGTCGATTTAACGTAAAATTAACAATATGATACTTTGGTAGTAGTGGATAAAATGGAGATACGAATTCAGGTCTTGCGCTGTACATTATATGCTTTTAGATGACTAATGTAATTGTGTGTGTTTTCGTCTATTCTTATAGGGTTACAGGTAGAAATAAGTTCTGTCAGGTGTAAATATTTTAAGTATGAACTAGTAGTAATAATGTAGTAGTTTTTTAGATGTGGTCGGGGAGTTTTTGACTTAGGCAAACCGTTTTCTCCCCTTTATTAGCATGACCTAGGAACGGGTTGCCTGGCTAAATAGTTGACCGCCAGGTCGATATTTAGTCTAAATAATATTTCAGTTTCGTTTTTTTTCTATTGTACTTGATGTTGAAATAAGTGACCTAAGAAATTTGCTCAGAATAAAATTTAACTTCTAGCATTTACTGCCTTTTCTTTTATTATTATAGTCTACCTTACCTCAAAATTCTAGTTAGGGAAGTTGAAATAAAAGGTGATTTTCTCAGAATACAATAAGACATATAACTTTACTATTTCTATTGTGCTATTCAAACTTATATACTAGCGCTACGAGTTACAGTAAATTCTCAGCAAACAAACTTCAACTAAGTATAGCCAGCTGCATTTATGATGTTAAATTACTCGATAGGAAGTGAATAAAGTAAATAAAGATTTATTACGTTTAAAGCCTGAATCCATACTTGAAGCCTAGCTTAAGGTCTAAGTTATTCATCTTGACACAGTCTAAGTAAATTAGCTAAAATTTTTTAAATCACTGAGGCTAAATGAATCAAAAGTACGTAAGTCGAATAAAACGCTGTGTAAGGAAATTAGACCGTAATTGCTGTGCATAAGAGTCAAAAGAGAATTAACCGTAAGAGACTTGTGTCTTATGTAACTGTAGCGACAGGTTTTTTTGAAATAATTTCTTAACGACGGAACGAGTCGACGAGCTGCGTTGATGTAAACAAAGGTTGGGGTGAGCGAGACTACAAAGACATTCAGGTAAGAAATGTATCTAAATAGGGAACTCAAAAAAAAAAAACGTAGGAAGGACAAAAGGATTTGTAGAACTGGTGACATCCGAGGTTGAGTGGGAAATTAGTTTTCATGCATTGATTCAATTTAGGTAATCTAACATAGTACATGGCTGATTGGTGGCGTGCTGGCGGCGTAATCTCGACACAACAATTACACGTCCTCTCATTGCAGTCGGCTCCGACCGATTCTGGCCAGAATCAAACATATATATATATCAAATTTATACTAAAAACAAAACCATGGTTTCGGGGCGAGCTCAAAGCTCAAAGAGAAGTACCCCCTTTCTTCTGGAAGGATGTGGGAAGTAAATTTAGCGCTTAGAGCGAAAAAGGAGCCGATTTCTGCAGCCCCAATAACCTGACTTTTCCAGGGCCGTTTTCACGGCGTAGGTTTTTCCCAAGTGTCCGCTGGATTACGGTTAGTTCACGATGGCCAAAATTGGCAAATACAATGTATCAGCTGACCTATCAATCTGCTCTGAAATTGCACATAGAACTAGTCTAAACTCTCAAGTCAACCACTTTGTTGAAACACAAGATAACTAGCTGTAATTAGAATCTATAATAGATCAGGCAGAGTGATTCGGGAAAGCCTACATTGTCCACCCAGCGAAGTGTACTTAACAATTATAGGCATTTAACTAACAATAGCATTTAACCGGATACCCACGTTGTCACAAGTTCTGAAGTCCCACCGTCCAAATGACTAGTTAGAGTAACATTCTATATACTCAGTCACTTGAATTGATAAAATAGACGATCAGACCAGCTGTGCCATCACATAAAATTGGTGCCGTGACCAGGATAGAAATCCTCTGAGTCACGGAAATTGTTGCCGTTACATGACCAGGAATCCATTGTACGTGTTGAAGTTACAATACGACTGGATTTAATATTAGAAAAAAAAAATATATAAAAAAAAACACAACGTAGAAATCGTGACAAGAGTATAATAGAAATTTCAGGAGATTGGACGGGAAACACACACAGTGCATGGTATTTTTTAGAAAGGAAATTTTTGTTGTTGCATGATATTGTAAAGAATTGTTTTACTTCTATCGATACACAAATTAAGTGTATCTATGATATTGTATACTTATAAATGTGGTATTTACAGGACTTAAATACAACGACTGCGACCGATGCAAATACCACTACTTGTTACTCTAAAAATAATTTTCAAATAACATCTGGGGAACTATCGGAACTAGGCTACGTATAGACGTTTAAACTCTAGTATAGATACCACTTGTTGCCACGACTTTAGACTCTATTATTAGGAGAGGATTGTGCAAAAAACTGACTGGCTTGTGACGGCTCACGGGTGAATGTAAATAAGAGCGTACAAAAAAAAAAAAAAAAAAAAAAAAAACAAACAAAAAAAAAATATATCAATACAATATGCCTTTGGAAAAGGGTAAGGGTAAACGTTCTATGAGACGGGTTGGAGCCGCCGAGGCTGGCGCAGGTAGTTCAACTGCGGGGGAGCGCCCGGACCATGCGATAACTGTAGGAAACGAGACCTTAGAGTTGATATTGAAAAAGATAAATGAATTCGAGGGAAAGTTGAAGGAGTTAACCGCAATAACTAACGTTAGACAGAACGGTAACGAGTCAAATTCTACACGCGCTACTATGGAGGTAGATAGGGACGGTAGCGAAACACAGGGGTCTACTAGTTCTGCGTGCGCCACTTCGATTCTAGCGCCGTCGGAAACGCGAAACTTGTACGTTGTACAACCCTCGGTTAGTAAACCGAGTTTTGATGGAAAACCATTTACAAATCCTATTACATTTTTAAAACGATTAAAAAAGTATATTAGGGCAGTAAACGGATCGGATCGCGAGCTAGATATAGCGCTGGGGTGCATTACAGGTAACGCTCGAAAGGTTATGGATTTGTACTCGAAAGGGTGGATTACTTTCGCCGATTTCGAAACAGATTTTAGACGTACGTATTGGACTGAGCAAATACAAGAGTCCGTTAGGTATAGACTTATCCATTCAATGTATTCGAAGGATTCGGGGATGACAATGTCGGAACATTTCGCGGAGCAGGCCGAGTCAATGCAGTCGTTGACCATCGCGTTTAGTGAGCGAGATTTAGTGAATTCTATTATGCGACATTATGCGATAGATATACAGAGACTATGGTTTACTAGGACCGATGAAGTTAGTATCACGAGCGGGGCTAATTTTCTGAGAAGTCTGGAGCAAAACATTATCGAGAAACCCATGGGAGTCCCTTTTGGCGTAGTTGGTAGACATAATAGAGGAGGCAGGTACAACAGGTCGGACTCGGCTCGACCCATTACAGCGACGATGTCAGCTAACGCGTGGCTAGGCAGGGGAGGCGCGAGCAGAGGACGAGGTTACCGTCGGGGTCGTTTAGGCTATGGGACGAATTATAATAGGACGGCGACACCTAGAATTGAGCAAGTGAGGGCTAACGCTAGGCCGGCTATTACTTTTGTAAAAGAGGGTGAGGATTCTTCTATGTCGAAGACTGTGGGGGAGAGCCAGACAAAAAACTAATATCCCCTACACCATCGAGGTCCGTTAGGTTATCAGCGTGTAAAATAGGGGAAGAGATGACCTCGAATGTTGGAAAGATGGAAGTGGCTTACAGGGTTCTTATTAAAAACGGTTGGCAACCAGGGAAGGGGTTAGGAGCTAGCAAAGGAGGGGCTAGACAAGTATTGAAAGTCGGCACACACTATGATGAATATGATTTTCGACCGGAAATTAGGAGCATAGGGATTTTATTGGAGAATCAATTTGACAACATTGTAGAATGCAACGAAATAGGCAGTGCGTGTGGGGTTTGTGTAAAGAGAAGTTCGAGTATGTATACGATGATTCATGAACTCGACGAACCGACTGACGTGGGTGTTGACTATTCCTTACCTAGATTACCTGAAGTGTGCGTGTGGTTATATGGGAGAAACATAAAAGCTCTTATTGATACGGGGAGCCAGATTAGTGGGGTAACTAGAGAATTATACGATTCCATTCTTAGAGAAAGAGGTGATTTGCCCGAAGTTGCTATTCCCACGATACAGGTACAGGGGGCGTTTGGTTCGCGTAGTGAGAGCACAAACCGGTTGGTGTTAATAGAATTCAAGTTGGGTAGTTCAATTGTAGAGGCACCGGTACTCGTTATGCGACGATTACCTAGGTCTTTGATATTGGGATACGATTGGTTGGAACGAGTAAAAGGAATAATAAACTGTGGGCAGGAACGAACATTAACAATAGAACATCTGGGGGTCAGGACTTGTGTTAGACTGAACTCGGAGTGTCAAATTGATCGGTTGGGAGGGGCTTCTAATGCCTCAGTTATCAACTCAATATTAAATCAAAATAATGAACCCGAGGAGATTAGTGTGTCAAAGGGAGGGACGGACGGTTGTAAGAGTAAAGAGTTCCAATTAGACGATTCGAACTTAACCATTGAGCAAAAGGAGCTTTTACTACCTGTCCTAGACAAACGTTGTAAAGTGTTTACGGACAGGTTAGGTTTAACCGACAGATACGAACATGCCATTGAGTTACTAGACGAAACCCCTTTTGTGAAACACAGTTATCCAATACCTCTGGCATATAGGGATCAGGTTAGAGGGGAGTTGGAGGAACTAGAGAAGCTAGGCGTTATTAAACAAGCGGCGACACCGTATTGTAGCCCATTAACATTCACAAAGAAACGGGATGGTTCAATAAGACTCTTATTGGATGCGCGCGAACTAAACAAAAAAAATGATAGGAGATGCAGGCTCACCGCCGCTTACATCTGAGATCTTACAATCTTTTAATGGGGTGAATTACATCAGTTTAATCGATTTAAACAATGCTTATTTTCAAATACCACTGCACCCGGATTCAAGAAAATACACGGGTTTCTCTTTTATGGGGAGAACATACACGTATTGTGTACTACCTCAAGGATTAAAAACGTCTGTAGCGGGGTTCTCGAGAGCGATGGATATCGTATTAGAAGGGTTACGAGAATTTTGCGTGAACTACTTAGATGACATCGTCATATTTACCACGGGAGACGTAAGATTACACTTAGAACATTTAGACCAAGTGTTGGAAAGACTTGAGGGCGCTGGACTAACGGGAAGACTAGGGAAGTGTAGGTTCTAGTGTGTAGAGGTGAAGTTATTAGGACACATAGTAAATACGAATGGGGTACGAATGGACCCTGAGCGAGTAGAGGCAATATTAAACTTCCCCATACCTAGGACAATTAAACAATTACGGGGATTTTTGGGGTTGATAAACTATTTTCGGAAGTTCATATCAAAGTATAGTGAGGAGGTTAGGCCATTGTGTGACCTATTAAAACAAAACTCAAAATGGTCATGGACACAAGAAATAAACGATTGTTTTGAAAGGGTTAAGAGATTATTTTTAGATACTATACTCCTTACGCACCCGGATCCGAAAAAGACTTATTATTTGCAAACGGATAGTAGCAACTTGGGGATTTCTGGGTATGTTTATCAACTGAACGAGGCGGGAGAAGAGATGGTGATAGGATTTTGTAGTAAATCATTATCAGAAACGGAACAAAGGTGGACAGTTACTGAACAGGAATTATGGGCGATAATATTTAGTCTGTCGAAATTCGAGACGTACTTAAGAGGAGCTAAATTAGTCATTAGGACCGATCATAAAAGTCTGATATTTTTGCAATCGTGTAAACTGCTGAGTGCGCGAATGATACGTTGGGTGCACTACATAGGACAGTTCGACTATACAGTTGAGCACGTGAAAGGCCGATTAAATACAGTAGCAGACGTGCTATCTCACCATATAAAGGGCACAACTGACGTTTTAACTAACAAAGCTACGGGACCTGAAATGAATTTGTTCAAAGTACCTCTAGGGCGAGTGGTACGAGACAAATGGCGGGAAATAGTTGATTATCAAGGACGCGATGAGGTAGCAAGCGAGATAATTAAACGGATGGAGACCACGGGAACATCCGAATCAAAATATTACACACTAAAAGAAGGGATTCTTTATCGGACAGATATACATAAATCTACTGCGAGATTATATGTACCTAAGGAATTACAACGAGATTTGATTATTAGCATACATGAGGAGATAGGCCATTTCGGACGTTACAAGGTTTACGCGTTAATGAAGCGACGTTACTATTTTACTAATATGTCACGTATAATAGGCAAGGTTGTGAGAGCGTGTGAGATATGTCAGAAATCTAAGCACGTGAGAGAGACACACACGGGGCCGATTAAAACGGTGTTAGCAAGAGAGATAGGAGAGAGAGTTTTTTGTGACATTTACGGGCCATTACCGGCAGGAAAATTCGGTTTCAAATATATATTCGTGATGCAGGATGCTTATAGTAAGCTAATCAGATTATATCCATTACGTCAAGCGAGTAGTAAGGCGACACTCACTTGTGTAAAGAAGTTTCATAAGCAAATCAAGATCAAGGCATTGTGTTCTGATAATGGGTCTAACTTTACTTCGGCTGTTTTTGAGACAGGAGTCTAACAGTTAGGTATAAAACTAACACACACATCCATCAGAAATCCGCGACCGAACTCAACAGAAAGGGTAAACAAAGAACTAGGTAGGCTATTTCGTACTTATTGCAACAAATCGCATCGATCGTGGGTAGACCTGTTACCAGACATAGAGGATTGTTATAATCAAGTGATACACACCACTACAGGGTATTCACCTAACGAGATAGTCTGGGGAAATATGACCTTTTTGTCGACCGACATGTTTGATAACACAACAAATAGGTCTAATTTACAACAGGATGAGTTAGAGCATATAAGACAGAAAGCTAGAGAAAACATAGTGAAGGCAGCCGAGAGTAGGGAGATCCATTATAACAAAAATCATAAGTTAGTTCAGTTCGAGATAGGTGATTTAGTAAAACTAAAGACTTTTGCGAGATCCGACGCGGACAAAAAGATAACAAGAAAATTCATGCGTCTTTTTGAAGGACCCTTTATAATAGGAGCTGTACCATATAATAATGTGTACACTCTGATTGAACCACACACGAACAAAATAAGAGGGAATTATAACGCCATCCACCTGTTCCGCTATTATAAAAACGACTAATAATATAGGGCCTTAGTAGGCATTGAAGCGAACAATGGGGAACCCAGGGGTGTTGGCGCCACTCTCATAAAACAAGTAGCGCAATTCGTACAAACAAAGAAAGACTTGGGTTGCGTATTGTTGCCGAAGACTTTGAAAATAGATAAGTGTGTACGTGGATGAGAACAGAAAGGAGATAACGGAAATGAACAGATAGCGGTTTGACTTTATTTAATGAGTGGGAAAATATATTTTAAAACTCGCCTAGTATAACGATAGGAATCCTAGATAGGTAAGGCGTTTTCAAAATCTATTTTGGGGGAGTATGAGATGGCCGTTCCATATACCGTGCCAAGACACATTAACTCTTGTTGAAGTCGGTAAAATAGAAAAATAAAAACATGGGTAAGTGCCTACATTTCGAAATACGACAAGGGCCTGTAGCTAATAAATTTATTCGAAACAAAGTTGAAGGGCTTTTAAAAATGGATTTCTAGGCTATAAATTTGAAGTTATCGTGACAGTAACTTAAAACTAAAGCTGAATTTATTGCCGTATTTCGAAGCATTGAGACACTTAAACCCCAGAAAGCTGTCACCACTTCAGTTAGATTTTTTGCATCATCCTCGCTGTTTGTTTACTTATTCGTGGGAATCGAAGTTGCTATTAAGGAAGAAATTTCGCCAGCAAAATTGTATAGACTGCGCCTACGCATGGTAGAGTTTGCGTGTGACCAATTAGGAAGAAACAATACTTTGGCTCAGCCAATAGGCATAGAACAGATGATTTTGTGGTAAATCTTTACAGAAAAAGGCGTGGCCTGGGACCCTGGAGGTGGAGTCCAGCAAAAGCTGGGAGACCAAGGGAGGAGAGGTGAACAGGCGACGGCTCCAGGGACAGACAAGTTTCGGTGCTCGAGAAATGTAGACGCGTTTTACTAATTAGGAAATAGTAAAGAATTTTCTCTTGTAAAAATTTGTGACTTCATTAGTATTAATAGAAATTAAAATCTAATAATTAAAATTTTATAAAGCTACCGTGATTGTAATTAAATATTAATATAGTAGAGTGTGGTATTTGCGAGCTACGGGAAAGCTGACGGTCAACTGGACGGAGTTTTCGGTGACGTATTAACTCTGTTTATTTAATTATCGCTACCTGAATTCGTACCTAAATTTCGTAAGAATAACCTAGACTTTGAGACAATATTTCTGAGCAGAATACTGTCAGAAATGAATCCAGAAACCGCCATGGGTGTTATTTATGGCGCAAATAAAAGGAATGATTCTGTTTCCTGGAATTCGATAGAATGGACATTATTGGCCATGTTCATTGTGATTACATTTATTGTCATTTAGTACTTATGCATGAATAAAAGGTGTCGAGGGTTAATACTCTCTCTTGAATGGGTTAGAAGTCTGCTGACAGTGTTCAGAAGGGGAGAACCAACAGGAATATGGATATAGTCGATTTAACGTAAAATTAACAATATGATACTTTGGTAGTAGTGGATAAAATGGAGATACGAATTCAGGTCTTGCGCTGTACATTATATGCTTTTAGATGACTAATGTAATTGTGTGTGTTTTCGTCTATTCTTATAGGGTTACAGGTAGAAATAAGTTCTGTCAGGTGTAAATATTTTAAGTATGAACTAGTAGTAATAATGTAGTAGTTTTTTAGATGTGGTCGGGGAGTTTTTGACTTAGGCAAACCGTTTTCTCCCCTTTATTAGCATGACCTAGGAACGGGTTGCCTGGCTAAATAGTTGACCGCCAGGTCGATATTTAGTCTAAATAATATTTCAGTTTCGTTTTTTTTCTATTGTACTTGATGTTGAAATAAGTGACCTAAGAAATTTGCTCAGAATAAAATTTAACTTCTAGCATTTACTGCCTTTTCTTTTATTATTATAGTCTACCTTACCTCAAAATTCTAGTTAGGGAAGTTGAAATAAAAGGTGATTTTCTCAGAATACAATAAGACATATAACTTTACTATTTCTATTGTGCTATTCAAACTTATATACTAGCGCTACGAGTTACAGTAAATTCTCAGCAAACAAACTTCAACTAAGTATAGCCAGCTGCATTTATGATGTTAAATTACTCGATAGGAAGTGAATAAAGTAAATAAAGATTTATTACGTTTAAAGCCTGAATCCATACTTGAAGCCTAGCTTAAGGTCTAAGTTATTCATCTTGACACAGTCTAAGTAAATTAGCTAAAATTTTTTAAATCACTGAGGCTAAATGAATCAAAAGTACGTAAGTCGAATAAAACGCTGTGTAAGGAAATTAGACCGTAATTGCTGTGCATAAGAGTCAAAAGAGAATTAACCGTAAGAGACTTGTGTCTTATGTAACTGTAGCGACAGGTTTTTTTGAAATAATTTCTTAACGACGGAACGAGTCGACGAGCTGCGTTGATGTAAACAAAGGTTGGGGTGAGCGAGACTACAAAGACATTCAGGTAAGAAATGTATCTAAATAGGGAACTCAAAAAAAAAAACCGTAGGAAGGACAAAAGGATTTGTAGAACTGGTGACATCCGAGGTTGAGTGGGAAATTAGTTTTCATGCATTGATTCAATTTAGGTAATCTAACATAGTACATGGCTGATTGGTGGCGTGCTGGCGGCGTAATCTCGACACAACAATTACACGTCCTCTCATTGCAGTCGGCTCCGACCGATTCTGGCCAGAATCAAACATATATATATGTTTACGCGAGAGTAGCTGGCGCGAGCGCCGAGTCTATTGTTGTATTGAATCGTGTTCTTCCTCTCTAACCCGCGGAAGCGCTCATTTGCGCGTCTTGCTCGCACTTCGGTTACGGCGGGTTTTTTGTATCGAGTCGTGCGCTCCCGCTCCAACTCGCGGAAACGCCAATCTTCCTATCCCGCTCGCGCATCGGTCGACGAGAATTTTTTATGCCTGCAATGACGCGGGATTACGGGGCGCGCGCAGTACCATTCGGAGTCAGCTAGCAACAGCCGTGCGTGCGGCTGGGTTTTTTGCGGCGCCCTTTTGCCCCGGCGGTTTGTACCCCAAGAAACGTACGTCTTGGGACCGCGACAGTTTTATGTGGGGGCGCGACCTTTTGTGCGTATTCGTGAACTCATCTTGTGGAGCGAGTCTGCTGTCGACCGACAACCTTAGCGGTTCCCCGCGCGTGGCTGACGTAATTTTGATCACGTGTCGTCTTTGAAACGCGTAGTCGCGAGACGTTAATTGTTACGTTTGAGTAGCCACGTTTATATTTGCGCGGGTGTGTAGTCATGGAATATTTGCGCAACGGGACGTCCGTTTTTTGAGGCGCCTGAGTTGTTTTTTCGCGCCGCGGTTTTGTTTGCCCAGACCTGATTGTTTTGGGACCGCCTCGCCCTGCACTGTGATATCGCTGGGTTTTTGGACATTGCACGCGTGTTTGTGACATTGTGTAGTTGTTGTGCCGGCCTTTGTGAGTTCGCTACGCTCGCCGGATCTACCTAGTAACACGCGTGCCCAGCTGCGTTTAGCGACGATAAAGTTCGCGGTAGTTAAGTAATTGTGGACCGCGCTGTCATTGACCGCTGACCTTGTGTGTCGTGAACCACGTACTTTATTTTATTCGCTTGAGTGTTTGTGGGAGTTGAAGCCAGCCTGAACGTTCGACATATTTTGACCGTCGCGTTCATTGTTGCGGGTTGCGACCCACTGTGCTGCTGCATTGAGCACTCCACTCATAGGAGGCGAACGAACGATTGGAGCTGTGTTCGTGTTTGACGTGTCTGGGAGCTGATTGGTGCAAAGGACCTACGGTTGCAAGCCCCACACACACACCTACACACCCCTTTACACTTTCACGTCACATACTGTCCCACATCCACTACAGGGGGCGTCGCATCGAGTGTCGTCGCATGCATCAACCAGGTTAGTGGCCTTCTATTTTCCTTGTCTATGTCGAAGGCTGTCGCTGCCCGAGTTGACGATTGCCGTAGTAGTGCTAGTAAAAGCCGCCTGTTATTTCCACTGATCGGCTAGTGAGACTCGGATATTACTATCCGACTCGGATTGGATACCGTCATCCGTACTGATCACTTGTAGTCTCACTAGTCGGTCCCCCCTCGACCTGTCCGGGCTCGTTCCTCTATGGGCCCGGGAACTCAGCCCTCGTCTGGACAGGCAAGGGGCCGTAACACTTGGTAGCAGAGCGTGGTTTCGCGCCTTTTGGTTAAGCGGCTTTTACACGTTCGGCGCGTCGATATCGATATTTGTTGCGCGTATTTAATTCGTCGCGTATCTCTGTCGGTCACACGTTTGTAGGCGCGGTACGCCACGTGTCGGACCGATACGCCGCGTTAACGGCCACAGATTATTGTACCGCTACACCACGCGTTTTTGTAGCAACGCCGCGTTTATTTACCGCGTGCCGCGCGTTTGTTAACCGCGACCTTGATTAGCGTTCTGCACGTGTTGGTGTTTGCATCTGTGCTTGTTCTACTTCCTTGTTGTTTTATTTTTTGGTTTCGTGCTTCCTTGTAATTATTCTCGCGCAGTCTCGCCATGCCTTCGCATAAGCCTCCGGTGCGCCGTATGCAGGATGAGCTGCGGTGGGCAGCTAGCGCGCATGCGCTTATTACTCGTCCAGACAGGACGGCTAGCTTGCTCCACCGCCTTGAGCAGCTCCCAGCCAGACGAGCCCATTTTGAAGAGGCCTATTCGGAATTCCTTGCTACAGTGGAGGACGACGAGGCGCGAGAATCGGCCCAGAAGGACTACGAGCAGTTCTTCGAGTTCACAGACGATGTGCTCGAGGCTGGGGCCAAAATGAATCGTGAGGCTCGACAGAGCATGCTGTGCGAGTCGCCTCGCCCGCAGCCGCAGCCCGCCCTATTGGGTCGGCTGCCTACTTTGGACCTTCCACACTTTGGTGGGCGGCTTCAAGACTGGATGGGGTTCATCTCCATCTTCGACAGTCTAGTCCATACCCGCCGCGACCTATCCCCAGGCCAAAAAATGGCCTATTTGCGGACCTCCCTTCAAGGGGAGGCACTTGGGGTAGTCTGCCATTTGAAGTTGTCTGACGCCAGCTACTCCACGGCCAGAGAACTCCTCGAGAGGCGCTACGCCAATGTGCGCCGCCTTGCTGACGCGCACATTATGGAGTTGATGTCCCTCCCGGTTTTGAAGGACCTAGCACGTCTCCGGGAGGTGATCATTGACCCAGTCGTGGTTGCTTGCAACGCCCTTCGACAACTTGACTTACCGGTGGATCAGTGGTCCTTCTGGCTTCTTCACCTGGTTCTGTCCCGCCTGCCTCTCGATCTGCGGATCCGATTTGAAGAGAGGTACGGCGGGGACGGGGCTAATTATATACCCCCGTTCAGTGACCTCTTAAAGTTCCTTGAGGAACAGAGCCGCCAGGTGGAGAATGCCGTGGCCTCGGGAACACCGGCAAAGGAGCCGGCGCGACCGACGCCACCTTCTAAACCCACGACTTCCACCAGGGGTTCCAAGCAGCCAGAATTAGCGCAGGAGACTGGACGCCGCCCAATTCTAAACTTTAGTGGTCTTGCTGCGACCGAGGTGACCCCCTGTCACTATTGCCGTGCTTCCACGCACACGACGACTGACTGCCCTAAATTCTTGGAGAGACCGCCCAAGTCCCGTAGGGCCATCGCTAGGGAGCGCCGTTGGTGCTACTCTTGCTTAGGTCGGCACTTACAACGAAATTGCCAGCACCAACGGCCTTGTCCCCATTGTCAGGGCAACCACCTTCCTATTCTTTGCCTCGACCGCAATGGCGTCGGTAGGCAGGAGGTGGTTGAGCGGACACCCGGCAGGAGTGGAGTCTCCTCACCGGTCACAGGCCCAGCCGATAGAAGGCGTGGTGACACTGTTAGTGCGGCCCCTGGTTTTGATAGGGCTTCACCCCCCCCTCGGGCGGGGGTGCAGCCCTCCAGGGGCGGGGGCGTTCCGCCCTCTGTCAACCCTGAGGGAGGTTTTGCCGTCGCTCAGCCTGATCCAAGGAGATACTCCCCTCCTCTGGCTGAATACCCCAGGTTGCAGCGACACCTTCCTCGATGGCCTGGACACCCTCTTCCGCACTACGTCGCCCCGCGGCTGTCGTACATGGCCAGACCCCCTCAGACCGGGAGAGACGCTTGGGTGTACCCTGGGGGAACCCCACCTCTTGGTGTGGTCGAAGTTCCCCAAGAAGGCCCTTACGAGCGCCCAAGGCTAGAGGAGTTGCCCGAAAGGGGCAACTCCCGTTGACTTGCTGCTGCCTTGGCTCCCACCACCGCCACCTCACCTGACAATTTGAACGACCATAAGCCGGTCTGCCAGACTGTACTTTTACCAACGGCTTTGGTCAGGGTGTACAACCCGAAGGGTGAGTGGCCTATGGTACGCGCGCTGCTAGATCTCGGATCACAGCGCTGGATTGCGTCGTTGTGGTGGGTGAGCGCTTCGGGGCAAGTCTCATTGCACCTTGTCCTAGCTAAGTGCAAGGTTGCATCTATCAGGTCTCGTCTAACAATTCCTAAGTTGCACTTGTGGAGCCGAACTATTGACCCGGTTACTAAACCACGTCCACGCTTCTTGGAAGTCTCTGGTAAACATGGTGGACGTTTTTGCGTGGTCGGACAGTGAGATTGTCCTGTGTTGGCTTCGGACTTCGGTCCATAATCTTGGCTTTTTAAATACTCATGCGGGTTGCAATACCCTCTCAGCCATTTTGCAGCGTGAGTTTGGATTTTGGCAGGCCGACGAACCATTCGAAGCGTGATCTTCAATTGTATTCCTTGCTATCGTTTGGAGGCATCCATTGCATAGCTCGTGATGGGTGACCTGCCTGCGGACCGCGAAAAGGCTGCTCGACCTTTCGCTGGTGTTGGAACCAATTTGCCGGTCCTTTCTTAGTGAAGAGCTCTAACCTTAAGAATGCTCGGTCTTTTGAGGCCTACTTGTGCGTCTTTGTTTGCCTTGCAACCAAGGCAGTCCACTTGGGACTTATCAGTGCCCTCAGCACGGAGGCGTTCGTGGCCACTCTAGGCCGCCTCGTGAGCCGTCGCGGCCTACCCGATTTGGTTCGGACAGACTGCTGGACTAATTATAAGGGAACCAATCGTTATTTGAAGGAGGTCGTCGACTTACTTGTTGAGAGCAAGCACTGTGTAGGCACCGCCATGTCTAGAATGGGAGATCTTGTTATGCTTAAAGAATCTAATCTACTCCCACTATTTTGCGTCGTGGACGCATTGTTAAACTGTTATTTGGATCGGATGGCGTTCCGCGGGTGGCCGAGGTATTTGTAGGGGACTCAGTATTGCAACGTGCCGTGGTCACGTTGTCCCAACGGCCTATTAATTAGCGAATCTACATTCTTAGATTCGGAGCGGGGGATTGTTTACGCGAGAGTAGCTGGCGCGAGCGCCGAGTCTATTGTTGTATTGAATCGTGTTCTTCCTCTCTAACCCGCGGAAGCGCTCATTTGCGCGTCTTGCTCGCACTTCGGTTACGGCGGGTTTTTTGTATCGAGTCGTGCGCTCCCGCTCCAACTCGCGGAAACGCCAATCTTCCTATCCCGCTCGCGCATCGGTCGACGAGAATTTTTTATGCCTGCAATGACGCGGGATTACGGGGCGCGCGCAGTACCATTCGGAGTCAGCTAGCAACAGCCGTGCGTGCGGCTGGGTTTTTTGCGGCGCCCTTTTGCCCCGGCGGTTTGTACCCCAAGAAACGTACGTCTTGGGACCGCGACAGTTTTATGTGGGGGCGCGACCTTTTGTGCGTATTCGTGAACTCATCTTGTGGAGCGAGTCTGCTGTCGACCGACAACCTTAGCGGTTCCCCGCGCGTGGCTGACGTAATTTTGATCACGTGTCGTCTTTGAAACGCGTAGTCGCGAGACGTTAATTGTTACGTTTGAGTAGCCACGTTTATATTTGCGCGGGTGTGTAGTCATGGAATATTTGCGCAACGGGACGTCCGTTTTTTGAGGCGCCTGAGTTGTTTTTTCGCGCCGCGGTTTTGTTTGCCCAGACCTGATTGTTTTGGGACCGCCTCGCCCTGCACTGTGATATCGCTGGGTTTTTGGACATTGCACGCGTGTTTGTGACATTGTGTAGTTGTTGTGCCGGCCTTTGTGAGTTCGCTACGCTCGCCGGATCTACCTAGTAACACGCGTGCCCAGCTGCGTTTAGCGACGATAAAGTTCGCGGTAGTTAAGTAATTGTGGACCGCGCTGTCATTGACCGCTGACCTTGTGTGTCGTGAACCACGTACTTTATTTTATTCGCTTGAGTGTTTGTGGGAGTTGAAGCCAGCCTGAACGTTCGACATATTTTGACCGTCGCGTTCATTGTTGCGGGTTGCGACCCACTGTGCTGCTGCATTGAGCACTCCACTCATAGGAGGCGAACGAACGATTGGAGCTGTGTTCGTGTTTGACGTGTCTGGGAGCTGATTGGTGCAAAGGACCTACGGTTGCAAGCCCCACACACACACCTACACACCCCTTTACACTTTCACGTCACATACTGTCCCACATCCACTACAGGGGGCGTCGCATCGAGTGTCGTCGCATGCATCAACCAGGTTAGTGGCCTTCTATTTTCCTTGTCTATGTCGAAGGCTGTCGCTGCCCGAGTTGACGATTGCCGTAGTAGTGCTAGTAAAAGCCGCCTGTTATTTCCACTGATCGGCTAGTGAGACTCGGATATTACTATCCGACTCGGATTGGATACCGTCATCCGTACTGATCACTTGTAGTCTCACTAGTCGGTCCCCCCTCGACCTGTCCGGGCTCGTTCCTCTATGGGCCCGGGAACTCAGCCCTCGTCTGGACAGGCAAGGGGCCGTAACAATATATATCAAATTTATACTAAAAACAAAACCATGGTTTCGGGGCGAGCTCAAAGCTCAAAGAGAAGTACCCCCTTTCTTCTGGAAGGATGTGGGAAGTAAATTTAGCGCTTAGAGCGAAAAAGGAGCCGATTTCTGCAGCCCCAATAACCTGACTTTTCCAGGGCCGTTTTCACGGCGTAGGTTTTTCCCAAGTGTCCGCTGGATTACGGTTAGTTCACGATGGCCAAAATTGGCAAATACAATGTATCAGCTGACCTATCAATCTGCTCTGAAATTGCACATAGAACTAGTCTAAACTCTCAAGTCAACCACTTTGTTGAAACACAAGATAACTAGCTGTAATTAGAATCTATAATAGATCAGGCAGAGTGATTCGGGAAAGCCTACATTGTCCACCCAGCGAAGTGTACTTAACAATTATAGGCATTTAACTAACAATAGCATTTAACCGGATACCCACGTTGTCACAAGTTCTGAAGTCCCACCGTCCAAATGACTAGTTAGAGTAACATTCTATATACTCAGTCACTTGAATTGATAAAATAGACGATCAGACCAGCTGTGCCATCACAGCACGTAGGTTTTAGTGGATCCAAGACCAAGGTTTTAAACACAGTTTTTAGTTGATTTAAAAATAAAAAATTGACATTTTTAAACCAGCTTAACGGATATTATTAGGTATTAATTAATGAAAGAGTTACGTAAACTCGGAGTAATACTTACGCTGACTAAGTTTGATGCCACTGGGTCTGAGTGGTAAGATTACAAAATCGCTATTTTCCTATAACTTCCACCAATCCAAACCGCACACAACTTGCAATACGAATATTTAATATTCATATTCAATTTCCTATCTGATTGAACGAGAGGCGCGGAGTAATTAAAGGTTCTTACTTCCTGAACTATGAGGGCTATCTACATATATTTGGCTCGCAATTATTTTATATTTGAAGAGGAATTATTAGTTCATGAATTCATGATTTTATGAACTAGGACCGAGGAATTTTATCGCACTATTATAATAAAGGTGACAGTTTGTATGTGTGTAAGTGTAAGTGTTTATGTTGTTACTCTTTCACGCCTCAATTACTGAATCGATTTGGCTGAAATTTGGAATGGAGATAGATTATCATATCTTGGATTAACAACATAAGCTACTTTTTATCCTGGAAAATCCATGCTTCCGCGGCATTTGTGAAAACCCGAAATTCACGGGTGGAGCCGCGGGCACCCTATAGTTACCTTTATGAAGCCCATTTGTATCCCGTGCTTCCGCCAACGTGTTCGTCGTGGTTCGTCGGATGGGTCGTCGTCTGGGTATGGGTATCAAAAGTCATAATTAGAAATTTTTTCATTCACATAGGCCTCCCCTTAAAATGAGAGGGATTAGGTATTTTGGCCAAAGCCTACCATGGCGACCAAGTGTGCGTTTGCTTCGAACATTGCGGTGAAAAGGGCAGGTTTCCTCACGATGTTCGTTCAACGTTAAACAAGTGATATTTAGTTTCCACATACCTACGCACATATCGCCAAAAACTCAGAGACGTACCCGCGATTCGGACCCACGACTCCTTGATGAGAGGTAGAGGTCTGAGACAATAGTGAAATTTTGACACACCTCTTCACCATCAGGTGAGATTGCAGTACAGTACTTATTTGTATACTGTAAATAATTGGTCAAGTGCGAGACGGGCTCGCGTACTATCAAGACCAATTACAATCAAAACACCTCTACCCACCCAACTTAAAACTAGCAAAAAATCACGTTTATTGTATGGGATTTTTATTCTAATTTTAAGTATTTGTTGTTATAGCGGCAACAGAAGAACACCATTTGTGGAATTTCAAGTGCTATTTCTAGCAATCATTGTTCAAGAGATACAGCCTGGTGACAGACGGACGGACGGACGGCGGGACGGACGGACAGCGAATTCTTCGTAATAGGGTCCCGTTTTTACCCTTTGGGTACGGAACCAGAAATTGGTTGTCTGTAAAGTCGGTTTACGGACGATAGATTTACGTGATAACGTCATAATTAACCTCTCCATCGTTTGTTTTATCGTGCCTCTCTATCGCTTGTTGCGCGCTCTCGCCGCACTGGCTCCGGTTGAACGTTACGCGGAACGTTACTATTTTTCATGTGCGTTGCTGGTGTTCATCAATTTATTAAACGTTATCACGTCAAAAAATTAAAACTACTTAAAATTGATTCGTTAAATAATACTAGTGCAAAAGTTAGTGTTTCTGTTTCCACAATGTAAGTCTCTACTAAGAACTTATTAAAGCTCCCGCCGTCGACGCGCTTCGGCAATAAGAAGCATATAAATAGCCGACTGCGCTCATGAATTCTTAACAAACCGGTTAGTAGGTACACGAGACAAACTTATAAATTTTAAGTACAAAATACACATTGATGTTATTTATAACAAAGAATAGTTATTTGTTATGCAAGGCCGCAAAATGGATTTTTGGGCCGAGTGTCAAATTTGAATGCTGAGCGGCGAAGGATTCTAGGGTTGAACCCTGAGCGCAGCGAGGGGTTCAAAATATAGAATCCTGAGCAGAGCGAGGCATTCAAAGACACGAGACCCAAAAAAATTTGCGGCCGTACGTAACACAAAATTTTTCATCTCACCACAGCGAGGAAAATTACTAGAAGATCACTTGGATCGGCATTGCGAGTATGCTAGATGTTGTCTGTAGTAATACTTTGCAATAACTTCACTCACTTAATTAAATTTCCACTTTAAATCTTCAATCATGTTATTACTAAACATTAATGAATAAAAACATGATATTATTATTATCATTCATCACGATTAGAGAATTGAGAAATTCTTTTTTCTATTCTACTTTTTTTTAAATGCGTTTAGAAATGTCAATTTCTAAGAACCAACGATAATAGAAAATTTAAAAAAAAATAACAATAATTAGATAAACAATGAGTAAATATCATGGATTTAATTAAGTTCCTTTATTATTCATAAAACTAAATAGGAGTTATTATTTTTATCGATATTCTAAGAAAAATGTAAAAAATAAAAAGTAATGTACCTATACAAACTCTAAGGTCGAACTTCGTTACTGACCGTATGCGTGATTAAAAAAAGTCTTCATGACATTATAGACGCAATACGAGAGTACGTCATGTTCGTTTTTGGAAATGCTTTGCGGCCCTAGGGCGGGAAAGGATTTTCATACTACTTTCTCGCCCTAGGGAGGAAAGAAAATTCTTTTGGTCCCTAGGGAATATAATAGCATTTTCCGCCCGCATTTTGGGCATTAAAAATGCGTTTTCCGAGCGGGTGAGATGAAAAAATATTAGGTGTCTCCCGTTCCCTTAAGTTTGTTAAGACATGCGTTGGAATTATGCTTGAGTCAAAATTGTCAATTTACGACGTAACTTAAGAGTGTCATGTGTTCAATTATTGATTAGATAATTGCCATCATATTATTTGGCATTTCATAATCTAGTTTTGTCTCAAAAATATTTGAAAATATGTGTATAACTTTCTCATTAGAAAGTTTAAGGTAAAGGCTAATTACTCACTTAGCGGTGGAAGCTCTATTTTGATGCAAGATATTTGCCATGTTTCACACAAACTTAAAACAATGACATATTTAGAAAATTAATAACATTTACTAAAAAGTGTCTCAAAAAAAACACGATTTTCATAGATTTTCATTCAAAAACCATAAACCGAAAAGTGTCATTTTTAGCATTTTTCGATAAATTAAACGTATTTTTTTAGGATAAAATCCAAGATATTTTGTTATTTCTGAATTATAGTAATTTAATTCAATTAACATTCAATGTCACTGATTATTTACTATTTTAATAAGTTGTATATTTATTTTACTATAAATTTTTTTGTAATACCATTTTCGACGCAAAATTGCATCAGCGCCAAGGAATTCCTTTTTAGTATGGAAAGAAACGCGAGGCACGCCGCGCCGCATAAACGCTCTTAAAGTACCTAATGTAGAGCCATGCTATAGGTTCCTATAAATCACTGATCTTATTACACTATAGTAGTGTCATTATCTCGCTGCAGACTCGGTCATAAATCATTCGAGTGTTTCGTTCTTGTTGTTCTTTTCAAAAAAGGCATGTTTTCCTCTGTTCGGTCACGTGGTTTTTCTACAGTCACGTGGGTTGTCCATACATTTTTATCTATTGTCGTGAACGCTAAACGACTGTTACTTTGTCTAGCCCCGCTGGAGGTTTTCCATATTGCCTTCAGTACCGGCCAACCTTTAACCTTTGATCTGTTGTATCAGAGTGAGAAATGTTGTGATTATATTTATATCAGTCACTATCAATTCCAATGATTATACAATGTTAATTGAATAGCGTTGCATTGCAGCTGTAATTAGAGCTGAAATTAGTTTAGTTATCGGTTGAGACTCAACAACTTCAGTAACTGAAGGTTCGCAGCGATCACAACTTTGCTGCAGCACTTCCAAACTACTATTATTGCAAACACCCACTAAGTACTTAGTGAACAGGAGTGGAAACTAAATGGATGAGAATGGTAGGTAGATGATAATACTACTCGTGCTGATTCACTGATTGACTGGCTGACTGACTCATTGATCACCTCTCCTGAATAATTTTGTATAAAAATTTTTTTTTTCATGGATGGGATCGTATCGAAGGGAAAAATTCATTAAGAACAAAAATATGGAGCTGATGATTGAGGATTTTGAAGACGGGTGAAGAGCACGGTCAGGGTATCGAAGATAGGGGGGGGGGGGGGGGGAGTTAGCTGAAAAAATTTTCAAAATGGCTGATTCAAAATGGCTGCCATTACAATTTCGCCGTTAGCTCGGAAAGTATAAAAGATGGAAGAACGGTTTCTTGACTAAAGATGATCAGAACACGAAGGTCTATTCGATGGCTACAAAAAAACAAAATGGCGGAATTTATTTTTTCATAGAAAATGACGGGAATTTCGAAAGGATTTTTTATGGGCGGGAAGACAGCACGCGGGCCACATGTGGCCCGCGTGCCCTACTAGTTGTAGTTGTAGTCATGACAAGTTAGTACTTGGCTACGATCTCACCTGATGCAGCTGAAAATTTCATTGTAGAACTTGGAAGATGAAAGTAAACTAACTGTTTATACACAGAATTGCGCCGGAACACCAAATTGCTTGGCCACCTTTGCTGGTAGGGTGATGACCAGGGTGGACTTAATAGTTACATTTTTGATTAGTTTTTTACACACTTAGGATATAATTCCTATAATATTTAAATACGAATCAAAATTATCACTCGCAGCGGGATTTGAACCCGCGTCACCCAGCTCTCGCGGCTGGTTGCTCTTACCACTGATTGGGTGAATTTTGATTAGTATTTAAAATTTATTGGTCTTAATAGATCAGACCTGAGCCAAATTAGTAAGTATAAATTGATACATTATGGAACCTGCGATCTCCCACTCGAATCCGAGTGCGCTCCACTGCGCTGGCGAGGTCTAGAGAGGAAGGAGGTAAAAATCACGTTTGTTGTATGGAAGCCCCCTTTAATAATAGCCCCCTTGTTATAGCTAATAGAACCTATTTGGGATAGGTTGTTGAAATAAAGCAGAGATACGGTTATATATATTAACTTGCTTTAATACTTTAACTAGAGACTACAATGGCGGTTATAAGTAACACTGAATAACACTGGCAACGGTTTTTCTAGTAGCGAAACGGAAAAAGGAACGAACCACATCCGGGTCGTCCACGCGGACCCTTGCGGGTCCCGGGGTAACTGATCGGGGCGATGGCCCCCTACAGTGGTGTCGGCGCCGCCTGCAACTACAGGCGGGGCACTTGGTGGGACCATTGCTGGTCCGTGGTGTCTAGTCCGTGGACTCCGCCGCGCTGCGATTCGAGCCCGCGGAATCGCGAGCGATCAGCGAGCGCAGCGGAGTGAGAGTAAGTCCGGTGGTGCTTGCAACCCGCCGCTCAGCGAGGTCGTGCCCGCCAGTGATGTTCCGGAGGGCGCCCGTCAGCCAGCGGCGAGGAAGCGGTATAGGTAGGTCTATGCCGACGTCAGGTCACGTGGCAAACCCCTGATATCCGGCGGCCGCCGATGGTATGGCGCGATGTCCCGCAGGTGCTGGGACCGCGCTCCGTCGGCGCGCGCGAACATAGAGGTGCTCAGGCGGCGAACGTGGTCGTCGAGGCTCTCCATGCGCAGGTCTCTGGAGATGACGAGCGACTGCTGCGCCCGCAGCGACTTGCGGCCCGGCTCGCTGACCAGCGCGAACCAGGCTGGGGCCGCGTAGGTGAGTCGCGTGCGGACGTATGCCTTGTACAGGCACAGCTTCGCACGGAGAGGCAGGTGGGATGCCAGCACGGGGCGTAGGAGGCCTCGCATGGCGCGCGACTGCGCAACCACGTTCTTCACGTGGGGTCGCATCATTAAGGAACGAACATTTATGTGCGACGCGCTTTTTATAGCCAGCTGATTTTAACAGTACAAAATGGCGTCGGACACAGATTGATCTATCAATTTTACACAGATTAAACAGCGTTCATGGTTTACTTGTGTGACGTTTGCCACAGCATATAAATAAACGACATACTTTCCAACAATAGCGGCGACGGAAATACGTCATCTTTGAAAATTTCAAGTGTATAACTATCACGATTCAAGAGATATACCTACCAGCCTGGTGACAGACGGCTGGATCGACGGATGGACGGCTAAAGTCTCCGATGGACGGATGGACGGTGGCGTAATAGGGCCCCGTTTTCACCCTTTGGGTACAGAACCCTAAAAATACACATAATTTATTTTCAAGTGACAGATTATAGCAAAACAAATTAATCTGTCCTGCTATTAAGTTAATTTTTACTCTGCCGACGAGAAACTTTTTTATTATCGCGCCCGACATTTCGCCGCATAAGGAAAATGGCCGAATTTCCTTCAGCGAACATCCCCGAGAGATTCACGACGTTATGGCGATTAAATCAACGCTCTTTATTTGATTTCTCCATTTGTTTTATTAAAAAAGAAAACACGACGCTGTCGCTTCGGCGTCGCGTCTTTGTTTTAATAATAAACAACGTCTGTCATTCTGTCCGTCTGTTGTTAATCTGATTGTGGGTTGCGAAAGTCATATCAATCATGGCTAATATCTGACTTTAATATCACTGCATATTATAAAACAAAGCCCTCCGCCATATATTTTTTTTCCTGCCACTTATAACCCGGGCGCCTTGAAATCAAGAGTGGATAGGCATTTCCTAGGCAAGCGCGTTCCACCTTAGACTGTATCATCAGACTTTCCATCACATTCAAACGCTAGCCTATATATATAGCTTAAAAAACTATCTTTTTTTACAAAATTTCTAAATTAGCTCTTGTCGGTCTAGTAGGAGGCTTCGGCCGTGACTATTTACCACCCTACCAGCAAAGACGTACCGCCAAGCGATTTAGCGTTTCGACGCGTTAGTGGTTACGTACTCTTTTCAAGTTAGAACGATAACACCTTCGATTTGCATCATCACTTATACCATCAGTACTAAGTAATCAGTGGTATATAAGTGGTACCATCACTACATCTACTAGGTACGACTACACGATACTATGTATCGTACATTTGAAAAAGTATTATACTACAATACTTTCAGGTAGTCAAAACAAATAACACTAAAACAAACAAAAAAATATCTCGGAAAATATTTGAACGAACACCCTCCTTCGAAAATGGAATTAAATCCTACCAAGCATATTCTCCACCGCAACTCAGTTCACAATCTGGTTAAAAATACAAATTCATACTTAACCACCATTTTTCCTTATCTTGAAGATCGTAAAGTTCAAAATGCATCATCAAAACGCAACGGACAGGACAGTCCCAAGATTCCAAACGTCACGAAATTTAATTTTAAATCCGCATAAAGTTTGCATTTGTTAGATTGAATTGGAATTGTGGAAGAAAAGTTCAGGGGCTGGCAACACCGTCTTTCATTGAACCATGATAAAAAAACCGGTCAAGTGCGAGTCGGATTCGCGTACTTAAGGCCCCGTACATTTTCATGATACAGCCGATCATAATATTATCATGGAGATGGTTGCTTTTCAAATTTTGGGAGAAACTGTAGTTGTTATCTTACTAATTTGAATAGGGTTACTAGTCTCTGGTTCGGTGATGCAAAGAGTTTGTTACACAGCATCGTACAGGAACGCTAAAGCGGCGGTTCGTGTTTGTTGATAAACTGGAAACCAGCCGCGGCTGAACTCTTCGACCAGACCAGACCTAAACCAATTTAAAAATGAAAACAAAATAACAAAATTCCATACCGGCCCGGTTTCGGTAATCGAACCCAGTAGCTCCACACAAATCTATAAATAGTATAAAGTTTAGTTCTAAACTTCATTAGCACTTTTACCTCAAACGAAGCTCACTTAAAAACCAATCAAAAACGAATGCTTCCCCGATATCGATAGCTGGGTACTTACTTTGGTAACGACACTTCACTATCGAATCTCCTCGAACTCAAACAAATGGCGTACCACAGAAAGCTAATATAAGGCATCGAGATCTCCAGTCTATTTCCAAAGGAGCTCACGACGAGCTCCTTTGAAACTTTCCACTCTGAACTTATTCGCGTGAATGCTGAACAAGTCTCACTATCTGAAGTTATTATTTTATACCTATATATCTGTTACAGATCAAGCTTTTATATTGTTGGTTACTGATTTTACCCAGACATTGGTTAACTTGACTTTCTCTATTACAACCTTTTTAAACGGGTAAGTTAAACTTGACCCAAAAACACTTCACTTTCCTTTTGAAATATTTTTGAGTAAGGAATTCAGTTTTTGTCTCAACCCATTTTAAATCCCCCCTACAGGGCCAGGGGGTATGGCAGATCTTTCTTTCCACGCACATGCAAACTATGGAACCAGCTACCAGCAACAGTGTTGCCTCAAAACTATAGCATGGGGTTATTCAAGTGGCGAATAAACTTTCCCAATTTATAGTTCCTCTGGTGCTGCAAATGTCCATGGGCGGTAGTGGTCGCTTTCCATCAGGTGATCCGCATGCTCGTTTAGTATAAAAAAGAGCACTTCGGCCTGTTTCCCATTTTATTGCACTATGAGCAGCTACTGATTTTTTTTTGTATAATGAACGCAAGAAAATGAGCAGGCGGGTCACCTGATGTTAAGCAAACACCGTAGCAGCACCAGGGGAATCGCAAATGCGTTGCCGGCTCTTTTAAGGAGTTTGTTTATTCTCCCCTTGAACAATCCCATGTTGAAGCTTTGGGGGAACGCTGCTGCTGGTATAACTCGCTACTCGTTCTATAATTTGCACGTGCGTGCAAAAAAATATCTGGTTAACTGGGTGGTCGAGGATTGCCAGTCATCCAGGTAGTAGGGATGGAACGCATTTCTGCGCCAAAGTGTATGCTCAGAGAAAGGGGAATGTTTGTCAATTAAATCTTGGTAAAATGAACCGCGTGTCCACAACATAGACACTCCGAGTATTATTTATGACAAGAACAGCAAAAGAGAAAAATAAAATTGTTATTTCCAAGAAACATTTTCCGGCTTCTGCAAAGCCTGGGCATTACCGACTTTGCGTAGTGAGTGGGTTTTGACTGTAACATATCTAGGTATCTAGGTTTTAGTCGTAAAGATTCATGACCAACAGAAAATGTGGGGACACAATTTCCAGTGAAATCCGAGCGTACGTCTGAAATATTTTCCGAGCGTTCGAATATTCAGTTGTGAAATACGGACATGCGCTTTGAAATTAAATGTCTGTGGTGCAGCGAGGACATTACAAATTAATTTTAATAAACGTGAACACTCGGACAGGACTACTACTGTGCTACTGTATAATTTGTACTATATAATTTGTGTGACAATTTGTACAGCTTTCGGATAAGTAGATGCCATTTGTTGGATTTAGCGACTGTATTTGAGCTTTTGTTGAAGTGCAAAATTCTAGCATGTTGGGCATTTTTAAGATGGGGAAAAAACATTGAACTCACGACACTGCGACCGACACCTCTATTTGTTTTGTAACCGGTGTGACTAGATTGTGACCTTTCAACCGCAAGCCGCCTTTAGTAGTGTTATTATCTCGCTGCAGACTCGGTCATAAATCATTCGAGTTTTTCGCTTTTATTGTTCTTTGTTGAGTTGTGCATTACTGCAGAACAACAAAAGTGAAACACTCGAATGATTTATGACCGAGTCTGCAGCGAGATATTAACATTACTATAGAGAAGTACCACCATGTGGTTGATGTCCAGCGAACTGGAACGAAACGTTTTTCTTCCACGTTTCTGATACGTACCGCTAAGGTGTGGAACGACCTTCCAGCTTGTGTTTCCAGCCAAGTATAATCTGGGTGCCTTCAAGAGAAGAGTGAATAGGCATTTTCTAGGCAAGCGCGCTCCATCCCAGAGCTCATCATTTCTGTCCATCAGACATGATTGTATTCAAGCGCAAGCCTATCAAAAATAAAAAAAATGTTAGGAGCTTCCTTGAGAATATATACTTAGCCTTTGCTCTGTGCCTTTCAGTAGTTTAATAACAGTTCATTGCGCTATACAAACATAAAATAATAAAACTACTCTGTGGCAAACCAAAATCAAAAAGCCGGTATGAGCTTTTGGATCATTTCACGCAAAATTAATTTAAAATCAAATGCAGTATGAAATTAAATGGTTAGATACAAATTAATTATTATCATTTGCACGTTAATACACTACGTAGCAGAAATACTGCGGGTATATTAGTCCAATGATATCAAGCAACACGGTTAAGAGATAACTCTACAACAAAGTGTTTTCGTGATGTTTGGATTCAAAACAAATCTCTAATATTCTAAGTGAAAAACGACACGGAACAATTTTTTATTTTTCATCTGGATTGCTGCTGAATCAGTTACTTGTAGAATTATCCACACATCATAGGTTCATTTTAACAATTATTACCTTTATTCAGACTTCGCATGAATCAATAGTTTGTTTATAGATACTCAACTCAGCTGATAGCTCATGACTTTTTTTTATAAATTTGAATTAATAAGAATTCAAAAATTTCACCTCTACCTGTACTTGTAAGATACGGATTCCATAATTAAATGTCAATTGTATGAACGAATAATCAGTACATCCTCTCCAATTAAAATTTTTAGACCTAAATGGTTTTCTCATGGATCGTTATCAGGACTGGACTATTTTGAAATGGGACCACACGGGAAGCGTCAGCTTTTTAATAAGAAAGGAATCATCAAAATCGATTCACCCAGTCAAAAGTCATGAGGTAACAAACATATAAAAAACACACACACACACACAGAACGAATCGAATTGAGAACTTCCTCCTTTTTTGAGGTTGGTTGAATTAAGGGAATAACATACGAATTTATTATACACGAATGTCTTCTCCCCCGTAGCGGATAGCTCAGTAACCAAAATATTATACGTACATTGGTCACCGTGAATTTTACAGTGATCCCGAACACAGAGTAGGTACATATTTCACAGAGATAATAACGGTTTATATCTGTTTATGTGCCACTAAATATTTGGTGTGCTATTCATTAAATTTGCATATTAAAATATTATTTATTTGCTTTCCATTAATGGGACCTCTAATACATTTTAATCATAGATTTTAATATACGCGCGTATGCTTTTGATTGAGAAATAAATAATTAGTTAATATACTAAATAAAGAGCGTGGGACCGAATCTACAAATTCCGTAACGAAAAAACCTAACGCCCCGACCGGCACAGCGGTGATACTTTTTAGTTTTACCATCTATCGATGAATAGCAGAACTTTTAATGACTTATTGAAATATCACGCTTGTCTCTTTAGTTCAGCAACTCGTCTCTAGGTGGCATTGGTTGTATAATTATAATTGCATAAGTTGATAAAACCTCTCCCAAGCCGGTTGGTCACCGTGGGAGAGTATGACCAAAACCCCCCAAATCAAAATGCAAATACGAAAGGAACTGACGTAAATATAAAAAATCGAACAAATAACAAATGCAACCTATGTATATCAAGCCTAAATGTAAGAACCCTTGCAACTGACGCAAGGCTTACTGAACTTCATCTTGCCATCAAAGATATGAATTGGTATATCCTAGGATTATGCGAATTGAGAAGACAGAATGAATCGATCGAGGAGCATAGTGATTACATTTTCTACCACTCGACATGTACCAATGGAAGAAATGGCGTAGGATTTCTAGTAAAAAAACATTTGAAAAATGATATTATCAGCTTCACAGGATACTCGGATAGAGTAGCCGCATTAGAAATCAGAATGCCAAAGTCCAGTGTTTGGTCTATAATTCAAGTATATTCCCCCACAGAAGCATACAAAAGCGAAGATATAGACAGCTTTTACCTCACAATAGAAAAAGCTTTGGAAGTTGTACATAACAAGAACGTTATTCTAATGGGCGACTTCAATGCACAAATTGGTAAGTTACAGCAAGGCGAGGAGAGAATATATGGTATTTCATCTTTCGGAAAAAGGAGTGTACATGGACAAAAACTTATAGACTTTATAGTAGAAAAAGATTTCAAAATTATTAATAGCATGTTCAAAAGAAAAACACATAAAAAATGGACATGGCGATCACCGAATGGAAAAATCCTTAATGAAATTGACTACATACTTACAAATCAACCCAGTTGGATAACTCATTTCGACATTATAAATAACTTGAATTTTAATACAGACCACCGCATGATAAGGTGTAAAATAAATTTAAAGACAAAGAACAAAAGGATAAATTTCAACAAAACAAGTTATCATACTGCAAGGAATCTCCCCACAATAAATAAAGACAACGGGGCACATTGGGAACAAAATTTGCTTAACTCACTTCATCACTTATCTGAAAGAGCTGATGTACACGAAATCCAAAAACAGTATGATAACTTTGAAAAACATATGTTAAACATATTACAACAACTGCCAAACAATAACGAGAACAAAAAAGAACCTGTAAGCCTAGATACACGGAAACTTCTAGAGGAAAGAATGTCTTTATACAAAGGAAAAAGAACAAAGGAGACAAAACAAAAAATAACAGATATTAGTAAAAACATAAACAGAAATATTATCAAAGAAAAGAAAGAACATGGCCATGAAACATTTGTAAAACATATAGAAAAAAGAGGTGCTTTACGAAAAGCACTTAAAGAACTTAGGGGAGTGTCAGAATGGACCGCTAGTATAAAAAATAAAAGTGGTGATTTATTATCTAAACGTTCTGACATCATAAACGAAGCCACATCTTTCTACAAGACCCTGTACTCAGCGCAGGAATCGAAGCCCATACAGATACAAAACTATATACACTCAAACGATAACTCGATGCCAATACCACCAATATTGAAATCTGAAATAGAGCATGCTGTAAAAACACAGAAAAATGACAAGTCGCCGGGGGAAGATAAAGTCACGAACGAAGTGCTAAAGTCTTTACTAGAAATCTTACTGAGTCCCCTTGAAATACTATTCAATAACATTATGAAGGCACAAGATACACCTAAACAATGGTCTAAATCAACAATCACTTTGTTACACAAAAAAGGAGATAAAAATGACTTAAACAACTACCGTCCCATCAGCTTAATGTCAAACATTTACAAAATATTCTCAAAAATAATCCTAAACAGGATTAAAAAAACTTTGGAAGAAAACCAACCACCAGAACAGGCAGGTTTTCGGAAGACATTTTCAACCATCGACCACCTCCAGACGGTAACCCAAATCATGGAAAAAGCTAACGAATATGGAATAACCTTATACTTGTGTTTCATCGATTTCACAAAAGCATTCGACTCACTGAGCCATAACGCAATATGGGAAGCACTCCTTAACCAAGGTATTGCTATACAATATATTAGGCTTCTACATAGCATTTACTCTAAAGGTTCAGCAAAAGTCAAAATGGAAAGAGAAGGCGAAGAGTTCCCCGTAGAAAGAGGCGTGAGACAGGGAGACCCTATGTCCCCACAAATCTTTGCTGCAGTATTGGAATCAGTTTTCAGACAACTCCATTGGGAGGAACGGGGTGTCAAAATAGACGGAAAATACTTAAGCCATCTACGATTCGCAGATGACATTATCTTATTCGCTGAAAATGCTAATGACCTGGAAAACATGATAATTGAATTCGAATCCAAAAGTAGAAACGTCGGCTTAATGTTGAATGCCACCAAAACTAAGATTCTTACAAACGGACAAATCAAAGATGTCACTGTCGATAACAGAAAAATAGAGTTTGTTGAAGAATACATATACCTAGGACAGACAGTTTCATTTGAAAACCGAACTGAAAAGGAAATACATAGAAGAATTGCGTTAGCGTGGAAAAAGTACTGGAGCTTAAAAGAAATCATGAAAAACAAGCAATTTAGCACTAAGATTAAAAAGAAAGTTTACGAAAGCATAATTATGCCATCACTCACATATGGCTGTCAAACTTGGGCAAGCAGGAAAGAGGATGAAACTAAAATAGCAGTCTGTCAGAGAAAAATGGAACGAAGTATTCTAGGTATAAAGCTGAATGATAGAATTAGTAATACCAGCATACGAAATAAAACAAAATTTTACGACATATCAAGGAGATCAAGACTATTAAAATGGAAATGGGCAGGTCACGTATGCAGAATGGAGGACACAAGGTGGACAAAAAGACTGACTGAATGGATACCCAGAAACAAAAAAAGAGGTAAGGGACGACCAAAGAGAAGATGGTGTGACATTTTTAGACAAATATGCGGACCAAATTGGATGACTTTAGCAAGGAACCGCGAACTCTTTAGAGATTTGGGGGAGGCCTACGCCGACGAGGCGACTTCTACCGTGAACATAGGTACATAATACACTTAACAAAAAACTTGACAATACTAATACAAATTTAAAATACAATTTTTGTACACGATTGACTGCTGAAATTGAAATTGACATAAATCATGACTTGTGAGTATTGTGTTCTGACACCAGCACCAAAAATTGCATAACATATATAATATTTCAACAAGATTATGTGGAAAGTTACGAACTAAACGAACGAAGAATAATATTGTTTGTGTTGTAAAATAATTAATTATAATATTATGTAAGTGAAATTGTAAAGGTAGTAGAATAAAAGGCTTTTTTTTTTTTTTTTTTATTTTTTTTTATTTTTTTTTTTTATTTTTTTTTTTTTTTTTTTTTATTTTTTTTTTTTTTTATTAAGTTGTTAAAAACAGCTATGCAATAGCTTTACCGCGGCCGTCTCCGAGTGCCACACGTCTTTTTTTTACATGAGTAAGTAGAAGTACGTCACGCGTAGTCCGCGTAAAGACGTGAATTCCGCGGCCTTGAATCGCTAGCTAATTTTCAATAAAGGTTAACGTCCACAGTTCCAAATCAAATGCATCGCAATTTTCAGTCTACCCGCATGGACACCACCGCAGTGTTAGATAATGTGATGTGAAGCCACCGTGTGAAGCAGTCGTAGGCGAAGCATTACTCTGTGCTCATATTTGAAAGAGACTGTAGTTACAGAAATACTTGGGCAAAATGAAACTTATTATGTGACTAGCTGTTGCCTGTGAATTTTTATTTAAAAGATAGACAATGTGGTTGATTCTGTTGTGCAAAATCTCTAAACTAAACTAATTTAAAATAGTGCTATCCTTTTCCATAGGGAACTGTATGAAAAGGATAGCACTATTTTAAGTAAGTTTAATTTAGAGATTTTGTACAACTGAATTACCACCAATATATGCTGATGGTGTTACGGAGTTCACAGAACACGTATATTCCTATTTCTGTGACGGAGTTATTTTTAGAACTTTTAAAGGCAATTTCGTGATACAGAATTTTTGCGCAACTTTAACCGCAGCGTACGCACCGGATCTCTCTAAAAGGATCAATTTTTCCCTTTTTAGGAATGTTTTTCGTTGATACTCCGCTCCTATTGGTCATAGTGTGTTGTTATATAGCCTACAGCCTTCATAGATAAATGGACTATCTAATAAAAAAATATTTGTTTAATTCAGACCAATAGTTCCTGAGATTAGTGTGTTCAAACAAACAAATAAACTCTTCAGCTTTATAATATCAGTATAGATGTCTCATTTTTTCGAGCACAGAGCAAGACCCATTTTTTTTTATATACAGACAATGCCTAACGCATACCCCTCCGTCAGGGGAAACGGATGGGTTATGTGGGGCTTGCACCCACTAAAAACTGTCTGTTTCCACGGCGGACCTGCTGGCGGGAGTACGGGATTCACTGTCGTATTTACCGCGCTCCTGCCAGATAGAGCAAGACTCATCATTAAACACTAGGTACTGTGGCCATGCTTTCGCGACAGCAAAAATTAACGTTTAACAACAGGGTGTTTGTTATAAACATGTTAGTAGCAGCCCGCAAGTAGTAAATACTTCGCCGTCCCGCGCCGAGCCCACAGCTCGCCAACTGACGTGACAGTAAGCCCCTCTCCGAACACGCCTGGCTTGCATCGTGTCACATATTATGTGAAAATGTGAAAGAAAGAAAAACTTTATTTCGCAGAAAATTATGCCACATGTAACAAAGCAATACACCTACGTACTAAAACGATGCCTGAAAGATTCCCCAACTCGGGCAACAAATACCAATAATTGCCCAAGTGAGGGAAGCACCAGACACCGCCTGTCACATGTGGCACAACCCGAAAAAAGGCTCCAACTCAGCATGGTGCCCCATGTAAGCATGGGAGCACACAGCGCTGATTTTCAGTCGGAGCCTTGGACTGTGCTTACTTTTGTAACCCTAAATGGGTTCCGTACCTAAATGGTAAAACGAAACCCTTCGCTGTTCGTTCGATTTTTTGTCTGTCCGTCTGTCACCAGGTATCTCTTGAACCGTGATCACACTTGAAATTTTCACAGATGGTGTGGGAAAAGAGTAGACAGTGGTCGAATTGTAGGGGCACGTGATTGGCTTATGAGATTTATTTTATCCAAGGCTTATTTTTATCCAATCACGTGTGACAGTTGTTATCTCAGTACTTGGTGATAAAAATCATATTATGACATAGACAGGGATGTGGTGGTTCAAATTCCAGGAAGAGACCTCTGACTTTTTAGAGGGATGTGTGTTTGTGACAATTGCATATCACCTCTGTGATGTGAAATTGTTACAAACTATCTGTGTGAAGCCTGGCAACCGGTATTTGGCCAGCGTTATGGACTAAATGGCTAAACCCTTCTCATTCTGAGCGATCCTCAATTGGCCGAAAAAGGGATAAAGGGAGAAGTCATGGTATTGGAAATTTGATCCAAAACAATCGTGAAAATCTCTTGAAGATTAAAAAAAACTCATACTCCCCGACGACGAAGGAGTATTACGATCGTTCAATATAATTGAAACACTAAGGCCCAATAAATCTGCGCTGGCCTTTTAATAAAGAGCGCAGAGGGAATATATTCGGTTTTATCTCGTGTAACAAACGTTCGGCTTTCTTCCCGATTCCCGAGAATTTAGTACGTCTTCGGGAATGTGGTGCCGTATGCTGATAATGTTGGTCTTAACTGCGTTCTCAAAGATAGTGTAAAACGGAAATCACATATTGTACTTTCACATTTTGAATTACCCCCCCTGAAGTTTATGTTTGATTGATGACGGATTCCATATTAGCAGGGTTTCGCTCACGTGAATTTTGGATTATCACAAACCCGCGGAACTCGGCAATGATGCTTCTTGTTGAAGCGTTATTTGTTCTTTATCAGTTAACCACATATGCTCATGGAGCACGAGTACGTCTGTACCTGACCACTTTAGTGTTTATATCTCTAAACTGTGCACGGTTTGATTTTGCTATGTTAGAGAAGTTATTTTAAAAGTGAGTGTAAACAAACAACGCTCGACGCTTATAACCCTGTAACATCCATCTTTATTCGTCACTGAGCCTAATTCATTGCGCTACAAACTTGTTGAAGCGTCATTTATTTAAAACATTTAACCGTACATCCTCAAGGAGCATGTAAGGAGCTTGAACTTGATTATTCTACAGCCCTGTTGTTATTCGATATTTTTATTTTACAATAGACACTTCAAACAACGTCCGACGCTCGTAACCCTGTAACATCCATCTTTATTTGCCACTAAGCCTGATTTACTGCGTTACAACCTTGTAGAAGCGTCATTTATTTAAAACATTTAACCGTACATCCTCAAGGAGCATGTAAGGAGCTTGAACTTTATTATTCTACAGCCCTGTTGTTATTCGATATTTTTATTTTACAATAGACGCTTCAAACAACGTCCGACGCTCGTAACCCTGTAACATCCATCTTTATTTGTCACTGAGCCTAATTCATTGCGCTACAAACTTGTTGAAGCGTCATTTATTTAAAACATTTAACCGTACATCCTCATGTAAGTAGCTTGAACTTGACTTATCTACATTCCTATTGTTATTTCATATTGTTATTTCAGAGAAGACACTTGAAACGTCAGTGACAAATAACGCTTGACGCTTATAACCCTGTAACATCCATCTTTATTTGTCACTGAGCCTGATTTACTGCGCTACAACCTTTTTGAAGCGTCATTTATTTAAAACATTTAACCGTACATCCTCAAGAAGCATGTAAGTAGCTTGAACTTGACTACCGTACATTCCTATTGTTATTTGATATTGTTATTTTGCAGTAGACGCTTGGAAATTGAGTTTAAGCAAACAACGTCCGACGTTCGTAATCCTGTAACATTCATCTTTATTAGTCATCCATGTTTATTTTGCCTGATTCACTACAACCTTGTTGAAGCGTCATTTGTTTAAAAAATTTAACGGTACATCCTCAAGTGATCACTCTACAGTCCTGTTGTTCTTTGATATCGTTGTTTCAGAGAGGCCACTTCAAAAGTGAGTGTAAACAAACAACCTCCGACGCTCGTAACCCTGTAACATCCATCTTTATTTGTCACTGAGCCTGATTTATTGCGCTACAACCTTGTCGAAGCGTCATTTCGTTGTATAACAGACAAAAGAGAGCTGTTGCTTTACCGGGATTGTCGAATGTCGTTGTTAAAAAATGCACAGGCTTCTCAATTTCACGGTTTTTCTTCTTGTATTTTTTAACTATATATGTATAAAAATAAGGGATGATATAGCTAAGGAGATGGCTATTCGTTCTGGATTCAAAGGCTGCGCTTTAAGTGGTGGTTGAGACGGAGAGCTAGTGGGTATTTCAGATATATATTTTTTTAATTTTATGTTATGAATTTTGTATTTTACAATTTCTGTATATATTTGAAAGTGCCTAACTTCCAAAAATCATAACTTGAGTACTATGAATAAAAGACTCTGGCTTCCCAGTTAAATAGTGTTTGCCAAGCGTTCATGGTTTCCACGGGATTTGTGAAAGATGTTTGTTTATTTGATGTAGTCTGAGGGTTTAGTTTTCATTAAAATCTCAGATTCATTGATATTATATCGCTATCGTTTGAGTTTTCATCCGATTGAGCTCTCTCAGCAGAGTTGCCTAATAAGGAATATTCCTAATTATATTAGATGAAGGCGTGGATTTTAATATGAAATGTTGATCATTTTTTTATTAAGTTTTAATATAATAACGTTGGAAGTTTCAATTAAAAGATGAGTTAGATCTCAAATGTTATTTTATTGGAATTTATTTCACGGCCAACAACTGTAGCCTTATTTTTCTTCCGATGGCATCAGCCATCGGAAGTCTATAATATCGAGATTAACTTTTCTGTATGTGGACAAATGGTTCATACACGTTCATAGCAAATATACGATGGTAAATGCAGCCTGCTCGTTTTCGGTGATATTCTGATAACGGTTGCAGTGGACAGTAGTCTTCTCATTTCGAAAAAAAACAAAGCAAAAAGGGTCTACTAAGCTAGGCAATTGCGTGTGGGTAGGTTTCACAACGAAGCAGTGATTGGCTATTGGTTCTTATCAAAATATGGGGTCGAAAGTTCAAGTACCAGGCATGCACTTCTTACTTTTCTAAATATTTAAACGAAATACTTGGGAAAAAATCGTGAGGAAACTTGCATACTTGAGAGAGAGAAACCCGCGTAAGTAAGCCAAAAAGTCTACGAAGCTAGGCAATTGCGTGTTGGTAGGCTTCACAACGAAGCAGTTATTGCCCATTGGTTCTTATCAAAATATGGGGTCGAAAGTTCAAGTCCCAGGCATGCACTTCTTACTTTTCTAAATATTTAAACGAAATACTTAGGAAAAAATCGTGAGGAAACTTGCATACTTGAGAGAGAGAAACCCGCGTAAGTAAGCCAAAAAGTCTACGAAGGCCTTTTTCGTCAGCTCTTTCATGAACTTCAGTTATATAAAACATTAATTACCTCTCAAGTAGTACTCTACCCCTATACCTTTCTGAAGCTGACGCAAGGGTTCCTCCCTCGTCGAAAACTTTGTTTATCCGTCCCAATTACGTACCTTTAAGTTTTAAATGGTTGAATGCCTCAATGACTTGATCAAACTTGTGGAATATTTCCGTTAGACGTACTTTGCTATAATAGAATTTATTAAATCGCGAATAACAATGTAAATCATGAAACATGACACTATTACTCAGAGTGGGAACGGTATAGACCAAATTGGCATAGCTACTACTACTTCCCGGTAGAATATTTGATACTGCAGTGGTACCTACCAGGAAGACATGTACAAAAAAAGGTTCTACCATTAGAAAATTGGCATTGACATACTAAACTTCCTTAGCTCAGGCTTAGGTCAAAATGAATGGTCTTGGCTCGGCCGCCGTCTCGAGCGGTCGCGTCCGGAGAATACGCAGAGCTGCTATCGGTGTACGCGCCCCGCCTCCCCGCGCCCCGCCGACGCGTGTTCGTCGCGGCTCGAGGTGAACCGGTCGACGCGGATCGCGAGCATATTATTATCTACCTGCCGGAAACACGTCGTTCGGAACTCGGATTCCCATCGAGTTTACCGCTAAACCCCTATTTCACCAGTGGGTGCGGTTTGTGTTCTCGCTCGCGGGCGCTTAGCTGGGCCTTCCTTCGGGATCTCACCTGGCTGGGTTGCACGCGCCGAGGGAATAACAGGCCGTACCTACAGTAGGGGTGGTGGTCACGATAAGGGACTCCTGCGAGCTGTTGTTCGTACCGCTGTGAATCTTGTCGGGCGTTTTTCGAGTGGCACTTGCAAGCATTAGTTTGTTGTCCGTTTAGGCGATGACATGAGTATCTAACCTTTTGGTTAGATAGTTCGAGTCTAGGCGGGCAGCAGACAAGCTCAGTATGAGTGACGGACAAGCGGCCACCAAAAGCAGAGACGATGTACCTGTTGTGCGTAGATCGTCACGGCAGCAAACGCTGAAGTCTAAGGCGAACCCTAGATCGCGAAGCCCGGTTTTCTTCTCGCGGCGGCAGGACTCTGTCTCGCCGAGCTCAGGGGAGTCAACGCCGCGGTGGTCATCGGCGTCAAGACCGACAACACCTCTTCCCGGGAGTGGCACTGGACTGGCGGAAGCGCGGGCGGAGTTAAAAGCTGCTCGGGAAGAGACTAGGGAGGCGGCGTTCAATCAATTCCTGAAAGATCGAATTGCGAGACCGGAAGTATTCGAAGCGGTTTTGGACCCGGAGGCTGGTGTCACAAGCGAAAATTCCTGTCGGGAAGACCCGCTCAACCTAAGCGCCCAAGAGCTTCGTGCTTCGGCGGGGAAGAATGCTGCTGCTATTATACAAATGGCCAGCAAATCGAGTAACTTGAAGGGCACGTATATGAAGCAGCTTAAAGCGGCGGCGACTGAACTACAGTCGATAGTGGAGGCCCTAGCTTCAAGAACGGAGACAGAGGAAGTGCGCCGGCTGCGGGCAGATAACGCCCGCCTTCGATCGGAGGTGAAGAATCTCAAGGCGGAGCTTATAGCCCACCGGCGTGAATTCGCTGAAATGAAGACGATAATGGCGGCGGCCACTAAATCTCCGTCAAGAGATGCGCCAGCTCCCACTCTGAGTGCTAGCATATTGGACGAACTCAAAGCTTCAATCGTATCCTCGGTCGGGGTGATGTTGGATGCCCGCTTTGCAGGGATTGAGGAGCGCCTTCTCCCAGAAAAGGTGCACCGCCCACCTCTATCGGCAAACAAAAGGAGGCTGGGTACAACGCCTCGGGCTCCAGATACTTCAGCGCCTACAGTCGGTGGTAAAAAAACGTCGGAGGCAGCCTCTAACAATCCTCCGGAGGCAGTAGCTGGGACGAGTGGGGCTTCGCAAACTGCGTCAAGCTGGGCCACTGTTGCCGGAAAAAAGGCGAATAAAGCCTCTCACCCAGAAGCATCCGCTGCCACCCCACCAGCGCCACCAAAGGCTTCTCCCGTGACTGTCACTAAGCAGCAGACCAAGCCGAGCCTGGTTTCCCCCAAAAATGCTGCGGTGATTATAACGCTGGCTCCAGACGCAGTTAAGAAGGGGGTAACCTATGCTGAGGTGCTGGAACAGGCGGAGCGCGAGGTCGATCTGAAAGAGCTCGGCATAGAGGGAGGTATGAAGATTCGTCGTACTGTGACTGGAGCCAGGCTTCTGGAGATGCCAAAGCTGCCATTGGAGCAGTCCAGAGAGAAAGCGGATCTGTTAGCTGGTCGGTTACGGACGGCGTTGGGCGGAGTCGCAGAGGTCACCTGCCCTACCAAAACAGTGTCTCTCCGGGTCTCTGGCCTAGACGACTCTGCCACACCAGAAAAAGTGGCAATGGCGGTGGTCCGTGCCAGTGGTTGCCTCCTTTCTTCCGTTAAAGTGGGAGCCATCCAGTCGGGTCCGAGAGGGGTCGGCTCGACCACAGTCCACTGCCCAGTGGACGCAGCGAAGAAGGTAATCGATGCTGGACGGTTGCTAGTAGGATGGAGCTCCGTGGCGGTCCAGGCCCTTGAGCAGCGCCCCCTGCGTTGCTACCGGTGCTTAGGCATGGGACACACGAGTGCCTTGTGTCCCGCTAAGGAGGACCGTAGCAAACTCTGCTACAGATGTGGCGTGGAGGGACATCTGGCAGCGGGGTGCAATGGCACTGTGCGCTGCGCAGTCTGTGCTGACGCAGGGATTCCTTCAGATCACATCATGGGTGGAAAGAGCTGCCGCCCTACCCCCGCTAGAAGCGGGACTGATCCTCAAACGCAGGCCAACGGCAGGCATAGTCCTGCACGGGAGGATGCTGATATGACTTCATGAACCGGACACAATATATGAGCATCCTCCAGACGAACTTGAACCACTCTGCGGGGGTCCAAGACCTCCTACTGCAGTCTCTCGCGGAGGCTTTGGAGCGGGAGAGAGAGCAGGCGGCTGATGCTCTCCCGCTCCGCAGAAGAAGACCAGGCAGAAGGAGGCGCCGATATGCGCACCTTCTGCAACCCCCGTAGAAACCAGTGACCAGTGGTACGGTGAGCGCGTCGGGGCGACAAAGTGCATGCTTTCGCGATCCTTTGTGCCCCATCTGGGACGCAGGCGGCTCCGCTGGGTTTTAGTGGGTATTCTGACTCAGTCAGCGAGTCCCACATACCCGGCCGGAGACTGCGCGGTTTTGACCCGCTCAGTCTACGGACGGGATGCGTAAACGCATTTCCCAGCGACAAAAAAAAAAAAAAAAAAAAAAAAGGCTTAGGTCAAAATAGGAGATTTTCCCACTACTGGCTACGGGGTAAATTTTCCGAAACCTCGTTTCTTAAAAATTTGACGACCTCCCTGGCGCAGTGGCGACGCGCTCGGTCTCGAGTGGGAAGTCGTGGGTTCGATTCCCGCCAAGGGCCACTTTGGAATTTTATAATTTCTAAATTGGCTCAGGTCTGGTCTGGTGGGAGGTTTCAGCCGTGGCTAGTCACCCTACAAGCAAAGATGCACCGCCAAGCGATGTAGCGTTCCGGTGCAATGCTTGTAGAAACCGTTGGGGTTACTTACGCTTCCAAGTACGATAACATCTTAGGCTGCATCATCACTTACCATCAGGTAAAAAATCTTCGGCTTAAAAAAGTTTATAATTTCGACTTTGAAACCATTATTTAAAATTGAAGAAAACTATAAAGGAAAAAGTCTATTTCAAGAAAGCATAATATTTTAAATTTCGAACTGGACTGGACGTTTAAAGAAATTGCGGCCACAATCTCCGGCGTTCATAAATCTTCACGAGACATAAGGTTCGGGAGACAGCTTCAGCGTCCGTGAGAATAAGTTCTTACGATGGAAACTATTGTACCAGTATTTCTGGATACTTTGGAGATCGTTTAAAATTTTGTGTTGAACTGTAATAAAACTTGATATTTCGTTGGTTTTGTGGGAACTGTGCAGTGTGTAACTTGACCGTCACTTAGCCATTAATTTTGTCCAGTCCATTAATTTTTAAAACGTACCTACCTACTTATTGTATTCTATCCATTGGCTTATCCTTCTGTTTGTGGATCTATTACACGCTAGACCTAATTTAAAATAATAGCGCTTTCAGTATATTTAACAAACCCTTAGGCTAATATGGCTAAGGACTTATTAAAAATGCTGTTTATCGCTCATTCCATAATTTTATGGACCGAAAAAAATGCATGGGAATGACAATTGTCTTCGATAAGTCACGTGATAAATTTTTCGATCAGACATGACCAAATGTGCTCATATGGCATGGCTAAGGATGTAAATGGGGCTGCTTCGTTTTTGCGCCTTGTCGTCGAGATTAGAGGGTGGTATACGTTTTTCTATGGAATCGAATGATGCGATTAGATTCATATGATTTGAAAAGACATTATTTCAGGATCTGAATACACTGCTGTATTTTCGATACCGATTAAGAATGTGATACGAAATACCCAGAAGTATTAACTCCTTAAATCAATCATGCAAGTGAAAATGGCAGGTATGGCGAAGGCATGATCACAGTTGGCTTCATAGAAGGAAATGTTGGCTTTTAAACTTACGCCAATGGTTCGGGAAGCCCATGCATGGATTATACATGCGATTTTTGAAGTCGGTTAAAAAGACAAAATTCTATAAAAGAAGAATGTTTGACTGAGTTTAGATTATTGGTGTCAAAGCCCATCAGAGGAATTGGAGACACGTAGGATTGCGAACCAGCCATCAAGTCTCATAAGCAAGAACAGAAATACAGAGGCCAGTTCTATAATAGTCAGTCACGTACAAGTATCCAATATCAGGCCGCGATCTATCTTTATTTGTCGCTAATCCTGACTTATCGTCCGCAAACATTCGTCGTGATAGACAACAGAGAACAGAAATGCTATAACCGTCGACTTCGGAGTCGCTAGAGTCAAACCCGTAACCATGTATGTTACTTTGTAGTTTGTCTTTTCTAAGATTGCAATCGAATACTTAAAATTGTTTGGGAATGACAATTTGTCAACCGAACTAATTCTGCCAACAACCGACTTCAAAAAAGGAGGAGGTTCTCAAATCGACTGTATGTTTTTTATGTTTGTTGCCTCGTAACTTTTGACTGTGTGAATCGATTTAGATGAATCATTTTTTTTGTTAGAAAGCCGACGCTTCTCCTGTCGTCCTATTCCAATTTAGTTCAGTTCTGACAATGGTATCCATGAGACAACCTTATAAGTCTTAAATTTTTAATTGGAATGGATGTTTTCAACAGTAGTTTGATGAGAGTTGAAGTCTGTTTTTTTGTTAATTAATTAACGTTATATATTATTTACGCATTTGATGGTAAGCGATGTTGCAGTCGAAGATGTTATCGTACTAACTTGGAAAGGGTAAGTAACCTCTAATTGAACCTCTAAGATGGTAAACAGTTGCGACTGAAGCTAGACCAAAAAAGCTAAGTAAATCGGCTACGTTTTGTTATTAGCTCTACAAAATATCTGTTATTTTTTTCAAACCGCCTCATTAAATGAAGCCTATGTGAAAATCCACGGTATATTTTCATTCTAGCCAAATCGATTCCGATTATGCCAGGAATAAAAAGTGATAGATGTTAAAGTTCAGTTAATAAATACATGATCACACGAACACTTTCGTTTTATTATATCCAATAATCCTTTAGTTGCGTATTAAAACCCACACCAGCGACGACCTTACCGCCTCTCTCTGTAATCTCGTTAACACTTACACCAAAGATGTTACAGTCAGATGCGTCAAACCTTATTTCGTCCCGTTTAATACCTACTATCAAACGAGATAATATATAACAGTGGGTCTTGATCCACTCATATAGAAATTCATAATTGTTTTGGAGCCGTAACTCTATAGTGGAATAAACTGTGCATAGATAGGTAGGTAAAATAAATGTTGTAAATATTTGTAGTTCTTTGTTTAAATATACAATTCCCCATGATTATCCGTCGATGTACCTACTTATGGGAATAGTTCTAATTGGAACAATAAAGTTCGAAACAGAATAATGTAAACTTAGTTTACCATTGATAAAGTATGATAATATATAGATACTCTTCTTAAGGCTTTAAGAAGGCCGAATGACAGTTGACAGGGGGACGGAGCAGCCGCGTTCACACTGATTTACTTAAATTTCGGGGATATTATTACTTTACACGATTGTAAGAAGGCCTAAAAATAAAACTGTCAATCAAAGTTGTTGTAATTTTTATGTACTTAAATAATTAATTTTTATGCCGTTTTACAGACAATTTTCAAAGTATGACAAAATTAGACGCTTTTTGGGTTTTTTTTCTGAAACAGGGTTAGAGAAAATTCATTTTCTTGTCAATACCGATTGTTCATAAAACCCTAATTTTCCGTTACACATTTATTCTGTAAGGATTCGATGATCAGTTCTTTAAACAAAATGCTTTAAACATCGTAAAAAAGAGCCAGTTTGCCAGCTCTTAAAGCCGTAAGTGCCTGTACGTTAGGCCTGTATTAAATAAAGCATAAAAAGAAATGATGTGGTAAATGTGTGAAACTCGCCGGTGGCCTATAGTCCTCTGATTTTAGAAGTCGATATCTTTTTCTTTCATTTTTGAAAAGTTTGAAAAATGTAGGTAAGATTTATTTTTGCATTCGATAACAAATTAGGTACATTCGTTTTAAAGGAGCGAGTCTGCGAAAAATATTTATTCGTTACTCTTTGCGAGTATCAACGCTCACGTAAGTTCCATAATTTATTCGTCGGACCTTATCCGACCGCGTTCGACGCTGCAGAAGTATTAACTGACTTACTTATTGCTGGAACATCTCAATACAAGCGGGATAGATACATATACTCGTTAGAGTGACAGAGAGCCCTACTTATACGAAAGGAAGTATAGTTTCAGCAACTCAATAGATTACAATACAATTATTATGTTTGAAAACTGTAAATCAGTGCCGGATTAGCTATATAGCAAGAGTTAGCAAATGCTACGGGCCCCGCGAATTTGGGGGCCCCGCGCTCCAACGCCTATCGTACCGTAAAAAAAAATTTAGATAGGAGCGTAAAATATCTTGCAAGACGGCTATGCTTCACTCCCACTTGAAAATCTAAAACTCGATTTCGTCACGACTAACGTTAAATCGTAAAAATAAGTAGTTATTTTACGAACTTTTTAACGTTAAGGCGCTTCATGCGTTAGTATTATGCTTGAGTCAAAATTTACGATTTCCGAAGGAACTTAAAATAGTTATGTGTTCAATTATAGATTAGATAATTGAATTCATATTATTTGGCATTTCATAATCTAGTTTTTGTCTCAAAAATATTTGAAAATATGTGTATAACTTTCTCACTAGAACAGTTTTTGTATAGGCTGTTTGCTAAAATAGCGGTCGACGCTCTACGCAGATGCAAGATATTTGCCATGTTTCTTAACACAAACTTATAACAATGACATATGTAGAAAATTAATAACATTTACTAAAAAGTGTCTCAAAAAAAACACGATTTTCCTAGATTTTCATTCAAAAACCATAAACCGAAAAGTGCCATTTTTAGCATTTTTCGATAAATTAAACGTATTATTTTAGGATTAAATCCAAGATATTTTGTTATTTCTGAATTATAGTAATTTAATTCAATTAATATTCAATGTCACTGGTTATTTACTATTTTAATAAGTTGTATATTTATTTTACTATAAATTTTTTTGTAATACCATTTTCCGCGCAAAATTGCGTCTGTGGGGACGAATTCCTGTTTTGTATGGACCGAAACGCTAGGTATGCCGCGCTGCATAAACCCTCTTAATGTTCTAATGTTTAATTATAAACGGTATATTTAGACTAGGATCTATACCACGCCTCTACCCGACTACTTAGTTCTAGCGAAATATAAAGTAGGTTCGACCATTTCAGTGGCTCTGTTACACTACTCGACTTTATTGAAAATCAAACACCTGGACAACGTTTCGAAGTTCAGGTGTTTATTGTCATTATTGATGACGTACTGTCGGCTAACTGAACATATAAGCATATCATAAGATTACTAGTGTGTTTGAAGTATTTCGACAGCTAAAATCTCTTACAACAGAAGAGATTTTGGAAAAATCTTCAAGTATGGTCAGTGCTTACGCAGATGATTTGGAGAACAGCCTAGGTGGCGAATTAGTGCAGTTCGCAGAGCTGCTGAAAACAGATGTGGCTATACTGTTATTGACAACAAGCAACATGAGCCTCTGGAACAGCAATTTTATAAACTTTCATTAAATAATTCTTAAGAATCGTGTTTCGCAATCTTAGAAATTGCATTGCGCATTTACTTGTCTCCCATGATCACTAACTGCAGTGGCGAACGTTCTTTTTCAACATTAAAACGTATTAAAAATGAATTAAGGAACACAATGGGGCAAGAACGTTTTAATCATCTCACTTTGTTGAATATAGAGCATGATTTGCTTAGAGAAATTTGCCCATATTAAATCTAGAAAAGTTTATTTGTAACAGTTTTGTTTTATTTAATACCCTAAACTTGAGAACCTAAAGCAAACCAAGGGCCCCTTAACAAAATTTGCTACAGGCTCCGCACTGGCTTAATCCGGCACTGCTGTAAATCCTAAGTAAATATTACCTATTGTGAACGGATTTCAAAAGTGCTTTTTTTTTTTTTTCTTTGGCTTTTACACAGATAAGCCAATGTCAGGTTAAAAGTGCTTTTATTTGCTTACCGGTACGGTATATTTTTAAAAATAATATAGGCATAAAGGTCCGGGCGACTTTTATAAATCTATGAATAAAGGTATGTATTTTGTAGAAAGCAGTGGGGTTTTAACCCTAAAGGGGCCTAGGCTGACTATTCCGAGTAGTAGCACAAACATACATATTGAAGACCTCCTTGGCGCATTGGGGCGCGCTCGGATTCGCGTGGAAGGTTGCGGGTTCGATTCTCGCCACAGGTCACTATAAAATTTTATAATTTCTAAATTGGATCAATTCTGGGTCTGATGGGAATTTTGGGCCGTAACACCGACAAAGCTACCATCAATAAAGCACCTCTAAGCGCTTTAGTGTTCCGGTGCGATGCTGTGTAGAAACTGTAAGGGATTACTTACAAGTTAGTATAGGATAACATCAACGGCTTTATTGTTACTTGTTGAGTATCAAATGAGTTCATTGTCACGTAGATGTACTTAGTCTAAAAAATCCATGCATCGCGAAGAAACCTGCATACCTGAGAGCTATCCAAAATGTTTGGAAATTGGCTCTGAAATTATTTAAAGTAGGTATGCATCTCGTTTTTATTGGTACGCATTATATTAGCAGTTTAAATAACTTTACAATTAGTTAGTGTCGTTCCGTAAAAGGGTATTAAATATGAAAATTAATTAGTGGAAAATTGGTTGCTATAAGCCTATTGGACCGCGAATTTCACGGTTGCCGCGTGCTTAGATGTGCTCTTATATTGTTATAGACCAGGAGCTGCCTTATTAGTTAGATAATGCACCGATCGTATGATGATGTAATTAAACCGTCATTGTGCTGAAATTATAATTAAAAACACTAAAGCAGCGGTAGTGCTTCTACATCTAGAGGACTACGTCGGAGGTCGTGGGTTCGATTCTCAAAACTGGAAAATTTTTGTGTGATGAATGTAAACGTGTTCCAGTATATTATAGCTGTAAATTGTATTTATGTACAAAAAGAATATGTATCAGTTAATAGTAGACATAAGTTTTCGCTTACTTAGGGGCTAGATTTCATAATCAAAATTTTTTCGAAATTTTGCCCACTAAATCAAAAAATATGCATCCGTTTACATGAAATCAATAATAATATTTTTTATTTAATTCCAATGTCAATAGTTTTAATATTTTTCAGATAATAACTGTTAAAATACTAAAACACAATCAAAAGTTACTCTCGCTATAATCTGTTTATTAACCAAACATTTGGGCGCTTAATGTTAAATTGTCTAATTTGGTTAAATTAGGTTAAGCCTCGAACAATGTGGAGATTACGTAGCAATTACTGAACCTGTTAAAAGATTACGTAAAATTAATTTCGTAAGCGAAAAGCCTTTCTCGTTTCATTTTCCTATACTCTAATGTTACGTGGAAGAAATTGCTTCATTTATTTTTCATTATTTTTGTATCTTTTTGTTTTATTATATGTGTGATTAAAATAAAGTGTTTCGTCTTCTTAGAACGAAGAAAGAAATGACGAGACCAACATCGACTTGAATAACTTATATTTCCACAAGTGTGATATAATTAAAAAAATTAAAAACCTGACTGCAAAAACGTCAACTTATAAAGTTACAAACAAAACTAAACGACTGAAACTAAAAAGACGCGCTCAAAATTCTCCATTATGTTTTCATTATTTTTTCGAAATCCGGTCTTAGGACACTTGGGTTTGGTACGAATCTAACGATACTTAAACTATCAAAACTCATGCAACCGTTTGAAAGATACGAGGTAATAAAGAAATTTCCAAACAAACAAAGAAACAAACGTTGTACAAGATACGTGTTAAAAATATAACCCTTCCTTGGCAGTCGATTTGCAGTGAAGTTGGGTTAAAAATACCAAACGATTCCGATTGCTGATCACAATAGCGCCTGTATATATAAAGCTTCAGCCAGATAAAGCGATCGTTAAATTTTTCCCGGCCTCGCGCCACGATGCGGAGGTAATTTCCTGTTGAGGGCAGTTCAGAGTTGGGTCTATTAAAATGGCCGCTCGTTACACCGAAACGTAACTTGCGAGGTAAAGATAATTTTCATCAAACTGACTCGTAAAAGTCCAAAGCATTCACGCTTTATTACCTCTCTTAGTCTCTTAGTAATATCATGTCGGAAAAAAATATTTTTTTTACGTATTCTGTTTCGCAAAAGTTTAAGTAAAATGCCTTGGTACAAGTAAATGTAACTTCTAAAAGTCAAAACGTTTTTTTACGATGTAACACTAGAAACTATAAAAAATTGCATTACTTTTAGTTCATTAGAACAGCAACAGATCTTGTAAAACGGACTAAACTCTATTTTACTGAGGTTTTGACCGTTTTTCTCGGTGCAATGCAAACCAACGAACGTACAGTATAGTAAAGGAATTAAAAATAAACGTTACTTGTTACGAGTCTGTGTAAAAGCACTCAATACGATATCCCAACGTAAAATGCGTTAGGATCAGGATTCAGGACACTTGTGCTATGTAATACCACCCTCGCGTCAACATCCCCTATTAAGTATACTACCTAATATTATCCTTCGTCTTGGGATTATTATTTACTAGAAGACGCCCACGGCTCCACCCGCGTGAATTTCGGTTGTTCATAAATCCAGCGGGAACCATGGCCTTTTCAAGTATATGAAGAAGCCTATGTTTTCATCCAGGGTATAATCTATCTCCATTCAAAATTTCAGCCAAATCGGTTGAGTAGTTGCGTCGTGAAGGAGTTACAAACATATTGTGTAAGTGATCACACAATATGTTATATTATAACATATTGTGTAAGTGATCACACAATATGTTATATTATAACATATTGTGTAAGTGATCACACAATAATATGTGATGTGAATAGGTTTCGATTTTTTACTAATCCCGTAAGTTGTCATTCAAAAACATTTTGAAGGTTAATTTATCCGTATTCTTCTTAGCAAACCACCTTAATTTTGTTACTCATACATACATAGGCTACTTTTTATTCTGAAAAAATCCATGGTTTCCGCGTACCTTATTATTATAAACGATAACTTATTATTATAAACGATATCCTGGATTATCATACAGCTTATCTTTTATTCTGGAAATTCCGTGTTTACCGCAAAATTTATGTAAAAATGAAGTTCACGCGAGGGATACCGTCAGCTACTTTCTTGAAAGTAGGTATAAAGGTTAAGTTTGATAAGGAAATTCAGGTTTTTGAAAAATCTGAATCTCTGGGTTTGTGAAAAATCGAAATTACCGCGGGCAAAGCCGCGCGCAAAAGCTAGTATTATTATAGACCAGGAGCTGCCTTATTAGTTAGGTAATACTTTCAAATCAAATAAGTTGTCAATCAAAACCATTTTCTACGTCAATTTATCTGTATTCCTCTTAGTTAACCACCTTAATTTTGTTACTCATATTGTATCAGTGCACTAAAAATAAAACTAGTCCACCATCTCGGGTGTTCCGCCATTTTGGATTTAGAATGAAGTCACACAGGTAACCATGCATTGTCATACAAAAAATAAACGAAAATTCTGCTTAATTGGTTGAAGATATTTATTTCAAAGTTCAGTTGCAAGATTCCACCTGAACAATTATACATTGTAAATTAAATCTTGTAATTAAAAACAAGTTTGTAATGAAATCTATTCGCCTGAATGTAAATAACTCAAGGAATCACAGGAGATAGACGTAAGTGCAAATCAAAGGGGGCGTTTCCTGATACCTAATTAGATAACAAGAGAGTGAAAAGGGTCCTGCTGTCATAACATATCCCGGCAGAATGAGTCGAAATATGTATTAATGTTGCAGTATATAGGGTAAAAAAAGCCGGGAGCCGCAGCTGAAACTGCTGAATCAGGTAAGCGTCGCAAATATGCCTCTCTATTAGAGAGTTACATATTTGTCCCGTTTGCCGTGGAGACCCTGGGGCCATGGAGTCATAGTGCCAAAAAATTCCTTCGAGAGCTTTCCCCGCGTTTAATAACCTCAACTGGTGACAGAAGGGCTGGCTCAGTTTTTGCGCAACGTATCCTAGCTGTTCAACTGGGAAAAGCTGCCGGTATTCTTGCCACCATTCCACGCGGGCAAGACTTATATAGTAATTAGAATAAGCTAGTAATAAGTTTTATTGTAACATTTCAAAAAATATATATATAGGGTTAAATGAAAAATACCATAAAGCTGTCATAGCCTTGTTGTTCCTATCATTAAAGTTATCAACTTTGATTCCGGGCGGTGTCCCAATAAGAGTCTTGCCACCTGGAAAAAATTCCCACAGTGTCATCGTCTTCCCATTGCGTCCCCGGCCTAACATTTTAAAATCTATAGAAGAATAAAAGAAAATAATTCCCTCTTAAAAGAAAGCCGGGTTACGAATTCACCCAGTAGCTATGCTACTAAATTAAAAAGGCGGATTTCCCCGTTATCTCGCTAGTAAATCCGGCAAATTTGCGATCCCTGCCTTATCTTGACGTAACTACATTGCCCTATTTATAAACGTTTCAAGAGAACAATGGATTTAAAGACTTCATTGCGTTTTATTCGTTAAAAGAAGTATCGTAGACTTCGTGTTATAAGCTGAAGCGATTTTCTTAAGCTTTTATTATATCACGTGTATTCGATAGCGTCAGTTTGGGTCAAATCTTTTGCCTGAGTTGTATGAGTATTAATCCACGACAATGGGATCCTTGATGGGATACTCGGATCAATCATGGTTCAAAATTGTAAAGTGTACACAGTAGAAAGAAATGAATATAATTTTTCTTACGTCAGTTTTTCGTATGAATGTCATGGGAGTGCCCGAAACATCTAGCCTGCCTTTTTGGGCCGTTCGCCATATTGAATTTATGATGACGTCACTTAGATAATTACTATCCAAACTAAAAATGTATTTAAAATTTTTGACCAAAACATACATACAAGCAATATAAGGTAAATAAAGTTAGTTAAGTACTCTACAAACAAGCAACTAGCGTGTGGGCCACGGAAGGGAATCTTTTTAGATTCCGTCTGCAGTTAACTCATGCATCAACAACAGCCCTCCGAGTATGAGCTGAGAACAAAATCGTATTTCCCCGATTTTACCCACTGACAGAGGAGAAAATGACTTCCATAGCATGGGCAAAGGGGAAATGAAGAAATTTATCCGTTTGATATTTCACGCGTAGACATAAACCCCTTGAAAGTAATCAAAATCAGAATTAGTTTTTGACATTTGTAGGTGGGTTTGAACTTCAATTGTTACTATTTCGGGTGAATTTTATCCTTGCCTTAACCAAATGGGTTTTATCTACACGCATGCGCCCATGCTCTGGGAGAGCGATAAAAACGTAGAAGCTCAGACTACATTAAATAAAGGCGTAGAAGGGGATAAAATTTTGTCGTTTTCCCGAGGAGCAAATAGTTTCCTGCCCATGCTAGCGCTGCAGTCTGTGTCTTGTGACATACAACCTTGCCTCAGCATACGCGAGGCACGGCTAGCGAATAGCGAATAGTTTATTTTTGTTTTATAAAAGCAAGGTATCGAAAACCAACGCCGCCCGCTGGCATAAATTGCACGGAATTGGCGAAGAATTGAATTTTATTATTCGAAACGGTTGCGAATAATAAAAAAATATTACTTACCTATGTTAATGTTAACATAGGTATTATTTTTTTGTTGGATGGAAAGTAGTCTTGATTTTGTTCATTTTTTTAAAAAGTATATCTACCACACCATCCATTCTATCGTCCAATCGTTAGCGTCATGCCGATTGGAGGATAGGATGGATGTTAGCCCCAAATGAACAGTACTTTAGTGTGTAAAAAGTTTAAGGTATCAGCTTAGCTTAGCTCTTAGGTATCAGCTTAGGTAAATTTACTGAAAAGAAGGAAAGATTTACGCTTAATTAAAAGATTTTCGCCTGATATACAAAAAAAACGTGTTATTAAAGATATGTGCCAGCAGTGCTTCTATGAAGTCCGATGACAAAAACATCTAGAAATATAGCACTGGGCTGTGTAGAGGCTAAGCTGCTCTTTTAATAGTGTTACTTTAATAATATTTGTATACCCTAATTGTATCTTTTGTGCAGAAATTATGGAATTCTTTGCTTCCACAAAAATCTGTGACATTCAGAAATTCGTAAACTCTAGAAAACAAACCTTGTTCTATCTATGAAATGATTATCAGTGGCCACAGGACGAGGCTGTATCATCCATCACATGCTATTGTAACTTGTACTTCATTCTCTTTCACTGCATGCCCGTAATGAAAAGCCAAACTTGTGCCGGGACGTAGACGTAAGAAGCATTCTAGACAGTATTCTTTCAAAATGCAAAGTGAAGCCAGTTATACACGTGTGTCGTAATCGGAAAACTTATCAGATAGTGTTTTAAATTGAATGATTATATCATTAAACCAAAAAAAACAATTAAAAATGTTTTAGGAACATAAAATAGTAATATAAGCCTTTATTAACATGTGTACGTCTATGTACCTAGTTACAATGGATTGCTTAACTGTTGTAATAATTAGCTTATTTTATCTATGTAATACTTTTTTTTAAATTTAAAACTAGGTATTTATTAAGTCACTAGTACATGTTTGTCTTGCTTTTTAACAAAGGGCTTTTATTAATTCCTCCATCTTGAACGTGGGATTTTCCGTCTCCCATGTCTAACATGGGTTTGGAGTTAGAATCGTGGCTTCAGAAGGTCAGATGATTTCCTAACTATAATTTATAGCTACAGTCGTAAATACTGCAGTTTCTCGGCCTCTTTTTACGAGTATAGGTACATATGATTCGGCTCAGTATTTCTGATTTCAACCGATTCGCAGCGCATTCCGTCTACCTTCCCTGTTGGTCTGAGGCTAGACTACGGATAATACAGCTTACTCTGAATAATAAACAAACAGATTACGGCGAACTTTTGCTTCGGGAGCCGCTCTCTTCTGAGGTTGCTGTGGAATAATTATTTTATATTAAATACCTCAATGGAAAGAATTACTGCGAGAAAATCATGAATCCCAGTTTTCTAACAAACTTAGATTTGTATTTATATTGAAATTGTTGTTGTCAGTCTTTAAAAATCCTGCAAAAACATCGTTTAGAATAGCCTATGTGTTATCTAGGGTATAACCAATCTCTGTTATAATTTTAAGCCAAATTTTGGTTCACACATGACATTATATATATACCGACATATAAACTTTGCCTTTATAATGCTTGTATTATAAGTTGAATATTTTCTTTAAAAAAATTGCGTCCTCGGAGAAATGTGGGATTTGGCAAAGTTGTACGTAAAAGGAGTGCAGATAGTCATTCATAGCTTAGAAAATGTTAGCGGTAAAGTTGGACTCTCCATTTGTAGCCCATGCCGGATTTTTCAAGGATCCAAGATTAGAGTTCAAAGTAAAAATTCCAGAAAAAAATTAAGTTTAATGCATGTCACAATAAATTAGAATAAAAGGTTGAGAACGAATGCTACATGATTATAGCAGCGTAAAATTTACGTAGGTAAACATCTATTTCCATAATAAGAATACATTACGAATTACGTAAAATTTTCATACAAATCCCTAAAGTAATAACTGTAATGGGAAAAAATATACGCATGACGAAATTATGTCAAGGATGTCATAACGTTGAGTGAAAAATGTGAAAATGTTAGGTACACTAACAAATTGAAATAAACGGAGAAAAAAATATCTACAGTTCTATTGCATACATACGAGTCAAAATTTTGGTAATCTTCTAATTGGACTCCTCGATACTGGTCGCCCAGTTCACAGAATATCGATAAAGGGGCAAATATCGATATTCCTATATTAAGATCGCTAGAACACATTTGTTAATCGAATTTTTATGTAAAGTTGTGCTTTATCTTCTTTGTAATGTATGGTTCTTTTTATTTCTGTATCGATGTTATGTGTAACTTTTGAGAAAATAAAAATTATTATTATAAAAATGACCTAAATTTACCGCTCAAAAAATGTTTAACCAATGATGACTTTAAAATCGATAATCACACTAATAAATAATAAACACTAATAAAGTGTTTGTGGAATGGGGATAGATTTTACCCAGAATTACCTTTTATTTCCTAAAAATCCATTTCTAATTAAAAAATCTTGATATAGATTCATATAATAATGAGACAAACAGGTACGCATCCGTTAACGGACTAACGGTTATTTAAGCGATTTTAGTGAACTGCAGTTTAAAAACTATAAAGACGATTATTTAGGTATTTATACAAAATTCGCTCAGAAGCAAAAACACAATTGGAAGAAATGTTTTCGATACACAAGTTTTCCCAAAAATTGCTTCAAAATCTCAATTTATTTTCTTAAATTTTATCGCAAACTTGTGTCTCTAGTAAGTAGAAATTATGAAGATCCAAAAAAACTCAGATTTTTTTTTATAACTGGATTAGTTTTTGACGTGACAACGTCTTATAAATCGATAGAGCCGGTTGCACGCACGAAAAAACATGACTCATCCGGCGTTACCGGCGTTACCTCGCTCATGCGGCGTTACCTCGCGAGCGCGGAACGAGCGACAAAGAAGACGTTGTCGCGTTCAACTATCGTCAGTAAACCGACTTTACAGGCAACCAATTTTTTAGTAATTAGGTGAAACGTTTTTCTGCTGATATATTCTCCCACAATGTTAGCTAGCTAGTGTAAGAGTGAGGAAGACTAAAATAAAATATGTCTAGGCCTTTAAGACCTCTTCACTCGGAAATGTTGAACCGTTAAAAGTCAAATCTGATACGTCAGAGTCCATTTGGGATTAAAACACTCGGTGAGGCTGCAAAAAAACTGTAACACCCTTTTAGGCAAATGCCTCGCAAACCGGTGGCCCCGAGATAAGTCGGCGTTTTCCGTGAAGAGAATATAAAGTGTTCGGAAAACTTCAAAGGGTATTTTAGTGGTTTCCTTTTGTTAACCGACTTCTATACATACTTAAATTAGAAAGCTTAAGCAATTTCTATACTTGTATTATAAAGCTGAAGAGTTTGTTTGTTTGTTTGAATGCGCCAATCTCAGGAACTACTGGTTTAAATTATAAAATTATTTATGCGTTGGATAGTCCATTTATCGAGGAAGACTAACATCATGCTATGACTAATAGGAACGGATCAACAATGCTGCAAAAACGGGATGTTCCTTTTTGAGAGATACCGATTTCGTTCGTTCATCTCCTGAGGATTCTCGGGTGTTGGAGCAAAAGGTGCGTTAAAAAATAATAAGTAGTAGTTTGTGGTTCTTCGAAGTGTGTTTCCAGATTAATCAAGTATACCTTAGCGATACAAAGCTGTTGTCCACACTCTATTCTGTGATGTTTTGAATGGAAGCAGGCGTTATTTTGCGGAAATCCATAACTAACAGGAAAGAATCGGGACTCTACGATCTCGCATTGTGAAGTCTCCTCCTCCTCTCTCTCCTGAGGATGTCCCGGTGACGGGACGAAGCGTACGTTTAAGAAAGTGTTGGAAAGTTGTGTGTGGTGTTTCATGTGGGCAGTGTTCCTGCATATTGTACCATACAGAATCTTTTTAAGAAGCGGATTATAGCAAAACAAATGAGTCTTTCCTGCTGTGATGTTTAGTTGTTCTACCTATAAGGCATATAAGTCCGATTTTTTTTCCTCGGGGCTCGAACCCTGCTAGGAAGACAGAGATCACAACCACGGCGCTATCTGAGCCAAAACTCACTTAATAAAGTTTAATTAAATCACGGGTCATTCACAAAAGCCGAGGTTACCCGCGGGCGAAAAGTTATCCCGCTCTCATAATCCGTTTGTATAATATTCAAACTAAACTGTATTAAACTAAGCTACCGAGTATTCTAAGTTCAAACCGCACCACTCACAACATAAACTTTTATAGCAAAGAGTTACGAGGATGCAGTGCCATCGATATCTTGACTCTTGAGACAATCACTAATAAGTTAAAGTTTCATTATTTTAATATGCCCAACAATAAAGCCCTTTTTGACCGAAAATTAGCCTGAAATAAGAGTTTAGTTTTTATTGAATTAACCAATCTGGTGAAAATAAAACTGATAAAATTGAAAAAAAAACTAATGTAATATTTTAAAATTTCTGTATTGAATGAGGCTTTCCTGCATGTGGTTCACTTGAAAAGCGGTATTTTTACACATCGTAACTTTTGGAACGAAGTTCCTTATCGCGCGTTACGAAAGGGGCTAGACGGAAAAAATTAAGACGAAAAGTTGTAACGACACTTTTATTGTAAGTCGTGCGACGTGCGCATGTTTCTCTCTTATAGAAAGCAAGCCAGATATACTTCGTTCCAATGTGTAATGAACGTACAAATGTACGTACGAATATGTAATGAATGAATGTACGTACAAATATGTAATGAACTTTGAAATACAGTAATATTTTGCATGCCTGACTGTTACAAACTTCTGAAGGGCTAAACGCGGAAAAGATCCCAAAATAAAACTTGGGAAATGAAAAGACGTAAAACGCTTTCGGAGTTGTTTGTTTGTGCAAATCATTCATCATTTTAGATGAGTGGGAAACTGTTCCCCAATACGATTACATGACTTGAAGGATATAAGGACATAGTATTTGAAGATAAACAACCGCCCTATTTTTATAGGAAGCCATGTTCTTTTAGGATTCCGTAAACAAAGGGCAAAATTATTGGGGACCCTATTACTAAGTCTTTGCCGTCCGTCTGTCCGTGTGCCACCAGGCTGTATCTCTTGAACCGTGATAGTATGACAGATGAAATGTTCATAGATGATGTACTTTTTTGCCGCTATAAGAACAAATACTGAAAAACAGAATAAGTAAATTTTAAAGGAGGTTCCCATACAACAAACTTGATTTATTTGCTCGTTTTTGACAATGGCAACAGGTACCGAAATATTCATGGATAATAAGTTATACATATATTCACTTGAGAATACTAATTAGAATATTAATAGTTACGTTAGTAAAAGAACACTAACTAGAACACTAGTACAATATCAGCTTTTAGGTAATCTAAACACCAAGCAGTTTCATATATATAAAGGCGACCACACGATATCGTGTGTTTGGCTATACGATTGTAGCCTGGTTCACGCGATATCGCGATAATTCGAACTTCTTCTTGACCCAGTTTTCTTTATTCTGAATGAAATTCAAAGAATTTAATCCGTTTTACTTTCAAGGGGAAAAACAATAGGTTTATCAAAGCAATACCGAAGTGGCACCACTTAACGCCGATTCCGTTTCAAAGCGTGCCCTTTATGGGCCTTAATGTTAAGGTCTCGTTCTCCTCTGAGCCCTTTACTCTTGCTGACTATTGAATCCACTCTTGGGTAGGGTGGCCATAATATTTAGATTAATAGGAAAACAAAACAGTATTTTCCTTACTATCATGTATTTTAGACAATTTAAGACTCTAGTGTTTTTCAAGCAAAATCCGTTATTAAACAGACGTTGTTAAGAGCGTTCATGCGTTGGAATTATGCTTGAGTCAAAATTGTCAATTTTCGACGTGACATAAGAGTGTCATGTGTTCAATTCTCAGACCAATAATCCCATAGACACAAGGCTAAAATAAAACAAAGTAAACGTATATCTTATTCATGTTTCTAAATAGTATCAGTATTAGTGTGAGTGAGACAAAAATCAGGTGTCAGTTTTTATTTTTTTTGACATGTCACAAGGTCCAAATATTTTGCAACCTTTTAATACTGCCAATTTTAAAAGTATTCGCGTTTCTGGTCGAATTACCTCAGTCGTCGTATATATTTAATTTTGTCTCATAATATTTGTTGATGTTTCGTGAGAAGTGCTGAAAAGATTATTTAGATTTTCTTGTGAAAAAATGTGAAAAATTGAGATTTGTATATAAATTTAAGTATAATGTGAGATAAATAAAAATGTATTGTTCGGTAGAGGGTTGCAAAACACGTATCTCACAGAAAGAAAACGAAAATAAATCAGTTGGATTGCATCGGTAAGTTTTAAGCTATTTTTTCATATTATAGAAGTAAGTATTTTGCTCAGAAAAATGTAAAGAAGAAGCGCAATTTAGTAAACGTCCGGGTAAACACCCAATTACAAGATGGTTTACGGTAGTTAAAATATTTTTTAAATATTTCGGAAAACGCAATTTTAGGTTATTAGTGTTGTGAAATTTCACTATATCGATAGTGTCAATCTGTAATTAGAATAAATAAATACTCTTTAGATTTCCTAAGGATGAAGATTTGAGGACGAAATTTTTTAAACTTTCGTGTACGAACATTTTTAATAGTTGTTGTTTGTTATAGGAAACACCATCACTAAACCCCAGAGAGGTGTTGAACAATATGGCTGAGCCAAATATTTTGAAAAGAACTTTCGTGTACATGTGGCACTAATACTGAAGATGAGTCTTATAAAAGAATACAAATATTAGAAAAAAGTAGAATATTTTAAAAATGTTTCGAAACGGCGCCTTAAGAAAATCAATACCCTCACAAAAAGAGTAACGCGACTGAATGAATAATATATGGCAAAACAACGTTTGAGGCGTTAACTAGTCGTCGTAATATATAACATTGTCGTGTCAGTGTTTGTATGTTTGTAACCAAACCCCTTCGAAACTGCTTGAGCGATTTCTCTGAAGTTTTTTGTGTACATTCTTTAGATGTAAGTATAGGTTGTAAGCTATTTTTTATATTTCAAATGGCCAAACAATGTTTGCTCAGTCAGATTTATTATTATAAAAAACTATTTTAAAAATAAAATGAAGTTTTCTTTCATATCCAGTAATAAAAAGTCTATGTCCAAGTCTCTTCAGAAGTTATGGTGGTTTGTAGGCAGTAGTGTAAAAATCTCATAACCCAAAATTTTGGGTTACGCTGAGTTTGGTTATATGCTACAATTTTTAATTTATCAGAGTTTTTCCGCGAATCACGCGATGTTTTTTCCGGATAATAAATAGTGGCTTTTGCTAGCCAAGAATAGTGTCACTTCCTCTTGCTGAAGAAACTATAACAATGGTTGGGTAAACAATATTTTATCTTTTATATTTATTATTTATTTATACCTTTAAACGAGCATTTTTTGTATAGGTATATATATATTTCTATATAATCTGAATCTCGAAAACGGCTCGAACGATTTTCATGAAATTTAGTATACGGGGGGTTTTGAGGGCGATAAATTGATCTAGGTAAGATTCATTTTTAGAAAATGTATTTACAAAAAAAAATAACGAGCAAAGTTCAGTCACCCAACTAGTTAATGTTAATCGTCGAATCTAATCGACTCCAGCTCATCACTAGCATAATCGAACCTTGTGACAACCTACTAATTTTCGAAAGAGGCATTATGGCATTGTCTCTTTTTAGCAACCTACCAAGCACATAAGTAAAAAGAGTACAAAAATAGTGCATGTCGTTGCTATTTTAACTGTGCATCTATTGGATCATTCATCTGAGGTTCAATTATTGATTAGATAATTGCCATCATATTATTTGGCATTTCATAATCTAGTTTTTGTCTCAAAAATATTTGAAAATATGTGTATAACTTTCTCATTAGAAAGTTTAAGGTAAAGGCTAATTACTCACTTAGCGGTGGAAGCTCTATTTTGATGCAAGATATTTGCCATGTTTCATAACACAAACTTATAACAATGACATATTTAGAAAATTAATAACATTTACTAAAAAGTGTCTAAAAAAAACACGATTTTCCTAGATTTTCATTCAAAAACCATAAACCGAAAAGTGTCATTTTAAGCATTTTTTCGATAAATTAAACGTATTATTTTAGGACAAAATCCAAGATAGTTTGTCATTTCTGAATTATAGTAATTTAATTCAATTAATATTCAATGTCACTGGTTATTTACTATTTTAATAAGTTGTATATTTATTTTACTATGATTTTTTTTGTAATACCATTATCGACGCAAAATTGCGTCAGCGCCAAGGAATTCCTTTTTAGTATGGACCGAAGCGCGAGGCACTTAATGAAAATAGCGTGCTTTAATCAAAATCTTCAAAAAGATAATAGTAGCATCATGTCGCTGGTAGATCTAGATAGAAACAATTTTTTGATTTACATTATTCTGTTTATATAATGTTTGGATTTTATAGGAGCTTTATCCATTGAAATCGATTTAAATGCGATTATTATAGCATCTACTTCTGAAATATTAGTGCGCGCTTGGATTTGAGTGGGAGGTCGCGGGTTCGATTCCCGCCAAGGGCCTAAAATTGTTGGCTCAGCTTGAGTCTAGTGGGAGGCTTCGACAAGCTGTGTAGAAACCGTTAGGAGTGCATTCACTTATCCGTTCCAAAATATTATAGTACGATACCATCTTCGCCTGTATGTATCTTCATTAAGAGTAGGATCGCAGTCAAGTAATAACTTGTAGAGAATATAAAATCAGATGAGATTTCTGAGTAGTAAATTGCTATTAAATTATTGTAGTTAATAAAAGAGTCCTAACGACTTTAGCAAGGGTTGCCACCCTACAACCTTTTATGAGTTGAAAATCTCTTTAGTTACCAAACCTCCGCTAATACAGCTCGAGCGGTATTCACCGAACGAACTCCGCCAGATTTATCTTCAGGGTTATTCCGTTTCCCATTATTTTTCACTTATGTGTTATTGCTGTCATGAAACTGTAATATATCATTCGGGATATTTTTATTTGCGGTAACTTTTTGCGGCCTTGCCCCCGATTCATTTAAAGGGAATATGTTATTTGAATTTCATTAGTTTTGAGGTGAAAATATTCAGAAAGTGGCCCCTTTCATATGCATAAAAATAATGAGACAAGTTACCTGATGTTAAGTGCATATCTGTCGGTATTCTGTAGGATATATTTCGGAGAGTGTGGAAAGGAAGTATTTATTTTTTCTCCCCGTCACCTTTTTCATAGAACGGCAAAACATCAAAAACTTCGAAAAGGCTTCCGTCCATACATAATTGACGTACTAAAGACGCGTATGAAGCGGTTTGATTCCTCGTTCCTGATCGCACTGCAAAAACCTGGAATAGGTACCCTCCCAGACACTTCAACTCAAGAGTGGAGTAGGCATCTCCTATAGACAAGCGCATTCCACTTAGACTGTATCATCACACCACCAGGTGTGATCATAGTCAAACGCTAGCCTATACAGTTAAAAAGTGCAGTGCGTCCCATGGGCTATCAAAGATTCAATTGTTCGTTACAATGCCATAAAATGCACTGCACTGCACTCGTTTTCACAGTAATCACGCCAGAATAGGCCTTCTAAAGCGAAACCCAGTAATACATTACTGCTTTTCGGTACAATAGCTGACACCGGGGTGGTACCTACCAGGACGGACTCTACAAAAAGAGTCCTACCACCTGTAAAAATTTCACTGGTTTTGAGTTTAGGATTACAGAAAATAGACAATAGGAGGAAGAAATAATTTAAATGTATGAATTTATGCAGAATTGAATATAATGAATAAGTGCATCGATAGAAAAATATCAACAGTCCTTAAAATGGAAAAGTAAACCACCGTTAGAATAAGGTATATTGCCGATGGCTGGATGCTAGAAAAGAATGTCATCAAAAGTGAAAAAAAGGGATTCTAAAGTTCATCGCATAAATGATTTAAATTCCATTTCAGAACTTTTGTGAAGTTAAGAGGGAAAATTTTCAATGCACTTTTGTAAAGTCACTTAAGTTTTTAATAAAATAATGTTGCACATTTCAAAATAAACCAGCCAAGTGCGAGTAAGTCGAAATATAAGGTTTCGTACGAAAAACAAATAAAAGTTTCTTTATTTTGTTAATATGATAGCTATAGATTATTATGTAAACACATAAGTAAGCTTTTGAAAGAAAATTAATGTACCCACAGGCCATCCATCTCTCTGTAAGCATATTGAGGGAGGTGTTTTATATGTAAACTTAAAATAAAGTGTTTAAGATTGAATTAAAATATTATAAATGTATTATGCAGTTAAAGTACTCACAAGCGTGTTGGAGTTGATGGACGACTGACAGCTGATTTTTCTTTCAACTCCGAAATGTCAATGTCAAAATCGAATTAAGTATTTGACATGATTTTCGTCCGGAAACTGCTATACATTTTAGTAAACAATTAATTTTGAATTTAGATTAAGGAAAAACTGGTTCGTGCTAATATTTCTTATATTCTCAAAGTACTGAACATGCCGCCGACCATAAAATAATTGCGGATTATTTTATTAATTAAAAGGAAAATACAATACTTAGCATAAAGAAATACATGACTACAAATTAATATTACACTATCATTAACTATAGCTAAAATAAGTGGTAAATAAATGCTTATCTTTATATTAATCTATAGGTAAGGGGCATATTTTGACCACAGGTCTCTTGAAAAGAGAATTGCCTGTGCGAACTGTGACTACACGAGTCACACCATCATCGCCGGGGTGTAGCTGATGTATACGCGCGAGACGCCATTGCAGCGGTGGTAATTTATTATCGATCAATACGACTACAGTACCCTCACGAAGAGTTGTATTATTATCAGCATGGAACCATTTGCCTCGGGGCTGCAACTGGTGTAAATACTCTACACTCCAGCGTTTCCAAATATGTTGGACAGCCTGTTGAATAACTTGCCATCGAACTAGGCGATTTGGATTATCATTTGAAAAATCGAGCTCTGGAAGAGAGGTTAAAGGTTCCCCGATTAAGAAATGACCCGGAGTGAGCGGTAATGGATCGGCGGGGTCATTACTTAATAAACAGAGCGGTCTGGAGTTTAAAACTGCCTCAATTTGACAAAGCAAGGTACTGAACTCATCATTGTTTAACGTGAGCTTGCCAATGACTCGATAGAGGTGGGATTTCATGCTTTTTACAGCTGCTTCAAATATTCCACCAAAATGTGAAGCATAAGGTGGGTTGAAGTGCCAAGTTATTGTCAGATCAGCTAGATTTTTACTCAGAATTGCTTGATTGGATTCGTTTTGCAGAAAAGTGTAAAGATCAGCAAGATAATGATTACAGCCAACAAAATTTCGACCACAATCTGAATAGAAATTTGTACACAAACCGCGCCTTGAAGTAAATCTCCGGATCGCATTAAGAAAGGAATCCGTTGATAAGTCAGGAACCAATTCCAAATGGGTTGCCTTTGTTGACATGCACACAAAAACGCAAACGTACGTTTTAAGGATTTTTGCACCCCTAAATCGCCCAGATTTAAGATTGAAGGGTCCCGAAAAATCTACACCCGAATGTAGGAATGGACGCAACGCGCGAACTCTAGCCGCTGGCAGCTGAGCCATTGGCGGTTGCTGTGCAACAGGTCGAGCACGTACACAGGGCACGCAACGTAAGGTACGCATCCAAACTGCATCTCGAGAACTTAAAATCCAATAAGTTTGCGCGAGAAGAAACTGTAAAGTTTGAGGGCCTACATGCAAATAAATTCTATGATAATGGTCGATAAGTAAATTAGTAAAATAATGTTTTTTAGGTAAAAGAATTTGATGCTTAGCATCGTAAGGTACGTTAGCGAGACTTATCCGGCCGCCGACCCTAAGGAGACCCGCGTCATCGAGAAAAGGCTTAAGCTTTTGCAAACGTTTTGTACATCTATCATCATCCTTCAGGCGTGTAATTTCTTCGGCAAACTGTTCAGCCTGAACCAAGCTTATGATGCGTTTTAATGATTCTTTCATTTCAGGAACGGTGACATGGTTTGTCGTATAAGTTTTGCTTTTGCGACATTTATTATAAAATCTGAAAATGAGTGAAACTATACGTATCATCTTTGTCAGGGAAGAAAACCGTTCGAGGAATTCTAAATTGGGTTCAGTATGGGTCAGAAGAGTATGTTTACGACGTTCTTCATCAGTGTGTATTTTCACTTTCGAAACCGGCCATTCAGATTGGGGCGCTGTGAGCCATGATGGCCCATTAAACCATAATTGATGATTTAATTGGGAAGGAAGAACACCGCGAGATGCGGAGTCAGCCGGATTATCTGCCGACTGAACGTGGTGCCATTGGGAAGCAGGTACGTTACTTGTGGTATCTGCAATGCGGTTGGACACATATGTACGCCACTTGTGGGGTGATGAATGTAACCATGCTAGTGTGACAGTAGAATCGCACCAAGCGAAGACTTGATCAAACGAAACAATGTTGTCGTAAGCAATTAAAACCTTTTTTATAAGTTTTGACAAAAGATGAGCTCCACACAGTTCCAAACGAGGAACGGTGAGTTGTTTTAAAGGCGCAACTTTTGTTTTGCTAAGAAGAAGGTGTGCACTGATGGCACCGTCGGAATTAACGACCCGAATATAAACACATGCTGAGAAGGCCTTTTCTGATGCATCTGAAAAGCCATGAAGTTGAACATGGTGAGAACTTGGAAGTACATGGCGAGGTAATCTTATTTCTTGCAACAAATGCAGCTCATCCAAGAATCGATACCATAAATCGCAGATGCCCTTCGGAGGGACTTCATCCCAGCCGGTTCCTGCTACCCATAAAAGCTGAATTAGGTGCTTGATGAATAATGTTATGGGACTCAGGAAACCAAGGGGATCATATATTTTGGCGATTTCAGCAAGCATTATACGCTTCGTGCATTTGCGAGGAGGATGATCCGTAGAATATGTAAACGTATCAGATTTTGGGTTCCACTTCAGTCCAAGAACCTTAATGGAATTATCCGCATCTAGTGCGGAAAGAATAAGTGAATCACTTGAATTTGAGTCACTATTATTGAGATTATTTATGAATTCAGGACTGTTACTTGTCCATTTACGGAGTTCGAAGGTACCAGCCTTGCATATTTCAGTCAGCTGACGTTGAAGAACGATAGCCTCTTCAATTGTATCTGTACCCGTGACAATGTCGTCGACAAAGACGTCGTTAAGGAGTACTTGAGACGCTAGAGGGAACGATACGGATTCATCAATTGCTAGCTGACGAAGCGTTCGCAAAGCGAGAAATGGAGCCGAAGCTACGCCAAATGTAACTGTGCACAAACGGAATTCTTGTACGTGTTCCTGAGGTGAGAATCTCCAAAGAATTCTCTGAAAGTCGCGATGTTCAGAACAAATATTAATAAAGCGATACATCATTTTAATATCTGCTGTGAAAACTATTTTATGAAGTCTAAACTTAAGGAGGACTTCTGTTATATCTTGATGTAGTTTTTGTCCTGTCAAAAGATTGTCAGTTAGAGACCGTCCTGATGTAGTTTTGCATGAAGCATCGTAAACGACACGATATTTTGTCGTTGTCGCAGATTTTTTTATCACACAATGGTGGGGAATGTAGTAGGGACGCACATTATTGATAGGAGAACAAGTAACAGGTTCCATATGTCCTAGGTCTAAATATTCTTGTAAACATTTGGTTGTATTCAGTCCTTAAAGTAGAATCACGAGACAACTTGACTTCCAATTTATTTAGGCGTGATAAGGCTATAGCACGAGATTCACCCAGCGGGGGTGCATTTTCCTTAAAGGGTAGAGAGACTGTATATTTTCCATTAGAGTCTCGTTTATAAGTGTTCACGAAAATCGTTTCACAAGTAAGTTCTTCTTTGGTAAGAGGTTTATGTTCTGGTATCGACTCCAATTCCCAAAATCTTTGAAGTGCAATGTCGAGCTGACATGTACTAAGATTAATGCAAGCAGAATTAGTAGATGTATGAGAAATTTTACCATTTAGAAGGTAACCAAAGATGCTATTGATGGCCACTGGAGTTCCAAGTGGACCCTTTATGTTATCATGGAGTAGTATGCTATCAGTATAATCTGAACCTAAAAGAATTTCTACAGGACGTGTGGAACGTAATTCCGGATCCGCTAATGGGAGGTCCTTAAGGTGTGGCATTTGATCGAACGAGTTTGGTATATTGGGAAGATAACTAGTTATTTTTGGCAAGATCAAGGCTTCAATATACAGTTTAGGCTCTGTCTTGTTGTAAGGCGTTACTTCGCATAGGGCATATCCACGCGGTTGTTCATTGGTATCACCTATGCCTGTGATTGTGGTGCTTTTTTTCGCAGGATATCTTGGTAATCCTAGACGTTGAACGCATGACTCAGTGATGAGGGTAGCTTGGGAACCTTGATCTACTAAGGCGCGCACCAGACGCGCTGGTTTTGGCTCGTTACTCAAAGGCCGAACGTTAAGCAATGCAGTTGTTAGAAGAACGGTGCAGTTACTATTATTAGGAAGATTTGTGGCTCCATGGAGGAGAGTGGGTGATGTAGCCCTTTCTTCAGAATGCGACTCTTGAGCCGTGGCCACAGACGTGGCACATTCAGTCGTTAACGTTACGTTTTGCTTAGGTACCGAGTCACAGATTGAAGAATGGTGGCGTGAGGAACAAAAGCGACAGTTATGACGTGAGATACACTTTTCAACTTCATGTCCAATAAACAAACAGTTCGCACAAATCTTATTTAGGGTTATAAAATTCTTACGTTCATTTATGTTGAGCCTTTGGAATTTGTCACATTTATTTAGACGATGGGAATTTTCTTTGCAGTAGATACATTTCAGTGTATGCATGGAGTCAACCGCAGTAGTATAGACGTTCATATTTCGAGGAGGATGTATGGAATAAGTGTTGGTTGACCGTGGCATGCTATATTGTTGATCTGACCCTGAATAAGATAACGATAATGGGCGATTGGATGTTTGCGAGGGCCGTGCTGTTGTCGCAAGGGGAAGTGAACGAGCTGAGCTAGATGAACTTGCCATAGAAGCACGGTTCGTAGTTACGGTTGTACTAGCTGATCGAGCAGACGCCAACATTACTTCAGATGCAGACAATTCCTTTTCTAAAAAATCAAGTAATTCGCTGACTGGTGGTATGTCACTAGAGGACCGTAATGATAATTCAAACCGTCGTCGAATATCCGGTGTTATTTTCCTCAATAATATGTTTAAAAGTATGAAGCTCCACTCAGTGACAGGGAATTCTAAAGAATTTAGAGCGGTTATGTTTTCTAAATAAGTGTTAAGTAAATGGCGTAAAGTGGATTGTACATCCTTTTCGTTAACCGATTCAACATCAAAAATATTATCAAAGTGCTTTGTAGCTATGATTCTTTTGTTTTCGTATCGATGACGTAACACCTGTAATGCATTTTCATAATTAGATTCTGTTACTGGAATCGATTTGATTAAGTTAAAGGGTTCGTCCTTTAAGGACAATAATAAATACCTAAATCGTTCGACGTTTGATAAAGTTTCGTTTTCATGCACCAGTGACCGAAAAAGATCAAAAAAGGCAACCCACTCGGTCAATTTCCCATCAAAAATATTTAATGATATTTTCGGCAAACGAATGTGTGACTGTGTAGTTTGTGGTGCAACGCAGCGACTGTGTGTATCATGCCCGCAGGGCGTGGACACACATGCGACACTCTGTCTGCGTGTCTCCTTCATAGTTTCCAATGTTACTTGTATTTGATAATAAACGGAGTCAAACTGGTTACGTATAGCTAAATGTTCTTCTTTCGAAAATTTTTCTTGTTTGGCGGAAAGTTTTTCTATTTTTCCTTGAACTTGGAAAAATGTTTTCTTGATAGAATTTAGTTCTTTTACGCGTACACGAAATTCGGGTAAATCATTAGAACAGTCGGCTATACGTTGGAGACTATTGAGGGCAATATCACGTTCGAAAATTAGTTGTTCAAGTTCCATTATTAAAAAAAAAAAAAAATTGTACTTGTAGATTTGGAATTATATTTGGTTGTTGCTGATGATGTCAAAGAAAATAAGTGGACGATATTAAGTTAAATTAAACTCTTGCATATATAGCTAGCACTAATTACAAAAGTAACACAATAATTAATGATTAAAACCTAGCAAACATATCGCTAAAACGTAGTGTGTAACCGCCTTAAACTCACCGCTGCATCATGGTATGGCGTCGCATCAGTACATAGTATAGCACTTAGTACAAGTTACTATAATGCAACGAATCTGATCGTCTTTATTCGCTTTCGATTACACCCGTGTATAATTTGTATGGAGGCACGAAAACGAAATTCGAAAACAAAATTGAAATAACAACTTGTAATAAAAACGAATGACACTTTTGTTCAACCACCGCCAAATTTGTAAACAAGTTGAATAAAACTGTTTGTGTCAATCTGAACGGGAATTACTTAAACTGTTTGTAATTAGAATGGAAAGGTTTTGAAATGTTATTAGAAAAGGGATTAATTGTTAAAATAACACGCAATTAATGCTCACAATATCGTTCCGAACTTTGGTCGACGGCGGGAACACCGGCGGCTGTCAATGATGGAATTTGGCAGAAATACGAAAATGCTTAGTTTAGTTAGCACGAAACAGTCACAAACACGCGAAGTTACAGAGAAATGGCCTGATATAGTGCGGTATATCCGGCTCGAATACTATGTTTAAGATTGAATTAAAATATTATAAATGTATTATGCAGTTAAAGTACTCACAAGCGTGTTGGAGTTGATGGACGACTGACAGCTGATTTTTCTTTCAACTCCGAAATGTCAATGTCAAAATCGAATTAAGTATTTGACATGATTTTCGTCCGGAAACTGCTATACATTTTAGTAAACAATTAATTTTGAATTTAGATTAAGGAAAAACTGGTTCGTGCTAATTTTTCTTATATTCTCAAAGTACTGAACATAAAGTATTTATTTACATTAGCGTTTACTCCGACAAGAATGGAGAATATTTTATCACCGTGCGGGACAAAGAACATGTACTTAAGGGCGATAACTTTTTCTCGTACGTAAGGCATCTGCTCTTGTGCGTGAAAATTTAATCTTTACAGACGCTTTACGGCCGTTGTCGAGTACGTGCGGTGGAATTGAGTTTTATAAAGTTATTATGTATTTTGCATATAAAGCACCCCCGGTATAAGCATAAGTTGCAAAAATGTATAAAGAGTGGGGGTGGAATTATAATGATTCGTAATTTTATGTGTAAGTCTTTCACCACTAGTGCTGTCTGCTTAGTTTTCATGTAATTATTTACATACCAACTTTTACTTTATGTTTTTTGAGTCAGACAGCTGGTCTGACTCAAAAAACATCTCCTCTTTCTTCGATAAAAGTTTTTTTACACACACAAGTTAAGTAAGTTATCGTACTAACTTGGTAGGGATAAGTAACCTCTCATGGTTGCTCCACAGCTAAACACACATCGGAATGTTCAAGCGCTTGCTGGCGCGTCTTTGCCTGTAGGTTAGTAACCAGCCACGGCTGAAGACTGACCTCCTACTAGACTCAATTACCTTGAGACCTGAGCCAATTTAAAGAATTGAACCCGGGAACCTCCAACTCAAATACGAGCGCGCTTCGCCATGTAATTGTTATTTTTATTTGGTTATTGCTTTAATGTATGTTTATGTTATTGTTTGTGAGAAATAAATTGTTCTAATTCCTGTCTTTCCTTCTCTAAAAAATAAAATTCTCGAACCAATTTTTGATACGGAACTGCTCCGAAACGGCTCGACAGATTATAATGGAATTTTCTGTGTATACTCGGTAGGTCTGAGAGTAGGTCGTAAGATATTTTTTTTATTAGCTAGTTTTTCTATATAAATACCTATCAATCTATGCCCACCTTACCAAATACATTGACTCGATCACAGGTGGAGTGTATAATACTACTACAGAGCTATTGAATATTCAGTCGCAATTTATCATGCAACAGCTGGACAATCGACTTGCAGGGTTGGTATCCACTGACCCTAATCGCTTAACTTTGCCCACACTCGCAAATGGACTTTCCTTGTCGATACCGAAATAAAGATTGCCTTTAAACCAAGATTTCAAGTCCACTTCGGTGTATCGGTCCGGGGTTAATGCCCGGGATACACGAGGCTAGTTTTTCAAGCTAGGATAGCAAGCTAGTGTCAGTAAGCTAGCAAGCTAGTACTTCTGGCTTCGTGTAAACAAAACTAGCTTAATTTCTAAGCTAGTAATCTAGTTGACAAGCCAGGACAGTTTTTAATAGGATGGAGTTCTATTTTTTAGGTTAGTAGCGCCCCCACCACCGATTTTACTATCCTGGCTTATGTACTAGCTTCATGTGGCCGGCGAAACTAGTCAGTATATTATGTATTATCTATGAAACTAGTTTTCAATTGACTCGTATGCAGTGACTACGCGTTTTGTTACTAACACCGGGCGAAAGAAAATCAAGTGTGATCTCCAGTTTTACTTTTGCTGGTAGCGCCTGTCTCATAATTGTATCCATTCGTTGTATTTTTGGCGTCACAAGATTAAGAAAATATCAAACAAATCAGGCGTCACTCGCAAAATACTCTTATATTCGCCTAAATCTTCGTTGCAAAATTCTTCCAAAAGTAAAGCAGATGATCCATGTTCATCTCTTCTTAAACCCCACGGTCTTGTCCTCACCCGTTTTTGTAATTCATCTTCTAGTAGTGCGAATTGGCACAGTTTTTGAAGTAACTGTTTCAGCCGAATACCTAGTGTTGTTTTCGCGTGCAGTTTATTTTGGACGTGTGGTCACCTCAGGCACAGCAATGATACTAGCTTAAAATAATATAGCCTCATGTAAACAGAACTCGCATGTTCCAAGCCAGGTCAGCTAGCCAAGACAGTTTAAAGGAGAACTAGCTTGCTATCCTACCTTTAAAAACTAGCCTCGTGTATCCCGGGCATTAGATCCTTTTTATATGGAGAGAGCTTAAAGAGAAATCTTTCTTTAAGTGGTCTTTTATGTGTGGTTTTTCAATTACACCGTGTTTAGTGGAGTGAACTTGAGATTGAAAGAGGTGAATCACTTTAAATTCGGAGAAAATAAAAGGGTTTCTTTTATTTTTGACGTAGTTCTAACTCACAGGTACTTCTAAAAGTAATGTATAAAAAATTTTCATTAGATAACAATAAATAACAAAATTTTCATGGCAAAACTCTATATTTATAAGGAAAAGGTTCTACCTATCTATTAATGCACAGGGCTATTAGGCTTAAAAAGGCACACAAATAGCTATTATAACGCAAGCACCAACTTAGACAAGACTTTTGAAAGTTTTATTCCCTTAGGGGTTAAAAAAGAGGTTACTAGCGTGAAACTACGAGCGACCTCTAGCATTAAATAAGCTTTAAGTAGGTACTAAGTACGTTCAAAGAAGTAACATTCTAATAAAATGTTTTCTATCTATGATCTTGATGCTTGTAGAAACCGTTGGGGTAAATTTACTAACCCTTCCAAGTTAGTATGCTAACATCTTAGGCTGCATCATCACTTACCATCAGATGAGATCGCATGGTCAAGTCTAATTTATATGGAAGAAAAAAAAGGAAAAAAAATCTGTCCATAATAGCCAATGACGAAATGCGCTACGCTAAGAGGAAACGCTACGGGAAATTTCTGACGCATGTTGAAACCAAAAAATTCTCAAAAATGGCGTCGCACACCGCATATTTCGATAGCGCTGTCAGTCGCCACTCGTTACATTTGTAACTGTAAACAAATTAAAAATGATTCTTCAGGGCGGAGCCTAAAAATACATGCGTGACATCACTAAGTGCTGAACCTTTATATAATCAATGATAACAACACACCACAATAAATCAAATCAACCTCTACCTTATACCGTCAACAAAACTATAGGTAGGTAGGTATAAAACTCCTAAATCATTCCCGAATATTAACCGCATACTTACATCAAATAGTATTATTATTATCCCTGAAAATAGGGCACTTAGTACATTCCCCGATATTTCCCTCGGAATACAAATACCCCAACTATTTGCCTCACTTGCCGTTTCACCCACCTCAGACGATTTACCTGCGAGATATTATTGTTAGAAAGCCTAGTACACACGATGTACTACAAAATCATTATGCAATACTAAAAATTTCAAAATAATTCTTAACTTCTCATATATAATATTCATACTAATATTATAAATGCGAAAGTAATCCTGTCCGTCTGTCTGTTATGCTTTCACACCTTAACCGCTGGACCAATTTTAATAAAATTTGATACAGAGATAGATGGCTTACGCTTGATCATATCATCTGATGAAAATTGACAAATGGAAATAATTAAAAATTGTGGTCAAAGATGGATTGCCCTTACTTAGAAGATGCCTATTTATACTTTCCTTAAAGATATCCGTTTTTTTTTAAATTGTCTGTATTTCCAGACTTTCGGGAAAACCATCCACACACACTCTGTATGTGGATGAGAAACGATGTAGTAAAATTCGGATTGTGTGTTTGTAAGGACAAAATGAAACATTTGTTATGTAAACAAATATAATGCAATGAAAGAACGAAAGTGAATAACAATGAAGACGAACAAACATACTTCTTATGGGTTAATTTTCCTACACTTAACATTTCTAGGATTACCTACCTACTAATTAAAGGGATAACATAACAAAAGTAAAATTTGTTCAATTTATCGCTCAAACGAGCTTAAGTAAACAATCTTTGAAATACAATACAGACTCTTCAAGTTTATTTGTTTCCATTCAATCTTACCATTGCTAATGAATATTGCATTAATTAGGAAATTCTTTACTCCCCATTGTCTCTTGCTGTAAAATGAGGCATTCCAGTCAAAAATTGTTTTGTTTAAGTAGATAAGTACATAATCTTTATTTCCAAAGTGGCATTATTTTATTTAACAAAATCTATATATTTGCATGAAATATTGTGGGGTACAACAAAAGGACATAAAAGTACAATTATCCCTCACAATCTACTGCTAACAACAGTGTGCAAATATTTTAAAATCAGAGGCATACAATTATTAACTAAAGTATAAATTATTGATTACAATCACCAGAATTCTATTACTTTAATTTACAAAAAGAACTTACTTTAATTTATAAAGTTTAATGTCAATGAGATTAATTAAGTTTTAACAAAGTGTGACGTCACAGATATTATGGCCGCCTAATGCCTACTTTTGGGGCGTTTTGAAACCGACATATTGATGGCATGGTTTTAAAATAACTGATAAAAAAATACAAAAATTTTTATGGGAAGCCTAATTGTTCCGAATTCACCTCTAGTCTATTCCTTCATGCCATTGGTTGCCTGGAAGAAATCGCTATGTAGCGATAAGGCCGCCAAGTTGTACTCCTAAGTTTGTGTTTTTATTATTTCTTGTTTTTGTTATATTTTTATTCTGTGGTGTGCAATAAAGTGTTTATCTATCTATCTTTCTATCTAGTCTACCAACATTCTGCACCCAGCTTAAACCACACTGTGATATCAGCCCGTATAATCTACCCCTTTTGCCCGGTCCCCCTGATTTACTGTGAGCAACCCGACAATTAATTTAGGTGCTCGTTATCTGAGCTGTGATGATACGCCTGAAAGTTTCATGTTCTTTTCATAGAATAATAGCGGTTGACAAGTTCGCCTCTAGGCCACAAAGTCGGGTGAACTTTCATTTTCACACGCCAGTTCTTGTGGCATCCGATCAACACCTTGCTCAGTAAATTAAATTGTAATAAAAACATTGTTGTTTTAGTCACTTTTAATAAGCATACTAGTGGTCGTCGTGGATTCTATTCATGGTCGTGGATTCGATTCCCAAATTCCGTTGAAGCCATCCGGATAGATACAAATTACAATTACATCCATTTTAATTATAGTTTCCGATAAAAATAAGAAACGTTGTGATTTTGGAACAAATTTTGGGAAAATTTTATATAACTGTCCCAACGAATTAAGATTAAAGATCCAATAAATATTTGACGTTTAAATTTTAAGTATATTATCTTTTTATAGTTTTTAAACTGCGGGTCACCAAAAATCGCTTAAAACGATCGATTACGCCGTTAACATACTTAGGTGAATATCTTGCAATGTTTCGTATGAAAAAATCCCAATATTCTAGCTTGAATTACATACTTATGCTCTTACTGACTTGATGCTAAGCTTTAATAGGCAAAAATATATGTCCTCCAGATAGTACATACTTAGTTTGTTTTCGAAATAGTACTTAGTTTGTAAAACCAATCAAACTTAGCGTCATAAATTGTTTCACCAATCACAAGTCTAAGTTGGCGTATTCAAATCAGAGCAGTCCAATAAAAAAGCCTCCAACTTGACGCCGGAGCCAGACTTAAGCCTGTCCCGAAGTTTCTGATTTATGGGACCGACCGAATTCCACCCCAATACCAAACTCGGTCTTGTGTTGAACTATTGTACCTATTTCTATTTTGAACGGGACATTTTTAAAAGATTAATTCGTAACGAATTTAATTCTATCATTGTTTTCGGTGTAGTTATAAGCAGTTGAAGTTTCATGAAGTTTTTCAGGCAAGTATTTTTGCGATTATTAGGAGTTATGTGCTTAGTGTGGCAATTAGCTCGTACACTTTCAAATAAAAGTGCAGTCGGGCTCGCGCACTGAGGGTTCCGGACTATCAAGAACGCACTGCATATTTATGGAACGCACTGCATCTCACACAGGCATGCGTATCACTTAACATCAGGTGAACGTATTGCTAGTTTTATCATTCTTTATTATAAAAAAATCTTCATAAAGTTTTCAAAAGTGTACGAAGCTTGCTCATATCACACTTGCCAGCGTAGTGGCCCAGTCATTACCACAGTAAACACCTGTGCTCAATTGTCAGTTAGTATAGTGGAGAGTAACAGGCAGTTGAGACGAGTTGCTGAGTCAGAGGGCATAGGTAACGATAATATCTTGTGAAATGATAACATTAATCAACAGACGTGCTACGTAGAGGCGGCGTCCATTATTCCAACGTGACACATTTCAAAACGCCGGATACACTCGTATGCTATGTGACAGGACGACGGGAGAGAATACACATAGTTTAATACTACACATTACACGTAACACTAACACACTAATCGTAACTATAACATATTGTCGCTTAAACATGTTGACGCTAAATATTTAGTTACATTAGCAGTTTTAATATGAGCTACCTTCTATGCTACCAATGTATCTGGAACGAAATTTGAAATATAATTACCATGGATGTATGGAATCCCGTATCAAGCTGAATAAAATCCAAACTTGATACTTTATAGACTACGGTCTCCACATTAACTCCTACAGTTATTATTTTTTTAATTAACATCCAAATTCAAATATCTCTAACGCATGTTGTGGTGGCATCAAGTAGGTTTCAGTCTCTAAGTTCTGTTACTTCATACTATAAGATTGTAACCAGTTTTGTTACCCAAAAAAAAATCCAAAGTTACACTCAAATAAACAAGTAGTACCTACTTCTCAATAAAATCTGAACAGGAAATGCGCATTGAAAAGAAAGTAACTTTAACAATAAGAACTTTAACGTAAACATGACGTAACTCAAGACACATGTCGCTAAAATAGCAAGGCTATTAGGCAAGGCGGCTCTTCAATTAATATGTGTTAACAAAGATAAGCTATGTCACCCAGTGGGGTATGGAGATAGTTCTGTATAGACGTATCTATTTGTACTTCATCTTTGATCTGTATACGTGTGTCTTTAGCAATAACATTATGTTTCAATCTTTCGTTTGTTTTTCTGAACTCGGAAATATCTCTTTGTCTTTAATGTTTATAGTTTGTGTAAGCAATAAAGTTAATAAAATATAGTTTATTTAGTTTAGTACTACAGGAATATTATGTAAATTAAAACACATAATACATTACATGCCGCAGGAGTAGTAGACGCATTTCGTCGCTAAAATAGTTAAATGAGCAACATTATTAGGCAAATTAATATATGCTAAATAAACGGCTTGTCAATTAATAGTGGTTAACAAGCAATGTCACCCAGTGAGCTATAGAGATAGTACTGTACTGACGTATGTCGTATCTGTACGCTATCAAATCACGAATCAAGAGATCCGTACATGCGGGCATAACAAAACGATGTCATTATCAGCCGTAGCCATAATACATTATCTATTCTATTTCTACGGTTGTTTATGGAATGAAATTAAAAAAAATGTCGGACAGTAACAGTTTTCATCCATAAGTCAAGTGATCAATTTGACGACCGGATATGTAATTCCCATATATTTTTTGCAGTACGATCCATTAGAAATCGCAGAAATAGAATAGATAAGGTAACATGGGTATAACTGCAGGTATCCAAAAAGCTAAGCTAAGCAAGCAATCTTACTCAATGAAGAAGACGAGGATGGTAATCCTACTAATTTGGATGGCGTATTTTTTTTTGTTATGTAATATTTTTTTTTTTTTCGGGCATGCACTGACGTTTATTGGTTACTCATTCGACATCGCCATATATTATTAATTGACTACCTACATTATAATATACATCACACTATGTCGCTACACAGCATCGCACGAGTATGTCCTGAACTGTAAATTGATAAAAGAAAGCCTTACTTAAAGCAGGCTAAATTAAAGCGTAAAAATTTGAAATCCATTGATAAAAACTTGAAATCCCTTGCCATACCGAGCCCAGTATGCGGTAGCCCTTATGGGGCTGTACTTACCATCAGGTGACATTGCAATCATTGAGAAACATATTATGTTCGGGTCATACGTCTATGGAACTAAATATCCCTAGCTTGATTTTCGGTTGGTGAAGAAAAATGGTGTGTGAAGCCTGCCGACACTTACCCAGCGCGGCAGTCTCGAAGGATTTTACATTACTCTAGAATATTGAAACTCTGCATAAACCTTTTAAACAAAACCTGTCAAGTGCGAGACGGACTCGCGCACTAAGGGTTCCGTACTACAACCGGAGGAATAGAACCATAAAAACCACTTTTCTTATCGAACCGCAAAACTAACTTTGTTTTAGAGGTTTAATGTAAATATCAAAAAAACTACTTATTAGATCTCGTTCAAACCAATTTTCGGTGGATGTTTGCATGGTAATGTACATCATATATTTTTTTTTGTTTTATCATACTCTTATTTTAGAAGTTACAGGGGGGGGGGGACACACATTTTACCACTTTGGAAGTGTCTCTCGCGCAAGCTATTCATTTTAGAAAAAAATGATATTAGAAACCTTAGTATCATTTTTGAAGACCTATCCATAGATACCCCACACATATGGGTTTGATGAAAAAAAAATTTTTGAGTTTCAGTTCTAAGTATGGGGCACCCCCAAAATTTATTACTTTTTTTTAAATTTTGTATGAAAACCTTAATGCGGTTCACATAATACATCTACTTACCAAGTTTCAACAGTATAGCTCTTATAGTTTCGGAAAAAAGTGGCTGTGACATACGGACGGACAGACGGACAGACGGACAGACGGACAGACAGACATGACGAATTTATAAGGGTTCCGTTTTTTGCCATTCGGCTACGGAACCCTAAAAAGGACAAAGGGCATTCATTTTCTTTACATCGAATTCCTCGTTTTGCAATTTAAATGGCAAAAAATTAATATACAGGGTGATGCGTCTTTTAAATGCCAGTACCTTGCCTTAGCTATAAGAATACACGGTAAGGAGACTGTCTTAAATATTTTGAGAAATGTGAATGTAGATAGCATTTAGATAAAGAAAACATACATAAAATGCGTAAACACGATTTTAGGTGCCAATCAAAGTAGTTCCTTAAAACGAAGGTTGATTATTTCACATAGGCCTAACTTACAGGTACAAATAATATGTACGACCACCACCAAGGAAACGCAAACTGCTTTCCTAGAAGAATGGATAAAAAACTTGTCCTATGAAGTCAACTATAAGGTGAAAGAAAAAGTAACTAGAAATGACAGAAATCATGAAAATAAAAATCTTTAAGGCAGTAATAAACTTTAGCCATACGACATATCGCGATAGGATAGATAGCATGGAAATGGCATGAAATTTAAAAGGTGTATCATACTGATCGCTAAATTGACCACGTGATTTCTGCACATTCTTATACATTTCTTTGAATTTTGTTCCATTTTCATCCATCCATCTTTCGAATTCTCTTAAATAGAGCTTCTTTGCCCAAACCAGAATTATGTGCATTTAGGAAAACTTGCTCAATCAGGAAACCTGGACCAAGCCCCCTAACCCACACTTGGCCAGCGTGGTAGGAAATGCCCAAACCTCTCCCACTCTCAGAATAGAACCCTGACCAGCAGTGGGATATAAAAGTGGGCTGAGACGGTCCCATAATTTCGACGACCTCCCTGGCGCAGTGGCAGCGCGCTCGGATTCGAGTGGGAGGTCGCGGGTTCGATTCCCGCCACGAGCCACTTTGGAATTTTATAATTTCTAAATTGACTCAGGTCTGGTCTGGTGGGAGGCTTCAGCCGTGGCTAGTTACCACCCTACCAGCAAAGACCCACCGCCAAGCGATTTAGCGTTCCGGTGCGATGCTGTTTAGAAACCGTTGGGGTAAATTTACTCACCATTCCAAGGTAGTACGATAACATCTTAGGCTGCATCATCACTTACCATCAGGTGAGATCGCAGTCAAGTACTAACTTGTATAAGATAAAATAAAAAAAATAGCTAAAATTCAGCCTGTATAAACGTTGATCGCCGCAAATTAAGAGGTCCTTTTTAATTGGAATTTCAATGAATGAATAAAACGCCTCTTCCTTTGTGCTAGCCTCAAATGTACGTTTTATTCTGAATTTGAAACAATCTGGATAGCAAAAGAGAACGGGCGATTGATTATTATAATTTCAGGAATTGGCCCGGAGCGGTGTTGGTTTATTGGATCTTTTGTTGCGTCATCTTTGATATTATTTATATTTCGAAATCGTTTATAACCTCCAGTACCTAATTTTTACGATAATTTGTTTAACAGAACAGATTAATTTATAAAGATAACAGCGATTTCGCGTTGTGAAATCAACATCTCCTGAGGATGTCCCGGTGTCGAGACGAAACGTGAGTTGAAGAAAGTGTTGGAAGAATTGTGTGTGGTGTTTCATGTGGGCGGTGTTCCATACAGATTATTTTCAAGTAGCGGATTATATCAAAACAAATTACTTTGTCGTGCTATTTAATAATGGATTTCAGCAAAATAACGCATGCTTCCATTCGATAATTTAATTGTCTCCCCTTTTTATTTGATCGCAGTATGTTCAATTTTTAATTATTTATTGATAAGCTTACGTTTGATCATGCTTGATGGAAAGCATTTATGAGGTCTTGGGTGGAGTGCGCTTGCCTATAGATTATGTTCACACCAAGGCACCGAACACCAAGCACCAACAAGGCACCAAAATTATTGCCTAGGAACATGATGGAAGCTGGAAAGCTGTTCCACACCTAAGCGGTTTGTCTCAGAAACGTAAAAAAAACGTTTGATCGATATCAATACATATTATAATCCTTTTCTTTACTCGACAGGAATTAATGTCATAATAAAGGAAAATGTATTATGTGGGGCGTGACTCTTTAACATCTATCTCTTGCAATAATATATGGACTACTGTATGCAGTTTCGTTAATTCTTTCCAAATTAATACGCGTAGTTAGTTTGTAATAAACGATCTTCCACCTTTCTCATCCATCCGTCTTTCTTTTTTCTACTACTTCTGTCCGTTTTTACAAGGAAATTAAACGCATTTTACTCAAAAGTTTTACCCATATTAAAATGCATCTTATTCTTCGTATCCTAGACAAACACATAGGAATTGGGCTAACTTAATATAAGGATACAATTTTCTGACTTAGCTAAGGTTTTATTTATGAAACAGCGATAAATCTCGTAAGATTTATATAAAGTTGACATAATTTCCAAGCGAGAAATGGTAAGTGGCGGCTGAGAAAGACGTTTCCGGTTCGCGGCTGCTATAGCGTAATGGGATTTAGATTGCAGATAATACTTTCTTTTTATTTTATGCATTCACATTGAATGAATCAACTGTATTATACTATATGAAAAATGAAAATCTTTATTTTTCACAAAGGCCCAATAAATAGTCTCTTAAGAAAAGTCAAAACTCTACCACCAGGTTCTAACACTATGCCAGAAGAACTGGCAAGAAACTCGGCACTTGCTCTTTTCAAAACAAAAATGTTATTAAGTATATACAATTTCTTAAATGCTATCAAAAATTATTACATAATTTTTAAGATATCTCGTGAAGAGATGGAAATATTATATAGTAACGATTTATAAGATGTTTTTTGACAGTGATTTTAAACCTGTGTGGTAAAGGTAAGTCCAAAATAGACTTCGGCAAAGGACTTCTGTACTTTACGCAAACGGTGTGGTACTACAACTAACTTGTGTCCTCCATTTCTAATTGGACGGTTACTTATATCTATACGTTGCTTATAATTATTAATTTATTATTGTACTAGGTTCTATTTACCCATGGGATAGGTGTTCGTGAAATTCGGTTTTTCATAAATCCCGCGTGAATCAATTCCCGGAATAAAAAATATCCTATGTCACTCCCGGTGCTTTCAACTGTGTCTGTGCCAAAAACACTTTGATCCGTTGCTGTGTTGTTGCAAGATTGACGGACAAACAAACCAACAAACTAATTATAACATTTATACATATAATTTAAAGTATAATTGAAGTTTATTATACCTACATTTTAACAGACCGTATAACAATACCCGTTTATTGTAAGTTTTTCAAAAAGTATGAACCATAAAATTCGAAATAATAAAGCAGTTTATTATTTCGAATTGCCGGCAGCAGCGACGGGACCTGCCACTCTGGTGGCGGCTCGAGACCTGGCGGGAGCGCGGTGAATACGCAAGTGAATCCCGTACTCCCGCCAAAGTTATCCGTCGTGACACAGCACAAGTTTTAGTAGGTGCAAGCCTCACATAACCCCTCCGTTTTCCCTGACGTAAACCCATTTCCTTTGGGTAAAAAAGCCTACTGCTTTACCCAGTGGAGTGGGTACAAGTGAGTAGTTATCTGACCCCTCCGTTTTCCCTAACGTAAGCCCATTTCCTGTGGGTAAAAAGCCTACTGCCTTACCCAATGGAGTGTTTATCACATAGGTCGCTGATAAATAAAAATAAGGACAAAATGAATAAATAAAAGTGAGTAATAATAAAAGTAGGTCTCGCGGTGGGGTTGAGGCTCTGCGGCCGCCTGGCACCCCGCCAGCGATACTGATCAGACGTGGTAACTGGCTGCGGTCTGGCTACACTAACTACTAACTATGGGGGTAGGTACTGCGTTATATGGAGACCTTTATTTATACTAAGGAATGATAGCAATCATATTATATAACACAGCATTGTACTAATAAGAATGTATTGAACCCGGCTGAGTTTGTTGTGGGCTTCTTCTCAGTGCAGGGCGCGTTGGAACCCTCGTAAACTTAGTTTTAGGTCGACTTGTAGTTATCACCGTACATAATATTATGTAACAAATATTGTTGACGTTTTACAAGTGCCTTGTAAGTAAGGCCTATGTGAAATAAATATATATTTTGACTTTGACTTTATTAATTGCTTGACCATGACACGGAATCGGTTTCACATAACCTTCCCAAGTTCTTCCTAAGTCAATGCTTTAAAGCCGATCGTTCAATAATTCAAAACAATCACAGAGCGTCTTTTATATTGAGAATCTAACAGGAATAACTAGATGAGCACCGATATGAATCTAAGGATGAGCCCATAGATTTATAATCGCTCGCGCTCGGACTAGATAGAGCCCAACATAACAACGACAGCTCCGTGAGCACGGCAAGTTTTTCTCGTAGTGTGAGTGTCTCAATTTGAATTTTTTATGGTGTGCGGATGCTAGTGTGCGTGAAAAGTTGTGTAGCGACTGCTCGAACTTTGACATATTATATATCGCCGTACTTTTGAAGTCGCATGCAGCCTCTTGGACCTCTATGGATGAGCCCATCTGAATATTTTTTGTAAACCTTCAAAGATACAAGAAAAAACGTAGTGCCATCTGTCAAATTTCCCGCTAATATGCCACAATATGGCGGAAACAGCCGCTCTGGAAACGCGCGTGCCTACTAATAACAGTGATCAGTGGCGTGAACCGTGTTCCATAAACTATACTGCGGTTGGCTTACTATTGACGTCGGTGGTGCCAGCACAAAAAAAAATTGACACTAGTAAACTGGCGACATTTCCGCCGGGTCCTGTGTATATACGTCAATTTAGATGAAGTAAACGTTCGGCTGATGTGACGACAGTGTACCTCTCTAGTGCAGTGACATGCGCTCGGATTCGAGTTGGGAGGTCGCGGGTTCGACTCTCGCAATGTCAAATAATTTCCGAGATCTGGTCTGGTGGGAGGCTTCGGCCGTAGCTTGTTGCCAAGTATCAACCATCCGGCAAAGATGCATAGCGAAGTCATTTAGCGTTCCGGCTCGATGTTGTGTATAAACCGTTAGGAGTGAGTTAACTTTATCATTTTTTCGTCAGTACGATAAAAGCTTTGGCTGGATCATTATTTACCATTAGGTGAGATCGCAGTCAAGTATTCACTGTAAAGGAATAAGTAAACTGATGTATTTTTTGGGATAAAAAGTAGCCTAGCCAATTTTCGGTTCAGTTGTTGCGGCGTGAAAGAGTTACCCAACAAAAACATTTTCATGTAAAATGTACGTGGCTCGTCTGGCGGGGACACTACCGTATCCCCAGATGTCCAAACGTGAATCATCCAAACTCAGAAACTTTCAGATTTATATAATTTTTCCCGCGAGAAATTCGGCTTTTCACAAATCCCGATGGACATGTGATGTTCCCGTTTCCATTCCTGTCTCTGAACCTATAGTTACATAGCTACATAGCTATAGATTACGGCAGAAAATTAAGGTTTTTTAAACATTCCACGGAAACTATGGATTTTCCCGGATAAAAAGTAGCCTATAGGTATGCTTACCCAAGCTTTGCCCAATTTCATCAAAAGTGGTGTAGTGGTTTAGGCTTAAAAGCATAACAAATAAACTTACATCCACATATATAACATTGGTAGGGATAGGATGGTGTAATATCCGCTATAGCACAGTTTTGTGTTCCCCATTTGGTGGGCTCCGTTTACAAAGACGCCGCGTCGTCTGTCATATCTTATCGTGACGTTGGCACTGCGCCAAACCTGGACTTATTGTGGTCCGTTATTTCGGCCGGCTTTGGGTCGGGAACTCTTTGCCACTCTATTATATTATTTTACGTTCATATCCAAGACTATGCTTTGTAGTCACACGACTAGTCCTCAATAAACAAGATTTGTTTGGTAACGTGTCTGAAAAGGTGTCTGATATTTGTTGTCCACCTTTCGAGTAAAGATATAACCTGTATAGGTATAGAGTAGTTAGACAAACATATAACCTTCGATTTGGTTTGGTACGTAACAAAAATGTTTTAAATTTTCATTACATTTCAGACGGTGCTGTTAGCTATACATAAAAGTGTAATATTATTAACACGAAAGCTTTTGAAGTATCATGAGAATTTATAGATTAAACACCTTTAAAACGGGACGGTAAATATATTGTACCTACTAAAAACAGCTTTAAGTACACACTTTTTTGGGCACATTAACAAATAATACTTAAAATCTTCGCATTAAACATACTAGAGACTCCAAAACATTTTCTATGTGACAATTCACTAAAATTATTGCGAACAATATTTGCCAAAAAAGTTGTGATCTTATTAGAAAAACACGCAATGAAATCTATATTAGATAAGTAATGACTGCTCGTGAAACCAAACGGCCTGCGTAAGGAGGATACCTACTTTATAAACCGTGCAAAGTTAAAACGATTAAGTAGAAAAGCTAAAATATGCTGGGATAAAAAAAATGTAAGAAGAGGAAAAATAATAAAATATTAGGTAGCTATTTATAACATCGATTTCCTTACCTACAATCTATCAACGAAAATACAAAAAAAAGAAAATAGTATCATAAAAAAACTAAAAAGATGGTGCTACGATTTGCTTGTACGAAAAAGGTTTACGTAAATCGTTCGGATGTCCATATCCCGAGTTTTCTTATCAGTGACTCTACTCATTGACTTACTATCTAAGGACCCCGGGTGTACAAAATTCACGAAGAAAGTGTCCCGAGAAAACCTTATATAAACGAGGGTATGTCGATTTTTATAAATAAACTAAAATATTTTAATTTATGTCTTAAATCATTATTATACAGCCTAATTTTACTTGCAACTAGCTATAGTGCGATTCCCTTCCTTTTCGCGTTTTATCTCTCTTTCGGTTCGGACACTTTTTAGCGCTGACCCGTCATCCTTAGTATTGTATATCTATGACTCTACTATATAAATTGACGTCAACTCGAAAGCTCTTAAAATATCATTAAAATTTCAAGAGAAACGTACTGAATTATGTCTTAAAAGTGACGATAAATAGTACAGTTTACAACTCATAAGTGGAAAGTTAGGAAAGTTCAGTAACTCAATAAAAAGGTGTCTCAATTCTCATTACTATTCAGGTATCTTTGTAAAATATCCACCAGTTTTGACGTCAAAGTGAAAGCTCTATAAATATTATAAGAATTTAAATATTACAAGAATTTATGAAAAGTGTATAAAATGAGGCGATAAAATACTCGTATACCAACTATACAAACTGTAACGAAGTTCAGTAACTTAGCAAAAACGTGATTCAATTTTCATCAGCTTCAGGCAGCGTCACAAAATGTACTTAGCAGCGTCTATTAAGTCAAAAATTGACGTCAACTCGAAAGCTCTTAACCGCTGGCATCCCTGCGCCGCTCAAATACCTTCACTCAAATTTTGATATTAAATTCTGTTACATAATATTGTTTCAGTTTACCATCCCTGGAATCCCTTTTTAAGTAGACTGTATTTATAAGAAAACTCATTTTTATTCGAGATTTAAAATACAGTACGCATTTATAGCAACAATAATAAAAACCTTGCCTAGGCTTTCTTGCTAGTCTATCTAGGTTTATGTAACAAAACATTTACTACCGCATAAGCCAATTAGCAATTCTTTCACTTAATCTCTAAATGTCAGCCTTAATAAAACTCTTGCAGTAAAGGCTCTGGTACCCTCTATCCCCGATTATGACGTTTCGATAGATAGTGATTTTCCTACATGAATGTTTTGCTAATTAAACACATTGTTCATTACATGCTTAGCGCCGCTAGACGTTATCCTTATTTGGGCCTGTTGCTTGATCTAACTTTAACAGAATATTTTTCGTTAAATGTCAATCACTGTCACATTCAAACCGACTTGTGTGTGTTGACTGTGAATCGACTTTGATGATTCTTTTTTTATTAGAAAGCTGACGCTTCCCATTTCAGTTTAGTCCAGTTCTGATAATGGTATCCATGAGAAAACAATATACGTTTTAAATTTTTAATTGGAAAGGATGTAGGCAACAGTAATTTGATGAGAGTTGAAGTCTGTTTTTTTGTTGATTTAGTAACGTATATTAATTATTCACTGTGTGAATCGTTACAGAAAAGTTTGTCAGTTGGCCAGTTATCGCTTTAAATCCAAAGCACTTGCGTATCTTAGATATTTTAAGAAAAATACTTACTTAAGAACGAAAGATAACTTTTAACTGTGAGTGATGTGCCGTTTTACAGTTTCTCAGTCAATCCAGTCCAGAGTGCAAAGAAGCTGCAAATAAAATACCGCAAGATGGGAAAAGCTTTTAGCTTTTAATTCGACCTCGATTCCAAGGACGAGGCTGCGGAAGACGTTTCCGGCCTCTTTTTGCTATCCGATACAATTGAATAATAACGCTAGTTCCCATACAATTCATAGATATAATAGTTTTTGTGTATCAATGAAGAGACGAGTAATACGTTCACTCATGGCAGGAAAGACTAATAATCTGCTACCTGAACAGAATCTGTACAGAAAGCAAGGATACGATAGTTAATTTATGTATTTGTTTCAGTGTTTTACCCACAAGGTGAACCCTCGTGTGTGAAACACTGTAACAAAAATATGGTGCTCTTCTCTCGTTCAAAGCTAGCACGATTCGAAATATGGGCCTTTGAAATTGGATTGAAACCGTTGTTTACCAATAGATGCTTTGGATTCGGTGGATTGCCGTGCTAGAAGACTCATCGGCAACCCGACATTGGTCCACAAAAAACTCTAAAGCCTTGAACATCGTCGTAAGGTTACCTGTCTGTCGGTATTCTATAGAATATATTTCGGAGAGTGTGCTCAGGAACTTTTTAATTTGGTTCCCCCGTCACCTTTTTACCATAGAACGGCAAGGCATCGTAAAGGCTTCCACCCATACATAGTTGACGTTCCAATGACGCGTACGTACGAAACGGTTTGATTCCTCGTTCCTGATACGCACTGCAAAGGCCTGGAATACCCTCCCAGGCAGTGTCTTTCCTGCCACTTACAACCCGGTGCCTTCAAATCAAGAGTGAATAGGCATCTTCTAGGCAAGCGCGTTCCTCCTTAGACTGTATCATCACTTTTCATCAGGTGTGATCACATTCAAGCGCTAGCCTATATTGTAGTATAAAAAAAAAGAAAAAAGATGGTTCCGCAGTCTGCCTATGACTGAAAACAATGTGTATCGAAATTATCGTGTCAGCGGTACTTGCTCCCATAGCTCAAATGGTAGAGCACCCAGCTGCGATAGCTGGGGGATACAGGTTCAAGTCCCGTTGGCAGCGATAATTTTGATACACTGTAAATGCTTAATTTATAAAAGATGCGATATTTAATCGTTAACGTCATGTTACAGGTTGGTTGGTTGGGTGGTTGAAGCCAACCGTGTTTAAGCGTTTCACACGACGTGAACTCTCCAAACTAATCATAAATGGTTTATTTCAACGTCTCAGAGGACATAGTATTTGTAGATAGCTTTTTGTCGCAGTTTTTCACGTGTGAAATTTCAGACAAATCGGTTTAGTGGTTATGGCATACTCAAGACACTCTCACACTAAAATGGTTGATAAGAAATTAAAACGTAACCAACGGATACGATGTCAAAAACCCGCCGTTACAACCATTATTCATCCGATGAAGAAGACTTCGACACTCGACAATTCCGATTACCATCGTAGCAAGCAATGATTCGATAATCGTTAGCGTTGACAGTTTTATAGAACGTTAACCCTCCAAAATGTGCCTTAATGGTTTATTTTAACCTCTCAGGAGTTCATAGCTTTTTAGATAACGGTCGATCGTGATTTGATAAAAGGTTTCTGGGATAATAATGACAAAATAGACCTTTTTTAACTGCAATCTCACCTGATGGTAATTAACGTTTCATACAACTATGTTATGGTACTTTTATAAAGGTGTAATTTAATCAATTATAATACAGCATCAGCATCGTTACATTGCTTAGCGGAACGTCTTTGTCGATAGAGTGGTAACTACCCGAGGCCGAAGCCTTCCACTAGAGTGAACCCAGGATTGTTCGAGTATCATACAACTCTAGCAGCATTTGGATATCTGCTAATAAAACTTTTTAGACACAACTGCTTCGTTGGTCTAGCGATGCGCATTAGGTCCTGGGTTCGATCCGGTGTCTGGTCATTATATAACAATACTATCGAGTTTTCCTATCAAAAAGTTTTTAATCCCAGGCGCGAGTTTGATAATTTGGCGGCGATTCACCCCCGTGCCTTGAAGAGCTCGTTAAACTATCGGTCCCGCGTATCAAGGGAAGCTAATAATATAGCGGCTCAAAAAAATATTTTCACTTTATCTGCGCTGAAAAAGATAAAAAAATGACAAACATTTTTGGGAATAGGCCGTAAATTTTAATTGTTTACAAAATTGCCCATCAAAGAGTTATTTATTCAGCCCACGAATCCATTCGCGAAGGCATTATCTGTTAATGCGAACGATTAGTGGTCTGTGACCCTTTCTACCCTACCCGGCCTGTTCTACCCTACCTACCTGCTGTACCCTACCCTACCCTCGTCACCTCGGATACTTGATCCCCTAAATAACCTCGGTATTGTAACGTTTTATTAATATTGTCATTGTGTAAGCTATTCGTGAAACCCATTAAAGTAAGGATCGTTTTCAGACCCTAAATTTTAAGGGTCGAGCTTTTAGAAGCCATGCCTAGGCACATTTCTGCCTCTAATTTTTCGATGTTATCTACGTTTGCGAATTGTAAAATGTTTGTATAATATGTAGCGAAACCTGCTATATCTGAAAGTTCAGTATGATGTTGCAACGACTTCGGAAAATCCGTCATAATATTATAATCATGATAGTACTTCACGTACAGGTTAGTTCATTTTCTAGGTAAGTGCTTTCCGACTACACTTTATTAATTACTAGCTGACCCGCGTGAATAAAGCCTTCCCCACACAGGCGCGTTATTATCGCGCGATAATATCGCAAGCGTTATTGCGATATCTGTTTTCAGTACATTTTGTATTAAGATGGTCATGTAGTTACACACTGCTGCGATAATAACGCCGCAATGGAAGTATATCGGTCGATATTATCGCAAGCGTTATTGCGATATTTGTTTTCAGTACATTTTGTATTAGGATGATCAAGTAGTTACACACTGCTGCGATAATAACGCGCGATAAGAACGCGCGATAATAACGCGCCTGTGTGGGACGACGGACGCAGCATCCTACTTCCATTGCGGCGTACAAAATGTACTGAAAACAGATATCGCAATAACGATTGCGTTATTATCGCGCGATAAAAACCCAGCTGTGTGCAAGGAATCGGGACGCATTATCGCAATAACGCTTGCGATATTATCGCGCGTTAATAACGCGCCTGTGTGGGGGAGGCTTTACGGTTTTTAACAAATTCCGCAGGAACCGTGGATTTTTTCGGAAAAAAAAGTAGCCTTCGTTTTTAAGGGTTTAATCTATCTCCATTCTGTTCAGAAGCTGCGCGGGAAGGAGTAACAACCCCACACACACACACACACACTTCTACATAATTTTCGTCTTTATAATATCAGAAGTCAAGACTATTTTAAATTAAAATAATAAAACAAAATAGACGATCAATAAGTTTATTTACTTAAATAACATACCGAACATTACTTATTTACACAACCTCCTTTCCATCAGAATTTATATAATTTTAAAAACAATTTATTATAATTTAGTAATTAAATTAATTTCGATACTTTCTAATATTTTTTCAATAATTACAATCTTACACTATGCTTCGTTTTAAGTAATAATTACAAATTGTGTAGTTTAGCTACTGTAACTTAATTTTGTAGTGTAATTATTTTATTACAATATTTGTAGCTAACAATTATTCCGTATTATAATATCGTTTAACTTAAAAACTAATTTGACGCCAGTGAAAATATATTTACGAAAAGTTTTTTTTTATTAATTGTAAAGTAGGTATTGTGGCATGTTCCACTGACATTCTTAAAAAATATCGTCCAAGTAAAAATTAAGTACAATATACTCTTTACAATTATAATAAGTCGTCGAATTATATAATAATTTTCTATAGCTAATCGCTCAAATTAAACAAAATTCATAAAAATATGTATAAGTATGAGAAATATGGCTGTTTTCGATAAGTCACGATCGATTTAGCGATTGGATACGTAATTTCCATACATTTTTTTAATTTAGCTAGTATGAAATTTGAGTGATAGACATGTTTCTGTGATGATCACAAATAAAATTCATACTGATAAGGCTTTACTTACTTTATTCTGGGATAAAAAATCTACCTATAAATGTAGAATTTTTGCATATTATGTTTCAAATTAATTCCTCACATTGCTTATATTCTGGCGATTGAAAAATCGGCCCTTAATGAAAAAAAATATTAAGCTTTCTTTCGAGAGTTGTCTCGATGCAGATGATAGTCACGTAGTTGCAACCAACAAAGGTATCTCTCTATATTGGTTTGATAAGTAGGTATATGAAGAAAAAAAATCTAAGCGGGGTCAAAAAAGATTTTCTTCATAACAAACAGGGTCAGAGGTATAACCCTAAACATCGACACTATGTTATAATAATTTATGTTGATAAGCTCCGAGGGAACCGGGAAGAGAATAGCTCCAAATCCTTAACGAAATTTTATTTTCTTTTCGTTGAGTACGGACTAGTACCTCCTAGGGCTGTCACAGAATAGAAACAAAAATACTGTGTAAGAAAAAGAAAACGAACATTACTCGTTTCATTAGGAAATTAACAAACGATGCTAGTTTTTGTTTTGATTTACGTCAAAAATTATTTTATACACGTTTTAGCAATCTTAGTCAAGAGTTTTTCAATTACTAAAACTCGCTTTTCGATTACAACAGTGGCCATTGCAGTGGCATTATTTTGGGTTAATATGGTATTCAAACAGTGTTAAATAGAACATTCAGTAAACTGAAACATAATTCAGTTACAATAGGTCGACGGGACCTACATCAGCGGCATCTTATGAAGCCCGTATTGACATTTGTCATTCGTATCACAGTTTGTCCCTCTCTGGTTCTATACATCTTTTAACTGCTAAAATGACATTTACAGCGTGCCGTTACTATAATCAAAGTAACACCTAGAATTATGATGACTTGAAGGCTCAATCAAGAAAATACAGGACACAAGAGTAACGTTGGCAACCCTGGCGGTCAGCTCTCGAGAGATGCCCGTCGTTTACGAGGCCCCTAACAATTTGCGTAAAAGGACGTGTCAATTTTCGTGATCTTTTCAGGAATTTTAATCCCAAATGGACAGCTGACCCAAAGGATTTGCCCTTATTACTGAAAGGCTTCAACAATGAAGTGGTTCGGAATTCTGATTTAGAGACGTTTTATATAAAAAAACATAATCCTCTCGGGCAATCAGATAGTAAAACGAAAAGTCTTGACATAATTATACTAAATGTATCAGCATCGCCTAGCCCAAACCATTGGACCTAAAAAGCGATAATTTGCTTTTCCTATTCCTTGAATGATGTAGACAAGGGACAATTTTTCAATTTTTTTAAGTATTTTTTAACTTATCATTGGGATCGGAATAGGTAACTATTTTGCCAAATAATAAAATGTATTCCAAAGTTCATAATAAAACAAAGGAAACATAGGTAAGTATGCTCATCATGAAATTCAAAATATTATTGTTATTGACTATAATAAGTGATTAACATATTATTAATCATTAATCAGCTTAGCATATTATTATTAGTTTTCACAGATTGACAAAAATATAAATAAAAAAAAGATATAAATAGAGGAGATAAACCCAATGATTGAAGAATCAAATAAGTACATTATATACCGAAATAAACTACAAATAACAGTTCCGGAGGATCGTAAACTTGTATTCCCTTGTTACTGCGAGACCCAACGCCGGCCGGGCTGACCTTTGGATGAACGTCGATACATAGAACATTGGATGTTGACACTGATATACTAAACATAAAGATACAGAGGATTAGCTACTAATTCCTTGTCCCAGAAGCTAAGAAAAACAAATTGCGTTTATATTTTTTCGATACACGTATCCTACCGTACCGCGGATATTTTTTTTTTCAAAAATAAATTTGAAGAATTATGCACATATCTATTTTTCTTACTTAATGCATTTGGACGTTGACCTGCACGCGTATTCTGTAGACCTGTACAGTTGGTGTTTATTTTGGTAGATTTATCCATTGAAGGTTTGCTACAAAACTGTTAATTTTATTTCATAGCAAACCTTCTTTAATAAGTAGGAAAGTCAAAGCGGCGGTAGTGCCTTTTCAAATATTGATATAGGTAAGTATATTTAAGAAGATTTTATATTTATTTATGCTTTTATAACGTGTTCATTTACAAATATACAACATTTTTGTATATTTTTCAAACATTACATACAAATACAATATGAAGCAATACAAAAGACTGCAAAGAAGGTCAATCTCTTACCTAAACTCTAAGTATATCTTGTAACCTGTTTATTCTTTACATTATGTTGCGTGTGTCTTTTTGTTTTAGTAATATGTATGATTATCTTGATTTACTTTATCAACGGTAATTAAACATGTGGGAAATGTGACTGAAAACCCAAGCGGAATTTTCGAAGATATCCCATATCAACGGTTATTGAATACTCGAAAATCTGACCGTAAACCCGACTCAGCGAGGTGTCAAAGGCTTTATGTTTTCAAATACTATGTAAGTGTATCTATATAGTATCCTATATGAATGCTTGGAAATCTAACCGAAATGCCTTGACACGGCTTCTGGAGAGGTTACGAAGGTTTAATGTTTTCAGATATATGTAACTAAAATATTTAGCAACCACTATGTACCTACATAGTATCCTATATAAAATATTTTGAATACTCCGAAATCTCAGCGTAAACCCTCCGACTCGGAGAGATAACAAAGGCTTCATGTTTTGAAATACACATTTATGTAGAAATATTTAGCTGCCACTTTGTATCTACACAGTATTCTTTATCAAAAGTTTTTGCATACTCGGAAATCGGACCGAATAGCCTTGACACGGCATCGGGAGAGGCTCCGAGGGCTTTACGTTTTCAAATACACATATATGTAGAAATATTTAGCTACCACTGTGTATCTACATGGTATCCTATATGAAAAGTTATTGAATACTCGTAAATCTGACCGAGAAGCCTTGACAGACTGCGGGAGTGGTTCCGAAGTCTTGATGTTTTCTAATAAACATTTGTATGCTGAAATATTTAGCAACCACTGTGTATCTACATGGTATCCTATATGAAAAGTTATTGAATACTCGGAAATCTGACCGACAAGCCTTGACAGGCTCCGGGAGAGGTTCCGAAGTCTTAATGTTTTCTAATAAAGATTTGTAAGCTGAAATATTTTGCAACCATTGTGTATCTACATGGTATCCTATACGAAAGGTTATTGAATACTCGGAAATCTGACCGAGAAGCCTTGACACAACTTCGCGAGAGGTTTCGAAGGCTTTATGTTTTGAAATACACATATATGTAGAAACATTTAGCTACCACTGTGTATCTACATGGTATCCTATATGAAAGGTTATTGAATACTCGGAAATCTGACCGAAAAGTCTTGACAGGCTCCGGGAGAGGTTCCAAAGTCTTTATGTTTTCTAATAAACATTTGTATGCTGAAATATTTAGTAACCACTGTGTATCTACATGGTACCCTATATGAAAAGTTATTGAATACTCGGAAATCTGACCGAGAAGCCTTGATAGGCTCCGGGAGAGGTTCCGAAGTCTTTATGTTTTCTAATAAACATTTTGTATGCTGAAATATTTAGCAACCACTGTATATCTACATGGTATCCTATATGAAAAGTTATTGAATACTCGGAAATCTGACCGATAAGCCTTGTCATAACTTCGCGAGAGGTTTCGAGTCTCTATGTTTTCTGATAAACATTTTGTGTACTGAAATATTTAGTAACCACTGTGTAGTGTATATCTACATGATATCCTATATGAAAAGTTATTGAATACTCGAAATCTGACCGAGAAGCCTTGACACAACTTCGCGAGTGTTCTCGAAGGCTTTTTAACGAGAGCGCTTCGATTGTCTTTTTCAATCTTTCTTTTATAGCACTTCAGATGATGGATTTTAAAGAGCTCCGCCAAATTGAAATCCGTATTGACTTGGACATTGAAATATATTGGTTTTGGTCGTGGCCCATTTATTTAGCTGGAAATGGCCCAAAGAAAAAAGTTTTATGAAATCCGACATAGCCTTTTGCGTAGTCTACTTTCATTATCACAACAAACGACAATCGTCACGTACTATGTTACTGTTGGTAGATTAGAGTTTTGGTAGACGATAGTTTTTACTACAGAGCTCAGCTCAGCTGGTCTTCTTGTATAGTTGGCGAGTGGCTTGTGATATTAACTGTACACGCGGAAAAATTAAGTAAAAAAAATCCGAGTTAATCGTTTATCTGCAAATTAAACCACGGATCATCAATTTGATGCGCAGGTCTCAACCACTAAGCTATTCACAGTAAAAAGTAGTGCAGTCATAAATATATACGAGTACAAATATCAGTAAACATCAGAATGCAACTGAGAAGCGAATTGGCGTGAATTCAAATATAAAAGATAAAATTTATTCATCCAATAAATATAGAGAGGCGAATATCTTTTGGCCGCGCTCTATCAAATGGACACCAATATAAATTAAATTAAAAAGAGCTCGAATTGTAGCAGCGAAGGAAATGAATCTTGAGATTTTTTTGATCTAGTTGTATTTATTGCTTGAGTGAGTGCAAACTCGGTTGTATTTAACTGTATACCACAGTTATTTTCGAATAATATATTTTGCCTATCATTTTCAACGTTTTCATGAATTTTGTTCCGTGGAGAAACAGTGTAATTAATAGTTTCTCAATAGGTATATTTACACCTAAAAGTAATTAAGATGTAACTAACATTGAAAATTAATAAAAATAATTAAATGATGGTCATATGATCAGAAAAAAAGATAATAATTTCTGTAGGCAAGCACTAAGGCCTAACCAATGGTTTTTGATTCCGCAAAGGGATTAAAAGGGGGATGAAAGTTAAAAAGGGGATAAAGCTCGTCCATAAAAATCGTACTACGATAAGTTCTATAAAAATAATATGGTAAGTAGATAGGTGCCTGTATAGGTCCGTTAGTGATATGATAAATCCTTGGGAGTGAATTAAATGCTGGTATTATACCAGCTCATTTAGTTTTAAGAGCCTTTGTGAAGTGGCGATAACAGAAAACAAAGCCCGGCTGAGTTTGTTGTGGGCTTCTCCTCAGTGCAGGGCGCGTTTGAACCCTCGTAAACTTAGTTTTAAGTCGACTTGTACTAATCACCATAGGGACAAATATCGTAGACGTTTTACAAGAGCCCTGTACGTTAGGCCTATGTCAAATAAAGATTTTTTTAAGTTTTTTGAGTTTTGATATTATATTCGGTACCTATACTATGAATGAACCACGCAAATGATATAGCAACAGTATTGTTTAATAAATATTGTTTTATTGTTTCAACTGTTTGTTTTATCAAAGGTGTTATATTAATGCACTGATTAAAAATAATTGGGCACAAAATTTTAATTAAATATGCACAAAATGAATGCAAACAATTTGTTCAATAAACTGAAAGTATTTACCTATCAAACGGCGCGGATTTAAAACATTATTATCAATAAAATATATAGCATACGAAGTGCGAGGAAAAACTAATTTTACATGCTTTGTTACAGCTCAGCTGTGGAACTTGACACAATACGAAATGGCCAGACTATTTTTTTTTAATGTTATTACAATAGCAAGGAAGATAGTCCATTTCATAGCCAGACAAAATTTTAATTTAGGGCTAATACTTCAACCATTTATCTATAAAAGGTTCAATGCATGGGCCATACAACAGATGTTGTCACTTATGTTAGTGTTGTAATTATATTTTTATGAATTGTTTCTAAAATCTCCTCATAACAGAGCTGTTAACTTTACCTTCAAATTTCACAGTAACTAACAAAGTAAGGACAGTCGTCACTAACCGATAAACAACTAAAATAACAGTTCTGTTAATGTTCTACCTTATAATAATTCCTTATATCCTATTTAACATGTCACTTAAGTATGGACTATGAACATACATATTGGTCAAACTCAATAATATAATATTAAAAACCACTTGTTATTCCAATATAAGCAATGCTTTAAACAAATAATATTATCAATCTTTCGCGTAAGCTTCGCAAACATGTTCTAGATTTATTCAATATCGATAGGAAATCGATAGTGTGCAACGATTCTTACACGAAAGAAAAAAGTATCTTTACACACGTCTAATTTGAGTGGATTAAGTGATAAGACATTTCATTTAAAGAAGTGTCAATACAACTTTAGCCGCCTTTAGACGTAGGTACTTACCTAAAGATTTAACGAATTAACTGAATAAATAGAAATTTGACTAAATAAATGAAAAGAAAAGTCCGGACTTCTTGGCTCAGCCGAAACGCATGTCTAGTTCTTAAAACTTTACACAAAGGTACCTTTCATGGTGTAAACAAGGGATAAGAAGTACTCCAATTTTTATATTTCATGATTTCCCCAGAAAAGTACGCGCCGGTCTAAGTTCTTTTCATTGAAATGTTAGTTGTCCGGACTCAACCAAGTACGGTTACAGAAACTAAACTATCTGTATTCTTCGTAACCAAGTTACACTAAAACAGTCTTTATAGTTGCATAATATTTTATTGTAAAGTTATAATCAAAAAAATTCAAAACATTTTTACTAAGAGAGCGTTTTTTGCACTGAAAGATTGCATGTTGGTTGTCTTTCACACCTTAATAGCTGTAAACTTAGTTTAACGTAAGCGAGCCTTTAGGAATCCCTAAGTAACTACTAAGTAATAGGTCACTCTGTAGTCTGTAGCAGCTTTTAAATAGTTTGACACACCTACTACGCAAACAATGTCACCACTTGCAGCTCTGTCAACTTAGTGCACTGAGTTTAGACATGTGTAAAACCACTTTAAATTTTATTTAAGGCTATATATACTTACCGGCATAACTTTTACATGCTTGGAAATATTTAATACTCCTTTGCACTGTACAACTTATGAATATTTTTTTTCTATCAACAATGTCTTTTATAAGATTTTATATTAAAATACTAATTACAATTTTAATTACGGTAATCTATGGTCATAATATTCGAATATTCTTAAAGCTAGCGTTAACTGTCACGGAATGCTTCGCAACGCATAGTTAGGTCTTAAATCATACCACTATAGAAATGCTGAGAATATTATGAGTAGGGAAATATCGCCCTATTTCTATATAATGCTCGTATTACCTATTTTCGAGATAGGGCGTTATTTCTTCTCGCTTGCTTCATGGCAATTCAATGTATGTGTTCTAATAATTCGATTGAATGAATATTTTCTGAGCGGTTCATTCACAAATGCTTTAAATCGCTTGATTGTAGGTACAGGTACACCTTTGAAGTGGTAATCAGCGTTACTTTTCACTATGTGAGGTTGCAGTCATGCGTCTTTATTTTGTAAATTAACCTACCAATAAATAAATTAAAAGAGCCTGTGAAAGTTCGCGTTCCTGATGAAAATTGGCGAAAGGGTGCTTAGTAGTCTACCAGAGATGTTACGTTTTGTGTCAAACGGGCCAATAGACATTTTTAATTTATCTTGAAAAAAAAGAAGCGTACCTAACGATATTCAGGAAGTAATTTCATCAATATCTCTAGCGCAGCGTTCATTATAACAAGCTACATAAACTGCTCCGTAAAGTGTCTATTTTTAATGTGTTTTCCTTAGAAAACGCACAAAACAAATTACAGCGTACATTCTGCGTTGCGCCGCCGACCGTTGTCTGACCTAGCTTTAATATGCAATATGGTTGACAAAATATTAACTTTTAGGTACTTCGTAATATAAAACCGATGGTTTTTGTGCAATGGCAGGACACTTTTTTAAAATTAAAACAATATATAATATTACGTCAGTTTGTACACAATCAAAACATTTATCATGACCGTTAAAACTTTAACTGCTCATTAAATGAAAAAAACAGGTACCTATTGATTTAAGGTACGAGCGGATTTTAATTAACAACAGTTATCAATAAACTGCAGTATTATTGCTTCATGTTATCAATAACCTGCTATTAATAAACTGACCTATTAAAAATTTTACTTACTGGGACCATAAAAGAAATTCAGTTTGGTAGCATTCGCTGCATGGGCGTTGTTACACGAGCGAACTCTTTCACGAACCAAGCATTATTTGCGCGAACATAGTTACTTAAAGGAGTAACTATAAAAATAGCACAATAAAAAACCTGTCAAGTGCGAGTCGGACTCGCGCACTGAGGGTTCCGTACTACAACCGGAGGAATAAAACCATAAAAACCACTTTTCTTATCGAACCGCAAAACTAACTTTGTTTTTAGAGGTTTTATTGTAAATATCAAAAAACTACTTATTAGATCTCGTTCAAACCAATTATCGGTGGAAGTTTGCATGGTAATGTACATCATATATTTTTTTTAGTTTTATCATACTCTTATTTTAGAAGTTACAGGGGGGGGGACACACATTTTACCACTTTGGAAGTGTCTCTCGCGCAAGCTATTCATTTTAGAAAAAAAATGATATAAGAAACCTTGGTATCATTTTTGAAGACCTATCCATAGATACCCCACACATATGGGTTTGATGAAAAAAAAATTTTTGAGTTTCAGTTCTAAGTATGGGGCACCCCCAAAATTTATTAATTTTTTTTAAATTTTGTGTGAAAACCTTAATGCGGTTCACAGAATACATCTACTTACCAAGTTTCAACAGTATAGCTCTTATAGTTTCGGAAAAAAGTGGCTGTGACATACGGACGGACAGACGGACAGACGGACAGACAGACATGACGAATTTATAAGGGTTCCGTTTTTTGCCATTCGGCTACGGAACCCTTAAAATTATTCAAGATGCTTGAAAGAACCGCGTATAATTCGTGGTGTATGCATTTTTTTTGCAACAAACGCTTGTTCGCGAAACGAATGACCCCAGTGAATACAAACCCTTAACACATAGATAAAATAAATAACGTTCTCGTTCAAGAACTTCAAAAATACAGAAATTTAAACATAGTCTTCTCCCCATTGCACAAAACAGTAACTTAACCTAAGTGTATTAGTGTAAGTTATACTAGCAGCCCATTAGGGTTACGATGACGCTGAGGAGCGCCGCGGAGAGAGGGTACTGGAGACGCAGTTGACCCCCGTGCTGCATCGCCGCCGGATGCTCTCCTGATGAAAAAGAGGAATATATTATTATTAATTCATAAATATTGTTGGATCTTTGCCCCAGATCTTTGAGTTATTGATAAAAAATGCATCAATACTCTGTTAAACTCCCTTTCAACTTGAAGGACGTTTACAGTCGTCTCTCAGACGTGCTCCACATAAGACGCAAACTTCCCTGCGCCTGCGTCCGTGACGTATTCCCTGGTTCGCATACATATATGTGAATAGTGCTTCTAACACGTTTGCTGGACCTGTATCGAATCCAGAGTGAGAAGAGTAAAGACTGTGCCAACTGCAGACTTCAACAAGCTGACCACATGGCCGTGCCAAGTTTCGAGCGAGGTGAATAAAGGTTGGCGCAAAATCAATTTTTCATTGTCTGGGCAAAGATTCGATACTTATATCCATATTAAACAGTCCATTTAAATAATAATTGAATTAAATAACCAGCGTACATTGAAAATTGTGAGAAAAACCACACAAATATTGTATCCCAAAAATTGGTCCAAGCGTCTGGTGACCCGAGAGCTGGCGCTTATATAGCTTAACGGCTAAGTTAGCCATACAAAGAGGAAACAGCGCCAGCGTCTTGGGCACTATGCCCATAAATGATCAGTTGGATTATTTTGTAAATTTTATAATTTATTAATATTTAATCATGTATGTTATGTTAAGTTTAGATTTATTTTGAGTCCCTGTAATAAATAAATGTCTCATTCAAAAGAGGAATGTTTAGTAGACTTATAGTCTTTCCAGACAGTCCCAACAGACTAGGTAATAAAGCCTTGGTCTCCCGTTAGTAATGCATCAATGCTACAATATGCGGCGTCGAACACATAATTTATGATAAGACAAAGCTAGAAAGAAGAAAAAGAGATTTTTCAGGACTCATTTTGCATCTTGCAGCGTCCATTCGGTTGGGAAATAAGCGCTCAGTATAGTAATTGAGACATGAGATCTGATGTCTCAGAGTGACAAGCAAAGTAAACTAAGTATGTGAGTGCATCTGCAGCATATATAGCACATCAATAACATCAGGTAAATTGTATAGTATGCTCTAGAGTCTTGCTCGTCTCTTGTCCCTAGAAACTTGGCAATTTAATACAAAAAAATTTTGCTCTCTTGTTTTACAAACGAATAAATATTATTTCACTGAAGCAAAACTTACAGGCAATTGCAAAACTCGAAAGTCTCATTGAAAGATAAATAATGTGATAAAAGACTATAGTGAGAAGATACGTGATTAGATTACCAAATCCGCTAAGATCAAATCTTGAAAGGGCACTTACAAAACTTTTGGCATTAACAATAATATAGATTACAATAAATTATCATAACAAATCTATTGCTTTCAACAAAGCATATTCCGAATTAGAATATGAAATATCAAAAGCTTATTTGCAAGAAAGACCTCTCGATTAAGTAAGAATCTGCCGCATTCGAACAGAGCGAATTATATGCATGAACGAACAATACATTGTTATATTGTATTATACATTTATTTCATATTGTATTGAAGTCCATGATAATGTAACAAAGGGAGGTTCAAATCTGCTTATAGATTTTCACTCTGAAATGCTCTCTGAAGAAATTCAAAGCTCATTTATGTTGGACGCGAGCTTTTTCTAAAAAAAACTTGTTTAAGAAATACTACAAATGATTTCTGAGTTTCGGAGATTTTCTACCTAAACGAACGTACAGATATTCTTTCCATTCACGTGTCAACATGCCAAACGTTTGGTTCAGTTGTAGATAAAGCACCGAAAACACATGAAACGTGGCTTAAAAAATGGGTAAACGGACAGCTGATCTGTTTTTGGTAATTAAGATGCACTTTGATTCTTTAATTCAAGAAAGTATATGACGTCTCATAATATTTAATTATTTATTACAGTCTGTGATATATTAGATCTGGGGTCTGATTGCGTTAGAAAAACGTATTTATCGTTATCGTAATCGTTTGCGAATTCTACACTCCGATTGGCTGACGTGAATCAGCGAACCAATGAGCGGGCAAAAATGGTTTCCGATAGGTTTGTGGATTTTTGTTACACAATCTAGGGGCAGATAAGAGTCGATTAATTGCGGTTCCCAATATTCTATCTATACATGGTTTGCCTTACAAGAGATAGAAATTTGACATAACTCGTATGGAGCTTATTGATATCTCTAGTAGGGCAAAGAAGATAGATAGAATATTGGGAACGGGAATACGCCTAGCAATAGTAAATGTATGGACATCTCAGGACTTTAAGCATTGTAGCGTTTATCATTGCTTTACAATGATAAACGCTACAATGCTTAAACTCCTTAGTTATTATGCCCAGTAATTTCACCACCCACCATCCTTCAAAACAAAACGGTGAAATGCACAATGTTTGTCACTGTGGTAGAAGCAGTAAAAAACGAATCAATCGTAGAATTCAATTCATTGAACGGTAGGTAAGAATTGAGTGTATATATTATTTCCAGTGAAAGAGAAATATTGTGGTTAGCAGTGCAAAAACTGAAGGCACAGCTCCGGAGAAGGCAATTCAAGAACAAAAACTTCTTGCTCTGTAAACTAAGTGATGTCACAACAGAATACAATCCAAATTCTTAATTAATTTTCATAAGTTCGTTTCAATACGAGAAGTAGTCCCTGGCAACTCCCCGGGGTCTTTACACATCTTCGGCCCACATTTGGACCGACTCCAGTATTACTGGATTGTTTGCGAATAATAAAAGGAACTTTATGCCTGTACAAGTCGTAAGTTTTCAATTCCTCTTGTTACCGAGCCTTTTGTAAACTGTGCTCTTTAAAGTCTCGCTTGCCAGAGTTTTGCATTTCGCATGCGAATCAATTTAACTTTTTAATGGATGGGTGTATTCAGTTTTATTTCTCAAGCGTAATAAGTAGTTTTGATGTTCATTTTAAGTTTTCAATACTGGAGACTGGCAAAAATATTCTCGGTCGATAAGGACGTGCAAATAAAACGTTGAGTTTGAGTGAAGTTGTTGATGTTGTGTGAGGCACGTTGCTTTGGATAACCAATTTCATGCATTTCTTGTTTGAATCTGTCTTCTTTCGGATTATAGTTGAGACTTTACCTTAGGCTATAGATCTCCTTTGCAAATAAAATCTTAGCAAGCGTCAGAGTGAGCGTTGAGCCTTTTGCACCAACTTTTGCTGTAGGAAAGTTAGGGTCCTGACCTACTTTGTATTTATGTGAAGTGAGAGTTACTGTCGGTGAAATAAATACTACCAAAAGTCATATATATCTAGTTTTAATTCGAAAGTGTCCCGCCACTAAACGTACGCACCCGATTCCAAACAGACAGTACTGATATTCTAGAGCCTCCGATATTAGTAAAGCTTTGCACACGTCACGTACATAAACATTCACACTCATAAATACATGTATCCCTAATTCCCTATTGGTACGGGAGCTAGCAACGTTTGAAAAGTAAGAATTTTAGGAGAGCTGATTTTGTGATATGTCGTCCTTCTTGCACTTTCGGTTAGAGTCTGGGCCATCTGGCTGCCGGTAGCCGTTGTGTTCATTAATGCGCATCCTACGTCTGTCCAGGTGTTGCAGCTTACGCCTCCACAATGTTTAAATACCAATATTCTCGGGGCTACTCATTGCCCTTAAATTATTTTAGGCGCACTTGTACCATTTATGATGACGTTGCATATAAAAACATAAATTGGGACAATTTATATGTTTAGGCATATAATGGGGCAAGTGAAAATGTTAGTTTTATGGTATAATGTTAACTCGTATGTGGTTGACAATTGACTAATACAAAAATGAAACGTAATCATAAATGGTACAAGTGCGCCTATTAATTATTTAAGGGCAATTACCACAGACCACATTGGTATAAACATTTTGGAGGCGTAAGCTGCACATAGGATGCGCACTAAGAAACGCAACGGCTACCGGCAGCCAGATGGCCCCGACTCTAACCGAAAGTGCAAGAAAGACGACATATCACAAAATCAGCTCTCCCAAAATTCTTTCTCGAAAACGTTGCTAGCTCCTATACCATGTGCCATGCCTCCTTGTGATGAACTTACCACTTAGCACATGGACGAGTACAGATCTAGGGTTGGCGTTGGCCGGAGCGCAGGTGTAGCGGCCGGAGTCGGGCGCCCGAGCCTTCTGTACCAGCAGGTGAGATGTCGTCATCTCGCCCTTCTCTGTGATCACAGACACCCCGCCACGTGGCGAGTCGTAATTGATTTCCTGTAAAAAAATTGGTTGTCTGTAAAGTCAGTTTACGGACGATAGATTTACGTGCTAACGTCATAATCATAATCATAGTCATTATCATAATCATAATCATAATCAGAGTCATAATCATGATCATTATTTTATGTAATTTTTATCGTGTCTCTCTATTGCTTGTTGCGCGCTCTCGCTTGCACGCACAGGCTCAGATGGAACGTTACGCGGAACGTTACTATTTTTCATGTGCGTTGCTGGTGTTCATCAATTTATTAAATGTTATCACGTCAAAAATATATATATTAGAAAAGAAAAACTAACATTACAGCCATCATTAAATACGCTATAGGTAAAAGATCACAGGGTGTAAGATTTGGCTTTATAATTATAAGAGGTCCAAGAAAACACAGTAAGTATTTCAAAAAAATACAAGAATTCGAAAATCAACTCTCCAAGAATATCTTCACACAGGTGTTCCTAGATTAAAAATAAGTTATAGGTATGTAAAATGCCTTAAATTTTTGTCGAAAATATTTTCCAATGAGATGAATATTTTTCACAGCTTCAGCGAAATCGTGCTCGACAAAATTTTCAGAACTGGAAAAATTTATAAACGTGTAATGGACTGGACTACAGTTTTTGTAATAAATACTTTAAGCGTAAAATATATTGCGTAAACGTAGAAAGTAGATATAAGCTGAAGTATGGTATAAAATACACGTATTTCGCCATCTGACCATTATATTTAGTTTTTCTACGTGTAACCTTGGTTAAGTGAGAGCTCAGGAACCGCGATCTCTTTTTCTCTTACAGAAGTTTTACACTTGAAGGGACCTGGTAAACACTTTCTTACAGAGTTTTCTTCGTTTACCAAATTCTCACTTACTCAGGTACAACTATACCATGTTTTCTTCCAATCGTAATTTTGTTGTTACGAACAGTGTTATAAGTAAAGCATTTAATCCATTCAAGATTGCACCCTCAGTTTCGATCTGGAGGGATCAGCATCAAACGATGAAGAACAACTCCAAAACAAATTTCACTTTTATAATCTTCATTATTCACGTGAAATATCCGCTTCCAGGTAATAGATTACGAAAAAAAAACATTATTCATCTGAGCGAAGCACAATTTGAATGGAAATTAATGGAAGAATAAAACAGCCATTTGCATCTTTTCTCATGGCCCCGGGTATCAAAAAATACTCAACAGACTTTGTGCTCACTCCACCCAATTTACTCGAATACGAAACTAAAATAAGAACGATCGATGAAAAACAAAATCATTAAGGACTTCGCTTACTCTATTTGTTACTTTTAAAGACGGTTCTACCTTAAAGTTTCCTGGCTCCTGAGATCATAATAAATTTTTCATACTGGTATGAGGTAATTAAATTAAACGAAGAACTAAGCTTTTCATAATAGGCCGCACGCGACTTCAAAAGTGCGGCAACAAATACTATGTCAAAGTTCGCATACCCGAGCCGTCGCTACACAATTTTTCACGCACACTAGCATCCGCGCACCATACAAATTCCAAATTGACACACTCACACGACGAGAAAAAGTTGCCGCACTCACGGAGCTGTTGCTGTTAGCTTGGGCTCTAACTAGTCGGAGCGCGAGCGACAAATCTATGGTTTTCAAGGATAAGTGAGAAATGCTTGGTGAAACATTGCTAATGTTACAAATGTATAAATATAGTAGGTTATTTCTATTTTTTTTAGAAAATCTCAAACTCTACTGCCACCGTTGGAAATTTTTGCATTGAAAAGGGCAGAAAAGAAACGAATGGCAGTAACAGAAGCCCTCTTAAGAGCCCGTACTACCTGCAATGAAAATAAAAGGAATTTCAGAAACGTACCTACTTCGCATTTTCACTGCTTTGTACTCGGTTCTGTAATCCTGTAAAGTTACACGTTCTATGCCCTAGTAAAGTAGTTTTAAAGGCTTTCCTTTATTTAAGTAAGATTTGGGGCCTACCTTGGAATCATTTTCTATCGAGGTTTTTTTTAAAGGTATATGCTCTAGGTACATAATTATGATCGTTAGCAACAATGCTGAACTATACCATATAATATAATTTATTTATATTGAATCCTCCTGTATTTCATAAATGAGCTTGCTAAGCACGCTGAGGTAGTACCAGCCGTTAAACTTCAAGACCGTTCTGTATGACTTTTCTCCTAAATTTGTAAAATCCAATTTTGAATTAAACAATACATTGGTAATGTGCAAGGAACCAAAATACCGTCTACAAAGTAGATGCAAAGATTCAAATCTTTAATTTAATCCTGCGAAAGACTCAAATATTCCTTTATTTCCTGGCACCGGGATTGCGGCGTTGCTTGCAACTCATTTTGGCTTAGATTCAAATAAGTCCCGAAAGTTCTTGGTGAATAAATCCACCGGAAAACTTTCTCGCAAGTAGGGATGTAAACGTTGCTTTTACATGTATCGATATTGCCACTGATATTATGAATGCGAAAATTTATTTTGAAGTAAGTAGGCTTATTTGTTTCAAGTGCAACGGAGATGATTACTGAAGTAGCTTTAGAAAAACGCAACTTCATAAGTACAAACTCGTAGCAAACAAAAATTAATCTATGCACATACTATACCATACTTTTAGTGGAAAAAAATATTGATTGAAACTTTTCATTTTTCCACATTTACTGAGCAGTTTCGGATAGGTAATATAATATAGCTTTTGTTGACAATACTATTCTTGAATTTTAGTAACAATGTTCTTTTAATATTATCGATATTTTCCATCAACTATTTGCATCCTTTTAAAGGAAATTTGCCAGAACGTTCCAAATCTCTGATTGCGCGATTCGATGCAAACAAATGTATGCACGGCTTACCCACTTGTGTTGTAGAGGCTTAACGACACGCCACTGACTAAATCTCTTTGTGTTAAACTTGGAAAGGTATTTGTTGTAATGCAGTGGTATTTTCTGCCTCGCTTGTTCTAAATCAGGATTGATTATTATTTATTGTTTACAGTCATGAAAGATGCATTTCTTTGTTTTCCTATTACTACAGGTCGGTCCTCTTGTTTCATTAATTTTGAATGTGGTCTCCGACAGATACATCACTGTAATTTTATTAATTATACTAAGCTCTATAATCTTTGGTCTTAAAAATATACACACTTTCCTTTTTTTTCCCGATACTAAAAAGAAATACTTAATGACGTAAAATATTAACGTCCCCAGCATCTTTCTGTCTTCCTGGTACAGAAGAGATACCACGCTATGCATTTGTATACGTATGCTTTTGGTACCACCACCTTTGAGCCCTATTGTCGTTCCTGATCTCAAAGAGATAACCTGCCTTAGGTTCAAAAGGTTCACAGGTTCGCTGGTGATCCAAAAGGAATACCCCAGCCTTTCAAGTACATCATGCCTCTATCAAAATTCCTAAGAAAAAGGCACCGTCTGCTTCTGTTTACTTGTATCAACGAAAGATACCTCCAGCTCTGGATTTCACGCAGGATTGTCAGCAGAGGTTTTTTTGTAAGCACTTGACTGTGATCACACCTGATGGAAAGTGATGATACAGTTTGAGGTGGAGCGCGCTTGCCTAGAAGCCTATTGGCTTGTTTTACAATGTAGGTACCTCATCGTTGTGGGTCCATCGTATCGCCGGCGGAGGCTCCGGCGAGTGCTGCACCACGCACGTCAGGTTGATGGTGCTGCCCATGTTGATGAACAGCTCCGGACCACCCAGGATCGTCGTCAGCGGCTCTGTTGGAAAACGAGACTATACTTAAGTATACACCTATATCATGCTTTAACTGATGATAACTAATCTGATAGCGATGGTCTGATGTAGTCCGTCTGAGTCTGATCACCCTTATGTCTCAGGGTGATGAACGCAGCGCTGTACAACCAGGCCCGGCTTCAACAAATGTACTATTCGCTATAGCAAATTGCGTAACTGCTCTTGTTCACAACTCGGGTACGAGCATTAGACGAGGGGAACCCGGTAGTAGAATTTTCTTGCACAGTTCGAAATGGCAACTAAAGGAGCAATTACTGTGTTTCTATTTGAAGGGCACTGTATCTACGGTATTGGCCACGTTCTGGTTGTAATTTACTCGGATGGACTACATCTTTAAGGTCAGGCTTATATTTACAGTATCACATAACAGAGTGACATATTCTTAACATCAGGTGCACGTCTTAGTTGTGACGTAATTCTTTTACATTAAAAATGTGCATACCTACTGTATGCCTCCAGTTGTAACCTTGCTAGCACATTTCAACCATAGATCTAGTTAGAGATAAAGGTCATGCTGATGTTGAAATATAAGTAGGTACGGAACAGTGATTTACCGACGACTGACAGGTACATCCGGTGGCCGATGGGCGGCGTGGTTCCAACTTGGCACTCGTAGATGCCGGAGTCACGCCGCTGCGGAAACCTTATCTGTGGGCGAAATAAATTGTGTTTATAATAAACTTGAAGCTAGTGTATAAGGTAAGGTTATATAACAATACCAGCTATTGACCGCGGCCCCGCCCGCGGGAAATTTGGTTTTTCACAAATCTCGATGGAAATGGGATGTTCCCGTTTCCGATCACACTCCTATTCCGAACCTTTATACCTTCTTCTTCTTCTTTATCCTCGCCTTATCCCGTTACGCGGGGACGGCTTTCCTTATCATGCGGCGCCATATAGACCTTAAAATCGTGTCCTCGTCCTTAAGGCCGATGCATTTCATGTCCTTTTGGACATTTGTCATCCAGGTTGTTTGAGGTCTTCACCTACCCCTCTTTCTCGTAGCCATGGAAAGGCACTTTTTCACAACATAATTGTCGGGCCTACGCACTACGTGTCCGTACCATTTGAGCCTTGATTCGGTTATGGGTGCAACCTTATACCTACCTTTATAACTACCTGTGTTTTGACTGTATAGGCTAACGCTTGACTGTGATCAAACCTGATGGAAAGCGATGATACAGTCTAAAGTAGAGCGCTCTTGCCTAGGAAATGCCTATTCACTTTTAATTTCAAGGCGCTCAAGTTGTAGGTGGTGGAATAGACAGGGCTTAGAAGTAAATTCCAAAACTTTACTGTGCGTATCATGAACGAGGAATCAAACCACAAATCAAACCGCTTCGTACATGCTTCGTAAGTGTTTATGGTACGTTAAATAAGTAGGGGTGTACGTACGGTAACCATAGTTTCTGAGCACACCCTGCAAAATATAATCTATAGAATACCGACAGACATGCAACCTTACGGTGATGTTCTAGGCTTGGGAGTTTTTGTAGACCAGTTTCTGGTTGACAGTGAGTTTAGCACTTTTAAGAAAGTTATTTAAAAGTTCTATGTTGTAATGGCTAGGAGAGGTTTTATTGGATTTGGGTAGAGATGTCTACTATAAAGTTATGTAGGTCATTTTACAATGAATGCTCAAACAAGCTTACGCTTGACATAAATTACACTTCAGGGAGAGTGATGATGCGGTCGAAGATGTAGCGTGCTTACCAAGAAAATTTATTTTCACTCCAAAGGTACCCGGGTTGTATTATATTATGATAAGGAAATTTCAAACCCAAGCCAAGCGTATGACAAAAATAAAAAAGTGACTGTGACATAAACGGACGGACAGACAGACAGACATGACGAATCTATAAGGGTTCCGTTTTTTTGCCATTTGGCTATGGAGTCCTTAAAACGAATCGCTTTATGTGACGTTACGTGTAGGGATGAAAGGTTACCAGAAGGCTTGCAGTGCGAAACGGTGATAGAACTTAGAAGCACAGGAGGTCGTCCACTGCTGGATATAGGTAGGTCTTTCCGAGGTCATTGTATTTATGAACCTTTTTAGGTCGTCTATCCAACGCTCGCATCGCAAGTATAGTAATCTCCAATCATTACTTCGTTTTGTTAACATACAACAGACATTCCGTGTATATTAACGGTCAGCTAGAAATTGGCTCGAGGCTTAGCCAGTAAATTACTTAGCCTGCAAGCTATTAAATACAAGCTGGGTGGAAGCCAAAAGACTCCACCTGCGAGTGAGAAGCTGAAATTTGTGATGGGCCATTAACATGTTCGAGATGGCGATCGTTTGATTAATTGTCATCATCATCATCATCATCGGGTGGACTCTACATAAAGCTGGGAAAGCTTTATGTGGAGTCCATCCGGAAAGGTCCACTCCTCTTTGACAGATGATGCCGTGAAGCAGTTCTTGCGAAGCATTAATAGACATATACACAAGACCTGGACCCGGACCGCGCAAAAAAAGTCGCCAGTTTACTGGTTTCAAAAATGTTGCTTTGACACCAACGGCATCAGTAGTTGGCTGACCAAAATATGTACCGCGGTCCATAATACATCTGTTTAAAGATATTCTATCCTTTTTAACACTGTGATACTACTGCTGTTAGTCCGTACGCGCGGTTCCACAGGGACGGTTGCCGCTATTTTGTGACGTATTAGCTGGGATTTTTTAACAGATGGCGCTACTTTTTCTTGTATGAAAAAGGTCTAAGGTAAAATGTTCAGATGGGCTCATAATCAGGTTCCCATCGGTGGAAGCATTGTAACATGGTTTTGTTTTAAATGACACTGATGGCTTTGCCGGTAAGGGTTAGTTATATCCAGTCATGGCCTAAGACTTCCAATAAACCAGACCAGCACCTCTAGCTATAATATGGCATTTTGCGATATGCTAAAAATATGAAAATTTCAAATGGAATTCATGAAAATCAATTCATTTAAAATGATCGCTATTATTCTTATACATTTTTTTTAATTTCGTTCGAAAGCGTTGCAAAAGAAATCTTAAAAACGTATGGCTGGAGACATACCTATGGATAGAAACACAGATACAAGAATATTTCTGTAGGTAATTTTAAAGTGTCGTTACTTTTTACGCGCGACGGGTTTATGTGTTCAACGAGATACAAAAAATTGGGAGCTCCAGACTGTTACAAAGATTTTCTTGAGCATGTTACCTAGACAAACAATTTTTCGGTCGATCGATTTGAAAATTAGGATCAAGGCCCTCACGTTTCTATGAACCTTGTGATCCACAGACATCTTATCTAACCAATAAACTCTTGAGATTATTCATAAAGGTATAATACCTATGATATAAAAATAATTCAATCAAAATAAATTTCTTTTAAAATACAAAAGTACGAGTAAAATTATTAAATTAATAGCAAATGCATAAAGTTATGAATAAAATCCTTTATATTTTCTATTTAATTCTTACTCAAAGTTAATATTGGTTATTATCGTATAAAAACTATTATCTTTTTATGCAGAGCTTAAAAGCTAGAATATGTAACATAAAAGATCAAAGAATTCATTGGATTTGCTTCCGTTAAAGTAATAGTACCTAGTTAGAATTGAATTCGTGAAAGAGCAGAACGAAACTGTTCTTGTAGTTTTCTAATTTGAATAATTTTAGATTACTATGATTGTAGCCGACACTTCGCAGTATAATCAACTTTAGACAAAATTTCAAAAAATACATAGTTTAATCTTGAAAGCTATTCCAGCTGCTCAAACTAGATAAGAATAATATTATAATTACAACAAAAATTGTGAATCAAGAGTTTTTGAAAATATAAGAACAAAGTTTCTCATCAGTTCAATCTGATATTATGACTACTTCATAAAATTGCTTGTAAGTTTGCCTTGTACAATGTACATAATAATACATTAAAGTTGTTTTTAGTAATTCACTCATTCGTCAAGACAAAAAAAACAGAATGTAATGAATATGTTAATTATATTGTTTTAATTATTTTATTATGCTTGTGCAGTATTTTTTAAGAATTTAACAAAATAGAATATTTATATTAACTTTTCTTCTTTATCTTTTTGTTAAAAAATTGAAACCTTTAACGAGAATTTATAAAATTAATTAAAAAGTTAAAATAATCCAGATAAACCGCTACAAAATAAAATCGAATCAATTTAAATCCCAAACGAGCAAAATTGAAATACCTCCTATCGTTAGTTTAGTCTATATTTAGGTTTTTTTTTCACTGTTCAAGTTAGTAGGTACCTACTTGGCTGCGATCTCGCTTGATGGTAATTGAAGCTGCTGCCGAATATTTCATCGTATTAAGTAACGGTTTTTACACAGCATCGCGCCGGAACGTTAAATCGCTTGGCGGTTATCTTTACTGGTGGGGTGGTAACTAGCTATGGCCGAGGCTTCCCACCAGACTAGGTTTTTACTTATTTGAACAATATTAAAAATTATAAAATCCTAAATAATACGGGACGGTAATAGAATCCGCGACCTTCAATTTGAATTCAAGCGTGCATCAGTGCGCGATGGATGATGGAGGGCCTCAAAAAACCAACGCTAATGTAAAAAACTGCGGGTGCTAGTTAAAATTCGCGATACATTGAGCAATCTGATACGGATCTCCTCATTTCTGATTCGATCGTGCAAAGTAACCCCCAGTAAAGCTAAATTGATTAAAATAGACCTATTATACAAAACATAAACCCTACTGCCTATCAAGGAATGAAATATCTCCTTTACTATAGAAGAGCATATTGAATGGAAGCAGGCGTTATATTGCGGAAATCCATAATAAGTAAGAAAGTCTAATTTGTTTTGCTATAATCCGCAAAACAAATTAGACTTTCCTACTATAGAAGAGCACTGCGGACAGCGACGGCGCGAGGCGAGTCCGTCATCGTATCGTCCTGCCCCAGAATAGGGAGAGTGAGCCCATAGGGACAAGAAGCGAGAGGAAACAAGAAACAACTTGTAGGGAGTCAAGAAGGCGCCCCGGGAACACGCCAAGAGCAAGTACCGAACGGGCGCCCTCCCGCGTTTCAGCCCCCATAACCGCGAGGTTGATTGGGCCGTGGGTGGTGGAGGGTTGTCCCTTTAGAAGAGCACTCAAGAATGAAATATCTACTCGTGTGTAGAACCGTACTCAACTTCTTAATAAGCCAATATGTGGCGTAAGTTAGGTGAATATAGCGGTGGAGCAGTTTGCCAACATCGGGTTAAAGATGGCATAATAGCCGGGTCACAACTAATGCCGACTCCCAACTTGCCAGTAGCTTTAACTTGGCAAAACTATCTCAAACTTTTCGAATAAACAATTCCAAACGGCGGCCCCTCAGCTACTGTGGTGCTGAGGCCAATAAAATTGATCGCCGGCTCCCAATCCTGAACTTTATTGTTTTAATCTCGTAACTGTTAAAGTTTGAACGGAGATTTTGTATTTATCGGTCTCTTTGATGATAGATTTGATGGTTCACATAGAAACCTTGTAGAGCGATTGCAACTCAACTTCGATCTAGACTTGACTCGGACATTGTTGACGTCAATTCCTTTGATTACCACAACGACAACGAGAGACATTTACACGAGAAAAGGTAAAAAAAGGAATCTTGAAAAAGTTAAAAATACGGTAATCTGATTCCATAGGTACTTCAAAAAATAATGTAGATACTGTAATGTTACCAAACCAATTAATAGGAAATGAAATGTACCTAAAAGTAAGAGATTTGGGAATAAAAGGCTTTTTGATTTATTTTATTATGGGTCTTCTACACACTTCCACTCCAATGTTCTACAAACATATGACAAAGTCAGTAGGTTTTCCTCATTTCATCTAATATTTCTTCATCATTTAATTTTAACATTTACAACCTATAAAATCGAAAGCAAGGCTTAGGTGGACTCCAATATGTCTGAACAGGAAAATATTATAATAATTTTACTTCAGCTATGAGATGTTATTTCTTGGCTTTCATGAATGTAGAACAGCGAGAAGTAAGAAGATGTTTTGAACTTTCTAGCCGCAAAATATACGTGGTATGCAAAGCCTAAATTGTGATGAGCTGACTTGATTTTTTACACTTCCAAGGTACTAAGATTCCAAGGTAGATTTAAGTATTTGACATTAAGAACAACTTGACTCTAATAACATGCTATTGAGAAAAACTACAATGGTATTGGTGGCGTACAGGCAATAAAGTGTTCAGATTTGTCATTTATGGCACCCTAGGAAATGCCAGTAAAGCATATTCTCTGCCCTCAAGAGGGTATAACCCTGCCAAGTACAGTAACCTAGGAAAGGCTAGTAAAGCATAATATTCTTTAACCCTGCTAAGGAGGTGCTGTTGTTCCTTGCGACAACCAGACATTGAGGGGAGATTTAGACAACAGCGAGCACAATAGATTGGAGACGATAAATCAAACGATGAACAATTACTACTTGAAGCAGATGGCGTCCTAAAAATGAATGTCACTAACCTTCAGTATCCAGTCTTCGGTATGTGGGTTGTGGACACTGATGAACCTCTGATCCGAGGTATACGTCATCCTGCCCGACGTCAGCAGGTGTATATCTCGATGCCTTATCCATGACACCTGGATCAAAAGAAAGGGTTTTATGAACTGAGTATATCAAGGGACGGCAAAACAAGATGCTGGAAAATTAAAAACAATTGATTTTTTAATTTTTCTTAGTTGAATGAGGATTCTCAATTTCCTTTTTTTCCACATTAGAGTACGGAGTCGCGTTAAGTGCAGAAACGCAAACCGTCAATCGCAAACTACATTTCAACCAATCTCATCCAACCATGTTTTCCTACCAATCATCAAAATCAAGGATATTACCGAGATCAAAAGTAGCTTATATATCGGTATATAAGCTGTCTACATTTTAAATGTCAGCCAAAACGAAGCCAATTTGCTACTCAATTTAGAACCAACATCCAAACATTTTATTTTACCTACTCATGAATGTTTCTTACTTTCATTAGTAGGTAAAATAATAATAGAGAATTAATCGTAAATGAAGCTTCAATTATCCACAGAACTTCGAATGTTTTGATAAAACTACGACGCCAAAAAGGCCTATAATCTATCTATACTTATAATAAATCTGTAACAGGTCAAATTCTGTACATTAAAGATATTTTGAAATTTTTTTTTCGAGGGCACTCTAAAATCGGTTCTGAACCCAAAACTGTGTGTTTTTTCATTTTTGTCTGTCTGTCTGTCTGTCTTTCTGTATCACGGCCGCGCATCACGCCGAAACTACTGAATGAATTCCAATGAAACTTGGTATGACTTGAGTTCATACTACGAGGAAGGACATAGGATACTTTTTATCCTGAAATTCAGCATGGTTCCCATAGGAGAGGGGATAAAAGTTAATCTAATATATAAAATTCTCTCGATTTTCTTTGTAGCCAAACTCCTCCTAAACGGCTGGATCGATCGTTGTGAAACTTTTGGGGTGTGATCTCTGGGTCGGGGAGCGGGTTGTTATCTATATTTGATCTCCCAAAATGCTGAAGAACCCTGGCCCTGGCCGATTCAATTTTCCCATACAAAAGTCAAGGGCGGTACCGGTGTATGGTGGAATCGAACGAATCGCACATCAAATGAAAGAGCGTAAAAAAATAATCGATCCGAGTCGAGGACTTATACGTGGAGACTTAGGATTATCGAGTATTTTCTAATTGAAAATAAAATTAATAAATTGATTTAATGGCGTTGCTATGTAAACATTTCATTGCTGTCACGTCAGCACCTCTGACAAGTTTGTTTCGAAATTTGTAGCCGGAGTATGATGTCCGACCTCTTTGGTCTATTTAATTTATTTGATATGCAAATAACGTTATAATACCGATTGTTAGTTTGGGAGAAAATCGTCGAATTACGTCGATACCAAGTATTTGTTCAAGAAAGGATTAACGCTGAAACAGAATGACAAAGAAGTAGGATCTACTCCATCGTATACAATCGTTAAAAAATGGTCAGAAGAATTGATGACCCACGAGCTGGACGGCCATCAGCTTCGAGTACCTACTGAGAATAACGTCGGAAATATTTGGGATTTCATACTCGGGGCCGTTGATCGAAAATCAGATAAATAGCTGTAATCATAGGTGTATCCTATGAGCGAACTTGAAATATAATTCATAATGAATTGGGGCTTCGAAGCTTTCTGCGAGATGGGTACCGAGGCTTCTTTCAGCTGAACATAAATACAACCGACTAACGATTTAGCGCAATTGTTTGGAGTTGTTTAAAGCCGATTCACCAAACTGCTTACAGATATTTTTTAGTACTGATGAAACTTGGTAAATCGCGGTTGGATTTACTTTCCTTTGGCAGGAGTTCGGGGGAGAAAGGTGTTGTATTTGGTAGAGGTTTGGTCCCTGATTACAACAATACTATTCGCATTACGAGGTAACGCAGTGTTTTCGAGCTTTTCAAAAATCAATCTATATGGCGGTCAGTTTAAATCGGGAAGTCTTTTATCGGAGTAAGGATGACTTTCGGGAGATACAGTAGGACGAGATGGAACACCACACATATATTTTGTTGTACCGACAAAAAAAAAATAGGCTGCAGAACTTTTTAAATATGTTATTTGTAGTATTAAATTTTTGACACAAACCACTTAGGATCTTGAGCGAGCGAAGCGAGCTCGGGACTTGGGGCACCCCGACTCGGATAACGGATAGGTGACGAAGAGGATTGCATTGGCCTTGCAGGCCCCACCATCCTTCTGAGTGGTTATTTTCTTTTATGACCACCCAGAAATTTGACCCAGAAAAGGGTAAGGGAAAGACAAAGAGTCCTAACCTCAAGATTTTAAAGCTCTGTCGACTGACCCTTAGGGGGGGTGAGGGGTAGATGGTGATGGATAAAGGGTTTTCCTAGCTCCTTTACTTCTTCTCCGAGCCTTGAAAAGGGTAAGGGAAAGACTGAAGACTTAGGATGTAGAGCGAGCGAAGCGAGCTCGGGACTTGGGGCACCTCGACTCGGATAACGGATAGGTGACGAAGAGGATGGCGGGGCCTGCAAGGCCCCACCATCCTTCTGAGTGGTTATTTTTTTTTATGACCACCCAGAAATAGACCGAGTCAAAAAAGGGTAAGGGAAAGACTGAAGGCTAATAGAGTCTTAATCTCAAGATTTTAAAGCTCTGTCGACTGACCCTTAGGGGGGGGGGGTGAGGGGTAGATGATGATGGATAAAGGGTTTTCCTAGCTCCTTTACTTCTTCTTGAGGCTACAATTCCCATTTCAAAACATGTATTTCAGTAATTATAACAGCAAAATTGAATTCAAAACTTCATAATTAAAAAAAATATTTCTTAAAAACTACTACGTGGCGAAAGTTCTAGCTTGGGAGGGGGGAAAAAATCCCATTTTTTTTCTTCCCGCCCCTTCCCCTTTCGCTTCTCTCCGCGACGAAGCGACTCCATCATCGTCATTTTAATTATTTTCATCTTTTTAAATTTGTTCAAGAATGGTGCAATACCTTTTCAGGGAGTGGTATCGGGGGTTAGGGGACACCCCCTCTCCCCCCCTTCCCCCTTCCCGTCCTACTCCTGCCAAACGATTCTAAATTTTTACCATGGAGTCTTCTTCCATTCTCTTCTTCTGCTGTCAACGTGCAATACTCTTCCATACGATCCATCCATTTCTTTTTTGGTCTACATCTAAGTACTTACTAAACAACCTCTCTTATTCTGAGAGGAAACCCTAACCCAGCTATTGTGGGGTTGAGATGAAATTCAATTAACTATATTTGATCCAGCGAGAGGCTTCGGCCGCGTTCAATTAAATGTTGACAAAAAAACAGGCAAAACGAAGTTTGCCGGGTCAGCTAGTAATAAATAATCCACTTGAAATAAAAGGGCGACCTCTTCTTATGATATTACGGCCCGTAATCTGTAATCCTTAATATCTGTGAAGTACGCATTTATTCTTATTAGATACTAAGTTTCGCTCTCGAGTTCATTCGAGTGGCTGATCTTTTCGTTGCCTATTGAATATATAGTCCAGTCAATTTAGACATCCAAGGTTACAATAATTCGCACTTGGCTGAAAATTGGTAGGTATTGTTCAATACACTATTATAAAGGAAATGTGAAAAGTCCTCATCGATCCGGCACGTGCAAAAAAATTTACTCGGGGTCAAAGGTCACAAAAACGGGTTTTTCGCGATTTACAGCAAAATGGTAAGTTTTATCATAAAATTAGCTCAGACAAAAATTGTAGATCAGATAGTTATCTATAAAAAATGTCTTTATACTTTTTTCCTAAGAGCCACCGTTTTTGAGATACAACGATTCAAAAAGGTGAAAGAGTTGTAATCGTCATAATATGCGATTCGTAGATTCATCTTGTGGTCGACCGACTTTAACCCCAGTCTTAAGAAGGAATTGAAGCTGTCATAATGATACTTAGCCTCAGCAGCAACTATATCGTATTCGTATTGTACTCGAGAAAGAACAGTTTTAGCCATAGCATCAGAACGAGCCTGTGCTGTTTGCAGAACCATATTTTTGAATGTAGATGTACTTACTTGTTGAATTTTACGGCGAAAATCAGAGGACCTTTTTCTTTATCTAATTTGACCGGACTAATACGTCAAGTCGAGTTCCGTAAACAAGCAAATTCGCGTGGGTTATAAATAGCATTTTTGTCTGTTATAAGGCCTGTGATGTTTACGCAATTAGCAAGTTACCATAGAAACATCGCCTGCCTACTTCCTTAAGTAAACTTCCTAGATTACCAAGAGCGACTCTTGGTAACCTAGGAAGTAAAACTGACGTAAACAATTTTTATATCAGAGACAAATTGTATGCTATAATCGTTTGCTTCTCCTGATATGAACTAAAAGCCTTGTCTTTTTTTTAAATCCTCCATAAGCTCGTACTTGACTGCTATCTCACCTGATGGTAAGTGATAATGCAGCCAAAGATGTAACCGGTACAGAGGCTTCTATGACAATCGTAGATAAGTCAAAAAGCGCTGGTAATGTAACTGTGTAACTACATGACGATAATATATAAGACGGGATGGTAACTACACTAACAAACCTTTCTACCAGACCAGACATGAGCCAATTCAGAAATTATTATACAATTATTTAGAAAATAAAAAGAATATGAATTTGGCCGTGCCTGGAAACGAATCTCGGACCTTCCGCTAAAATTTATCACGCGTTTACTAGGTGAGGAAGGTTATCAAAACCTGCACGCCTTTGAGCTCTTTGCAATGACCTCAAAAGTGTGTGAAGACTGCCAAGCCACAAATTAACAATCAACGTCATGACAACTTCAACCTGTGGTCAAATACTGAGTGGGCCGTCCTATGTTATAGATATTTCAATCCATGATGACGCGCCCCACTCTGTCAAACTTCATACGAATCGAACGAAACATAAGTGATTTTGACAGAGTGGGGCGCGTCTTCGTAGATTGAAATATCTGTAATAGTTATGATGGTGACAATACTTGGTGAAAAATATGAACACTATGTACTTAGGTTACAGCTTTTAAAACGCTGAAAACAAAGCGGGTGTTTTTAAATGTTTTATTCATTTGTTTGCTGAGTACATTCGTAGATTGCTCGGGCTGTACATTAATTGAAAGAGAAATGTTTTATTCAAATATTGGAAGTACTTTCAGTAGGTCTTTGTAGGGCGCCAATTACAGTGACTATTCCAATATTTTTATTAGTCTCCTTCAGACTACTTTGACAGACTGTGACTAGATGTATCCCACTGTCATACTGTCTATCGGAGGTCTATCGCAATCTCTACAAGGTCTTAATATTATCTTTCTTTCTACCAGGCAGTTCCCGTCTCATATAAGTGATCTTTGACGGTGACTGACAGTTACTATTACTTACTGAGATAATTTGGATATAATTTTAATATCAGAACCGTGTTTATTAGTAATTTAAATATAATATAGTAATTATATTTTTTAAGCCTTAACTGTAGTTCAACAATGCGGTATTTCCGACCTGTGTTGTGACAGTTTAAAGTGTGATTCTCCGTGCTTGAATTCTAGATTCGCGTATGTTACGAGCATCTCTACAAACCCGTATACATAATCTCTTCGCCTGCGTGTTATAGCTGACCAGCATGACGTTGACTGACTGTGACTATGACTGACTGTGACTATGACTGACTGTGACTATGACAGACTGTGACTAATTTTCGTAATAATTATAATTTTACATTGTTTACTAACCGTTATATGCCCGTGCGTTCTGTGCGGTCTTTCCGACTATATGCTGTAACGTTACTTGAGTACGCTACATTGACGCTACATTGTGGCACTTTGGGCGGGAGTCACTGTTCTGACTGATTGTGACTAACTGTGACTGACTGTGACCAGATGTGACTATAATTAAGATTGAGATAATACGCTCACCGTTCTGTTCCCGAAGTCGTCAACCCTGCAGTTCAACTGTGCGGTCTTAACCAATGCCGTAACGTTTCTTGAGTACGATACATCAATGTGACTTTAATTCAACATCCTTGTAGTCCTATCTCTTGGCCCACACTTTATGAGTGACTATTGTTGACTGACTGTGACTAACTTTTATATTTAACTAAGATTTAGATAATACGCTTACCGTTTTGTTCCCGAAATCGTCAACCCTGCAGTTCAACTGTGCGGTTTTTCCGACCAGTGCTGTAACGTTTTTTGAGTACGATACATCAAAGTGACTTTAATTCAACATCCTTGTAGTCCTATCTCTTGGTCCACACCTTATGAGTGCATATTCTTCATTGACTGTGACTTTATTATTGTGATTATATTTAACTAAGATTGAGATAATACGCTCACCGTTCTGTTCCCGAAGTCGTCAACCCTGCAGTTCAACTGTGCGGTCTTAACCAATGCCGTAACGTTTCTTGAGTACGATACATCAATGTGACTTTAATTCAACATCCTTGTATTCCTATCTCTTGGCCCACACCTTATGAGTGACTATTGTTGACTGACTGTGACTAATTTTTATATTTAACTAAGATTGAGATAATACGCTCACCGTTTTGTTCCCGAAATCGTCAACCCTGCAGTTAAACTGTGCGGTCTTTCCGACCAGTGCTGTAACGTGTCTTGAGTACGATATATCAAAGTGACTTTAATTCAACATCCTTGTATTCTTATCTCTTGGCCCACACCATATGAGTGACTATTGTTGACTGACTGTGACTAAGTTTTATATTTAACTAAGAATGAGATAATACGCTCACCGTTCTGTTCCCGAGGTCGTGAACCCTGCAGTTCAACTGTGCGGTCTTTCCGACCAGTGCTGTTACCTTTCTTGAGTACGATACATCAAACGTGACTTTAATTCAACATCCTTGTATTCCTATCTCTTGGCCCACACCATATGAGTGACTATTGTTGACTGACTGTGACTAATTTTTATATTTAACTAAGATTGAGATAATACGCTCACCGTTCTGTTCCCAAGCTCGTCAATCCTGCAGTTAAACTGTGCGGTCTTTCCGACCAGTGCTGTAACGTGTCTTGAGTACGATACATCTAAGTGACTTTAATTCAACATCTTTGTACATATTCCTATCTCTTGGCCCACACCTTATGAGTGCCTATTCTTCATTGATTGTGACTAATTTTGATTATATTTAACTAAGATTGAAATAATACGCTCACCGTTCTGTTCCCGAGGTCGTGAACCCTGCAGTTCAACTGTGCGGTCTTTCCGACCAGTGCTGTGACGTTTCTTGAGTACGCCACGTCAAAATGTGGCCCTCTTTGCGCCACTCCTAAGTCTACGTCTGTATACTCTATCTCCTGGCCCCCTTCGTTGACCCCATTTGTGTTGTCCGTGCAACCTGGGAAAAAGAAATAGGGGGTTACTAAAGAGTTACAGATATTATTTTTCACCGTCAAGATTTTTTGTCGAAAGTTTTGTGAGCCCCTAATTGTTATTACTTTAAATCTTCGAAAAGAAATCTTCGAAAAGAAACCTCAGGATCCGAAAAATTAACGCAAACCTTTTTCGTACAAGCAAACAGTAGCGCCATTTGTCAAAATTTTATAGGTGGCTGCTAAACAAACTACAGCGTGGCCTTGCTGTTGGTGCCAAAACAGGTTTATTTGGCACCAATAAACTGGTGTCATTTTTTCGCACCGTCCAGGGTATATGTCTATTCCTTAGATTTAGAGTATTATAAAAATTATATCTGTCTTATAAAAAGGTTTCTGTTTGATATTCCGAATTAAGTGCTTCTAAATAATTTCACAAACAGACGACAATTTGTTGAAATATTCTCAGTTCAAAAAGTAATTCAAAATGGCGGAAGCTGGGTTGAACATTAATAGTAAATGACGATTTGCATATCGAATGAGGTATTACGTCTCTAGGGATTTAACCTTTTGAGAATAGGATTTATTAGGTATGCTTTGTCGGAATTGTTAGGAAAACTAATACACTAGCAAGCAAAAATTTCGCATTAACTGGGAAGTACGTCAGTAGTAAGTATCATCAATTTGCTTGTTTTTGCTCTTTTTTTTGTCCATCTATCAGAGCCTCACTAATGTTACAACAGCTTTTGGGATATCATTGAAAATAACTTTAAAAAGACTATTTTTAATTTTATTTTAACACAAAAATTGATGTTTTTGAAAGTTGTGAATTACTAATATGGTTGAAACTAATGAATATTTTTTTTATTTATCAGAACATTACACACATAGCAATCTAACCCCAACTTACTTTAAAATTAGATATACGTAAATATAACATATTGATAAAACACCCCGACACTGGAAGGCATATAATATGCTCATCATGTGTCATGAGCATATTATATGTTTTCCATTTCCATTACATTTCCCATTTGTGGGAATCAAACACACGACCTCCGACGCAGTCGGCAGGATATTAAAAATCGACTCTACAGTGTGAATTCCCGTAACACATTAATTCTCTACAGCTGGCATTGCGCTCATTTAGTCACGTCTTCACCCTAGTGGAAACGCAGCCTTAGTGCCCATTGGTCGCAGCTCGCAAGATAAAGTGCTCGCATGAATCAACCGCCACAATAGCTGTCCGCGACTGAATGCGTCGCAATACGAGACTAAACTAAGCTGAACGTTCTGTGTTTAACTTCTTAAGGTCTCGCCACACAGCGGGATGATGTGGAAGACGCCACACAACCTATCATAGAGATAACAGAACTACGGACGCGACCTATTCATTCATTCTAGCCCTTAGAATAATGTTCTAGCCTTGCGTGACATGCGGCGCCATGATGAGCGCCAAGATTTACTGTCAAATGTTCGTGTACTGAGTTATTATAACTAGGCGACGCGCGCCATCTTATTTTAAGAATATTGACTGACAGATTAAAATAATACGCTATTTTTAGACGGGGCCTGTCCTTATTGTTATGACCCATGTGGCTTCTATATAAACAAGTGCATTGAAACTGCTCTAATCCCGTCCAACTGGCGTCCCGGTTAAGTTTCGGCCTCTTTTTGGCGAAACCTCAAAGTTTTACCTAAACTCTTTTTTTTTACCGGTCTTCAGAACGTTTATCTCTAACCCGTTAAATTTTTACGTATACTTGTGAAATATTGATAAAAAATTAACTATTAATGTAATACCCGGCTGAGTTTGTTGTGGGCTTATTCTCAGTACAGGGCGACTAACTAACTAAGTTGTAAGTCGATATATCACTACTATTTAGTGACTTTTTAGTACCTACCTGAAGTTGAGCCTAAATAAAACATTGATTTAGTTTCATAGCTGGTAATAATTTAACTTTTTAACTAAGGCAAACAAATCTTTTTTTAATAAAATATCTGAATTTCAGGGAAGAGGTTATTTTTAATGAGTTTTATCTTAGCTAGCTAGCTAAGATAAACTTTATCTAGCTTATCTAGAGAAGCCTAATCGGCAAGGGTTTTAACCTAACGTTCTCATTCCAAAAGTAAATACTCTGGATAGCTTTGGACCAGCTTTGGACTTGGAACTTCAGGAGATGATGCTGTTCATTTTTGTAAATCACACAAATAGCATGATGTGCAAAATATTACTATAGCAGAAGACTTGTCCAAAAATTCAAGAGAATTGGCTGGCAAAAATTAATCAGTGTCACCGTGTAAAATCAATCTTACCTATTCATAAATGAAAATATTTCTGATTTTTACATAACATTTAGTGGCAGGAATAAACCGAATTGAAATAGTAAATTTTTTTAACAAATAAATTGCGCGTTCATTTTTGAAAAATCAATTTCGTTCAAGTCCATTGCGCAAACAGCATACAAAATCGCTGTATCCTACCTACTTCGTCTATTAAAATTCAGGAGAGTTGATGTTATAAATTCAATAACCTTCGGTCGTAACGAAAAAAGATTTTTTATCTAAATATTGCCCTCAAATATTATTGAAACGAGATTTCACTCACAATTTCTGGCTTTGAATCTCATGTAAGGACTCTAAATACGAGTTGGTTCTTGATACAAAAATTATAATTTTGTAATACTTTTTCTTCTTTTTTGAGAATAAATAATCGAATAAATGGCACATACAAGAGAATTAAAAAAAAAACAACAAAGGAGAAATAGTGTTTTGAGAAACAAAGTTAAGTTTTGAGTAACACCTAAAACAAATGCGCTGTCAAAATTATAAATCAACTAGTAGGTTGCGTGAGGGCGCGGGCCACATGTGGCCCGCGTGCTGTCTTCCCGCCCATTAAAAATCCCTTCAAAATTCCCCATACATTTTCTATGAAAAAAATAAAGTCCGCCATTTTGAATTTTTTTTCTATTCATCGTATAGACCTTAAGATCCTGATCAACTCTTGTCAAGAAACCATTCATCCATCTTTTATACTTTCCGAGATATCGACGAAATTCGAATGGCGGCCATTTTGAATCCGCCATTTTGGAAATTTTTTCAGCTCACTGCCAATTGGATGACGTTTCGAATGACATTTGGTCGAGCACCCCCCACCTATCTTTAATACCCTGGCTGTGCTCTTCACCCGTCTCCGAAATCCTCAATTATCAGCTCTCTCCATATTTTTGTTCTTAATGAATTTTTCCCGTGTATATGACAGTATACGTCAAAAAAAAATTTTTCATACAAAAATGTTCAGGAGAGGTGATCAATGAGTCAGTCAGTCAGCACAAGCAGCTATATATATATTAATGAAGTGAAATAACAATTAAAACTGGTTCTACCTATACCAATAAAAAGTATCCAAATTCAAAGTCCTCGAGATTAGGAACCAATTTGATAAATCGTCGATTGGATGGAAAACTCCAAATCCCTCGTCTGGATTCCTTTAACCATCGAAATACTTATTTATTTGAATGGGAGGCATTCCAATTTATTACCCAACAAAAGATTGTGCGTATACCAATCTCTCTCCCGCCAGTTTCCATTGTTGGGTGCTTAAATTTCGAAAATCCATCGCGCCATGTTATTTTCGCTTCGTCTAATAAATATCCCATCTAAGTTTAAACAGCTGCTGTGTTTGGAATGCTTGTAGAGTTCCTTAATGTTCAGAATAAAACCGTCTGTACATCTTAAAATATTTCCACGGAAATGCAAGGTTTTATTACCGATCATAATATGATCGGTATCTTGCATATTTGTGTGTTTGTGTAGACATAATATTATGTTTGTGGCATAGAAGATTACTAATGGATAACGAAGAGTTTTTTTAGATTTATCAACGATATTAGATATTATTATTTAAGATTAAAAAAATAAAAGTTAATATATCTTACGTCTTTTAATTTAGACTGTAATTCTTACTTCTTACTTGTTTCTATCTATCTTATGGTATAGGAGCTAGCAACGTTTTCGAGAAAGAATTTCAGGTGAGCTGATTTTGTGATATGTTGTCTTTCTTGCACTTTCGGTTAGAGTCTGGGCTATCTGGCTGGCGGAAGCCGTTGCGTTTATTACTGCGCATCCTATTTGCAGCTTACGCGTCCACAATGTTTATACCAATGTTGTCGGGACTACTAATTGCCCTTAAAATTACTACAGGCGCACTATCATTTATGATGACGTTTCATTTTTGTATTAGTCAATTGTCAACCACATACGAGTTAACATATGAAACGTCATCATAAATGGTAGTGCGCCTGTAATAATTTTAAGGGCAATTAGTAGCCCCGTCAACATTGGTATAAACATTATGGAGGCGTAAGCTGCAACACCTGGACAGACCAAGGATGCGCATTAATGAACGCAACGGCTTTCGGCTGCCAGATGGCCCCGACTCTAACCGAAAGTGCAAGAAGGACGACATATCACAAAATCAGCTCTTCTAAAATTCTTACTTTTCAAACGTTGCTAGCTCCCGTACCATTAGGCTCGGTTGTTAAATATGGCGGCCTGACTCTTTTGTCTTTCGAAATAAGGGTCAGACCGCCATATTTAACTGTAACGTTTCGGTTAAAGTCAAGTCAAGCAACCCAGCCTTATTTGTTAGTTGATTCGACTCGTGAATAGGACTGTAGACTAGAGTTTTGGATAAGATTTTTTTTATGACTATTAATATATTATGCATTAACATTAACATTATTACGTTTCTACGTTTCTGATACGAACCGCTAAGGTGTGGAACACCCTTCCAGCTTCCGTGTTCCCAGCCAAATACAATCTGGGTGCCTTCAAGAGAAGAGTGAATAGGCATTTTTTAGGCAAGCGCGCTCCATCCTAGACCTCATCATTTCTGTTCATCAGACTTGATTGTAGTCAAGCGCAAGCCTATCAATTATAAAAAAAAAAAACCTAATATAACAGATTCTACAGAACCATATGAAAGAAGTTTGGCTCGCTCTTAGCGGGTTTATTTTTCATAAAGTTTAAGGGGAAGTAAGTAGGCAGTAATGCTGGATGAAATTTCATCTTGATTAAAGTGGCCACAGAATAATCTGGAGGCTTTCGCGGTTTAAAGCTATCATTTCGACCGCAGATCCGTTTCACTAAGTTATATTTTTTTATTTAAATCAGTGACTTATGTTTTGTCTCGGCTACCGTAATGAAAAGCTCTCGACTTTATATTCCAGTCGCCTTTTTTCTTCCTTCCTTTCTTTCTTACTTTCCTTTGTCTTCGTTATCGTTTACTAGGAGTGTTAAGAGCGACTTTAGATTATTAACATTTTTGTGTAGTAAGGTTTTACTATGACGTTTTACGTAGTTTATGGTTTAACAACTAAGATTTTTTTTTTAAATCCAATAAATTATAACTAACACGACATGCTTCTGATTTGCCAGGGTGCCTAGCCCGAACACTTGACCCAAGAAAGTTGAAGCGTTGTACAGAGAGTTTGCCTGTATGATGAAGAACAGAGATAAGGAAGTTTTTTTTAATTTCCTTTAGACTCGGGTGGAGGAAGAGCGGTTGATATTAATATTTGAAGCGGTTTCCAAAGTTTTTCGACAGTGCATGTACTATTTATTCTACACAAAACCTTCTTAATTTTTGAGATATTTGCAATATACTTAACCTCTTTTTTGTTTTTAGTTAATTTTTAATTATTTTTGCAAGCGGAGCTTCATTTTTTTTCACAAGTCATCGTTATCGGTGTCATTCCGAATCGAATAATATTTTGTTTGTTGTTGTTGTAAATTAAAAAAGTTGACCCAAACGCACTTGTGAACGAGACTAGACATATTAAGGCGTTATTTTGCGGAAATTCATAATTAGAATAGATAGATTCATTTTGTTTTGCTATAATCCGGTACTTGAAAAGTTTCTGTATGGTAAAATATTATGCAGGAACACAATTCTTCCAACACTTACGCGCACGTTTCTTCCCGACACCGGGCATCCTCAGGAGATGTTGACTTTATAATGCGAGATTGTAAAATCCGATTATAGCAAAACAAATTTTGCTGTCAATTATGTTTTCCGCATAATAACGGCTGCTTCTATTCAATTATTATGGTACATTTTTTAATTTTATTTTAACTTACATATAGATGTAATAAGTACGGCTCATGCCACAGATATAATGAAGTCTACAGGCTGTTATAGTAACTGTTATCTAGATAATAATAGTATGTTATTATAACGGTGAAAGGGTCAATTTACTCACCCGTCCTCGTGACAAGGGCTAACGCACCCAGTGCGCCGAACAGAAAACCCATAGTCATGGCTAGACCATGGGGCTGTTCATAATCCCACTTTAACGCTCTGCTACACCGCTATCCTCATCTGCGGACAAAAGTACACCTTATTTAATTACAGGTTAAGTATCTTTTTGTTTAACACCCCTTTGTGGAGCACCTAATAGTAGTTCTACGGTTAGCGAAAGTAAACTTAATTAATGGGGTGTTAAGTCTACTTTTGTTAATTACGAATAATTTGTGGGTGGAAATAACAAAATGAGCCTAAATAAGATGGTGATTAAGTGCGTTTTTGATTAACAATGATAGGGTTACATGGATAAACATGAATAAGGATAGGTGTGGATAAAAAGAGGTAGGCTTTGTTTTAGATTAGTCTGCATGATTTAGTCAACGTTTAGCGGATATTTTTATATTAAGTATAACATTATTACGATAAAAAATATATAGAAAACTTTGCACAAATGTGGATTTATTTTCATAAAACATCACATAATACATGTAGTAGATTTTTGTATTTTTTTTGTTAAATGGATTAAAAATTGTGATGAAAAAAAAATCATAAGGCGATCGTCAGAACCGAAATAGCAACTTCCTGAAAATATTTTTTCAGGTAATAATTTAAATGAGTGGTCAATTCCTCTCCTGTTCAGCGGTTACTGAATATTAAATGGCCTTTAAGGGCAATTTATTACTAAAATAATTCAAAGAGGAAACGTAGGCGTAAGAATATTATATTCCGAGTGAAAACCTGCAAGAGCACCTGTGGCGTTATAACTCTTGCAATGTAATTAGGCAGAGCCAATAAGTACTCGCCATTCACCAACAGGAGCGAAAATTATGGATAACTTTCTGCCAAAGAAAGGATAATGACCATGGATGTACGGTATGAGATATAGTACGATTCACGAAAGATGACCACAAATGGCGGGTCTTTTCTTCATGTACACTCATGAAGAAAAGACTTAAGCCAAAATAATTACCATATATTAGTTAAATAAGACCTATATTAGTTAAAATAAATAAGACCATAATATTAGTTAGATAAGTCCAAAGAGACCTAAAATAGGCCCGCGATTTGTGGTCATCTTTCGTGAATCGTACTATACCCCGTATCAAGCTGAATCAAACCCAAACTACGGTCTGCACATTAACTCTTACAATTATTACTTTTTAAATAACATCCGGATTCTCAAGTTATACACAAACGAACAACTTGTACTTCTTTAGTAAAATATGAATATGAAAAACAAATTCCTAGTGCCTATGGTTTTTAAAAATCACTATTTTATTATCCTTTGGTCATTCTCCATTTCAATGGCAGTCATTACATTCTTTGCCTATAGATCCAATTTTGCACATGAGTGCTCTCAGAACGAAAAAGTCTTAGATCCCTACGCAGGTCAAGTGCGGCATGGCCGGATTTACACACGTCTAATGTTATGGCGGAATCTATGGTAGTTTGCAGGGTTTTTGATGAAGATTTCGTTTTCCGCTTAGCAAGAAATATTTTTTCGCCTGGGGCTAGAAGCTCAAATATCGCAAATAATTAAATATCAAGTCTATACTACTAGAATATTGCCGCATCTATGGCAGTATAAATGTCGTCTAGACGTCAAAATGTGATAGAAACATTCCTATTTGAATTATACTCGTACTAAGACTGTTTCTTGCACACTACAGTCTTGTTACACCTTCTGTCCGATTATTCCACTCCTGTTTAGCTAAGTACTTAGTGGTCAAGCGCAATTAGCTGCAGGCAAAAATTCGCGTTTTCGTTTCCTACTTTTGTTTAATTACTATTGTTAGCGGTTTTATAATATTAGCTACAATTAGCTGACCTTAATGCAACTAAGTATGTTAATATTAATTTCATAGAAGTTTAGAACCGACTAGCTGACCTAGCAGTCACAGCAGTTTATATTATCCCTAATGGCAAATCAGACGTTGTTTTGCCATTAGGGATAATATAAAATAATAAATAATAACAACCTGCTCTCATACCTAGTGATCATGCACTGTAAATTTTATAAAAATAGGTCCAGCCGTTTCGGAGGAGTTTGGCACGACAATTTTATATATGAAATTATTCTCTTGACATAAAATTAAAATAATAAATAAAAAATATAAAAGCCTTTATTCTGATACGCTACATAATACAATGGGAATTACATAATTTGGATTCCTTAATAATTATTAGTGTTACTCCTGGGAATTATTATTTTTGTGATACATTATTCTATCTTGACATGAACGACATTAAATTGAAATTTTACACTGTTACATGACGTAGTTCTGATGAAAATATATTTTTTTATAGAATAGCGTGTGAAGTGATCCGGAACTAACCGGAAATATAAATTGGATCATTCCTTTAAATCCAAAGACACTTCAACTGTGCTGGGAAAGTCACCAAAAACAATACAATAAATAAATAAAATGTACTATATTTATTTAAGTTAACGTGGTAAATAATGGTTAATAACGTGAGGTTTTAGTAAAATTAGGCCTGTTTTTACTTAACATTAAATTATCGTTTTGTTAACATACGCTATTTTCAAAAAGTGAGACGCAAAGAATGTTTCCGATTCTCTTGTAGTTTCAAAATTTAGAGAGTCTAAATTTCTAGTATCACGTTCACTACGGTAGTTTATAAAGAATATAATTTAGAGACTCTACAACAGAATCGCTACCAATGCTTAAATATACCTCCTCTTATTATTACTCGGTTGAAATGAATCTAATTCAATAGGAGGCAAATCATTTCAATTTGAAACTATCCCAGTAAAAGAAAGTAACATTCAATTTGAATTCCAAAAAAAAAATAGAAAGATAACAGAGAAAGCGCAGGAAAATCTAACTCTGTCAGTTGACTTTAAAATTTAATTTCCCCTTTTCGATTTAAAAATCCTGGCTGCAATCTTGATTCTATTGTACAGCGTAATGGACAAGATCTCGGGTCCGCAAATAGATTAGCTACCATTTTGTTGAAACTTTTTAGTGATCTGTACCATAAACGAGTAAAATGTAATTTCTCTAGGAAATTTTTCTTTCTTCCTCTGACTGACTTTCCACTCATGACCGTTTTCTTTAGGAATGGTTTGGGGTATCAAGTTGATTGTTTTTTAGCCGTTTTACCATTTTGGGTACTGAACCTTATTACTAGGACTCCGCTGTAAGATCGTCAGTCTGTGTATGCCTGTCTATCACCAGGCTGTATCTCATGATCCGTGATAGTTAGACAGTTGATGATGTATTTCTGTTGCCGCTATAATAAAAAATACTTACCAAAATACTGAAAAAAATAAATTGTATTTCCGTACAATAAACGTGATTTTTGAATATTGTGGGCAGAGCTTACTTGAATACTATATTGATTAGTCTTGATAGTACGGACCCCTCAGTGCACACTGAACCAATTTTTTATATTATTTAAAATTTACATCAATTATGAGGTGGTAGTTGGATGTCTAAAACATACATGCCTACAAATGCCTTCTTTTACAAATGCTTTCTTTGCCGGTTGCAAAATTAAAAAGCTATAGAGTATCAACTTCCTTTTCGTCTACTAGAATATGCATTTCAGTTTCATTAAGGATAATAGTGTTCATTTTAATTTCAAGAAGTGAAACTCTAAAGATTGTGGTCAAAATTATTATTTAAATCCATCCATGGGTTTAGTTAACTGCGGGATGGGGAGAATGCAACAAAAATAGAATGTTGGAAAATCATTTATAACCATTCGTTTGCTTTGCTGAGACCGAAAGATATCATGGAAGGTACTTATGAATAAAAACCTAATATAAAGCAGAATACAGAAAAGTTAGACTAAGTGGCATTCCATTCGGAATACCCATTTCTGCTGCATTGTAATGGCACATTCACACTGGATCGAAATATCCACTATACATTACTCGTAGTTCACGAACGCTAAAACGTCCACCGCCTTCAATAAGAGCTCTCAGAATTTGTACTGAAATGCGGGTACAGTGCAGTATTTACTGAGTGCTAGCGCTCGTTCATACTGAAAGTTTTTTTTACACTTTACAAGTTAGTAATGCACTGCTATCTCACTTGAAAAGTGTGACACCTTGGTTAGTGATGATGACGCTGAAAATGTTAACGTACTAACTTAAAATTCGTTTTTTTCCTTTTTAACAACTTTGAATAAAATGTTAATCTAAATTCCAATTGTTATACCCGGATTAATATTTATGTAATTTTTGTATTAATGTGTTTCTAATTGAAATTCGAAAACTGTCCCAAGTTTTTTTGAGCTTACCCCATAAAGTTCTGTAATTATTGAATGCCAGACAAGGCAGACAAACGACAAAAAGTGGGGTATAGAGGCACGAAACCTTAGAAAGTAAGAGGAAATAAAACTCGAAGTAGAAAAAAAAGAAGAAGTTCATAAAAATTGTATTGTGAGTTTTAATTTGAAATAAGTCAAACTCTGAAATGATCACCAATACGTTTTGCATAGAAAGCGGCATTGCTTGGTGCTGATGCTCGTAGCTACTTTCTTTTAACACATATTCAAGCGAGTGCACTCTCTCGATAAAACTCTTGTCAAGTGTGAACGAAACTTAACCGTGTAGACATCTCAACATGGGTTTCAATAAAAAGATTTTCTCTGTGTGAGGAGACCTTACTCTTCTTATTATTAGATTCCTTTTACAAAGCGTTAGGCCGTGAAATTTCATTAAAAACATTTCGTCCCGCGGGCCGCGGAAATTGATATTGCTCTGTAAATACCTTGTTCAAGATTCTTGTTTAAAATATTCGTTTCCAAAAAACTCAATTTTGGAGTTTATTTAAGAAATTTTATCTAAATATTTTATTTTGTGTTTCAAAAATTCAACTTCAATAATGGTAGCTCTAGTTTCTGTAAAGCAAATCTACAACGATGTCCAATTAATAAACTAAATGGGACAAAAAATGATGTTATGGTATCGCGCAATTAAAATTTGTTTTGACTATGGCTCACTTAGTACTTAAGAACTACTTTACGAATGGTTTTAAGTTTATTTTCTATACCATTTTCATAATATTACCTAAAAAAAAATTAACATGTAAAATGTTGCCAAGACGAGACCATTTATGGCTCGCACTGTCAAAAAGCAGTTCTCATGTAGAAATAAGCTTCTAACTCTACAGCACTAACTCTGCAAGTCCTGTCCGCAAACCTACACATTAGTCAAAATATTATGTAGCTGTTTCGTTACTACAGTAACTAATGTATAGTAGAAAAGTAATGAACAGTGAATAAATTACTCATCTAACATCTTACGCCCATGTGCAGGGTATCGAAAATAGTAAATTGTATGCTATCTTATTGTTTGTTGTAAATGCATCATCGTATTCGGGTAACACAACAAACTTTACTTTAGGGTTGTTACTTTTTAATCCACAAAATTAATATATTGCATAATTGCCTAATGCCGATTGGCTGTGCGGAGTGATCGATTTTTCAATACCCATTTTTTTTGTAACAAAATTTTCTCAAAGTTGATGAACTCCAGATCGACTTCCTGTCGAGTTAATCCCCGATTTTCTTAAGAAATCTCTCTAATGGATACCCCCTTTCGATTACCCATACAAACTTTTAAAGACTGGCTTACGTCCAAGCTTAGGGAAAACGAGTAGTGCGAAGTTTTGTTTTGAAACGACTTTGTACTTAAAAACTCCGGTTTTAATAGCTCGCAACCCATTGGGAACGCTTTCACTCAAAGTTTTCTTTTGTAGGAAATCATCAGATAACTAAAGCTAATAAAACAGCCGGTGCTTTAGGACCTAAATACGGCAAAACATAAAACGATCAAAATTCAAAAAAAAATCTAATAAAATACCAAACTTTTTAATTTACACAAGCCTAACTTAGAGGCACTTATGAAGAAACACTTTTAAAATGATAATTTTATAATAGTGATACTTTTTCACGGCTTAAAATTAATTTTACGAGGGTTCTACCGCGCCCACTACTGACAAGCCTACAATAAACTCAGCTGGGTACATTTTTGGTACATTTACGAATTATTAACATCAGAGCAACAACACCCACGCAAGCACACGAAGTCAAGGATCTAATGAAATCTCAATTCAAAATCTAGGAACTTTTAATTATTCAACATACCTCATAAGTATTCACACGATGTTCAATAAACTCCTTTTCAACTTCAAAAAATGAAATCGTTTTATGACGTTCGTAGATTAGTGATATGGCTAAGAGCATAGGAGATGTTTACAATGTGTGTTACTCAAGTATTTGACACAATATGCTTGGTTTTCACGTGAGTAAAAACTACTGTTGTTATTGTACTCGTACTTACCTATATAAAATCGATTACCTTATTAGTGTCAACCTCCAATATAGACGAGGGCAGTAACTTTGTAGGTCCCTTTCGCCCAACCATTCAGGTACACACAACCTTTCAGCGGCATTGTGTTTTGTTGTCCCGTTTTGTGAACTAATATTTATTCTTCAATACATTTTCAGCACAATACACTATCGTGTACAATACAGGAACCAATCTGTAGGTACCTGCGCTGTGCTAACAGAACCAAGCAACATGATATAGGTATAAGTGATAAATAATAAGCCTCTGGCCCTTTTGGGTTACCCAGTGTAATTAATGTGTCAGGAACACTGACTAGACCAAGGTACACAATTGATGAATTATACTAACTATTATAAGCAGGGATAGCCAATTACTTTGGACCTCTGCCTCTCAACATGGAGTCAAGGGCCTTATCTACTGGCTCATGCGAAGTTAAGTTGCCTTTTTAGGTTTTAAGAAGTTAAATATCTCTCCAGGAAAAACTGTTGGAAGTTCTCCAAAAGGAACATTTTTTCCGTTTGTGCAACATTTTTCAGCTATGCTCCTATTGGTCAGAGCGCGTTCAAACAAACAAACAAACTTTTCACCTTTATAATCTCTCTTAAATGTAAAATCTCGAGTCTTGTGTTTGTGACGAAATTCCTCCGAAATGCCTCGACAGATTATTATGAAATTTTCTGTTTGTGTTTGGTAGGTCTTAGACTAGGTGTTAAGCTGTTTCTCATAGCTTTATATGGCAAAACAACATTTTCCTGGTCAACTAGGTATAGAAATAGAAATGTGAATCTTGGTAAATGCACAGTGGTGTATTATTTCATCACTTTTTTATACGTTTATTAACATTTTTCATCAGCAATAATAATAAAGTGAACGAGAAAAAATAACTAAACAATAAAGACAAGAGAAGACTGTATTCACTTCAGGAACAACGCTATGCGAGTTTCTTTAACTTTTATTTGTACTACTAGTAGTACCTAGGTAGCACAATCGCTATTAGAGCCAGTCCCTGCTGTTTGTGAAAGCTTTTATAACAAATGTTTTGCGTCTGCGGAGAAGATATTATTATAATGTACCTAACGTTTTGTACAGTAAAAATGTGGTATCTATCTTCCTCTGAGACATTTCCAAGATAAATGCCACGTAGACAATAATTGCATCGACCTATTTCGCAAACTACTACTGGACACTCTAAACTAGGCTCTAGACTCTGAATAAAATACGGATTGGTAGGCTGCAGACACCAACAACCAACCAACACCAATCCAGTAGTAATCCGACAGCAGTTTCGTCTATAGACCACGGTATCCGCCACAGGTACGCCACAGGTACGCCACTGCCTTGTCAATAGTCTGCACGCACGTTTCCATTGAGACGGTTTCCGCCTTGTTGTGGCGTGGTAGAGGGAAATTTTGACAGACGGCGCTACCTACTACTTTCGAGTATGAAGAACGTTTGCGTAAAATTTTGTGGTGGTACCTACCCGGACGGACTCTACAGCAGTAATCATTAAGGCTTTATGAAGACCGAATGACAGTTAACAGGGGGACGGAGCAGCCGCGTTCACACTGATCGGGGAAATTATTACTTTACACGATTGATAGAAGGCTTAAAAATAAGACTCTCAATCAAAGTTATTGTAATTTTTATGTACTTTTTTGTGTGCAAGAATTTATTTTGCAGACAATTTCGAAAGTATAACAAAATTAGATGCTTTTTGGGATTTTTTTTTCTGAAAGAGGGTTTGAGAAATTTCATTTTCTTGTCTACAACGATTGTTCATTAAACCCTTATTTTCCGATACATATTTTTTTTGTAAGGATTCGATGGTCAGTTATTAAAGCAATTTGACTTAAACATCATAAAAAAGAGCCAGTTTGCCAGCTCTTCAAGCCTTAAGCTAGTATATTCTTATGTACATTTTACAAATTAGAACGAAAACGAGAATGTACAGTAACCACAGAGGATCCTTTCAGTAACTCTCTCACGTAAGAATGTTAGCGGGAGTTCCTCTAGGGAGTTATTTACGTTTAACACTTGAACGTTTCGCGCGGAATACTAAAATGCTGATTTTTAACTTAATTGTAAGGAGGAATTAGATGGCACTGATGAATGTAAAATTAAGAATTTTGAAATGAAAATGAATATATTTATTTTCACAAATGCCTAAATAATAGGCTCTTATGAAAAGTCAAAACTCTACCGCCAGGTTCGGAAAGCAGGTTTTCACTGAAAAGAACTGGCAAGAAACTCGGCACTTGCTCTTTTCAAAAATGTCAAAATTATAACAATATAATACAAGATTTCTTATAAAGTATGAAAAATTATAACATATTTTTAAGATATCTCATGAGGAGATGTTTGAAATCTTCTCGACTGAACAACATCAAAATGCCTTCACCGTTTTCGTTTTTTGATGTTGTTCAGCCTGGACTGCAATATTAGAATGGTAAGCGAATATCGAAGGTATACAGCCGATTTTGTTTTAGTACTAATTATTATGGAAGCAGTAGATAGAACCTTTAATTAAACTGTTTGCACAGCAACAAAAAGTTACACAGCAGGTTCCTAACTCCTTCCAAGTTAGTAGGTATAGCAACATCTTTCACTATATCATCACTAATCATCAGGTCGGTATAGGTGCTAAGACCAGCCTTAGACCATCGAATCTACCGTCCAATTGGCATGATGCTGCGGGCTTGATCCAATCTGCAGTTTGACCCACTACACATGATCAGTTACAACTGTCAAATCTGCAGCGGCGTTCGATTGAAGCCGATGGTGTCACCAGTGACAGACGATGACGTTTTTATCCAATCGGCATCATCAAGCCAAAAGAATTGAAATTTAATTCGGCCGTCAAATATAACTGTCATGCCAATCGGCCACTTCATGCGGATTGGACGATTGAATGGATAGTCCATGGACGACGTAACTTTGTCTTATAAAATGACCTCAAAACAAACTTAGCCGGGTGTTCCTTGTACATAAAACTACATCGCAGTAATACTTCATCCTCTTAACTAAAGGCCGGCCAGGAAATCGCTTTATGCAAATCACTTGATCCTTATTGGGAGCCTTCGCATAAGTGGGTGTATGAGATAAACTCCGCCAGCGCCGTATTCTGCTAAACAAATTTCACTACAAGAGGGCGAACATATTTTGCGTCGGCCTTACATAGTAAACATTGGCGCTTTTCCCTGAATCATCGGTATTTTATACAGAGGCGAACGATTAATTTTCGGTAGTAATTTATGAGCTTACAAAAATTCTTATACTGAAGATTGTTCGTTATTTTGATATGAAAGAGTTCTTGCAATTCTAGAACAGTATCATATTAGTAGTAATAACAATATCCTCCAGACCACGTATTCTGTAAGTCGGTGCCTATCAAAAAGTGATAGCCACTGGCATATATTTTTTATACATTGAAGGTTTGCTACGAGAATGTTATTATTAATTCATAGCAAACCTTTAATGGATAATAATTATAGATGTCAGTTATACTGTGTCGTGATTTTCCACAGAAACGGGGCATACCTATTATACCTCGCACTACTTATGCACGTGTGTGCGCAAAGACTGGTGCACTCTTTATTCCTCTCTCATAATCCATTGGGACGACAGCTCCGACACGACCAGAGGATCAGGCGCAGAGCCAATTGTTTAACTTGCTCTCCGAGGCACGAGGCACTTTCATCATAAATGGAAACTGTAAGCAAGACGTTTTAATCGTAAAAGCAGTGAAAGACATTTGCTTTCATCAGAGGCTCTCTCAAAAGGAAACTGAATAAAACGGTAATGCTCCAAAAAAGAAAGATTTGAAAACACCTACTCTTAGGTAGGTACTTGAGGAAGCAACCTTTGTCGCCTGTGTATTTAGGGAGCCAGGTTCCCATTGTTTGCGGTTCTTGTTATAAAGGAAGGTAAATTCAAGCCTTACTTGTAAATTCTGTTCTTACAGAGCGATTATGTCGGCATCGCGCGTGAATTTTTTATTTCGATGGATTTTGTGCTGAGTACCATTTTATTTTTAATCTGTTGTGTAAATTTTTTCCTTCACCTCAAGATGCGGTAAGGAAGTCGCACGAAAGTATTTGTTCGGGGAAACAAGAAAATGTGAAATTAAAGAAAATCTTAAACTGCTATTATCTCTGCCACAATACAACCAAATTTAATTTCACAAAAATATATGTCACTCTTTCTGAGAAAAATGCAGATTTATAGATCTGCAAAGGCAACTTTACGGCAATTTTTTTCTTTCGAGTGAAGTTTATGAATGTCTGCGAGTTTTAGTATCAGTCATGGCGACATGACAGAAATATTGCATCCACATATTTTTTAACAGCGATAAAACCTGAAGATTATACATAAAACAATGCTACACGAAAGCAATTTGCCAAAGGCTGATGATCACAGCGCTTCAACCAAATAATATTCAGTAGGTAACCTCAAACGCATGTTACTTCTACTGTCTGAATTTCAGATTCAGAAGTGCATGCCCGGGATTCAAAGCCCCGATCTCTTGATGATAGGCAAAGGTTTAAACCAATGGACTATATCGCTGTTAAACTGCCATCAAGTAGACATTAAAGTGTAACTGAATAAAGCGTCCATCGTGCATGGTTAGGTCGCATAGGGTCAGCAAAGCCCAGTTTCATTATGCGCAAACCAAGGCCTCACTGCATTAGGGCCTGATTTATTGGCCCCAACTAAAAGGGTCTCGCAAGGAGCCATCCGCGGTCCTTCATATTACGTAACGTTCATTAAACGAAAGGAAATTGCTTGACGTAATATTATTTGCCTTTGAACTGAACTTAACGTAAATAAGTTAAGAGTACATCGGTTGTGGTAGTACCTAAATTGCTTAAGAGTATATCGGTTGTGGTAGTAACTAAATTGGTTAAGTGCAGGTCCTATTTAAGATACATTATTATCGGTAACGTTTTTGAATATAACATCTAGTCTTTGCTTTTTCTCGATTTCAATTTCTGTGGAATGAATACCTTTGTTTTTTTTTAAATAAGTTGGGTTTATTTTTTAAATCAACAGCCGTAGCTACTATATGATACAATTTAGAATCGAATCCATTATCGGTATTTCTTCATATTTGGTTAATGCATAATTGTATTTATGTAATGCTACTAAAATAATTGGTCGTTCTGTTATATTCAAAATAATCGGTTGTGCTGTTAGATTGCTTGTTCTGTTTGTGTATATATGTGTGCAGTGGCGGTTTTGGAGGTTAGGACTAGGGCAAGCCAGATATTTTTTTCAAGGATTTCAAAACATTTTTTAATTCTTCAGTCTTCTTTCACGTCAATCTTCATTGTAACCGCAATGACGTTCAGAAATCAATTGGATATAATATATTATATGTGGCTTTGAAAAAAGCCGTTTTATTACGTTTGTGCGAATAAATGTGATACTGAGAAGTGCTTTTTTAAAAATGATTGTATTACATCCGAGTAAAAGGTCGCTGAAAGTTTCAGTTTACTCAACAAAGGTTGTTCTAGACTATATAGCAATCATGGACAGATCTGAAAGCCGCTCTTGTCCTTGTGTATTTCGCAAATAAATATGCAACACCAACAATATAATTTATTGGTATGGGAACAGCCGACCAGCCAATGAGTTTTGTATACTGATCTAATAAATTTTCTCTTGTGAGTTTTGGTTGATTGCGAAATACACAAATCAGGCGTTGGTTTTGACGAAGTTACGAGATGTTTTTCCGAAAAACTTAAAGAATTTAATTTACCTTCCCCAATTAATACTTGCACGCACCTATTTTTGTCACAAGTAACTTTTTCGACTAATCCTAAACTCATTTTATGTGAATTTAAAATTTTACGGCAATAATTAACACAAAATTAACTCGACATACACTTTTCAAAATCACAGGTAAACACAAACTAATAATAAGAACTGAAGTTCGCTTCCTAAATTCCTACTCAATGTCATTGCAATTCGCGCCTGCGCAAAAGCGTTGTTTAAACTTCACTTGTACGATGTTCGCTCCACTTCCAGGCTTGATCAGCTCATATTTATAAAGAGAATATAAAGCCGAGATAAAGCCCAATGCAAGCCAGTGTGTGCGAGCGAGATATGAAACGTCATAGTCTTCCTCATTGGTCTATTTGCCAAAATGGACGACGCTGACAGCTATTCGCTTGCGCTAGGTGAGGTCACTGATCCCAAAAGCGCGTAAATTTAAAATATCATTTTTATTGTTATTGCTTGATAGAATTAACCCTTAACCACCTACCACCGGTCTCTCAGACCGCAACGTATTTTTACAATCAAATATTTCGATCTATGTGAGTCGTAGGATAGTACGCGGCTATGTACCTTTTCTACACATCCATCAGTACCGCGCTTTCGCTCGGCGAGTGCAGACGTGCACGCGTTTGTTTAGGGTAAGTAAAAATCTTTCGCCAGCGGTCTGTGAGACCGCTCGTAGGTGGTTAAGTGATTTTTTTTTCACTCACACGTTTTTTTTTGTTTTAGTAAAAGATGAATAAACAAGACGAAAATTTAGAAAGATGGTTACAAGAAGAGATGTCAGACGAGGAGGTTATGCCAGTCGAGGATTGTAGCGACGTGGAACCCGATTTGGCCGAGGATGTCGTTCAGGTTGAAGACTGTGAATCTGAGTCTGAGATCGAGGGTGATGATGATGCAATTTCAGTGCAAGGCTCGTAAAACATGTTTCACGTGTAATTCAAAAAAGAAACGCAAGACTGCTTACTTATGTTTTAAGTGCAAGGTACCAATATGTTTGGAGTGTGCAAAAAAAATATGTTGCAACTGCAGCGAAAATTTGTGAATCTTTGGGGGTTGCAATTTTGTTGAAGTTTTTGTTTAATGTTTAGTTTTTTTGTTTAATTTTCCTAAATAGTATCCTAAGTTTAAAGAAATAAATCCAAAGAAGTTGATATTTTAAGTTTTTTATGTATCAGATCTCATTATTTTAGAAGAGTGTCTATTTGTGTTAAAAATGCTAGTTTTTGAAGGATTGTAACAAATCTCAAAATCTTATTATAGTTTAAATCATTTAAAGGTTTAAATTAAAGGTCTAAAGTATAAACAAGTATTTTACTCATTTGAATCCTTTGTAAATACTGTAGGACCTGAATTTAAGGTTGTTATCATGAGCGGTCTCCAGGACCGCAGGTAGGTGGTTAAGGGACAAAAATAGGTGGTAGGTGGTTAAGGGTTAAAAAAAAATACTTCTGACTGCTTACAAAGGAAAAAATGTCTAAAAGTTGTATTACTACTATGAGGATATTTTGATAGGGCAAGCCAGGATTTTGGGCTTGTATGGAAAAACCGCCACTGTATGTGTGTGTGTGTTTTTTATTTGTAGGTATATAGTATTGTTTTTCCTTAAAGTTTGTTACTCTTAAAGCCACAAGAACTTTCTGTGTTTATTCGCTCATTTAGTTATTAGATCAGCCTTTTAGATACCGAGATATATTCAAGTCAGCCTTCTAGGAATTTTCCGTTCGCATTTTAAATTATTGTAAATCCTCAGTATTCCCGCCAGAGTTCGCGATGTAAACACAAACAAACCAGCCGGGAATTCTTACGTGAGAGATTTGCGAGAGAGATTTAATAAGATTGCTTCCAATTCTTCAGCTCTATTCCAATGTTTACCTGTAAACTCTAGAATTGAAGACATCACCATAATATCAAACCCTTTCAAAACCTTACTGCTGAACACAGCAACCTGACTTAATTCGATTCAATTCATTTCAATGGAACAAAACTCAATTATATGCAGATTTCTCATAATGATTTTTTGGCAAAACAACGTTTAAGCCCTCAGGTACTCAATTATTAAAGAATACTGAATATGCATGTATAAATGTACCTCGTACCAAACTGATTCAAATCCAAACATTATTTCTTATAAATTAAGGTCTCCACATTGACTCCTACAATTTTTTTTAATTAACATCCGGATTCCAAAGTTATAGGCTAAAGAAGTTGTAAATATCAATAAAATCTGTATGACAGGAAATGTGCACAGAATAGAAAGTTAGTTTTCGTATGCAAAATTTAATTCCGAATATGGAAAACGATTTCCTAGTGCCAATGGTTCTAAAAAATACTTTTATTCAAGAATATTTTAATTTCGGTTCATGAAAAAACCTACAACCACATAACGCTCATTCTTCCTGGAACCCAAGACCAACTGACGACCTCTCTGGCGCAGTAGCGGCGCGCTCGGATTCGAGTGGGAGGTTGCGGGTTCGATTCCCGCCACGGGCCTCTTTGGAAATTTATAATTTCTAAATTGGCTTAGGTCTGGTCTGGTGAGAGGCTTCGGCCGTGGCTAGTTACCACCCTACCTGCAAAGATGCACCGCCAAGCGATTTAGCGTTCCGGTGCGTTGCTTGTAGAAACCGTTGGGGAAAATTTACTTACCCTTCCAAGTTAGTACGATAACATCTTTGGCTGCATCATCACTTACCATCAGGAGAGATGGCAGTCAAGTACTAACTTGTACAGAGTTAAAAAAAACTGCTTAATTTCTAGCGCAATGTAGCCGGAGAGGCTAAAGATGAATCCACGTCCAAACTGTACGGGTTGTCGAAACATTACCAAAAATGCCACTGCATTGCAGTCGACTCCAGTCCCATTACCCTAAATTTCCTCTCCGCGAAACACTAATTAAGGTTTTTTCGTTGTTTTTCATCATCAGTACAAACCGTGGTCGGGGTTACTTTTATTGTGATTTTTATTTATTTACTTGCACTAAATTTTGGTATTGTAACGAAGAAATTCAACGTATTCGTCTCATTTACGCAGTGGCGTATTTACCCTAGGGACAAGTGGGCCATGGCCCAGGGCGGCAGCTTCTGAGGGGCGGCCCAAGTCACACCTTACTCATTTTTTTTAATTTTTTTTCATTGAACTTTTTTTTTATTCATTTGCCTGAACAAATTAGGAAAAACCCCAGAGTAGAGCATTCATTAGAAAGGTATTATTTATTTCTTGATTAGGTAGGTATATCAGAAACTTAACTCTCATGGGGTATTTTTCATAGACATTACAAGCCGAGGAATCGTTTGAACTTAACGTATTACTGACAGGTGCGTATTACGGCCAGTGGTGGAGGGCGGGCGACGGGCGGCGTTATGTCCGTCGAATTCCTTAGGAGTTCAGGCAGTTCGGGGCGGCGCGAAGCAATTATGCAGTTCGTGTTTAAGTTGTTACAAATTATCTCTAATAAGGCCCTTATTCTGTATCTCAGTGATGATCACTCAGTGAGTTTCACTGAGCTTTTTTGACATTTATTTTTATCAATTGCCACAAAATATTATTTTCATTTCACTTATTGAAGCAGCAATGTATAACGAACCATAGACGACAGTGATTATCACTGGAAGTGTCGATTTTACAGAATACGGGATCAGAGCATACAATTTTTAAGTTTTGTTTTGGATTTACATCAATACTCACCTACCTTTATCATTTTAAACTCAGCCTGAAAAGTTTGTCATAAACACTATGGGCAGCGACAGACGATTTTTGTTACCAGCCAATAAAGATTGGAGGTAAACTGTAGTGGCTCTTGCACTAAAAGTTACTTGAACCACAAAAGAACTTTCGTGAAAAACAGATTTACACACAAACTAACTACTTACGGGATTATGGCAACATATGAATGAACTTAAAGAATGCGGTCCATTAGAGTCGTGTCACTTGTAAATTAATGAACAGAAAAATTTCAAATTTACTGATCATCCGTATATTGATGACCCAAACCCGAAACCGGTAGTTGCATATAAAATTCTAAAAATGTTATTGGAGAGGGGCGCTCATAGCTTTTTTTTATTTAACTTCTGTTATAAAAACGCAAGCTACGTACTAATCCACAAGTATATTTATATTACAACACTTAATTCCCAAATATAACTAACGACAATCGTCCACAAGTATATTTATATTACAACACTTAATTCACAAATATAATTAACGACAAACGTCCACAAGTATATTTATATTACAACACTTAATTCACAAATATAATTAACGACAATCGAGATGTATCGCGGACCGCGTCCCACCCAAAAGTATCACACCCTCTCGGGAGAGAGTATTTATATCCTTAAGCCACAGCCCACACCACACCGCGGCGACCGCGACGGTGGCGGGGCTGTCGTTTTTCTTCGTTCGGCGCCTTCCGGCGTCATGAAACACGATGTCACGACCGCCGACACGCCGCCAGTGTTGCCAGCGTCGTTGTCTGGCCCCAAATCATGGTGTTGCTAACACGGCCATGCTGCATGGTGCACGCCCCGGGCACCCCACGAATTGCGGTGAAATCTCTGCGAAAGTCAAGACTGTTAATACATGAAGACACTCAAATACACATACAGATTCTTCATACTTGTAAGGCTCATCGGAATATTGCTTACTACTTCCCATCATACGTACCCCCCCTCAACTCAATCAACAAGACCATCCCACCTAAAGGGCCCAACGCCACACTTAGGAGACAGATGTGCCGTTGTCGAAAACCATCTCCGCCTAAAGACCAAGACCATCCCACCCAAAGGGCCCAACGCCACACTTAGGAGACAGATGTGCCTTTTCCTTTCTCTCAAAGAACATTTCGCTCACTTGAGTGCCCCGATGGTGAAGACCACTAGCTCTCAAAGGCATTACGCTCACTTAAGAGTACCAAGTGAATCTTCGAGTTGAGGTGACGCACACCACTACAATTTAACATTCTTAAAGCAATATTCCCAATTAAACCTTCCGAGTATTTAATCACGGCTCGCTGAATTAATTATTATTACTAATCGAGATCGTTTAAACTTAAAGGTCATTATACTATACTTTCAGATATGGTGAATTAGCATTCAAGCATTGAAAATTAAGCAATTAACTCTTTTTTTTTATAAATAATAATTACGTTTACTTTTAAGAATAATAATATTTTACTATAGTACACTTAATACCCGGCATTATACTAATTACACCACAACACTTGTACCATACTACATTTAAACACCTTGCTAACACGGTTCTCCACTTAACAACACAAATCATCGACCTTGATCCATGATTTCATATTTACTGCCAACGCCACATCACGCGTTTCAGAACTCCACTAGTCAAAGGACTACCCTTCAAATCTATGCGCAATCCACAACCCACTATAACCTGACACGGGACAGGACAGCCTTGCACTATATAATGTCTTTATGCACTGACATCCCCTGTCCTCGGTAGTCTCGACACCCCATAGATTTTTATGATTCTAGTATAGTTTTGCTAAGTCTCACGACTTGTCCATTAGCTCAAGGAACACTTGTTGCTACTATATGCATTCAAATATTTCCAGCCCCACAATATTGAACAAATTTACCCTACGAAAAATATCAACTGGCATCGGTGATTAAGCGTCGAAGATTGTCAAACACTGTTGATATATTTTCTAATTCCCTAATAAAACGCACAGTATTAGTGTTTCGAACCGCAGAAAGAAACACAAATTCGCCTACTAGCTTAGTACCAATAAATTCTTATTTTTTTTTATGAACGGACCCTATTTTTGTATAATAAATGCACTTCAAACCGTTTTTATAAATATACTTTTTTTCATCATAAGAGATACGTCCAACTGATTGGTCAATAATGGCCCACATCAATGTGGTTATATTTCATTATCTGCTAGATACACATTTTCTGAACCACCCAATAAATAAACAAATAACGTTTAATTCAGACCCTTTTATCCATAACTCGTAGTTACAAAAACCTCTAATTTTCTTCGGCCTGTCCTGATTCTAACACTTCTCTTATTTCAAGTGTATTTGTATCACCAGCAACTAAATCGCTTTCATTATCGACATAATAATCTCGACCACGGATTTTTTCTTCGAACGGCACGGCTCAGAGCATCGACATGTTGTATCCGACCACCCTCCCTATGTAATACTTAGAACGTGAATTCTTAGGCAGACAACGCCCATCTAGCTACCCGCAGCACTATGCCCCTTTACCAGTACCATTACATTACAGATAAGTACCATTGTTACTAACAATTACTAATAAAGGATAAGTACCATTGTTAACTAACATTTGACTTCTTAATTCATATTTTAATTAAAATTATTAATTTTCATCGTGTCATTCCATGGGCTAAATGGTTTTTTTTAAATAAAGTTTTATTATTATAATTATTTAGACATTGCATATCTAACTGCACAACAATCCATGATAAAACAATTACCAATTAAGTATGATCAGAACTTTTGGAGTAAACTTATTTCAGCTAATAGTTGTACCTTAAAGGAATGGTATTTCTTTACGTCGATCGTGATCTACCTACTATAATAATGAAACTTTTCACCTTCACATAGGGGAATATACGTGAGAATTCTAAGGCCAACCTTAATTAATAAGCCTAACCTTTCCCTACTTCAGTCAAATACAAAATGCTCGATTCCGTGATTCGCTCCATTCTCAAGCAGTATCCTTCTTCGACAGTCCTGTGAGAGAAGCTAACAAAACGGCACAACTCCATATAAATTTCCAGAAGTAGCTAACAACCCCAAAAACTGTCGAAGTCGGTACTACCAGCGGAAAACTCTTTACTGCTCCCAGTTTGGGTTCGTTTGGCATAACGCACCCTGACCCAACTTTGTAGCATAAGAGTTCAATTCAATTCTTAAAGAAATGGCACTTCTTGAGATTCAAAGTCAAACCATTTCATTTAAATATTTGCAACACCTTAAACACAAAACTCTTTTTTGACATAGTCTTAACGTACAGGCTCTTGTAATGATCATCAATATGATATTTGTCGCATATGTGATATGGTGATAACTAAAGTCGACTTAAAACTAAGTTTATGAGGGTTCAAACGCGCCCTGCACTGAAAAGAACTGCCTCTTTTAGTAATTTCATAGTTTCCTCTGCAGTGTCCAAAAATGAAATGCACGTCATCTAAATAGAAAATCCCTTCCCAACCCTCAATTTACTAAAAGTCCTGTCCGTCATTTGTTAACACAAGGAGGTGCCCTTGCCAACCCAAACCGAAGCCGCGAGAATTCGTACACCACAAAACAGGAAAAACAACATATAACAGCAGTGTCAATGTATACAAATGTGGTGGCCCTATCACTATACAGCGATCTCCTCATCCGAATCAGAATATAATCCGAATATAAAGCAGTCTAGTAGTATCCACTTTTTAAATCTATGCTGGTGACATTAAAACCTACCCACAAAATCGAATGAATTCGGGGCATTGAACACTTATTTTTAATACGTATCTTATTTAATTCCCTATCAATGCAAAGCCCTCTTCCGTTCTTTTTATTAGCTCAGAGTGCTGGACTAGCTTACAAGGGCAACTTACTGTCGCGAACGATATTATTTACAAGTAATTCGTTGAACATTTTGCGGATCGTTTACCTTTTCAAATAAGAGGTCCCTAACGGTCTACATAATTTACATTTCGCAATCATTTACTTTACCAAAATTTTTATTAGCTGTAAACTGATAACTTCACTCAAGAAATAATATTATTCATGGAGAAAATCTGTCAAAACGTCATATTTATTTAGTAGTTAACGATTATCTGGCGATTGAAAATCGGCCCTAAATCAATTAATTCAGTTTCGACACACATAAGCGTTTATTTTAGTTGCTAATATACGACTAAAGTATTCTTTTCAAATCGCTCGCGTCCTAAAATACTACTTACTTGGGATTCGGGAATAAACTAGATCACAACCTACATGACATGACGACATGACAGGCTTGTTGTCGTACCGTAAACATTAATATAAAAACCGTAAGAATTTGAAACAAATTTTATAACGGATACATTATTGTCACACAGTGATCGTATCGAAAGAAAGCTTAACTACCTTTTTGAATAAACTAACAAACTTTTTAGATTATTATTCACCTAATTTAGTATTTGGTTACGCGCTACTTTTACCCATATAACCAAAGCGTCGCGTGCATTACCCACTTAATTTTCTAGTAAATACACTCATATTTATAAATGAAAAAATCTTCACACGTTTTACAATTACCTACTTGATTCTAAGACATATAATTTACTGATGTTACCAACTATAATTGATCCAATATCTTGTTCGGAGAATTTTAAACATAAACGGTCAATACAAAGATTCATTGCCATTAGGTTTTAAACGATAATTTCTTTTAAAGATCAAACATATTTCCTCCGGTTTGGAACGGGCTGCTAATTTTATTTTTCAATCGCTCCACTGCCACAGGGGCCACAGGAATAGTACCAGACCTTTCAATTTATGGAGCGCTTGATAACGGATAGTTTCATCTAACCACGTAAAAGTTTTAGCGTAAGATTTAATAATATTAAGCCATGCATTGATATCAACTTTTAACGGGTCGAAGTCCGGTATAATTTTGTTCAGAGTACTCACAGTTTCGGTATCTTTACGAGATACCTTATTCCTTGGAGGTGATGGCGTTCTGGAGCTCGAGGAACTCGAGCTAGACCGAGCACGTGTACGTTTAGATCGTTTTTTCCCCATAACGCGGGTATCCCACTTCTGATGTTATAAAAACGCAAGCTACGTACTAATCCACAAGTATATTTATATTACAACACTTAATTCCCAAATATAACTAACGACAATCGTCCACAAGTATATTTATATTACAACACTTAATTCACAAATATAATTAACGACAAACGTCCACAAGTATATTTATATTACAACACTTAATTCACAAATATAATTAACGACAATCGAGATGTATCGCGGACCGCGTCCCACCCAAAAGTATCACACCCTCTCGGGAGAGAGTATTTATATCCTTAAGCCACAGCCCACACCACACCGCGGCGACCGCGACGGTGGCGGGGCTGTCGTTTTTCTTCGTTCGGCGCCTTCCGGCGTCATGAAACACGATGTCACGACCGCCGACACGCCGCCAGTGTTGCCAGCGTCGTTGTCTGGCCCCAAATCATGGTGTTGCTAACACTTCCCATAAACTTGTGTCGTATCGTTAAAAACGACTTTTTTAGAAGATCACAAGAATATTTTAACTTAAAAATCGATGATTCGATGAAGCGTTCGATCTCGGTTATTTTCGCGGGTAGGTCTTAGTTAGGAGCAAACCTCAAGCAATTGTTAGTAATAAAGCTGCAAAGTATAGCTTTTTAAGCCGAGTATCAAAGTAGAAATGGCGAGCAGCGAAAGATTCTTGGGTTAAACCATGAGCAGCGAATAGTTCAAAGAATGTGACGAGGTACTCATAGACATGAGACGTAAAAAAGTTACGGCCGTGCATCACATCACAATAATATTTATTATAAAGGCGAAATTTTGTATGTGTTTCTTACTCTTTCACCCTCCAATAACTGAACCAGTTTTGCCGAAATTTGGCACAGAGATGTCCCTGATTGAAATATACCGGAACGGTAAAAAAACAGGAAATTTCGCGCTCGCTTCGCTCGCGTATCGAGTTATCAAAATGTAATATAAAGTTCGTGTTAATTTTATTTGCGGCTATTTGTGATTGCAAATTGTTTCGCCTACAAAATTTGATTATATTACTATTTTAAAAGAGGGAATTATGAAATCATTTCCTATTTTCGGCCGGAATAAATACTGATTTAACGTGTGATTTAACTTAAAAACTTAAAGCTCGCTTTGCTCGCGTTTGTTTCTTAACTTGGTCCATATGATAACAACAAATAAAAATAAAATTTTGTACATAAAATTAATCAATACAGATATTATAAAGAAGTATTTAACGTTTGTGAGTTTGTGACGTTGTAAGGGGTGATCTCTGGATCTTCTGTACTGATTTTCAAAGTTATTTCACCAATAGAAAACTACGTTATTGTGGAGTGTCATAGACTTTAATAATTTCCAAAATTAATTACGCATCTTTCAATAAGCTTAAATAATGTAATCCAAGTTGTAAAAAAATGCTTTCATCGCATGCGCTGCGGAAACTATTGAGGATAGAAGAAAACAATGTACTACAATATTAAAGAACGTAACTAAATCTGTAAAAAACGTTCGCGATAGCATATGCCTATCTCCTACGGATAACTCACAATAACCGCTTTTACTATTAAATTTGTGGATTAAAAATATTTTTCTGAAATTTATTTAGCCCATATGGTATTAATTTATATCTACATAAAATGTTTTTAGAACGGAAATTTAATGTAGAATATTTGCGCCCTTTACTCTATACAGCTGTAACAAGTATCTTCAAAGATATTAGTAAAATAAAAATTTGCGATGTGCGCTGCCCCGGCCGTTGAGTGGCGATATAGTCACGAAACGGACGTAGACGTACGAAATTATATATTTTTTTATTAATCCCAAACCTGAAGTATTACGCGGGACAAACGGCCTGGGACAAAAATACTTCTAACGCGGAACGGAGTCCTCGGGCACTACTAGTATTTAATAAAATAAACGTGATGGTAGGTAAAAGTCCGTTTCACACTTGGTGGTTTTAAAAATATCGAAAGCTTTAAAGGAAAAAGCGTTTCGGTCAGTGGCGTATTTACCCTAGGGACAAGTGGGCCATGGCCCAGGGCGGCTGCCTCCGAGGGGCGGCGCAAGCCGCACCTCTCTCAGCTTAAGATTTTTATTGAGATAGCCTTTATTCATTTGCTTGAATAAATAAAAAAAAAACCCATATTAGATCATTAGAAAGGCATTTATTATAACTTCTTCAATATTCCTTGATTAAATACATCAAAAACTTAACTAAATTTTATGTGATTGTAAGTTTGATAGACATCATAACGCAAGGCATCGTTTAAACTTTAAGTTATTACTGACAGGCGCACCGATGGTAGAGGGCGGGAGTTGACCTCTTTAGATTCAGCATGGACTTAATAGTCTATACAATTTATAGTATATTTTTTGTGCCGATTTTAAAATAAACATTATGTTGCAAATGAGCGTCGAAGTAAATGTTATTTTATTTTCATAGACTCTCAAGCCAACTTACGCAACAATTAGCGCCAAAATGGCGAAAATCAAGTGTCTTTCTTTTTACGTTGACAGTGTGACGTCCAGCGTACTTATATTAGAGAGGGTGGATGACGGGCGGCGTTATGTCTGTCGAACTTCATTGCGTGCGCAACTTGGGAGTTCGGGCAATTCAGGACTAGAGAGGCGCGAAGCGATGATGCAGTTCGTGTTTAAGTTGTTACAAGTTATATCTAATTAGGCTCAGCATGAAAATAAAACTGTAAAAAGTTTGTCACATAAGTACACTATGGTCGGTGAAAAGCGATTTTTGTAACCAACCTTAACAAAGACTGAGGCAAATTGGCTGTTGCACTAAAAGTTACGTGACCCACAAAAAAGCTTTCGTTAAAAACGGATTTACACTGAAAACTACTTACATTACTTACAGGTTTAAGGTAACATAGGAACTTCACGAACGCGGCCCGTTAAAGTCGTTTCACTTCAGAATGAACGAACAGAATAATTTCAGAATAATTCACTAATTATGCGTACGTACGTACGTATTGATGGCCCTAAGCCGGTAATTGCATACAAAATTATAAATATGTTATTGGAGGGGGCGCTTAAAGAATCAATTTTTTTATTTAGCTTCACATCAGCTTGTGGCGTATTGTTAATTATTAGTAGTACGAGACGGGCTTGCGCACTGAGGGTTCCGTACTATCAAGACCAATTCTGAGTAGTATTAAAGTAAACTAAACACCCCTGCCCAACAAATTCAAAAACGTGCAAAAAACGTTTATTGTACGGGAGACCTTAAATATTTTATTTTATTTTAATTTTGTTTGTGTCACTATGAGCACAGCGAATAGTTCAAAGAATAGAATTCTGAGTGAGGCGTGGCATTGAATGCCACACCTCACTCAGAATTCAATTCTTGATTTACACGAGATGTAAGATAGATAGACATAGAGATTATGTCACTGCTTGAAATGGACCGAAACCGTAAAAAAAAAACAGAAAATTTCGCGCTCGCTTCGCTCGCGTTCTAATTACTGAAGTATTGAATAAAATTCATGTTCACTTCATTCGCGACTATTTGTGACTTCAAGTTCACTTACTACTTTAAGCTCGCTTTGCTCGCGTTTGTTTCTTAATAGTCAAATTCAGTGATAAGCTCTAAACTAAGTAAATCAAAATTTTTCGGCGTTTTTTGCTTGATTTTAACAATCGCTGTATCCTTTAACTTCGTAAAAGATAGATATTTAAAAATTTCATAAACTGCATTGTATTAGTTTTTTACTATGGTTTTTATGATAACAAATTAACAAACAATAAAAATAAAACTTTGTAGAAAAATATTAAAAAACAAAATTGCGTGATGGTAAGTTAGGTTAGGTTAGGTAACAAGTCCGTGGGGGGCTCGCCAAGCAACCTCCACGAGTGCCCGAGTGCTACGGTGCCTCTCTGTAGCGCACGGGCCGGTGCTCCCTGGTAACGTCGGTTGATAACCGACGGCGAATAGCTTGGCCCGGCGGATAGGTGACGTTTCTTCGCGTGTCCCTCTGAGTCCCAGCAGAGGGCACAGTGTCGAAACGTCTACACCAACCCCGGGGAGGAAGAAAACCTCATTAAAAAATTATAGGCGGGGGCGGAAACGCCCACAAGTCCCTTCGGGGCACTACGAGGAACACAACCTCGTAAAAAAATCACTGAAGTGGGCGGGAACGCTCGTCGAGAGGGATATTTACGGCGGAACATCCCTCTCGCAGGAGACGCGCCGGTTGCTGGGGTGCGAACACCTTCCTTGGGCGACCTGTGCCAGCCTGCGGGTGACGTACGTACGTAAGGGGTTCTGGCGTCCGTCACCCGAATTCCACCGACAGGCCGAGGTGGTGGCGCGACCTGTTGGGGACGCGCCTCCCAGGAGGGTCGGCAGCGGCCAAGCTGCCGGCAGCAGCGGCGGGACCTGCCGCTTCGGTGGCGGGTCGAGGCCTGGCGGGAGCGCGGTGAATACGCAAGTGAATCCCGTACTTCCGCCAAGGAGGTCCGTCGTGGCAAAGCACAGGTTTTAGTGGGTGCAAGCCCCACATAACCCCTCCGTGTCCCCTGACGGAGGGGTATGCGTCAGGCATTTCCTGTGGGTAAAAAAAAAAGGTAACAAGTCCGTCTCGCACTTGCTTGTTTTAAAAACATCGAAAGCTTTGAAGGAAAAAGTTTCGGTTCGAGAATAAGTCCAATTCTACACTTCTATAGGGCGGCAAATCCTTCTTGGCCCGGGGCGCTGAATCTTAAAATACGCCACTGCATTTACGACTATAGCAAGTAGGACTAGCTTGTGTAGGTCATAGATTTATAATAGGTCGTCGCTCGCGCTACGACTAGATAGAGCCCAGCCTCACAACGACAGCTCCATGAGTGAGGCAATTTTTAGGGTTCCGTACCAAAATGGTAAAATGGAACCCTTATGGTGCGACTTTCTCCGTCTGTCTGTCCGTCTGTCTGTCTGTCTGTCCGTCACACTCGATTATTTCAGTAACTACCAGAGCTATCGATATGAAATTTGGAATAGTTGTGTATATTAGTGGCTCAATGACACTGGAATAAAAAAAAATGGAAATAATTTTTTTTCTTATTTAAAAAGGGGGGAAAATCGGAGGGTTGAAATTTAAAAGTGAGATAACTGTACTGTATGGGGTATCATATGAAAGGGTTTACTTTGTACATTCTAAAACCGATTTTTAATTATTTTTAGTCATGATAGTTTTTGATTTATCGGGGAAAATGTCTAAAAAAATACTGTTCCCCCCCTTATCTCCGGAGTTTACCAATCGAAAAATCTCAAATAATTATGGTCAATAGGAATTTACGTATATTTTATAGGAAAACTATAGCCAATGCTCTAACTAGCATAGTTTTTTTGATATTAACAATAAACCTCTACCAACAAAGTTAGTTTTGCGGTTCATTAACAAAGGTAATTATTACCGTTTTACATCTTTGGTCGTTACAGTTTTGGTCGTGTTACATCTACATTAGTACGAACGAATCTTAAAAGTACCTAGCTATAACTACCTAAGCTTATTTTGCTTCAGTACTTCTTGAGTATGGAACCCTCGGTGCGCGAGTCCGACTCGCACTTGGCCGGTTTTTTTTTCTTGTAGTGTGAGTGTGTCAATTTGAAATTTGTATGGTGTGCGGATGCTAGTGTGCGTAAAAAAATAATTGTGTAGCGACGGCTCGGGTTTGCCAATTTGGGCAACATTTTGGCCGCACTTTTGAAGTCGAGGGCCCCTCTTGGACCCCTATGGTGTAGGTTTTATTCTGTTAAATCATTAATAAAATATTAATGATCTTTTTTATATTATACCTTTCCCCTTGATGAAACCATAAAGGCGGCATATTACACGCATAACATTCGTGTCTTGTCGTAATTTAGCATATTTTCTTCGTTTCCGCAGTAAAATATAAACGATTGTCTTTTAATGATATGGTTGGATGACAGGCAATAACTTAAAATAATATAGGGACATCTTATGTTACATTTACCTATAAATAAGAATATTGAATGGAAGCAGGCGTTATTTTGCGGAAATCCATAATTAGCTGGACAGATTAATTTGTTTTGCTATAATCTGCTACTTTACAAGATTCAGTATGCTACAATATGCAGGAACACTGCCCACATGAAAAGTGTTTCATGTGGGCAGTGTTACACAATTCTCCCAACACTTTCTTGACGCACGTTATGTCCCGAAACCGGGAATTAATATGTCCTGCTAAGAAGTTAATGTTTCAACGTTAGACAAAATCATGCGAGCAAAGCAAGCAGGAGCCAGGTCCTAAGTAATTTTCTATCTTAGTCAAATATGGGCTTTTTCTTTCTTTGTCTCTGAAAAATAAGTTCACAAAGAAAACAAGAGTGGCAAGGCAAGCAAGTAATATTTGCATTGGGATTTGGGAGCATGGGAGATAAGATTAATCTGGCGGTCGCCCTCGACAAATAGCATTACTGGAATTTATCTACCTGCTCCCGAACATAAATATATTTCAGAAGCCGTCTTTCCTCGTGCATTATGTACCTTCTTTTGTATAGTTTGACAATGTGGGGATTTTATTACATTGCTTACGCTGAAACCTATAATAAAATGGAGAAATTTTCAAATATAATATGGGGGAGGGTAAAAGGATTAAACTTTATAAGAAAATCTATTTTCGGTAAATTATTACGTCTTAAAGTAGCCAAATTAGTTTTGTAATAATAGAGTAAAAGAGTAACAAACATAGAAACAAAGTTGACAATTGTAATAGTAAATCTCTACGATTTCTTATTGTGAAGTCGTAGATCATAGATCTCTACGATTTCGCATTGTGGAGTCAATACCTCCTGAGGTGTTGGGACGAAACGTACAGTCGCGGAACGAAAAGGTTCGTCGATTTTCAAATTGATTCGTTTAACGTATCATGAGCACATATTACGTTTTGAAACTATGTTACAGAATAGACTCGAGTTAGAGAAAATAAAGTTTAAGTTTTCGTTAGTAAAGTTCAAAATTGTTCAGATCAAGGTAGTTTGACTATTTATCTTGTCAACAAGATTTTAATGGATAAACTGCAACCTTCTTGTTAATTCAACCTGACATTATTATTTCTGTTAAAACCTCAAAACCTCCTCAAAACTATTGTCAATCGGTCAGTGTCATAATGTCAAAATATCATAATTTCTCCTAAATAACTAAGGTTTTAATGAGGTTTTAATACATTTTGGTAACACATTGACGGGATAGAAAAAAACCTTATTCGATAGCAAACGTCATATTTATTCAAATGTTAGCAGCGCTGTTTCTTGCACTGGAATGTTGGCATAATGGACTCTTGCAGTACTAGAGTACTAGTGCAAACGAATTTCGACACTAAGGTGACGAAACTTTTCATTCCGCGACTGTACATCGAAGAAAGTGTTGGAAGAATTGTGTGTGGTGTTTCATGTTGGCGGTGTTCCTGCATATTGTACCCTACAGATTCCTTTCAAGTAACGGATTATAGCAAAACAAATTAATCTGTTCTGCTAATTATGGATTTCCGCAAAATAATGCCTGCTTCAATTTAATAATAGAGTTATACCCAACGTTGTATGGAATAACGGCTTTTGTTTCAGAACTAAAAAAAATCGTGTCATTGTGTTTGTAATAGGTTCTTTTGACCTCAATATTTTATATGAAATGGCACAGTTTTTTCATCGACGCATGGGTTTAGTAACTTGTGTGACTTTAGCACTTACATATTTTACTTTTATAGTTCTACTTCGAAAAGAAAAGTCGTGAAATAAAGGATCACAACTCAGCTAGATAGGACGTGGCATGACTAACAATATCATTACAATATAAGCTTAAGTATATTAATACTTAAGCTTATTTTTACGACCTCCCTGGCGCAGTGGCAGCACGCTTGGATTCGAGTGGGAGGTCGCGGGTTCGATTCCCGCCACGGGCCACTTTGGAATTTTATAATTTCTAAATTGGCTTAGGTCTGGTCTGGTGGGAGGTTTCAGCCGTGGCTACCAGCAAAGACGCACCGCCAAGCGATTTAGCGTTTCGGTGCGATGCTGTATAGAAACCGTTGGGGTTTTACTTACCCTTCCAAGTTAGTACAATTACATCTTAGGCTGCATCATCACTTACCATCAGGTGAGATCGCAGTCAAGTACTAACTTGTATAGAAAAAAAGCGGTTATTCTGTTAAATCAATACACGCATTAACATTCTTGTCGTGGATTAATCTTATTGAACGTGGGATATCTAATATAATTATCACGTAGCTTATTTGTTTGCGCTAGAACAACATAATAAGTATCAATACGATAGTCTAGGAAGAAGTGGATGATAATAAAGGAACCTTGGACACAAATTTTTCAAGGTTCAACACTGATGTTTTTTTTTGTCATGTTATTGACGTTGTCAGATAGAAATGAACGAATGTATAGGACAGTTCTAAACTGAGGCTTGTAATAATAATCTTTAAAATCTTAAATATTGACGTAGGCAAAACTAACAGGCTCTTATGTAAAGTCAAAACCCTACCTTCAAGTCCAGCCAGCTAGTTTGCACCGAAATGATCTGGCAAGTAACTCGGTAACTGACAAGAAACTCGGCAACTGGTATGAAACTCGGCTGGACTTGTAGACTCAAACATAGTATAATATAGACAAGCTTATCTGTAAATACAAGTTTTAAATATTGACCTTTAGAAATAAGTTGCAAACAAAATAGCGTATTTATCAAAAAATAAGTGCGAATTTACTTTGATTTTTCCTCCACGTTTCTGATACGAACCACTAAGGTGTGGAACGCCCTTCCAGCCTCCGTGTTTCCAGCCAAGTACAATCTAGGTGCCTTCAAGAGAAGAATGAATAGGCATTTTCTAGGCAAGCGCGCTCCATCCTAGACCTCTTCATTGCTTTCCATCAGTCATGATTGTCGTCAAGCGCAAGCCTATCTTCAATAAAAAAAAAAACCTGTTTGTCGTTAATTTTTCTTGAACATTCTGAGAAAATATCCTTCCGCCGTTTGGCATAGAGCCTTTGAATCAATATGTCGTCTCGAGAAGGCTTTTATGCTTAATTTTATGTCGCCGAGCTAAGCGTAATGCCGTCGTTAAAGAAAATACTTAGCGCTAAAAGAAAAATGGGAAAATATTTCTGTAATGTACGTTTTTCTTGGATAGTAGGTACCTATTTCTTGGGTCTCGGTCCATAACTGGGCTTGGATCTCTTCTCTTTCCGAAAGGAGCTACTATTGTAGGGGTTGCGACATTATGTTATCCCCCTAAATTGGAATACTATCATATCTTTTAAAGTGAAACTTGTATATTTCCAAGCATGGCAAATGTCGCATAACAGCCTGGCCGGGCCGGATATTAAGTCAATTGCGTAATAGTTTTATAGCGCAATCTCAAAAATTTATATAAAATTTGAATGTTTATTTTAGTCTTACACACTTTTACTGACACACCTAATAAACTGTTTGACATGGCGTTGTTGTAACTACTTACTTCCATATAAATGAGTTTTTATAATTCACAAAAAAAAATCACTTGCATAGTGATTTCATAAAACCACATTTCCTATTCCTTCCTTAGAAAGAAAGGATGTTTAATTTCTGTTTATTTTCACGTGGGGACAGGACATGGATTCAGATAAGAAACATCTTGCTTTTAACAAGGTGGACTTACAAGTTTAGTGGTTTAAGGCGTTCAAATCCAAAACCGAAAGAGTACTTTATTATTTCGCTATTGCAAATAGGTTTTACTTACTACCAATTTGCAACGATGTCAACGCAAAAATGTCAGAAAGGGTACAAAGGGTTAAATTATGAATTATTTGTTAATAACACGTTAATACGCACTAGTATAAACGGAAACAATTATATTATAATAGCGTTCCGTTCCGCATTCGAATTCACAAAGCGATATCTAGATGGGCGGTATTAAAGGCCCGCGGAGATTTGGGCCGTTGTAATGAACACATTTACATCAGAAACACGTCACGTCAAACATCAAAGCGGGGTTGACGGTGGTGCCGCGTTTATTGTTTATTCGGCTATGAATTGTAATATTGCTTCGTTTTACCCGACTTTAAGTAAGCCTAATGAAGTGAGTCACTCCGCGGTGGATGGAGAAATAAGAGCTCCTTCAATTAATAATGCAAGGAGGTGACAAGTAGGAGGAGGCCTGGCCGCAGAAGAATATCTTAGCTTCGAAACTTACGCCAATGGTTTGGAAAGAGCACCCGTAGCCTATTCAGAGCAGCGATATCCAAGATTTAAATCGCTATGACCAACCTTCGATAGGAGACGGCACTCTAAGGCCCACTTGCGCCAACCCGGGTTAGTGTGTTAACTCAGAGTTAACATGCTAACCCAGAGTAAGTTGTCAAAATTGTCCAATGAGAGACGTGGACTCCAGGGTTAAAAATGTAAATATTTAACCCCCGTTTCGCGCAAGTGGACCTAAGAAGAGTATCTCTAAGTGATCGAATCATGAATGAAGATATCCATAAAAGAACCTAAGTAACAGTTAGAGGACAGTGTCCTAAAGTTGAAGTGGTAATCAATAGACATACTCGTATAGCTCGGAAGATCGATATTCGATAGACCTTGAGAACATAAAGTAGGTACTGGAATGTGCTAGAAAAAAAAGAGATCGTAGTAGAGCTCATAATTTTCAGTATTTTTAATGAAAGCATATTTTTTTTTAATAAAAGCATAATATTAATATAACAAATTGGCAAACACGAAAAAGAGATTTTACAAATAGGTTGATTGTGACCATTGATATCCTTTGGTTATTTCTTTCTACTACTAGAAAAAGCATTACATTTATTTAAAAAAAAAACTGAAATATAGTTATTGAGGCTTATTTCTTTTTTTGACCGACCACGGGAGCGCAGTGAAGACACAAGTTTGGTGTATTCTGTATTCCCGCCAATAGGTTTGGCATCAAAACAGAACAAGAAGGGTTACATATCAGGCATTTGCTCTCCATACATTAAATTTTGCAGCGTCTTATTACTCTTGGCACTATTTTTCTTTTGAATTTAGCGTCTAAGTCTATTCCTTGATATACCGAACTTCCGCAGGATAGTCCATTGTAACGTACTTATTACTATAGCTTTTCCTGTAACGAAATAACATTGCGACCCAGATAGGAAATATATTGCTTACTTTTACATCGATTACTAGATTCTGGCGAGCAAGCAGTGAACGGGAATTTATTTCCCCCAAACAAATACGCGTTATGTTATTTGCGATTCATTACAATTTGTCCGGGAATTCGTTTTATCTGAAGACAATGGTGTGTTTATTTTAAGTACAGATTCCGAATGTATTGTAACTCGAGTCTAAAAGAATTTTTAATCAAATGCATTTTTTTAAGGCAAAAAGTATAGATTTTTTTAATATGGCGTAAAGACAAACTATCCCCTGGAATAACGCAGTTTCAGTCTGATTGGTTAGCTGAACACGATTTTTACAGTGATTATTATGTTCTTTTTCGTCTAGTAAAACCAAGACTAGTTTCTTCAAGCATCATCTGTACCGCGCTGCGGTCTAAATGTCAACATCCAGCAGCCTTTAAATCGGCATCAAAGGATGGCTTCTATTTAACTTTTGGCCACGCCATGGCCTGCTTTCATTTGCCCCCTCTTGACTGCCATTCAAAATATTCATGAAACACAATATTGTCTGGGCGTGAAACTTTTGCCATTTAAGTTAAATGCTACTTGGATGTCTTTTTCAAAGACAATTTGTATATAAAAATAAATAATTGAAAAATTAAAAAACACGACTGCCCTGTTTTAAAACAAACTAAAAAGTAAAAAACAAGTTATTTTAGTTCATCTGCATATTGACAAAGGGAAAAGTGGTCAATTTCTCATTAATTTAAACAGATAAACATATTATGGCAGTCGGGGGACCGTTCTGAGGAACACCTTCTATTCTAAGAGGTCCCCCGACTGCCATAATATGTTACCCGGAATAATGTAAGGATTCTAACGATACCCCATTTGTCCAAATCGGTTCAGCCATTCAAAAGTTATGGTGGAATAAAGAAACTCACATACATACATACATACATACATACATACATACATACATACATACATACATGAACCCTAAAAACATTACACTCCTTTTTTTGGGCAGTCGTGTAAAAATGACGCCTTTTACTTTTTCTGTTAACTGGCAATACGTCTTTGTCGATATTTGTAGAAAGTGCTTTATAATGTGTAACGACTTAACAGAAACGGTGATGATGATGGTGACGGTGATGAAATAAACGCGTTTACATGGACAGAAAAAAAAATTACTCATTTACAGCGAACGGTTCTTTAAGTTGGGTAACAAAATGAGTCGCTTCCTGTAACCGTTTTCATTATCTATTCTCATGAAGAAAATTTAGCGCTACTTCAGCACTTGAACGCCAAACTTTTCGTTTTATGTCGGAACATTCACTTTACTTGGAGATATCCCTCGCTTTAGTGGTTCAGCGAGTTTCAAGTTTTTTATTACGCCCGTAAAAATGATGTATTGTACAATAGCAATCCTTAAATTTTAGCGAGATTGGTTTATAGGGTATTTTTCCACCAGAGATGCGCTATCTACCGAAAGGATTGCTTTATTTCTATTACTGACTACGTCTAAGTTTGGTAGATTTTAGAAGAGTCTTTGTCAATACGGCTATAATTATGGTACACACACTTTTTATGGCAGGATTCACAACACCTGTTAACTTTTAGGACATTATTATAATTAACTCTCAGATAATATGCTGGTTTCCTCACGATGAATTCGTTATCTCTACAAATTGTTATTTAGTTTCCTTTAACGCACACAATTCCTAAAAGTCAAAAATGCATGTCTGGGAGTCAAATGATTTCCTGATAGTTAGGTACTATCATTAACTGAGTTAATCTTCAAGTATAATTACAAAATTCATAAATAAATAATATAATTGTAAGTATTGAAGAAGTTAATAAAATAAAGATGATGCAGCGAAAACAAAAAAAATATAATGAAACTCTTTGATGTTGTGACGAGAGACCGTTGTTAATGCGTTCGTTAGAACCTTTGAGAGCCCTGTAATATTCATCCAGTCGCTCCGGGAACTCGGATATAGACAAGAGCTAATAAAATAATTATTGCTTCTATTCTGTCAAGAGTTTATTTGCTATTCATCTTAGGGGAAAACAAAGGACGGACTAATAAAAGACTTAAAATGCAGAAGTGACTTTTCTTTTCAATGTTTTTTTTTCTTATTATATAACCCATTTATTCGGAAAAAGGGTTTCCAAGGACAAGATATTGCAGAAATATATATATATATATATATATATAAAGTAGTATATGGAGTAGTATAGCTATGTATATATATATATAAAGTAGTATATGGAGGAGTATAGTAGTAGCGTCCTTTAATAAGAAAAGCCATGTCTAATATCCGACTATTAACAAACTGTTTTATAACAAACCTACTAGTTTTACCACATTCAAACTTCCTTCTTCGATCAATGAATGAGTTGTACAAACGTTTCATAAGACAAACTCATTAAAAGGTTTAATTTTTATTTGTCTTTAATTAACTAATTGTTTAACATGTAACAAAGGAATTGGAAAACCGACTAATAACATAAATAATAACATTTAATAAAGGTATTGTTTATAATTTTTTTTTACCTACAGGCTATCTTTTGACTGTGATTACACCTGATAGAAAGTTATGATACAGTCTAAACACGTTTGCCTAGGAAATGCCAATTCACGAATGATTTGAAGGTGTTAATAAGGTTATTCCAGACCTTTGCAGTGCGTATCAGTAACGAGAAATCAAACCGCTTCGTATGTGTCTTTAGTACGTAGGGGTGTAAGCCTTTACGATGCTTTGTTCTATGGTGACGGGGGAATCAAATCCCATAATTCCCGAACACACTCTCCGAAATATATTGTATAGAATTCTGACAGACAGTGACAGACAAAATTTTTGGTCTGACCTGGTTTGTCATAAGGTGTTTAACTCGTGTGGATATATAGATAGAACATACATCATCAGCCAGCATCTCGAAATTCCGATACTATTCTAGCGACCATCGCTTGGTCCTAGCAGCTAAGTGCCCATTGCCACTTCAGCCACTTGACACGTACAAAGTGAAGTCAATTAGAAATGTCGCTGTCATACATCATTCTAATGGGCAGTAATAAAAAAAACTCGGAGCCCCTAAACCACTAGAGGGAAAGGTCGTCAAATAAAGTAAATGTTCTTTCATAAAGCGAAAAGTTCTCCGCTCTAAGTGCAAGGGGAGTAAAGGGAACCCTAAACTGTCCTTATACAAGAGATGATAATGAAAACGTTTTTCATGAAAGTATATTTTCATGACGTCTTTCGACTAAGGTGGCTCGGCTCAGGCAGCTTGAACTTTCTAAAAACAGATATAATTAATTAAGAACAGATATAAATCATTTTCGTAGTAAATTTTCTGACACAAATCTCATGCAACAACAGCCATTGGCAAAAAGAGTAGTAAAGAATAGATACGCCATTTTTTATTCAATTTTGTTTGAAAACAATTCATCGCTACTACCTATACTATCAAAAATATTAAACGATAATGTAATACTGATTACTGAACAACATAACATTTTTATTTAACTTGTGTCAAAAAACGAAAGAATAGTTCAAGATGTTTTTGCCAACCTCGGACTTCTGAGGTCTGGAGGTAAAATTTTGTCAAACTTAAAGCTGGTGCTTTCTGAACATTTTCGAATTACTCATCCAGAATCTTCAAAAAAGTCTTAGAAACCATAATATATTTATTACCAAAGTAAATAAAAACTGGTTTCCTTGTATGCTTACCAAATAGGTGCACTTGAGAAGGCACCCACCTATTTAGTTTATTTTTTTTTTTATTTGTAAGTATCGGAGCAAGGTTTGCAAAAAAATTACACGGAAATAATTTATATTCACAGGACGCGGACAAAGTCACGGGCTGAATTAGTAAATAACATATTCCGCTTTTGGAATTACTTTTCAAATACTGAATTCAGCAACGTCATTTTAAATGACGTCATTTAAATAAACTATAGCATAAACTACTCGACAAAGCACAGCCGGAAGTATTACAATTGTAAATCCTCATAAATAAATTCAGAGTTAACGTGAACAAATCCCGGCATAGTTCCATATTCCGCAATTTGTACCACTGCCCCGTTTGTTGCTAATTCGGTCATCTCTTAACAACTTGCCCAAACTAAAATGGACTTTATTCAGTATGCTGAAACTGCTTAAATCGAATGAAGTTTCGTAAATTTCAGAATAATAAAGTTAGGGACATAACAAAACTTATAAACGAAATACTCACAAATTACAAAAGGGGGGAATATTTCAGTTATTACAAGCGTTTTAGTTATAGTTATAATAATATTGGTAGAATAAAATCAAGCTTTCTGAGTAAATTATTAATAGTCTCGCAGGAGGTACGTTTTCCTGAAATACAAAATTTACTTGTGTTTTCTAGGTTAAAAAATCATAGAATTCTATTGAGTGGTTAAAGTTTAATAACAACAAAGGACCTTGAAGGCAACTTTTTGGAAAGGTATTAAAAATATCAAATTACCTATTAACTAATAGAATGAAGTTTCGTAAATTCCAGAATAATAAAGTTAGGGGCATAACAAAACTTATAAACGAAATACTCACAAATTACAAAAGGGGGGAATATTTCAGTTATTACAAGCGTTTTAGTTAAAGTTATAATAATATTGGTAGAATAAAATCAAGCTTTCTGAGTAAATTATTAATAGTCTCGCAGGAGGTACGATTTTCCTGAAATACAAAATTTACTTGTGTTTTCTAGGTTAAAAAATCATAGAATTCTATTGAGTGGTTAAAGTTTAATAACAACAAAGGACCTTGAAGGCAACTTTTTGGAAAGGTATTAAAAATATCAAATTACCTATTATCTAATAGATCAAAGCTGTGTATCCAAGTTTATTAAACATAGGCTTTAAAGTTCTATAAGAGTGGATAAACTTCAAAGAGAAATGACATCAAACAGCTGTTAATTTTAACTTAGCCATTACCTTGAAATTAATAACGGAGGCCTTTGTAACCGATCGGTTTTGGAACTAAGTTGAAAATTAAGTTCATTGTAGTGTAATGAATTGAAATACCCTAGCGAAGTCAGATGACGGATTTTAGATATCCAAGTTATTAAAATTTGATCAGGTTTAGTACTTTGAAAGACTTTGGTTATATGTTATGTTATACGGTAATATAGTAACCAAAACTAATTTTTTTTACTCTATACAAATTAGTACTTGACTGCGATCTCACTTGATGGTAAGTGATGATGCAGCCTAAGATGTTATCGTACTAACTTTGTAAGTAAATTTACCCTAACGGTTTCTACAAGCATCGCACCGGAACGCTAAATCGCTTGGCAGTACGTGTTTGCTGGTAGGGTGGTAACTAGCCACGGTCGAAGCCTCCCACCAGACCAGACCTGAGCCAAATTAGAAATTATAAAATTCCAAAGTGGCCCGTGGCGATAATCGAACCCGCGACCTCCCACTCGAATCCGAGCGCGCCGCCACTGCGCCAGGGAGTTCGTCAACACATTATCGTTAACTGTTACTACGAATCAACTTTAACTGTTAAGTCAATGTAGGGACATAACATTTCCACTAATGTTAGATTTTACATCGCAGCACGCCACGGCAGTTGCCTTACTATTTATTTGTCTGTATGTCAGAAATACAAATTTTGTTATACCTAATTTTCATGTCACTTAAGAAAATAAAAAGTAGACCTATGTCTGGACTCGTTTGAGTTTTGTTTAAATTTTCTTTAGTGGAACATGACTTTTGATTTGTTATACATAACGCTATTGGTAACCCCGATGTGATCATACCATCAAGTGAATGCGTAGTCAAGCACATACTGAAGTAATGTTAATGAGAAAAAATCAACTTTTTACATAAAAATAGTGTTTTATTATTTTTATAATTTTTCATAGTTACAGATGTGATTTCTTGATGCACAGAAGCTAAGAGTACAAAATTTTAATCAGAGTTTCTATAGATGTTTTAACAAAATCCAGCTAGGCTTTGCGTAAGCCTTTGACACTGTAGAACATTCATTCCACTCTATATTCCGAGCGTTTAGTCCTTAATCCATTCTCGGGTCAGCCTAAAATTCAGAAATATTATGCGTAGAAGGCTTGCCAAGAGCCTACGCGCCATTAGGGTCTGATTTATTACGCTCAACTAAAAGGGTCTCCCAAGGAGCGATCCTTGGTCCTCGTATACAAGCATATCACATTCATAGTATGGTAATTTTACCTCGAAATATTACTATTGCTCTGATCGCGTATTATATCGTTTACGTGTATTGATTCCATATTAGGTGTTCCATTTTGTCGAGATTTTATCGCTTCGTGGTAACATTTTTAACCGGCTTCAAAAAATGAGGTTTTCAGTTTGACATGCATTTAGAAATGCAATATGTTCACATATTAGTTTTCAAGGTTCACTGTTCAGTTCAGTTCACTGTTGATATGGAATTAACATTCAAGAAAAGTATTACTACTAGATGTTTTTGTTAAGCTTATATTATTTCAAAGTAAGAGGGTAAATAAAACAACAAATCTTAAAATAATAAAGAGTTTGTGAAAATAGAGCTCCAAATATCCGAACAGAGAGATATCTTGAAGTGTCACTGTGCTACATGATTTATACGTTTCGTTGCTACTTGCTACATGTAATATCATGAGATATGAAGAGGCATACCACATACATAGTTTAGTAATCATGCAGTTATTATAAAGACAAGTTAAATACTTTACTCAAGAAGGGGAATTTTTGTCGGCAATGGATAGAGCTATTAAAGTGAAATTGATATGTTCTAATACCAAGGAATTGGGAAGTGTGAAAGAAATCTTATAATTCGTAAAAACTTTTAACGCTTGAAAATTCGAAGCCTAGAATCAGGCAAAAGAAAAGGTAGAAAATCGCGTAAGCGATTGCGAGCAAGAAGAATTAGTAGTTCTGGTAAAGTTTCGTTTCTATAGGTGATCACATGGCTATGATATTATCTCATTAACCTTAATAAGAAGACAATAAAACTTTTTCAGAGGACTATCGGATCTTTTTTAAATACCTACTTTGGGTGCTCGCATACAACTCGTACTTTTTATTATATTATATATATATACTTTTATTGTCTTTTTAAACCGTGAAAATTTAGAATATGCCTTCCGCTTTATACATTATTCTCTGCTGTAAATATGTCTGCCCTCCGTTGAGATTACTACTGTGGCTATAATATGACTGAAAAAGATTTAGTTTATCCTAACTTCTTATATAAAGTTTCAAGCTATAAGTGATCTACCAATCTCCCACGATAAAATCAATACCTATTTAATTTTGCAGACAGCTAGCCTCCGATGCAAGCTCAGTTTTCGGCTCGAGCGTATTTCAAAACGGCCCGAAGCTGACAATGCAGCGCCAGTCGCTACAAGGTCGTGTCTCAACTGTGTCATATCTAAACTATGTAACTTTATACTGGCTATATTCTATGTTAAATTCTCGCTTGACAAAAGATAGTTTGCGCACTGCAGTATATAGATGTAGGTATATAGATTAGTCTGTTAGCTTACTATGTCATTTTAATAATGTTTTAATTTTATTGTAGTCATTACTAACGAAATAGTTCCTTATAAATTTTATTAATTTTACTACATCCTAGAAAGAGCCACAATTTACGCGGATTTGCGTACATCTAACATTATTCTAGTAATTCTAAAAGTATAAAGTAGCCAACAGTAACTAATTCAAGCAAATTCGTTCAACAGTATAATAATCACCACAAAGCCCGGTTGAAAATTGAAATTGATTTTCAAATTAATACTCTACTCGAACACGTAGAAATTGTTAGAAATTTTGCGTTTAATACAACACGAAACAAAATTTGAACACATCTGTAGCTGATTCGACACGTATGAGTATCAAGGATACAATTAGAACGCTGAATTTTGGAATAAAATTAGAACACTGAATTTCAGGACACAATTAGAACACTAATTGTGACACAAATAATCCTACTATTTAGATTAAGTTTTGCTCTAATACTATTAGAGTGGATACTAAATATTTTCTGTTTAATTATTATGGCGCTGTTAATTTGGGAATTGTTTGATTAATTATTATTCGTTGATTTGAACAACTTTAATCCACGGACTGTTTTCGGTTTATCGTTTCTTTGTAATCAGAATGTAATTAGTGTAAATTACACCTCTCATTATCGGAGCTATATGTAAGTGTGTGGTAATTTTTTTTTACTAGATTTAATATTATAAAAAAATAACGCAATGTCAAAAATTCTGCCTATGTTTCCAGTTTGAAAGGCACTGTATCTGGCGATATTACAGGGCATGATGAGATTTAACGGCGTACAATCCATATTTAAGTGATTTTAAATGTAAAAAACTATAAAGGACAATTATTTTCAAATTTAAACGTCATGTATTTTGGGTCTTTAATCTAAAATCGCTTAGAAGCAAAAACACGATTGGATGAAATTTTCTCCATAGAAAGTTCTCCCAAAAGTTGCTCCAAAATCTCAGTTTTCCTGTTTTTATCGGAAACTACAATGGATGTAAATGTAATTTTTGTTTTAATGTGTCGGTAATAACAATATCCAAAAACGCTTAGAAACCAATTTTTGATAACTGGCTTAGTTTTTGAGTAATTAGGTAAAAAGTGGTTTTTCTGTTATATTCTTCCGCGACGCTGCATGTCGCACCTACCATCGTATCCGTGAGAGTGAGAAAGACAAAAATAAATTCAATAAATCCCCTAACGGAATTCAAGGCGTGCATGCAGATGTGCGTGTATGGAATTGCAATATACACACTATAAAGATACAGATACCACTCCATGTAACATAGGCAGGGGCCTCATTTATTGTAGTTATTGTATTGCGTATTTTCTTATGCTTGGCGACAATCATACCTTATGGAAATTAATGAGGAGGTCGGTAGGAGAGCGCTTGCCTAGAAAATGCCTATTCGCTCCCAGATTGTACTGGGCTGTAAACATACTTTTGTTATAAGAATAAGAACAAAGTCAATAAATTGGATGTAATTAAAGCAGAATGTCCTAAGAACTGGTCACGATAAATTACTCACTATACAATTTAACAATAAAATAAATGTTTACTCACAAAATACTCCGCAATATAAATACAATCATATTATTTTAAGTTCATACAATAATATTTGAACATAAACACTCAAACAAAAGTTATTATATTATCAGTCATTAGGGACCTATTTGTTTTCAACTGCTAAAACATTGTAGAACAAATTTAAATATTCTCTAAGCCAACAAACAATTAGAATAAAACCAATACAATTTCCAATGACCTGCCCCTCTTTTGAAATTTGACCTTTCGTGAAATTCAAATTGATTTTGCGCCTAACTGGGTTAGATATTGTATTTTGTACAATGGCCTCTCCACCATGATGTTTCAAGATAATTGATTTAATGGCTTGAAATTGCGTTCATAGTGCCACACATTCCCGCGCCGGATGTTGTATACAGCCTTCTAAGCATAAACGATAAGCTATATACCGATCAAGTGGCAGTACCTACATAAAGGCAGAAAGGCTATTGGCTATTGCAGCAAACTGTCCAATACTATATCTTTTTATTGATGAAAAATAAAGTCCTGACTGTGTAAGTCATCCTGGGCAGATCAATGGTATTTTTCTGGTAGGTGCACAAGAGGAAAATGAGATGTAAGTAGGTATTACATATTTAGACCGTCTATGGGGGACGTAATCCCTTATATTGCGCAGAGGTTTTCTAGACACTGTTCTTAACACAAGGAATAAGAAAGGACTTTTAAATTCCATGGAATCAAGTAAAACTTAAAATTATAAGGACTTCCTTGAAAATGATCGTTGCGTGATTTCCTCGAGGACAAACTTGATTTTTTTGGAAATTCGTTTCTGGGAATCTGATAATCAAGGTAGATATGGTAGGCCTTTGTGGGACAGTAAATTTTTGATTTTATTTGTGCCTTATTTTTATTTGGGATACTAATACTAAACTAAAGTACCAGCTGCCTAAATGCTTACGTATTAATATTATTATTATCATGTAGTTACTAGTTATTAAAGTTACTGATCTTATTAGGTACACATGATTATTTCTTGAATAAACTCTTCTTTTTTCCTTTTTAACGTTCATAAAAATCCTTTGTAGAATAAATGATAATATCTTATAGTTGGAAGATAAACTCTCGCCAGACCATTCATCACGTGAACATAAATAGGCCAGGTAATTCCGGGTCATGTAAATGTTCTCAAGGGAATGTCAACAAGGGTCCTATTAGCATAAGACAGAAACGAGCTTCAACGGTAATCCGCCCTGTCTTTGCTTCGGTGATGAAAGAAAAATAACCCTTACGGGAAATGGTTTTAGAACAGATATTTACCCATATTTCCAGTAATACAGCTACACTAAAATATGTTTTATTTTCACTGAGGATCCCACTGGGATTTGCGTTTGCAGTAAAAAGAGATTGTGAAGATACAGACATTTAACGAATGTAGATAGTGGCTTCCTTTACTAGTATAATAAACAAGGTTTTCCCTGTGGCTCTGCCAGCGTCAAATTCAGTTTTCCACTATCCCATATAATTCAATATTCGGGAACAAATGTGTCAATCCAGTGAATAATCTAATTCCATTCTAAAGCTAAATCGGTTTTAGTACTCAGTAGCTGTCTAGTCTGTCGCATGGACTTAGGCTATGTCCTAGATTAATACATTTATCCCCAAAAAAATTCATGATTTTGGTTGGTTAAAAACCAAATTTGAAGCCAGTCAAGCGGAGGGCAAAAGCTAGTTATATTATATCATATCTAGACACTAGATCTTCATTCGTAAAATGTATCTAAAATAAATTTAATTTACGTATAATTTTTTTACGGTGACTCTGAAAACATTATCTAGCAGACTTTGTAACACCGAGGCTGCAGCCTGTGATATATTTTTCAAAAATTCAGATAAATTACTCGGAAGAACTGCCCTGTCATCTTGTTCGTATATTTAGGGCAAATTCACACTTACGACACATTATGAAAGATCGTGGATTTTCCACCATTTTAACTCAAATGTAACGTTATGAGATAATTAATAATTGCGCTTCTAATATCATGTATTGGGACTGAAATGTATCCGAAACTAAGCTATATATTAACAAATGTCCATACAGAATTCATTAACGCGACTCTTCTAATAAATATGGATTTTCGCTAACAAAGAGAAGGGTTTGTTTAGATGTGAAGTATGAATTAATTGACTGCAATAGGAGACAAATTAATGAACGATAATTTTGTGCCATATTACTTTATTTCAATACTAACCGCAATTGTCCTCAGGTCTGCCCGGGTAAATTTAGGGTTTTCACATATTATGCCGGAGTATAAACCTATCTCCATTCCAAACTTTAGCCAAATCGGTTCAGTAGTCGCGTCGTGAAGTAGTGAGGAATGGAACACGTCTCACACACACACACACACACACACACACACACACACACACACACACACACACAAATTTAGCATTTTTTAACGAGCTGACGGGTCACCTGATGGTAAGCGATCACCGCCGCCCATTTGCAGCAGATGGATCATGGATGGAGCATTTTATTATTGTAATTGTTTAAACACACTATGCCGAATATACGCGACCGAAGTTCCGTGGCTGATTTTACGCTCCGACGGATTCAGCTAATATGACACACGAGAGCCGAAATTACGCGGCAGAAGTTGCGTAACTTTGTATGGTACTATGGGTATTCAGTGTCTCGAGCGTTGTCGTGGCCGCGTATAATGTGTTGCTTAAAAAACATTGCTGCCGAATCGCTGCCGAACTTACGCCCGACCGAAGTTCGGCTGTACGCTAGCCTATAACGCGACGTAATTTCGGTTTGTCAGTAATTTTCGTATTGCAGGCGTAGTCACGCCGAACTTCGGTCGCGTATTTTCGGCATAGTGTGTTTAAACGCTTAGTGTGATAATTTCTCGTCGTCAGTATGGATTAAGCCTTATTGCCCTAAACGATCTCCCAGCTGAAAAACTTGACTATCATTATGAGTTGATTTATAGTTTAAAAGTGGTCTGAATTGAGTTCCGCGTGCAGCGAACCCGTGTTAAAGCTGTTAAGGCCCTCGTTTTGGTTTGACGTAAATTAATTAGCTGACCTTCCTGTTGTGCAGCGTAGAGGTTAGGTTACCGTATATTTTTGTTTGTAACAGTAACAAACATGAACATAGTTTTATATAGGTATATGTTATTTCATCTTTTCTTATTGATTACCAATTAACTTATTAAGCTTAATGAGCTCTAAAAAACTTGTCGTTTGTCATTTTTTGTGTTTTGTAATGGATAAGGACCAGGAATGTATGGTATCCCGTATTAACTTGAATAAAACCCAAACTTTATTTTTTATAGACTATAGCCTCCTATAATTATTACTTTTTTAATAAACATCCGGATTCTAAAGTTATAGGCAAACAAACAAGTTGTACTTCTTAGTAAGAATAATTAGGTACCTACTACACGAAATGTGCATCGAAAAGAAAGTAACTTTTGGTATGCAAAATGAAATTAAAGAAAAACAAGTTCCTATAGTGCCTATGGTTCTTAAAAAACACTATTTTATTTTCCTAGACTATTTTGGTTTTGGTTTATGAAAAAACTTAATTGGCGGGGACACTACCGTGTGTGTCCCCAGATATTATCACCTTTGGTCATTCTTTTTTGAAGTACAGTCGCGGAATGAAAAGGTTCGTCAATTTTCAAAGTGATTCGTTTGCACTAGTCGATTGTTTTAGTATGTTGACATTATGGAATCTTGCAGTACTAGTGCAAGGTAAAATCGACAGTAAGGTGGCGAACCTTTTCATTCCGCGACTGTACATTATCAGTTGATATAATATAGTTAAAACAAAAGTGCTCTGAATTGAGTTCCACGTACCATAAACTAAAGCTGTTATATACCCTTGTTTTGGCTTGACCTAAATTAATTAGTTGACCTTCCTGTTATTCTAGCGGAGAGCAAAACTTAAGGGCGTAGACATACTCTATTTTTGTCCTCCTTACTCTTACAAATACGTTGGTGGATGCGACAGGGAACGTTGTGGAAGAATATCAGCACCGAACACGTAATTTTACTATGATGTAAAAAAAATACATAAAAATCCATTGTAGTGTCCAACGAAAATTAAAAAGAAGATGAAAGAGAATAATGGAGATTTTGGAGTAGCTTTTGGGAAAGCTTTCCATCGGGTTTTTTTCCAAATGAGTTCCTGCCTCGATTTATATTAAGACCGAAAATATATAACGTTTAAATTCGAAGTAATTGTCTTTTTAGTTTACCTGCAGGTCATATAAGCGTTTAGCCCGTTAACTACAATGTTACTTATAAATTGGCGTGTTTTGTGTTGCCACGGTTAAAGCCGGGGTGTGAAAGTTCTTTGTCTTAGCGTTCATCTTTCTTTATTAACTTTGTCGTTTAATAGATTACTTCTATTTCCCAGTTGCGAAGTTGCGACTTGGTTACATAAAATTAAACGAAGCCTCTAGCAGCGCGAACACCATTATAGTATAATTAAATCTCGAGATTAAACTTGCCGAGTAAATACTTAGAAGAGTACTCAGTATTAAAAGTTTACTCATCTAGGTAGCATTATTTAATATCCGGCTAAAGTTTTCTTTCAGACTTAAATATTGTGGTTAAATATTGTGGTTGAAGCTATTTAAAAACTGTGGATAAATAAGTGTACTAAAAACGTTTATTCATTGTCGTTTTAACAATTATTAGTGGATTCATCTGCTTTATGAATTACGTCAATAAATAATTAATTCTTCCACACTATGCCAAACACGAGTATTAAACTGTATGCAATATTTTTAAAAGAAAAACGAAATTTTCCATTCACGTACTATTCAAATAAAAATCCACTTACAATATTTAATAATAATTCTTTCTTAATGTGATATTGACGGTAAATAAATGTTTGTATTTAGACGATAGTATCGTCTTAATACGAACATTAATTATTTTCATAGATTTTATAAAAATGATAAAAAAATATGAAATATGGATTTAAGAAAGTTATTTTTTATACCTTACTCGTATTTTAAGATGATTAGATACACCCGGCTGCAAAATTTCATTAGTTTTCCGAAAATAGTAGGCTACATAACATCGTAGAAACATCAACAAAAATACTCATGTAATTTGAGTTTTTCTCCAAATCTGGGGTAAGGAGCTATGAGGACACTTATTTATTGTTTAATATTTTACTGCACACAATCTTATGATAAAAAGACCTGAGCTTAATCGTAAGGGATTTTCTTCCAGCGTAGCTTCTCTAATTGTGAGACAGCGTTAATGAATTTAACTAAAGAAACACTTGACACTAAAAGTATTTTTTTTTAACATTCAATTAATCTTATGCAGATACTTAAAAAAAATTAATAAGTTATTTTTTTCATAACACAATGATTATTTACTTTATTTCATGACGTAAAACAAGATTACAAGGGTTAAAACATCCCTCACTGACTTATAGCCATACAAAAAGTAGCAGAAAGAACAAAAAACTTTTAAATGAAATACATTGTTAAAAAAACAAGCGAAATAAAAGATAAAAAGAGCTGAACAAATTGCCTATTGTCACACACCGTTACCTTGGCAGGAAAACTTGCAAATCGGTATTTCGGGATTTCTATCAAACCGGGAAACGTTTCAGGGAGTTATTTCTCTTCGTAAAAAAACACTCATTCTGTTACAATCCAATTATTTTTTACGCGCTTTAGGTACTGCATGTAGAAATGCGTTATTGTGTATTTTTTTATAAACGTTTCAATCTTTTTCTTTTCAGCACGAGACCCTAGTTACCATCTAGCATCAAAGTACTTGTCAAGACGAATCAAACCAGACAAAATATGGGTTTATGTCGTTTACTTAAGGAGTTCCTAATGCCATCTTCTAGCTCCATCATCAGACCCCGGTTACCAATTACCATCTAGCACCAAAGTACTCGTCAAGATAACTCAAACGAGTCCAAACAAGATGGCATTATGTTTATTAATTACTGAGTTCCAATGGCCATCTTCCGGTCCCATCAAAAACAGCTCCATGTCAAAATAACTTTGCATTGTCATCCGATTTACACATGCATGAAAAATTTCAGCTCAATCGGTAATATAAATATATCAGGACATTACACACATCGCAATCTAGCCCCAAAGTAAGCGATAGCTTATGTTATGGGTACCTACTAGATACCAGATAAATATATTGAAAAATACCCAGACACTCATGCTCATCACACAAACATTTACCAGTAGTGGGAATCGATCCCACGACCTCCGATGCAGACGGCAGGTTTACTACCGCTACGCTACGCCATTCGGTCGTCAATCGGTAGTCAAGAAGTGGATAAAATTCAACTTACAAGATTTGATTACAGACAAACAAACAAACATCGAGCTTGTTTAATATCGATTAGATATGTGCACGACATAACTGTGATTTTATTAGCCTGAAAGCTGAAAGTAACTCAGCGGGAATTAAAAGGAATCTCAATTAAATAATTCATAAGAAGTGAAATTCGTAGAAAAAGTGAAGTTACCTACGTTTTTCTATACCTCTAGCAAATAGTCGTTGCCCACGAGGCAATCAAAACAATTTGACAGAGAATGTACATCGATTTTGCCCTATCTTTAGCTACTTTTATCCCGAAAAGTGCATAGTTCCCATGGGATTTGTGAAGAAATTAAATTCGCATGAGTGAAAAGTCGCGGGCAACAGCTAGTTTTAATATTAAAAAGGATAGCAAGGATCCCACTGGCCTCTGTTTGTATTACTTATAATAATTTTATGCAAATATTTGTTGCTGTCGCTTGTTTGAACTCCCCTGATAGAGGACAATGTTTGCGAAGTTGCGAATTTTCGTTTCCATTCAAAATGGAGTTTCAGTCGTTTTAAATTTAAAATGCATTTCGTATTTTATATATCTATAAAAAGAAACACATAAATCTTAAGTAAAATGTGCTAACACTAGAGGCTCTTGGATTTACAAAAATGCAATTTTACTTATATATGTTGATGTAATAGTAGTGTATGTAACGGTTACATAATGTGGGGTATTAAAACACGAGTGTATGTTTAAAAAACGAGCCGCAGGCGAGTTTTTTAATAGTATCACACGAGTGTTTTAATACCTAATTATGTAGAGTTTCATACACTACTTTATCTACGCTCATATTATTATCATAAAACCAAATCATAAAATCTTGCTAACGTTTGTCGTAAATCATTGCAACTACTAAGATGTCAGGTGGAGTGAAATTTTCTTTAGTAGGTTTCACTGCTAGACATTTTTCAGCGCAAAGTTTTGACTAAGTAGGTAACAAAAAAAAATTGGTTGTCTGTAAAGTCGGTTTACGGACGATAGATTTACGAGATAACGTCATAATCGTAATCTTTATCGTAATCGTAATCGTAGTCGTAATCGTTATCGTAATCGTAATCATAATCACAGGCCCAGGTGGAACGTTACGCGGAACGTTAGACATTGTGTTGTTGTCTATGGTCAATCATGGCCCATCCATACTCTCGACAATGACTACCAACTATATGTTGTCTGTGGATTCACTTAAAAAAATATTACATAAAAAATATTACCCCAGATACAAATACAGGAATCCAGAGCCGTGTATCGTAATGGAAATTAAACAACTTTCTTTAAATATTTCCATAGTAGAGCGATGTTATAATGAATAACTTTTTAATAATTATAGAAGTCTGTGAATAAAGTAGGTCATTATTTGACACATTTCGATTTCATAATTCGAACTTTAAGCAATGAGCGTAGATAAATTTTATCAAAATACCGATTAATTAATTACCGTTAGTCCAGAGTAGTTTATTTAGTCGTCATCTCTAAAACTTCTAAAAGTATACAATATTATGCATAGTATTAAAATTAGTGATTGATTAGGTAGGTACATCAAGTGCTTATCCAATTATTTAGTTTCAAGCATCACTTAGGAATATTGTTCATCCAATATTATTTGATTGCTCAAAGGGAATTCACTCTAATTACGCATGAACTTTGACGCCAGGGGATTTCTCCTTGCATGCTTGCTCTATATAGGTATCTCTAGGTATATCTTCTATTTATTTATACGGAAATAATAACAATAGACTTTTTAAAGAAAAAAACATACATTCAAGAGAATAGCGAAAACGCAAGTATTTTGGAGCCCACTGAGAGAGATCGAGTACAAATCGTTGCTGCACGCACGAAATGGCATAAAATAATTTCTTTCTTTTGACTCCGGATTCTAACACAGCCTTAGTTATTTTTATATAGGTAAACTTGTAAAAACTTATAATTATTACTACATATTATACATATCTATACTTATAATAAATCTGTAACAGGTCAAATTCTGTACATTAAAGATATTTTGAAAATTTTTTTTCGAGGGCACTCTAAAATCGGTTCTGAACCCAAAACTGTATTTTTTTTCATTTTTGTCTGTCTGTCTGTCTGTCTGTCTGTCTGTCTGTCTTACTGTATCACGGCCGCGCATCACGCCGAAACTACTGAATGAATTCCAATGAAACTTGGTATGACTTGAGTTCATACTACGAGGAAGGACATAGGATACTTTTTATCCTGAAATTCAGCATGGTTCCCTTAGGAGAGGGGATAAAAGTTAAATTCTCTCGATTTTCTTTGTAGCCAAATTCCTCCTAAACGGCTGGATCGATCGTTGTGAAACTTTCGGGGTGTGATCTCTGGGTCGGGGAGCGGGTTGTTACCTATATTTGATCTCCCAAAATGCTGAAGAACCCTGGCCCTGGCCGATTTAATTTTCCCATACAAAAACCAAGGGCGGTACCGGTGTATGGTGGAATCGAACGAATCGCACATCAAATGAAAGAGCGTAAAAAAATAATCGATCCGAGTCGAGGACTTATACGTGGAGACTTAGGATTATCGAGTATTTTCTAATTGAAAATAAAATTAATAAATTGATTTAATGGCGTTGCTATGTAAACATTTCATTGCTGTCACGTCAGCACCTCTGACAAGTTTGTTTCGAAATTTGTAGCCGGAGTATGATGTCCGACCTTTTTGGTCTATTTAATTTATTTGATATGCAAATAACGTTATAATACCGATTGTTAGTTTGGGAGAAAATCGTCGAATTACGTCGATGCCAAGTATTTGTTCAAGAAAGGATTAACGCTGAAACAGAATGACAAAGAAGTAGGATCTGCTCCATCGTATACAATCGTTAAAAAATGGTCAGAAGAATTGATGACCCCGAGCTGGACGGCCATCAGCTTCGAGTACTGAGAATAACGTCGGAAATATTTGGGATTTCATACTCGGGGCCGTTGATCGAAAATCAGATAAATAGCTGAAATCATAGGTGTATCCTATGAACGAACTTGAAATATAATTCATAATGAATTGTGGCTTCGAAGCTTTCTGCGAGATGGGTACCGAGGCTTCTTTCAGCTGAACATAAATGCAACCGACTAACGATTTAGCGCAATTGTTTGGAGTTGTTTAAAGCCGATTCACCAAACTTCTTACAGATATTTGTTAGTACTGATGAAACTTGGTAAATCGCGGTTGGATTTACTTTCCTTTGGCAGGAGTTCGGGGGAGAAAGGTGTTGTATTTGGTTGAGGTTTGGTCCCTGATTACAACAATACTATTCGCATTACGAGGTAACGCAGTGTTTTCGAGCTTTTCAAAAATCAATCTATATGGCGGTCAGTATAAATCGGGAAGTCTTTTATCGGAGTAAGGATGACTTTCGGGAGATACAGTAGGACGAGATGGAACACCACACATGTATTTTGTTGTACCGACAAAAAAAATAGGCCACAGAACTTTTTAAATATGTTATTTGTAGTATTAAATTTTTGACACAAACCACTTAGGATCTTGAGCGAGCGAAGCGAGCTCGGGACTTGGGGCACCCCGACTCGGTTAACGGATAGGTGACGAAGAGGATGGCATTGGCCTTGCAGGCCCCACCATCCTTCTGAGTGGTTATTTTCTTTTATGACCACCCAGAAATAGGAGCTCCTTCGACCGAGCCAAAAAAGGGTAAGGGAAAGACAGAAGGCTAAAAGATTCTTAACCTCAAGATTTTAAAGCTCTGTCGACTGACTCTTAGGGGGGGTGGGGGGTAGATGGTGATGGGTAAAGGGTTTTCCTAGCTCCTTTACTTCTTCTTGAGGCTAGAATTCCCATTTCAAAACATGTATTTCAGTAATTATAACAGCAAAATCGAATTCAAAACTTCATAATTAAAAAAAAAATATTTCTTAAAAACTACTACGTGTCGAAAGTTTTAGCTTGGGAGGGGGGAAAAAATCCCATTTTTTTTCTTCCCACCCCTTCCCCTTTTGCTTCTCTCCGCGACGAAGCGACTCCATCATCGTCATTTTAATTATTTTCATCTTTTTTAATTTGTTCAAGAATGATGCAATACCTTTTCAGGGAGTGGTATCGGGGGTCAGGGGCCAGCCCCTTTCCCCTTCTTCCCCCTTCCCGTCCCCCTACTCCTGCCAAACGATTCTAAATTTTTACCATGGAGTCTTCTTCCATTCTCTTCTTCTGCTGTCAACGTGCAATACTCTTCCATACGATCCATCCATTTCTTTTTTGGTCTTCATCTAAGTACTTACTAAACAAACCTCTCTTATTCTGAGAGGAAACCCTAACCCAGCTATTGTGGGGTTGAGATGAAATTCAATTAACTATATTTGATCCAGCGAGAGGCTTCGGCCGCGTTCAATTAAATGTTGACAAAAAATAACAGGCAAAACGAAGTTTGCCGGGTCAGCTAGTAATTAATATAAAACTTGCATGGCATAAGTGCTTCGTTAATTTTTAAATAAAATTTGACTACCATGACTAATATGATTGGAAAATGATGACATAATGTTAATCAACAAAAAGCGAAAACACCTCATAATATTATTCCGACATTTAGGACTTATATGTATTTAAATTAAAATAAATTATAAGTAATAATAATGTATAACAAAATCATAATTTCTAGTAACACAAATAATATTAAGAAATTCAAATTATGTGAATCGCATTCTTAAATTGTAATTGCTTTTTTATTTTATCATTTTTACTCCACTCCCCACTTGTATGGTGTGACATGATTTACAGCCATGACATGTGTCAAATCCAAATGTCACCTAGCCTTAATTTAATAATATGTATACCACTACAAAGTAATTACACATCGAATCAAAATGTCGATACATTCCCTTCCCCGCGATCCCAGCCAGCCACTATTAACCGAACTTATCGGGCTGGTCATAACACTTTATGACGCGTTGAGTTGTAACCTTTTATGCGCCAAATGTTGTGGTTAGCTGAACACCACAATATAATTTCACGAGTAATTTTGTTGCTTTCTAAGGCTCCACCTCTCAAAAGTGCCAACGGTTAGTCCTCGACTGTAAAAAAAAAGCAAAAGCAGCAAACTTATATACCTAACTAATTTAATGTTGCTCTTATATCGATAAATAAAAAGATGGTATCCAGAATAGAACTACAAACTACAAAATCTAGAAAAATATAGAAATTTGTGTAAATAAAGAGTCAAAATAAGCAGTAAATGGTACAAAAAGGTTAAGTTTGAGTCTTATTCCGGGTACAATATTGCATCTAAATATAAATCAACAACAATTTTGGGTTACAAAATCAGAGGTTTAAACATTAATTTAGTTTCTTTTATGATGATGTCAATGAAGTTACTCTATGTTTTGGGATTAAAATATGATAATAACTAAAAGTATATTTTTGTATGTTACTTTCTAAAAATATAGAAGCCGCAGTTTTTTAATTTAAAATGGAAACAAAACATGTTTTGTCATAGTGTATTTACTGATAAGCAAATTTTGATCAAGTCCAAGTTGAGTGTGTTTAATCCAAGAGCAATTATTATTTAAGATTTCATAAATATTTCATAACAGTACGGAACCGACAGAGCTCGAATATAACTCGCACTTAAGTATTTCTGTATAAGAAAATAATTTTAGATATTTCAAAGCAAAATAAAATTATCAGTGAAGTAAAAGGCCTTTTTAACGCGCGATGTTCATAATAATTTATTATCTATGTAATCCTCAGCTGAGCCTAGTGTCAGTTCTTCTCAGAACAGGGCGTGTTAGAACAGCCGTAGCTTTTGTTAAGTCTACAAAATACCCAAGCGTCTCGAAGGATCCGAGGCGTGAGAAACAAATCACTTTGGTCTCGTGTGACATATTATAAAAGTTTTCATCCCACTTTTGCGAAGAAATACAAGACTTAAGTTAAACTAACTTATTAATTCTATGAATAGGAACACCAGTGTAACGTTATTTATCTTCCAAAGATATATACATATACCTTTTTGATTATGTTACTCTTATAATTACTATAACTACTTATAATTGCAAAAAAAAATTAATGTCACGCTGTTGATTACTTTTCAAATAAATAAATAAATATACTATATTGATAAGTTGTGTTTGTGTACCTATTAATAAGCTATCTAATCAAATGATCAAAATTTAGTGAAATCATTGTTATTAATTAGGTCTTTCTCAGAAAAAAAAATATTGTTTATAAAAAGGCTAATAAATCTTATTCTAAAGCTTGCAAAATACTTGTTTTTGAACTATTATTTTCTTCAAAAAAGTTGTTTAAAGATAAATGAGCTATTGTGTTCAGATGATTAATTTTTCCTTTGAAACAATTCTTTGAAAATCTCCGTAAAATAGGCAATTACTGCTACCAACTTTTTGTTTGGCGATAATTTTGTATAATTGATTCATCCCTAAAATTAAAATATCTGCTGGTCTTAAAGAACCATTTACATAGGACAGGTTTGGTACCTGGTAAAAATATATTCAAACCTTTTTATCTGACCTAGGAATCAAACCCAGGAAATTAATGTGTATAAGGAATTTCGAAATATACCTGTGGTGTACACGTAGTCTGTGGCAGCGCGAGCGTGCACGAGCGCCACCGAGATGTAGGTACTGAGCAAACCTATAAATAGGTTGCCGCGCACGAGCTCGCTCTCCTAGGGCTCTTCTCACACCCCGGCGGTGCTTCTATGCCCGCCCAACCCAACCGGTGACGCTGTTACGGTCGCTATGGCCACGCAGCATACACAATCCGAAAAAAAAAAAAAAAAAAAAAGAGCTCGCTCTCTGTTACGTTCTAGCCGCCTATGCGGCAACAAGTGGTCACCCGGTGAGTCATTGCATATACTATTGTGTGTATAGATATTATACAGATTAGTAAGCGTAGGACATTACACCGTTTACTTACTGTTTACAATTGAAGTTTATTATTTAAATAATCCCCAAGCGTCGAGTGGACGCCACAATACCTGTTTATTTTGCGATGTTCTAAATAGGTTTTGTAATTAGTTACAAATTACAAAACCTATTTACAAGATTATTATTAGTTACAAAGACAGGCAGACGAAAATAGGCACAATGCTTTATTCGAAAAAATATACCATACATATGTTTTGTATGAATATTTTTAACTATTCAACGTAATTTTATAAACAGTCGTACCAATGCCACTATATCACAGTCGATAAAAATATCAACAGTGTAGAAAACAATGTAAACACGATTAAAAATGTCGCCTCCCAATCAGCCGTGTACTATTCGATTCCACCTAAGTACACATCGGATAAACCGTTGAATTTATCACCGAACGTCCGCGTATTTACGTCCCATACAAAGCCCCTTTATACGTTATCCGATCGAAGAACAAATATACGGATCGGAAAATATGACTTTTAGGGCGATATTTGTCTGGGACTTTGTGGCACGACCCTTTATATCCGACGAGAACTTGGGGCGTATCAGTTTTTATCATGTAGTTTCGTGAGACACTATAAATAAATAAAGTCTGAAGTTGCTGTAGGCTCCTCTCAGTGTCTACTGGATACGTTGGAACTCCTGCAGCTTGAGTATTTACTTGAAAGTAAGAAAACATAATTTGACTACCTATTCCGACCACATTTGCATACACTCTTATTTAATTGTAAAATAATATCTATTAAATGAAAATAAAAATTAACTTAATATGTATATCCTTTCGAGGTTAGAAATAATGACTTTAGAAACGATATTTCGTTCTGGGATTTACCAACCTTTTTACACGTACAACGAACGAAAAAGCTTAAAGGCGATTTAATTTTCATACATTTTTCATCCCACATAATAAGAGATTTTACGAAAGATTGTGTTTTTTAAGCGACATAAAGGAAAATATAAACGCTACGCTTAATTGCCCTCTTAGCGTGATGGGGCCGGCTCAACAGAAATACATTCTGAGCTGAAAAACAGCTTAACAAAAAAATAATGTGCGCATTTTTCGTAGATAGCGTCCTGTGCGAGGATGGAGTACGACTATTTATTTTAAATACTCATATGTAGAGACGATTGTAAGAGATTAAGTTTAACGAATTTCATACATTTTTTACCAAGTAGGAGGGTTTCGCTCACACTGTAGGTGTTAACGCTACAGGTACATAGCGCTGACCGCCCAGCGGTTTTATCAGAACACCTGTAGCGAGCTGGAAAAAAATAGGGGGAGATAAAGGACCGCGACAGAAAGAGAGCACAACATTTAGGTTAATAATTTCGTAGGTATTAGGCGCTGTTGCGAACTGAATTGCACTTTATTGTGTCAGTGATATAGAGTAGGTATTTATTTAAATGATTTTGAGGTTATGAAAACTTACCTACATCAATCCAAACATGGTTGACACATTGCTTGAATTAACCAATGAGGGTTGTCATTACATACAGTGCTAGCCAATCATGTGACTTGCGATTTAAGATACGTGTGTGTGACTTTAGTACAATTCTCGAAAGACCAATAGTACAATTTGTAAAAATTACGGCTTCCGGACTTTTTTCAAACTTACGTTTTTTTAAAGCAGGTAAAAATAGAAAATAATGTTTTTAACACGTTTGCTCAAATAGTGGACTTTTCCATGTATGTTTAGCGTACGTAAAATACTTCTTTTCCGCACTAGTACTTTTTGTTTTCCTTCTGCATGGAGGTTTTAATCAAAAAGGTTGTAGTACAGAATGTTTGAATTAAAAGACTATTTTATAGCGTAAACACTATTAATACTTGAATTAAAGGACTTAACTTTTTAAATTGTTAAATCTGAAATAAAAATATAATTTTTCAACAAAGTTATATTGTTATTTGTTTCAGAGTTACTTTTTTGTAAAATAAAAGGACTTTCATTACTGCCGGATACTGACCCCAGGTCACAGAGTGCATCAGTTGACCATAGACAATTCTTGACCTCTTTTTGTTAATTTTTTTTTGTGCGTGAGTGGTCTAAGTTCATGGTAAATTAATGGTACCTTAAACTACTATTATAATATTTTTATTTTTGGCCCCAACTTTATGTTTTTCTCAAATGTGTTAAAAAATGTCGTTTAATGCACGTGCGCAATTGTCATTTCCACTCGTCTCTATTGTTGACACGCGCCTACGGATTGTGTTAACAAACCGAGACTCGTAAAGAAATGACATACTTTCCGCACTTATATTGAAATGTACTATCTATTTTCAAACTTCCAACTGGACCAAGACGGGAATTGAATACATGACCCTTAGCTTAAATGTATATCACAGATATCTTAGAGAGTTGATGTTTTTACCAAAAAATGTTAACAAATAGTTGTCAAATAGTCACGAAATCGTAACCATAGTCTATTTAGATCGTAGTCGCATAATAAAAATATCTCTCCCAAAAGACGCTGACTCATCGCTACCATAAAAGTCGGAACTGAAATACTCGGAGGTTATATTTCAGGTATTTAGATCAGAACAAGATTTAGGAGAAGCGATATTATCTCAGCGTACCGGCATCAGATTCCAATGTTTAAAGAAGATGTGTTTGTAAATTTTATAATGCCTGAAATATTACTACTTCTTGTGGATATACGAGTATTTGACGTTTTTGGAGTTTCAACTCTCTATACGATTGTTATTTTTTATTGAACTGAAGAAAGACATTGACGTGTGATATACTAACTTATTTGACTTTGAGGATCTCAGCTAAGTGAAATATTCTTTTAGTCCATTGATCCTTTAACAGGAAAGCTTGGACTATATCCTAATATGCTTGTCAAGTAGGTACAGATAATCAGGTTTTACACTATTGTTTGGAATAAAGTTTCTTTCGGACGGTTCGGCGTAGGGGGCTAGGCCAGAAAAATTAGTTTTTTTCCGTCACAAAAATTCCGTCACGAACAAGTTCCATCATAAATATGCATTTTTTGTTTTCTGTGTAACGAGCACATTCAATTTGGCTAATATAAAATTAAAATTTCTATGTGATTTTGTTTCGCGATGAGATCAAAGATTTGAAGTAGTATTGAAGTATACTGGAAAGCTACGAATTTTACAATCTAAATTCTAAATGAACGACTTTTCCCATTGCTTGTCTCCTTTATAATAAAACTAGCTGACCTGGCAAACGTTGTTTTGCCATTAGTGACATAAAAAAAATAAATAGTTTACGACCTACTAACTCTTACGCTTACCAAACGTACACAGAAAATTTCATAACAATCAGTCGAGTCGTTTAGTGGGGAGTTAAGTAACAAAAAAATATTTTATAATTATATCGTGAATGAAAAAAACTTAGTTCTAACCGAGTGTTCCGCGACACGACACTCTTTCATTTTTTCCACAAACGCAAAAAAAAAATGTATTGTTTGTACGAAAAAAATAGAAACCTAGCTATTGACCATTCCTGTGCTGTAACTTTCTAAATTGGAGTTTCAAATGTCTATCAAACCGATTGGCGAATTGGGACTTTTATTCCGGATGCTCCACGGGAGGAAAATGGTTTTTTACACGAATGTTTTCGCTTTCAAACAATATTCCTCGAGTTTACGTTCTAGTAAGGAAAGCTAAGTTAGTTTTGTGTGTAGCCACATAAAATAGATTACCGTAAACTTAACAGCGGGGCTAGACAAAGTAACAGTCGTTTAGCGTTCACGACAGTAGATAAAAATGTATGGACAAACCACGTGACGAATGAAAACAAATGAAAGCAGAATCTACTTGCTTAGCGTTGTTTACTGTCGGCTGTCAAATTGTCATGCGAAGTACGCTAAAGTTATCTACAATGTCTGCGAGAACGCCAGGGAGCGTTCAAATAGTCGTAGTCGATTTTCAAACACAGCATGTTTTCCTGTATTCGGTCACGTGGTTTTTCTACAGTCACTTGTTTTGTCCATACATTTTTGTCTACTGTCGTTAACGCCAAACGACTGTTATTTTGTCTAGCCCCGCAGGATGCAATACGGAAAGGGAATATCGAGAAAGAGTTTAGTAGATTAACTAGTAATATTATATAATATATTCGTTGCTACTAGACTATCCCATGGGAGCCATACATTTTTCCGGGATAAAAAGTAGCTTCTATGAATAGACATGTACCTTGGGATAGGGCGGACGGTGCGAAAAATGTCGCCAAATAATCGGTGCCAAAAATGCTTGTTTTGCCACCAACATTAAGGCCACGCTGTAGTTCGCTCAGCAGCCACCTATAGAATTTTGACAGATGGCGCTACTGTTTGCTTGAACGAAAAAGGTTAACGTAAATCGTTCGGATGTCCATATCTTGAGGCTTTCTTATCGGTGCTTCTACGGGATAAGTATGATCTATCTCCAATTTAAATTTCAGCCAAATCAGTTTTCTTGTTTTAGCTTGAAGGAGTTACAAACATACACATTGAAACTTTCACCTCTTTAGTGTGATACAAAAATTAAAAATACCTAAAATTCAATATACTCACAATCTGACTCCTATCTAGTTTTCCAATGGGAATGAAGTTACATTGTATTTACTACACGTGGTAGCATTTGCATGTATTTCAGGCAACACCCAAGGGAATAGTGGGTAACTCAGTAAAGTAATTAGGGAAGTTACTAAGTAACTAGAAAGCTGCGTTCATGTACCTACATACATAAACTTTCAATGTAATCTAAGGTGAAGTAAACAGCGAAACAGAAATCATTTCCCACATATAACTCCTAGCAATATGATATGAAATTCCGAAAATAACAAAATGATTAACGAGATGATATTATACCTTTTGATTTTATTTTTATCCTTCTCAATTTCACGAACACGTTTGTGGGATATGCAGCATTGCGGAAGAATATACCTAACAGAAAAACGACGTTTTACCTAATTACTAAAAAACTAAGCCAGTTATGAAAAATCCGTTCCTGAGCATTTTTGGATGTTACGAGTATCATTACCGATACATATAATTGCAGCCATTGTAGGTACCAATAAAAATTAGAAAAATTGAGATTCTTGAGCAACTTCGGGAGAACTTTCTATTGAGAATTTTATCTAATCGTATTTCTGCTTTAGAGCAAATTTAGATACCCAAAACGAATTTACATACGAATTATATATATTTTTTACAAAATTATAATACGAATTTAGATACCCAAAATAAAAAGTAATTGTCTTTATATTTTTCAACCTGCATGTCACTAAAAATTGCTTATAAAGCCTTTGTATGCCGTTAAACCCCCGTTTATAAGCAATAGGTATATGAAAAGTTTCGTCTCAAAGCTTCCCTGAAGTTCAGTTTATCCATATGAGTTTACGCTCACGCTGCTTCTCAACTTTTAAATTACATTACAAAGACATCAGTGACACTCTTTCTGCGAAGAAAGATTTATTGCTTGGAAACTAATTCGCGTAGCAACGCCATCGCTACTTTGTTCAATATTCGCAGTAATTTATTAAGTTAGCTAAACGACTTTTGCTATGATTTTGATATGAAGAAGTGAAATAATACTGCCATTACTGCAATTATTGTCATTATCTTGTGCTCTTTTCATTCGTTTATTTTCTCTTTGACACATGAAACAGATATAGCAATTGCGAGGGACCAGATACAGACCTTTATCTCTCTCTGGTCCCTCGCTATTGCTATATCTGTTTCATGTGGTTCCAACATGGTTTGAGTAAGAGAAGATATAGGTACATGTGAATTGAGTTGATTGGAGAGAATGAAAAAGGAAGAAGTATTGTGTCGAGCCTTCATAATGTGGAAAAATGTCGGAAAGACTTTTTTTGTTTTTTCTCTTTACTTCACCTGATGGTAAGTGATGATGCAGCCGAATATTCGTACTAACTTGGAAGGGATAAGTAAATTTACCCCAACGGGAACGCTAAATTGCTTGGCGGTGCGTCTTTGCTGGTAAGGTGGTAACTAGCCACGGCCGAAGCCTCCCACCAGACCAGATCTGAGCCAATTAAGAAATGATAAAATTCCAAAGTGGCCTGTGGTGGGAATTGAACGCGCGACCTCTCGCTGACTCGACTTGAATCCGTGCGCGCTCCACTGCGCCAGGGAGGTCGTCTAAAAGATGATGAAATTTCGTAAAACAAAGTAAAATTTTTGGTTACACCAGTTAAGTTCGCTTTAGTACTTAAAAACTGTACGCACAGTAAACTATAGTACCCAAAAAATATTGCCCTCTTTCGGCAGTCGAGAAAAAATTAGACATAATAGGAAATCACGAGTCACTCCCCACAGACACAACCCTTTATCAGGGCGCGCCAAATAATTTATGAGCATGAATAATGCAGACAAGTTTCTGGGGCGAAAGAAACTTTACTTTTTTCTACTACTAACAGTGACTATGGGTACACACCATCGACTGTAGTATATCAGATAGACGCCAAAGATTGCATGGTTCCTTGGTCTCTTTGTGTAGACAAAGAGACCAAGGAACATAAAGTTATCAGTATTTCAATATTGGTTAGACAGAGATAGCCTTATTTGCACGTGACGTCACTCGCAAGCCCATCATCGCACGTCACCGTTTGATCACGTACCCAAATCAGAACACTTTTTACTAAATTCATTATGGTTATTTACGTACGTAATTTGTTACGTGGTCGTACAGGTGCCGACAAGCTTCTTGAGCATGAAGTGGCGTAGTGGGGGCAAGTTAGCGCACGCGACTTACCACCAAAAGGATCTAAACTTCGTTTGTGCGCAATCAAGGTCATTTGCCGTGTACATTACTTGATACTTACCTGCGGGGTGATTCTCGTAAATAAAATTAGCATACTACGTATCCATCACCAACTAATTGGTGCCTGCAGTTTTGTTTGTTTTCAAAATATCTTTATTGTCACAAATGAAATAATAACTACAGTCTAATCTCTAGTACTAAGCCTAGGTTAAACAAATATAATATAAGTAAACACTTACAGTTCATGCAGGAAAATAACCTTTTTCAGAACTTATTGGCATAACACTTTCACAACACCACAATAACACTCTTAAACTTAATAATAATATTGTTTACATGTGTAACTTAGATGCAGGATGCAGCCACACATTTATATCACTATTCAATATACCTATTGAGTCAGTTAATTTTCCAAAAAACCATAAAAAACTAATATAAAAATAAATTACCACCAGTAAGCGTGGGTAGGACGCGGAACTAAGCCGAGCGCTCGATGTCAGCATCGTCACTTCGATGCGAGGAAATAGTGATGCGGTAGTCGGTAACGATTGTACTTATCGATGTATGACAAGTTTTTCGACCGGCTATTGCCTATTGCGGAGACAAGCGAATTTGAATGTTTTTTGTTCGAAACAAGGTAGAATTTTTTGGATTGATCCAAAATAAAGGATTTTAATGTTGGAAACTTGATACGATTATGTAATGAGGATAAGTTTGTTCGGAATGGCGTATTATATGCTGATTTTAATGCTTTGTTTTGCACTACTTGTAGCTTTGTGTAGTTTGTATTACACGTACTGCTCCATACTGGACATGCATAAGTAATGCAAGGCCTGACCAAGGCTGTGTATATTTTTAATTTTGTTTTGGGACTTAGGTTAGATTTTCGGTTTATGAGTGGATGAACTGCACTGAGGGCATTGAAACCTTTGACCTTCAAGTTCGCTATATGCTCGCTCCAGTTAAGTTTTTTGTCCAGAGTTACACCAAGGTATTTAACAGAATTAGCCCAAGGAACTTCGTGCCCTAAAATATGTATTTTGCGTTTAGGTGGCTTGCGACTACGTGAGAAGAGTATAGCTTCAGTTTTACTTTCATTTAGCTTTAACTTCCAAGAAGTAAAGTAGGAACCTAATCCTTTAATAGCCCATTGGAGTCTGCTGATAATGATATCAACGTCTTTAGACGACGTGTATGATGCAGTGTCATCCGCATAACATGCTAGACTTGTCCAGGGTTGAATGGGAATATCGTTTACATATATCAGGAATAAGAGGGGGCCAAGGATCGAGCCTTGGGGAACTCCTGCGGGTATGTCTCTCGGGTACGAATGGTTTTCATCAATATGGACACTAAATTTCCGACTTTTGAGGTAAGAGGATACTAGCTTGGTCAAATTGACTGAGAAGCCCTGAGAAAGCATCTTATAGAGAAGGCCTTTATGCCAAACTGTATCAAATGCTTTTTCAAGATCCAGTAGGAGCATGCCAGTAGAGCAACCGAGGTTTAAATTATGTGAAATATGTTCTGCAACTCTAGCTAGTTGCTGAACAGTTGAGTGGTGTTCCCTGAAACCAAATTGTTCATCAATAATTATGGTTTTGGCAGTTCGAGATATTTGCCTATGTATGACCTTTTCAAACAATTTCCCCATGGTTGGTAACAGACTAATTGGCCGGTAGCTAAGTGCTTGGGAAGTATCCTTACCAGGCTTGTGGATAGGTATGACTTTGGCACTTTTCCATACATCAGGGAAATAGGACATGCGCAGACATGCATTAAAAATTTTTGTGAGGAGAACTACTGCCTTTTGGGGTAGGTTGCGAAGGAGATAATTATTAACTCCATCTTCACCCGGTGCTTTCCTTAATTTGAGACGGCTAAGGTATTTTCGAAGTTCATGCGGTTTTACATAATAAGTCACTCTCTCAAGTTCATCAGTATCAAGCGATTCGACCATTTCATTTACCACAGCATCCATGTTACTGCACCAATTTGATGTAAGTTGCATATTCTGCTGAAATGTATCGGCAAGTATCTCGGCTTGTTGCTTGGTATCAGTTATGATATTATTATTGTGTTTTAAAGGAGGAATCCTACGTGACTTAGTTTTGTGTAATCGCACAAGGTTCCAGAGATCATCACTAGATCTATCGGCTTTTGCCAATCTATTTGTCCATATTTTGTCATTATGACGAATAATTAATTTATTTATAGTAATTTGCATGAGGCTAACTTGAGCTCGTATGGTCTTCTTACTTGCAGTATTCGTATCAGCATGTTGTTTTCTGCGAAGTCTATTTTTCTTCTTTATTAACCGTTTATTACTACGAGGGAAGGGTATCGTTGATTCGAGGGTTATTTTAGATGGTATTGCAATATCTTTAGCTTGATGTAGTAATTCAGTTAGTTTATTTATGCTTCGTTCAATTTCGATTGTGTTTGTTACCGTATATGAGGAGATATTTAAATTGCTATTTATATGATGGCGATATAAGTTCCAATCAGCTTTTCCGTATAGGAATTGCCGTTTATTAACCCGTTCAAAAGATGCAGCTATTTCAAAGGAAACTGGTAGGTGATTTGAGGACAAGGCAGTTATGGCTATGGGTGTTGTTATATCAGCAATATTCTTTGAGATGATGAGGTCTGGTAACGTAGGTGTGAAATCCGTTTGGTAGTGCATTAATGTTGGGGTTAAGGGGGCATGAATATTGTAATCATTTTGAAATAGGTAGTTAAACAAGACATTTCCTCGATTATTATTTACTTTACCGTACCAAGATGTATGACGGGCGTTGAAATCTCCCATTATTATCACTTTCTCATCCAACTTGAACAAGCAGTCTAGATCATTACTTGTAAGTGGAAGATTCGGGGATTGGTATATTGATACAACGGTGAATTTAGATTTTGCCGTTAACCTCAACTGGATGGCGACAGCCTCGAGATGTTCCGTTAAAGGGACATGCATTTGTATATGCTCGATATTAGCTTTAACAAGGACTGCGACTCCTTGACCACGTCCAGAGAGATGCTTATCCTGGCGATAACATTTATAATTAGGTAAATTAAAGTCAGTCTGAGAAGTAAGTCCGCTCTCGCAAATGGCAATAACGTCATAGTCTCGCTCATTTACAAAATCTAGTAGTTCCGCGCGCTTACCACGTACGCCATCGGCGTTCCATAACATTAGTCTTAGATTTGAACAACTAAACGTAACGACCTAGGTGAGATAACACTAAGTACACTTTATCAATGATTGATGAACTATTTGAAAATTGAGCCTTAACTGCTTTAATTGCTCTCAATATTTGTAAAATTTCCAAGGTATCCTTATCTTCAATTATTGGTGTCGGTAGTGGCTCACATCCTGCATGCCTTATATCTGATGTCTCGTTGTTTCTTGTAGCCTTGAAATCTTGCGCCCAAGGTTGCTTCTCGCTTGTCAGCCCATGATTAGTCTTCGGCAAGGGATCTGTTTGTCTCAGAGGTGGAAAATTATGCGAGCTTAGTTTATCGTGCGATATTACTTGTTGAGTGATGCGTTCTCTTAATTTCCTTAAATATTTTTGTCGTTCTACACATTTGCTGTAGTTAGCAGGATGATCTAGCCCACAGTTGCAGCATGTGGCCTTTTCTTCAGGATTTGTTCTAGGACAATCTTTAGTGCTATGGTTTTCGGTGCATTTGACACACCTAGCTGGCATGTTGCAATTTCGTGACGCGTGCCCGAAAGCCTGGCATCGAAAACATTGTGTCCCCAGTGTTGACGATTTTCGGTATTTTCTGATGTCAACAACACAGTTGCACAAGTATTTTATTTGTCGGAATTTATTAATATCACTTCCAGCGGGCAATTGAACCAAGTATGGAGGACATATGCTCGGTTTATTTTTGTTTACCTTCATTTTGGTAACGGTTATGTCTTTAAAACCCATGGCATTGAGTTCTTTTGGAAGTTCTTCTTCAGCATATGCTGGTAAACCCAAAATCACAACTTTGTAGTATTTCTCATCCTTGCGAGTGAATGTATGAAATAATGCACCCTCACTAACAAGACCTTGCTTGATTAATTGATGACTTTTGGACGTGTTGCAGAGTACAGCTACTTTGCTGCCGCTTCTATACTGAAGAACAAATGATTTATCGTATTTACTAATCAGATCTTTGATAGTAGCATGTGTCCAATCCTGCTTCATTGCGAGTATTATAGGTGGAATACGACTAGTCTTCTTGATGGAGGTAGCTTCCCTATAGGCAATAGCTTCAGGATCAAGATTTTCATCAGTTTGTAAGGCACTGAATCGGTTTTCTGTCGCTACTTTTCTTGTGGCAGGCATATATTGTCTGGTCGCTGTCTTCTTTGGTAGACTGAATTTCTGTTCATCAGCAGGTCTTTTTCTTGACTCAAGGTCATCATTGCTCGTCGGCGGTTTGAGCAAATATTTATCCATTATCGATAATTTTATCGATAACGATTATATCCATCACTATTAACTTTTTTGAGGGTAGGTCCCACAAAACGTCGTGATACGCGATAAAACGAGTTAGTACGTGCGATTGGCTCGGAAAGTGAGACGAAACTGAACTGAACCAACCAGTGAAAAAAGAAGACAAAAGGATGGGAGGTTTTGAGACCATCATGTTTTTGTGTTTAGGCTTAACGGCAGGTACACGGTAACATTGGAGTTGGAGGGGTTTTAGCCGGTAAGAGCCTGGCACAGAGCACTACCGATAAGGTGTCCATGAGGATATCCCCTCCGAAGGAAATAAAAAACAATCAGTGCCTACGCGGCTCGACCGATGCAAGCATTAACCAATCAGTGCCCTCGATGTAACTTCGTCGATGTGGAAAAAAAATCGCAGAATTACACAGCAGCTATGACATTCTCGTAACGTTTTCATACACTCAGTGATGTGATACAAGAAAAAGAAAAAAATATTTACACTGAAATGAACTTTACATCTATTGGCTTAGAGAGTAAAATTGAATGTATTTCATCATAGGAAATACAATGCTCAATTTTGACTCACTTAAGTAATTTCAATTTTGGAACTGTCGACCAATATGGCGTTTTGAACTACATTCAATTTTACGCTCTATGTCAATTGTATTAAAATTAATTTTTCAGTTTTCACAAAAAATGTTGTGAAGTCAATATCGTCTGCTTATGTACGTAAATATCATCACCATTTTAAACATACGAAATGTAGCCGACACGTAACGTGAATAGCCCCCCTGGGCTTAAATTTGGTATCGTTGGGAGTCTAGTGGATTAGTAATCCAGTACACGCCCACAACTTCGTCAGTGAAACAGAGAATGTAAATTACTTCCAACCCTTTGTTAGCTCTTCTTTCCTCTTCGCTGCTGTGGCGAAATACTAAAATACTGATTAAGGTCTATTCAGACATATCACAACCAAACCACAAAGCAGCGATGAGAGATGGTTACGTATGGCTAATGTCGCTGTAGCCGCCTTATTGCAGTTGCGTTGTAGTAACTGGATCGTCGAATTTCGCGCAGATTATCCCATGCTATAAGAATGTTCAAGGTGGTTGCGGTGTAGTTCATATCACCCAAATGGTTGTGTTCAACGAAAAAATGCGGTCATTGTGAATTAAACCAATTAACTATTTTTTTTAAACTAGTGGATACTCGTATATATACTCGTACTCGTTTTTCACTAATCCCACGCAACAATTTGCCATTCCTATTTTTCCAAGGTGAAATGTACACTATATTTATTCCATTATCATTTAAAATTTCAGCCAAAACGGATCAGTAGTTGCAGCATGAAGGAGTAATAGATATACAAACAAACTTTATAATATTAATATGAAGTGCCCGACCATGCGTTCTTTTGTGGTGTGGTTGTGGTTGTGGATTGTTTATGGTACGTGTAAATAGATCCTGAGGTTACAAAAATCGGTTATTTCTACTGTGTTGTAGTATGTCAAAAAGGGGTATACCCTTTATGTTTACAATGCAATATCTAACGCATACCCCTTCGTCAAGGGAAAAAAGGAATTACAGGATTCACTTTCTTATTCAGTAATATATTTCGCAGATACAGAAATAATTATCTAAAGGGAGCACGCCAAAGTGGGAACAGAGGGTTAGTATAGGTTTTTGTACGAATTTCGAGTCGAGTCGCATTGCACAAACGAATCGAATTCCTCCATACATTTACAGCCAACGCCATCTATGAACAGTCGCTGACATGTGGCTGTCAATAGATGGCGTTGGCTGTAAATGTATGGATGAATTCGATTCGATCGTGCGATGCGAGTCGACTCGAAATTCGAACAAAAATCTGTACTAAGCCTACAGGACTCGGTTTTTACCATTTTGTTGCGGAACCCTAGAAATCCCGATAAAGGAAAACAGCGAGTTCTTATTCATTCGCGTTCGAGTTTTCTTTGCATTATTCATGCTCATAAATTCTAGCTTCGATGCCGACGGTGTTTCCTCGTACCCAATTGTGTCTTGTATTGGATAGGTTGTCGAAAATCGCTCTGTTTGTATCGCAGCCTTAGCCATATGACTTATCTACTTTCGTCATAGAAAACTATCGATCGCTTATTCCATAGCTTACTGAAAAGAAAGTAAAAAAAACAGTGACATTCCAGCGGGGCTAGACAAAGTAACAGTCGTTCATCGTTAACGATAATAAATAAAAATGTATGGATAAACCATGTGAAGAATGAAAATAAAATAAAAATAAATAAATAATAAATGAAAGCAGAATCTACTTTATGGTTAGCGTTGTTCACAGTCGACTGTCAATTGTCATGTGAAGTACGCTAAAGTTATCTACAAGGTCTTCGAGAACGCCAGGGAGCGTTCAAATTGTCGTAGTCGATTTTCAAACACAGCGTGTTTGCCTCTATTCGGTCACGTGGTTTTTCTACAGTCACTTGTTTTGTCCATACATTTTTGTCTACTGTCGTTAACAACAAACGACTGTTACTTTGTCTAGCCCCGCAGGAGTGCTGACAGAAGTGAAAACTGACAATATCAAAATACCACACTACAGAGGTGTCGGTAACGGTAACAATGTCGCGAGTTCAATGGTTTTTTCCCATCAAACAAAATGTCCAACACCTCTAAAGAAGTTTATACTCCAAAAAATGTATGAGATATACCTATAATATAATCGCGTATAATAAAATTCTCTCGCTTTTCTTTGTTACCAAACTCCTCCGAAACGGCTGGACCGATTGATATGAAATTTTCAGTGTATATTCTCTAGATCCGGGAGCAGGTTGTTATCTATATTTTATGTCACTCAGTGTGAAAAAAGAATATATGGCAAAACAACGTTTGCCGGGTCAGCTAGTCTCGTATAATATAATGTCATGATCATTCTCATACTTTTTTTTAATTTCGTTTCAAGTACCTAGTTATGGAATGAGCGATCGATATGTTTCTATCACGATTGTAGATAAGTCACATAGCTAAGGGCGCAGAGGTGATCAAGGTGTGTTCATTAATATTACTGAATACTAATGCTGTGTGATGTGGGTGGATTACATGTCTAGTAAATTAGGATTTGTATGAGGATTTAATTATGTATTCTGTACGTAAGGCCCATTTACGGGCTAAATGGTCATTAAAGTGATTTTAGTGACATCCATGTTGAAAACTATAAAGGAAATGTTTTCAAATTTAATCGTCTTCTTTCCAAAAGTTGCCTCCAAATCTCAATTTTTAGGGTTCTGTAGCCAAATCGCAAAAAACGGAAACCTTATAGATTCGTCTGTCTGTCTGTCCGTCCGTATGTCACAACCACTTTTTTTTACTTAATTTACCGGGCGCAGAACAAGTAACAACCTAACATACTCTCTGAGGCACGGGGTGAAACACCCCGTGTTTCCAATTTCCAAGGTCCGGGCTCCTTCTAAGAATTTCCAGACAGAAAACCCCAACTTTATATTTTATTATCCCGACCCGACATCGAACCTAGGACCACGAGAACAACAGTCGAACGTGCTCACCACTGAACCAACGAGACAGTTATTACTCGTAATAGCTCTCAGAACTAACATGTGATAAACTCTAAAGTCTAGATAAAACTAGATGCTTCAAATTCCAAGCTGTCATTTCATGGAGTAATAAAACCATACAAAACACATTCCCCGCATTCCTCGAGCAAAGCGGTTCATAAAGTCGTAAAGACGCTCCTATAGTCGTATGCCGGAATGCCTTAAACCATTGACCACATACCAAATAGACGACAAAGAGATGCTTAACTTAGACGCTATAATTGCTTGTCAATGTCAATTCAACCTGGCGCGACTGTCGTCAAACGCAATAACGTCTTGAACTCGGGTCAGTAAGAAAATTAAAGACTTTCTTTTTCATTTTTATTTTTATAAGGGGGGGGTTCTCTTTGTTTTGGTGTCTGATTGGCCTTCATACTAATTACGAACGTGGATGTGTACCAACAACGCACAGTTAGGTGAAAAACAATTCGAAAATGTTTAAAAAGGCGTTTAAATACAACTCTGCGACACAAATTGCTGAAAAAGCTGGCGAGCTTGCTTAGTTTTGCGGATTTTTCCATACGTTTCCACAGCCACGATAGCTTATAGTAGTGTTATTATCTCGCTGCAGACTCGGTCATAAATCAATCAAAATTCGCTTTTGTTGTTCTGCAGTAATGCACAACTCAACAAAGAACAACAAAAGCGAAACACTCGAATGATTTATGAGCGAGTCTGCAGCGAGATGAGTACACAATGTGGTACTTGCTGCTGCTTGCTGTAGAGGTATGCACAAATCCGTTCCGTTTCTTCGAAGCGATTCGACCTGAAAGTCGTACAAAAACCTGTAATAACCCTACGGACTTGTAAGGAGTCTACCAAGTGTAATACGGTCCATGTCTTAAACTCATCGTCTCATCTCATCCCCTGCTGTTATCCTAAATGTGTTAATGTAATCAAGCGGACCCCGCTACATCGCTTCATCCGAGGAACACTGGCCATTACAGAGATTGGAACTCCTAAACTCACTGGATAATAAGCAGTGAAGGCTGCTTCCTAGGCGTTTGTCACATGTTCGAACCCCAGATATAGAAACTAGGTGACAAAGTGCGTGTTTGTAGACTTAATACCCAATCCTCTATGATAAGAGGTGAAAATCTAAATCTAGTAGGAGAGACAATTTTTTTTCGTATATAGATATTTCAATCCACGATGACGCGCCCTACTCTTGTCAAACTCCATACGAATCGAATGAAATATAATGACAGAGTGGGCTGCGATTTCTATACGTATAACGAGTAGATAGGGGATGTAGTGAAATTATAAAAAACTGTTTTTTAAATCTCGTATAAGGTATAGGCATAAATTATGTTTATTCAACAGAATTATTGATGAATTCAGATTGATGATAAAGCAAAAAAGATTGATATACCGATTCCATTAGATCATAGATAAACTAAAAATATTTCAGAGAAAAGTAAAAACCTCGACACACTTACAACACGAGACGCGATCGCGAAATAAAATTATGATGAAAATAGAATATGACAGACATTCTTATAATTTTTATATATGTATAATAGCATGGGAGCACGTTGTGTGCATCAGCATATTTTATAAGTAGCATCCGTGCCCTACGTGATTGCAGATTGTATAAACACATAGTTTTAAGATGGTATATAAGGTCTGTAAATAATTAAGTTATTATGCCACTGCAATATAGACATTGTACCGTTTGTCCGTGTTTATTTCATCACCACTCCCATATACGCAACAACCGTCAAAAACGTAAACCGCAACTGTGTAGAAATTATGTAGAAGCTGTAGGAGTTAGGAGTATAAAGTCGTAGTACTAACTTGAATAAAAGAGTGAGCAAGTTATATCTTTCATCCAGAATTCGGTCCTCTGAAATAAAAATAAAGACGAGTTCGTGACAAATCCACGAAAAATGGTTTAATGTAATATTTTACTTTATTTTATCACTAAGTAGTACAAGACCAGGCTTAGACTCCATACAATTTTACAGACACATAAGGACAAAACATAGTATAACTATTCCACGTTTATTTTTAAGGATGTGTGAATATAATACACATGTATTCATTTATTCGTTCATTTATCTCGTTACCTGTCCATTATTTGAGTGTCAATATTAGGCTAATAATGTCAATATATTTACAAAACAAATAACCGAACCCCTTATAAATTGCAAACTTAGCGTTTTTGAACGAGCGATTAACATGGATCGAGAGTGTAGCGTGTAACAAGTTTGCCTCCACCTTATCAGTATAATATCGGCAACATTTAGCGTATCATGCTGTTATCCTGGTATCCCAATGTGCTAATGTAATCAACCCACAACCTCTCGTGGCGTTATCCGACCAATCAGGGAGCGGTAAAGGAATTGAGGCATGCTAAACCTCACTACTAACATACTGTACATGTCAGTTTGTTTATTTGTGTTAGTAGATTGTTGGATACTCCAGCGGAACCCTAAAACTTATTAACAAGCTCTTGCATTATTTATGACGTGATGATACTCCAAAGTTTGAACCAATCAAACCGAAAGATCCGACCTATACATGCATAGATACGAATGGCGTAGTGGTAGCGAACCTGCCGTCTGCGCTGGAGGTCGTCGGTTCGATTCCCAATACTGGTAAATGTTTGTGTGATGAGCATGAATGTTTTCTAGTGTCTGGGTGTGTTTCGATATGTTATATTTATGTACTAGTATGTATGTATGTATATTTATCAGTACCCATAACACAAGCTATCGCTTACTTTGGGTCTAGATTGCGATGTGTAAAATGTCCCAATATTTATATTTATATTTAATGTACAAAATTCTCGTATCACAGTGTTTGTAACGAAATCCCTTTGAAACAGCTTGACCGATTTTTAAGATTTTTTTTGTGTACATTCAGTAGGTCTGAAAATGGGTTTTGTAAGCTTACAAAACCTATTCTCATGGGCTGATTACATTAAACCTATTTCATACCCGTAAACGATTTATTTCACGGTGGTTTAAATAGTGTCCGCCAATTTATTGTAAAAAACTATTTTGAATCTATTTCTTTAGTCCCTTCTTGATAACTTAACTTTTACTACTACCACTTCCACTAAATTCTTCTACTAACCTACTAACTTCTACCACGTGTACTCAAACTCCTTCTATTTTGCCTTTACCCACTTGTGAAAACTTGTCATTAGCTTTAAGATGTAAGACTAATCTGTAAAATTTAGCTGTAAGTTTTCCAAATAAAATAAAATAAAATAAATGGCAAAACAACATTTGCCCGGTCAGAAAGTGATATTATCCAATTATTATTATGAGCCAATTAATAATAAATTTTTAATTGGCTGACCCGCATCAACGACTTCACGCGCAACGGGTGAAATATCGCTTACTCGCGGAAAAGTCCCAGGGGAAAAAGAAGAAGAAGAAGAACATCATCGGCTACATCGTCACTTGACATCAAGTATCTAACCTGCAGTTAAATACTAACTCCTAGTGTATAAAGAAGAAGTGTGTTTTCGTAGATGTCGGTAACGAGTCAGAATGCGACTCTATGTGCACCTTTTGCCTCGGTAAATCACATAAGGCCCCGTTTCCACCAAAGCGGAGATGTGTTTGAGTAACCAATCAGATTTCGTATTTTCAACGTCTCCTCTCCCCTCAGTTTTGGAGATGTTAAAATGACGAAATCTGACTGGTTAGACAGCTCCACTCCGCTTTGTTGGAAACAGGGCCTAAAACCCTGAGCGGACTCCGCCGGGACGCCACAGTGGCGTGGCATGCGAATAGCCATCCTGTGGCGTTTAGTGGTTATTGTGGCCTGGCCAGCGAGTTCCAAATACCTACCCAATAACATATCTGCGTAAAAGCATTCCCAACGAAAAAAATATTAAGAATTATTTATAGTGTATCTAAATTATCGCTACCAACGGGACTTGAACCCGTATCCACCAGCTATCGCGGCTGGGTGCTCTGCCAATTGAGCTATGGGAGCAACTACCGCTGACACGATAATTTCGATACACATTGTTTTCAGTCATGCAGACTGCGGAGTCCTCTATTGGAAAACTACGGTTTCAATCCAATCTCAAAGGCCCATATTTCGAATGGAGCTAGCTTGTAAAAATGGCACGGTGGTCTTCTCTCGTTCTCGCTAATTTTGATACATTATAAATAATTTATAAAATACCTAGTTTGAGAAACACTGTAACAAAAATATAAATTAGTAAAAAATATTATTGGCAGAATAATACAAACCGGCCAAACCTGAGATCTGAATCAGGGACCAAATACCAGACAAAAGACGCAGTCCGCTAGATACATCTGTGGTTAATTACGTAATTTCCGCACATTTCCCGACGAAATTAAAATGGCCATTCGAAGAAACGTGCTGGGTTATTATCGTAAAGCTTGTGATGCACTAAGAGTACTTCTATAATTTTAACAAATTGATTTGTGTTCTAAAGTGTTGATAAGTGAGGTGGTGTGGTGATAGGTGTGTTGAGGATTATGATGCACTAAGAGTGCTTCTATAATTTTAACAAACTGATTAGTGTTCTAAAGTGTTGATAGGTGTGGTGGTGTGGTGATAGGTGTGTTGGGGATTATGATCACTAAGAGTGGTTCTTTAATTTTAACAAACTGATTAGTATTCTAAAGTGTTGATAGAAGGTGTGATGGTGTGGTGATAAGTGTGTTGAGGATTATGATGCACTAAGAGTGCTTCTATAAGTTTAACAAACTGATTAGTGTTCTAAAGTGTTGATAGGTGTGGTGGTGTTGTGATAGATGTGTTGAGGATTATGATGCACTAAGAGTGCTTCTATAATTTTAACAAATTGATTTGTGTTCTAAAGTGTTGATAAGTGAGGTGGTGTGGTGATAGGTGTGTTGAGGATTATGATGCACTAAGAGTGCTTCTATAATTTTAACAAACTGATTAGTGTTCTAAAGTGTTGATAGGTGTGGTGGTGTGGTGATAGGTGTGTTGGGGATTATGATCACTAAGAGTGGTTCTTTAATTTTAACAAACTGATTAGTATTCTAAAGTGTTGATAGAAGGTGTGATGGTGTGGTGATAAGTGTGTTGAGGATTATGATGCACTAAGAGTGCTTCTATAAGTTTAACAAACTGATTAGTGTTCTAAAGTGTTGATAGGTGTGGTGGTGTTGTGATAGATGTGTTGAGGATTATGATGCACTAAGAGTGCTTCTATAATTTTAACAAACTGATTTGTGTTCTAAAGTATTGATAGAAGGTGTGATGGTGTGGTGATAAGTGTGTTGAGGATTATGATGCACTAAGAGTGCTTCTATAATTTTAACAAACTGATTAGTGTTCTAAAGTGTTGATAGGTGTGTGGTGGTGTGGTGATAGGTGTCTGACTTTTTGTCAGTAAGTACAAGAATGCAGTAGAATCTTATTATTATTGGCTATTGGCTAAGATAGCGGTTATTATGTTTATTCGCCCTAGTGTCACAATAGCACAATTTTCGGTAATATTTAAAGCCGCTTGGTCTGTACACACCTTCCGAGATTCTGCAAGATGGTGGATTTGAATGTAGCTACTTAAATGTTAAGGAGAGCTGTTGAATATGTAGATTTTCATGTTCCCCGAAATAGGGTTGCTTAAACACTGGATCGACATTATTTTTAAATGAAACCAAAGGCGAAACCGTTTCGTTTTTGACCGAGATTTTGTAATTCGTATACTCTCAGCCATGAGACTTATCTACAAGCGTCATAGAAACCTGTCGATGGCTCATTAAATAATTACATGCACGTTTCGCCCCTACACCGGGACATCCTCAGAAGATGTTAACTTCACAATGCGAAATTGTAGAGGTGCGTCGAAGAAAGTGTTGGAAATTGTGTGTGGGCAGTGTTCTGCATATTGTACCATACAGAATCTTTTCAAGTAGCGGATTATAGCAAAACTAATTAATCTGTCCTGCTAATTACGGATTTCCGCAAAATAGCACCTGCTTCGATTCAATACTCTGAAACGGCCAACGTTTGTTATGAAATTTTCTGTGTATGTTCGGTAGGTAGAGAGTAAGTTGTAAGCTATTTTTTATACCCCTAGTGGCTAAACAGCGTTTACTGGGTCAGCTAGTCTGCTTTCTAAAGTTCTCGTGCCCATTTTTTTTTAATCAACTTTCAATGAAATTTCAAAAATTCAGAGAATAATAACTACAGTTATTCAGCCAGTCAGCCATGCATCTTTTTCATTATACAGATTATTATAATTTTGTACAGCGTATGTTTCGATTAATATTTTCATTAATTTGAAATGTTTTCCGACATAAATTGGTGACCGATTTTTCGGAGTTATACAAACCTAATCAGCATGTTAATAATAATAAATTTTTAGTATACAGTGGTTTAAAGTGTATAATTATTTTGGGTTTAAAATGTTTACCTATTAAAAGTTTGCTTATTCAAAGTGAATGGATCGGATCCCAATAGAGGTTTAATTAATGCCTACCTGAAAGAGAGTTATTATAATTATTAATTTTCGAAATCATTTACAGCCTGGGCAATACTTTGGCTCAAATTCAGTAAAATCTATAGATCAAACGATTTGTATTGAATTAGAAACTCGATAACTGATAGGTATCTCAATTGTTGCCTAGGATACATATAATATTAATAATGAAATACTTTTCTCAAGCATGATTGGTTTGTGGTTAAAGAACTTTATTATTCTCAAAAGAAATTATATACATTTCACTTAATGAGAAATATTAACACAAAATACAAATGTGGTAATATTAAATGACAGCGATAGCAACATAGTCAGTGGAATTAGCGGTACATATTAAAAAAATGCAAAGCAGGGTAGGCATAACAAAATATGTTCAGTGTTCGTTCATACAATAGCTGCTCGCCAGGGACGGACTCAAATGTTATCAATTACAAAAGTTTTTAATTTTTTCTTAAAAATGTTAAATTTATCTATTGTTTTGATACTATTAGGTAATTTATTGTACATAAGTGCTCCTTCAAAAGTTATGTTCTTATTACCGTAATATGCGGTTCGTGGTTTGTTTATTATAATGTTGTGAGCACTACGTAGTCGGGATCCATGCTCCATTTTCGTCATAAAGTTAAGATGTGACTGAATTTTTCCCGATTTGATTTTCTTAATTAAAATACAAGTATTGTAGTAATATGTCTGTTGAAGGTTCATTAATTTTGTTTCAGAGTAGACAAGTTTAGTTGGCATTAGAAAATCAAAGTTAAATAACATTTTTACAATTCTATTTTGAACGGTTTGAACGCACTGAAGATTGGTTTTGGCAGCACTGCCCCATACTTCTATGAGGTAGTCAAGGTGGGGTTTAACGAGCGAGTAATAAATGGTTTGAGCCATTGATTTAACATAGCGTATTTCGTCATTGGTTTGAGCATTATTTTGACATCCTTCTTCGAGATAAATCGAAATCGCTGTACCTGTCAAGCAGCGGCCGGCAAAAATTTGTACGAAATATCTGTCGTGGTTTAGCAGCCAAAAAATTACATACTAAACTCATATCTGTCGTGTCATATAAACATCATCTTTCACTTTGATACATGGCAACTCTTGGACGATCTAACCTATGGCAACCAAAGATTTTACAATTAACAAAGGTTTTATTTATATGTATTTCAAACTGACTTTACACATTGAAAACTGTTTATTGAAAAAATATGTGAAAAAATTATAGTTGTTCGTTGTTCATGCTTGATTTTGAAAATGTCTGCCTAGGTACTACTTACATTTTAGTTTAAATTTCCGTGGATTGCTTGAGAAAAGCACTATACAAGCCACAACTAGCTATATTATGTACAGATTGTACACGCATTCAAAAAGTGACTGAATAAGTATTAACTGATCTACAGGCTAGCGTACAGAGATGGCATTACGTACAATGATTCAAAGCTTGTCAGTATAAACTTATTCTTTGGTCTGTTATTCAACGGACAAAATTAGAAAATAGGAAACCGCGCGACCGTCCGCTATTAAAATAAATTGGGATTGGTAACGGACAATAGTACAATGAAGTAAAGCAATTTTTCTTAAAGCAAGGTCCACACGATTCTTACAACTTGTTTACTATAGAAAGAAAATTGTGTATTCTTACGCAATAAATGGCAATAAATCCCGCGTTATTTGGTCGTTAGGACGCAGATGTGTATCGAACGGCACTGGACAATGGTAACGGATATCTATGATTAAACAGTCCGAGAATTATGTGTGCATGTAAATTGACGTAAACAAGGCTAGCTATACTTGTTTATACAATTTGTTATCATAACAAAATCAAATCAACTATCAGTTAACTGGGCAGGCTTTTTGAAGTTAATTTTTTTTTTCGGTTTTTTTTGCAGGCGAAAGAAAATTATTTTCTTCTGTCATGAAAATCCCATCATAAAGAGGATCCCATCATATGGTTAACATTTTATTCTTTTATGTGTAACCAGCACATTAAAAAAATAATTATAGCAGCAAAATCTCAACATTTGCTAGAGGTTTTCTTTATAAAAGCGTCTTGGTAATGTATGAAAATAGATGAAGGAATTTTGAAATAGCGCTCGAAAATGACCGCTTTCCTCATGAATAGTTCCAACATAATTTCAGCCAGCCATAATATCGCCCGGGACTGGACTGCACATTTCAATGCACAATTTAAACTATTTAAGCGAGTTTTCTGAATAAATTAATAATTCTCCCCAGTAGCTATTAAGGTCGTAGACGGTTTTTATTTCTGTCTTTCTCAAATAAAATTGGTGGGAGCGACAGGTAGCATTGCGGGAGAAAATTTTGATAAAACGATGTTTTATCAAATAACTAAAGAAGCTTAGGTAATTATTGAAGATCAAATTTTTAAATACATCAATTATTTACCGATAAAAAAAAATAAGAATTTTGGGACAACTTTTGGGAAAACTCTCTATCTAGAGTTTTTATTTGCAATAGTGTTTCTGCTTCTGAGCGAATCTAGAAAATACATGGCGTTTAAATATGAAAGCATTTGTCTTTGTAATTTTAAGTAAATATCGCTTAAATAACTGTTTAGCACGTTAAAATAACGTTTTCCCAACTCCATAATTTACGTTCTCTTTCTATAATAGCACAAATATTGCTAACTCCATTCCCGCACCGCATCTCATTTCCTTTCTTTAAGTGGGTATTTGAATTAGCAATCTCAATTTTCTGAACATTATTGCAAACTTTGAAATTACGAAGTTCCAACTCCGTCTGAAGTTAGATCAAAGGGATGAGAAAATTTTCTCTATCGATGAATTTCCCAGAATGTAACAGCTTCAATCGCGTAACCCATTTTACCCTCTTAAATGTTGAATTTTCAACGATGCTTTACACACTTTTAAGAATATGGAATGGAACCAGGCGTTATTTTGCGGAAATCCATAATTAGCAGGACAGGTTAATTTGTTTTGCTATAATCCGCTACTTGAAAAAATCTGTATGGTACTAGAATGCGAAATCGTAGAGATCTACGATTTCGCATTGTGAAGCAACATCTCCTGAGGATATCCCGGTGTCGGGACGAAACGTGCGTCGAAGAAAGTGTTGGAAAATTGTGTGTGGTGTTTCCTGTGGGCAGTATTCCTGAATAATGTACCATATCTACAGAATTTTTTCAAGTGGCGGATTATAGCAAAATAATCTGTCCTACTTTTAAGAATATTATGGAAACCTTCAGGCACATAGACTTGCGCCTGAAAGTTTCCGATTTTTATACCGCTACTAACCAATGATCTCTTCTAAACTAGAACGCTAGATCAAACATTCTATACAATTGACAGTTAATTTTTTGTGCCGATTTGAAGCGCCCCCCTCGACGGTCCACGGTACTAAATTGACATTTGTTGCTAGTGACCGTCGTTTTGAATGTCATTTTATTTTAGTTCCATGGACGCTCACACCAGGTTACATAACAATCAGCGCCAAAATGGCAAAAATCAAGTGTCTTCATTTTTACGTTGACAGCCTGAGTTCCATATAAAATCAGTGAAACTATAGTAGTTATTATTGTTGTTGTAGTCGTATGTTATTATCTCGCTGCAGACTAGGTCATAAATCATCGAATGCTTTATGACCTAGTCTGCAGCGAGATAATAACACTACTATAATAGTATAAGGGCTAATTAAGTATTAAGCAATACCACACCGAATAAAGAGAATTTAGACAAAATATGTGCCTTAGAAATCCATATCATCAAGTAGGATGTTAGAGTCTGAACTACCAGGCTAACATATATGCAAGGGTGTTAAATCAAATCAAGAGCGTAACTGCAATGTGTATGTGTGTATTGCGTATGCTTATTGCGCCGTAACTCATTACCGTATCAATACCCCGGTGAGTTATAGACGGCAATATCTACGCATCGTGATCTATTACGTACATGATACAATGATTTGATAGTTATGCTAATCTTAGATCCACCTTAGATCTAATCTCATGTATTGCGTGGTGATTGCTTAATGTATTCATTTAGGTACAGAATTATTTTATCTCACACAAAGGAGTTTGGGCTATGACCTTATTTATCGTATAGTTACGACTAAAAGCTATATTGTACTAATGCCAAACTTTAGACCCATTAATTCAGACGTTTATGCTTTTGCTTTTACAATATTTATACTAGCTGACCCGGCAAACGTTGTTTTGCCATTAGTTATATTTTTAAAAAAAATGCGTAGGAGCTGTTCTCAGACCTACCAAACGTACACAGAAAATTTCATGACAATCGGTCGAGCCGTTTCGGAGGAGTTTGGTAATAAACATGTGACACGAGAATTTGATATAGGTACTATAGTAGTGTTATTATCTCGCTGCAGACTCGGTCATAAATCATTCGAGTGTTTCGCTTTTGTTCTTCTGCAGTAATGCACAACTCAACAAAGAACAACAAAAGCGAAACACTCGAATGATTTATGACCGAGTCTGCAGCGAGATAAAAACACTACTATGGAAAAATATGGTATTCAGTTAAAAAATAATTAATATGCAAGTAGGTATAGTTGTTCAGTTCTTAAGCTTAAGAACCGTCAGTATGTATTGCTACGCTTATTGTAGGTGTACTAACTGCTAATCCACAAACACGGATTTAATCTGATGAAATGAAGTGAAATTAGATGAAAGGGAAACCAAACGAAATGAAATCCGTTAATTCATTTCATTAAATCTCTGTGGAGGATTGTAACGGTAGCCAAAATTAGATTATCGTCACAATATTATCGCAAGTAAATATGTATTTTTGTTATTATTTCTTGCCACTAGTAAGTAATAAACCGATGTGGCTCAAATTAGGAAAAGAAGTTAATAATAATAAATAAATAAAAAGGTATATACGGGACATTTTACACATCGCAATCTAGCCCTAAAGTAAGCGATAGCTTGTGTTATGGGTACTAGATAACTGATACACATACATAAAATATATTGAAAAACATGCTCCCCGACACTGGAAAACATTCATGCTCATCACACAAACATTTACCAGTAGTCGGAATCGAACCCACGACCTCCGGCGCAGACAGCAGGTTCGCTACCACTACGCCATTCGGTCGTCAAAGTTGATTGTAACTTGGATTAACACATAGACTACTTTTTATCTCAGAGAAATACAAGACGCGGGATTTGCGAAAATTCGTATATCACATGAGTTGTACGAAAAGGCTAGATATTCATACACATAACAATTTAGTAAGCTCGAACTACGAAGCTTAATTTGCTCAAACTTGCTATCACTTCGGGCTAACTTGAACTTAACGTGTACTCTGCTGATTAGGAATTGAGGACTTTGGATAGTTCGAGATAACGAGGTATATAACTTTACCACATGGTAGACTTACCTTAAAAAGCATAACTAAGTAAGGCGTACGCTTTTTAGCCCTCGACACGAAGTGAGGTGTGTTATAATTTTGACGTCGATGTATGTTTGTGTTTGTGTGTGGCATCGTAGCTCTCAATGGGATGGACCGATTTCGATGCGGTTTGTTTTCATTTGAGTGCAGTTTCCTTGCGGTGGCTCTAAACTATGATTGGTTATAAATGTTTCAGCAATGTAATCAGCTTTGTTCCAAAATGATTTAAGGCGTTTTTGGCGTATACCCGTTAAAATGACAAGCGTAGGGTTTTTAATTTTTTTTAATAGAAGTGGTAAACCCGTGTCCCTTCAAAGTGGTTGGGAGTTTGACTTTATCAAGTTACGGGTATAATATGCGTATGACTTGAAGAAAATTCTAAAATACAGTCTGTCCACATTTTGTTCACAAACTAAAAGTCATATTCGACTTGTTTTATAGTACTGGATAAAGGTTCTATCGACTTTGAAAACAATGTAAGTTCCGTTCTTATCGAATAATTCATTAACGTACCCCTAAGTGAGATATAATTTATATGGCAAAGCAACGTTTGCCGAGTCTGCTAGGTAATAAACAATATAATATACCATGGCATGGTAAGATAAATACATGAATAATTTATTATTTTCGTCAAAATTAAGCAACTAAAAATCTTAGCCGCAACCCTTCCATAAACAACATCGCAACTTCGCAGGGACGCAAGCCTGTCAATAAGGCTCCAATAAAGGCTGTGCCGTTAATCCTCATCTTGGCTTGGGTTTATTATACATCTTGGCTTGGGTTTATTATAGAGCTTCTCATGCCGGGCACGCGCCGCCGACTCACTGGAGGATTGTGACCCCAACTTGACAATGAATGGTGTTTCTGTTATGTAATTTTGTTAACCATTTGTGCTACAGATAGTTTTTTTTTTTAAAGAATGATGAGACGAGCAAGACCTGCTATGACATTCTCGTAACGTTTTCACACACTCAGTGATGTGATACAAGATAAAGAAAAAAATAATAACACTGAAAAATGAACTTTAAACCTATTGAGTAAAATTGTGAGCTTAGAGTGTAAAATTAAATGTATTTTATCATCGGAAATACAATGCTCAACTTGTAATTTCAATCTCGGAACTGTCGACCAACAGGGCGTTTTGAACTACATTCAATTTTACGCTCTATGTCAATTGTATTAAAATTAATTTTTCAGTGTTCGCAAAAAAGTTTTGAATTCAATATCGTCTGTACGTAAATAGCATCACCTTTTTAAACATATCACATCACGAAATGTAGCCGACACGTAACGTGAATAGCCCCCCTGATGTTAAATGATACCCATGTAGGAAGCAGTGCGTCGTATAATTCTGCATTTCAGTATCATACGGCACACTGCACTGTGCTGATCATCCTGAGGCATCAGTTGTTACGTCTCAATTTGCACACACAGTACCCAATACATAACTGCTTCACGGTAGAATAACTGACACCGCGGTGGTGCCTACCCGAGGGAACTCCGAAAGAAGAGTCCTATCACCAGTAACTACAATGTAGATAGTTTTCTCGATAGAAAGTTTTCCCAACAGTTGCCCCAAAATGTCCATTTTTTTAAGTTGATCGGAAATCCAATGAATCGATCGGAATTTGTTCTTTTTAAAATTGTGTGGGTAATAATAATTGACGAAAATGCTGTGAAATTAGTGTTTTTTTAGTAATTAGGTAAAACTTCGTATTCAAGAGTGAGGGGGCAAAAATTAAATTGGGCTAGCCTCTTAAATGTATGACCATGTGAGTTATATATTTCCATGTTATGACTCCGACTTGAGATTCAATATTTCTTCCATTCAAACAGCCTCTTCCTTCGCTTTGGAATGGAATTGAGGTAAATTTTCACTAGATTTACCTACACATAGGTAAATTTGTAACGAAAGAATCCATGATACAAACGCTAATTAATCAGTTTCTCCATTTATTAAAATAATAAATAATTTTGTTGGAATTGTTCACTTTTCTATTACAACTCTCGTGAAGTTGGCGTCATCCCTGACGCTCGCGTCATCCCTCGTGTTAATAAAGGCTGAATAAAGGCTGAGTCGTTAATCCTCATCGCGGCGAGGCTTTCCCCGAGAGCTGCACATTCCAGGCACGCTCCCGACAGTCACCGACGGATTAGCGTGAAAGTGAATATATTTAGCCCCTTTATATTTCTACTATCACGCTTTTTACCCGACTGGTTATGATATGGGTATTTTTTATTATAATACCAGCTGACCCGGAAACGTTGTTTTGTCATATAAATTATTATTTTCCACTACATAAAAATAGCTTACGACCTACCGAACATATACAGAAAATTTCATAACAATCGGTCGAGCCGTTTCGGAGGAGTTTGGTAACGAACGTTGTGACTGTATTCTATTTACTTCTACGATTGCTTTTGGTGCGCCAATGGAACGAAATTTAAAAAATGTATGAAAATATCAGTTTGTCATTGATCAATTCCTGCTATGACATTCTCGTAACGCTTTCACACACTCAGTGATGTGATACAAGAAAAAGAAAAAAATATTCACACTGAAAAATGAACTTTACTTACACCTATTAGATTAGAGTGTAAAATTGAATGTTTTTCGTAATAGAAAATACAATGCTCAACTTTGATGCGCTTAAGTAATTTCAAACTCGGACCTGTCGACCAATATGTCGTTTTGAACTACATTCAATTTTACAAGTGTTCGCAAAAAATGTTTTGAATTCAATATCGTCTGCTTATGTACGTATATACCATCACCTTTTTAAACATATCACATCACGAAATGTAGCCGACACGTAACGTGAATAGCCCCCCTGGATCTGATATGTCATTACATCGTTAAAAACTTCTGAACTTTATTGTTAACTGAATAATTTTTAGTCGATAATTTAATGTGTATTACTTTTTTCAGAGCTAGTCTTTTTTCAAGTCTATCTAGAATTTTTCCTTATCTGAGTACAACGTCAATAAGGACGGACAAAGTTAATCCTGGGTACAGACTATAAAGTTTATCATTCTAAGCACGATCTTTGCAATTATTGACGGAGGATCGGGAGTCGGGACGACTGTTTTTCCATTCGTGATGATAAACAATGTCGGTTCCGTGATCGGCTTTGTTGATAGATCTTAAAAGATTTACAATGTTTAAAAATGTCTTTAAAAATAGTATTATTTATTTTCTTAATAAATATGTAAATTTTTGTATATTTGTTTGATAATAATTTGTTAGTTTTTTCAACGCTGCAGTTTATGCATACCGACCAAATTAATGTCAAAGATTCAATTTTATCTCAGAAAAAGGTACCGTTTCGCAGTAATTTTGAGTAATCTAAATCAAAACAGAAATAACTTGATACGTACAAAAATAAGCCTTTAAAATCCTGTAACAATAAGAAATGCGAAGTTCGTATATATGTATGTTTCTTTATTAATTTTGCACAGAACAACTACTGAAGTGTCTTGGCAGAAATATGACAAAGACTATCTGTCTATGTTTATCTACGGATTCCAACGGAAGAATCCGCTAGTAAAATCAAGTTTATTATGAAGTTACTCAACTCAATAAAAGAAGTTTACTGCAAACTCGTGTCTTGTTTTCCCTTGAAAACCCACCAGGGATCAATTGTGAAGATATATGACGTACATAAAGACATAACGCATTACTCTCATTATGTTCTGATGTCTTTCTTGAATGTTATTATAATTCTGGAACTGCAAGTGCTCCTTGGGGTACCCAGCATTTCATTTATGCTAAACGTGTTTTTTCTGTTTTAGTATTAAACTACTGTTTGTTATGATTTTAGTAATATTATAGAGGCTTTAAAAGTACATAATTGAATATTATTTAGAATAAAGACCATAAAATTGTCTCTATATTATCTCATACTTCCTTCGGGTTTACTCTAGCTTTATTTCTTGAATAATTGTAGAACTATAAATTTCTTTTGAAATGCATATCTTTAACGGTTCATTAACCTTGAAACCTTTGTTAGCTGGACCATTTTCTTAAAGCCTGACATCCTCAGCTTTGCGTAAGAAAGCCCGTCCCACATTACAAGGCGCAATTAACAAAGCGGTTAGTAATTACGTAGTATGGGAAAAAAGGCACAAAGGAATAATGTAGTAAGTCTATATTGTATTGTTGTTACAAAAGTTCTTGCACACTCAGTAATAAGGGTCATATTGCTGTAGCAATTCGAGCCTCTGTGTTAGCTCATGGCACAAAGGCCTCAATGCCGCTCTAATTTGTACGTCAAATTATAAAGCGGATGTTCGCCATTTGCTAAGCGAAACTGAACCGTTTGGCATGTCGATAATTTTAGGTTATTGGCCTAGCTCTTACACTTCCAGACTTACGTTCCTTTATTTAGTTAAGAACGCAGTGGTAGAGAGAATTCTAGAATTCGACGTCTGATAAATTCCTGTAATCATTACAAGCCAACCCAAATATTATAATTGTACTTTTTTATCACACATGCTAACCCAGGCATATTATAATAACGCAAATCCGTGGTTATGTTTAAATTTTAAATGTACAATGTACATACATACATATTTGGATGCATAATTGCAATCCAAACAACTATTCCAGTAGTTAATTATTATGTATTTGCAAAGCTTAAAAGTAGCACACCATTTTAATAACATTTTGGTTCATTATATGGTTAATATTTGTTATTATTGTTTAGTGTTTATACGTGAGTTTGAAGTTACTATTTTCAACGATGGACAGTTATTAATTAAGAATATTCTGTTGTAGATTTTTTTGATAGTGTGAGATGACATGTTATCTGATGCGTGAATGTGATAGTGTTGAAATATTCATATGTTTTTTCATTAATGTCAAATTAATATTTTTACTGAAGACAGTATCAGTAATCATTCAAAAAACCTTTGAATAGGGTCGGAAATTTTACGATTACGGTGAATATAAAAGTGACTCCCATATTAACACCAGCGGATCCGTTGAGGAACACAGTTTTTGGTGAGTATAACCCCTCCATTTCTCTTTATGGAAGGGTATGCTAAAGCTAGCAACCAAGCCGTAGGTCTGACGATCTCCAGATCTCCGCCTATTGATTTTGTGGTTGATTTGATTTCCAATCAGTGTTTTGAGAACTCAATTTGGCTCAGCGATGGCAGCGGGGGGGTCTCCAATAAAACCGACTCCCGACTTAGTTTCAGGATATCTCAATCTTTGATCCGACTCGTGAACAAAGCTAGTCGGGAATGGAATTTCGTTTGGGGTTTAACCCTAATTCCTAAGTTCTATTCCAGTATCTCATTAGCACTATGATTATGTTAGACCTATCGTTTTGACTAGATTTTTCTTTTGGTAAAAACTTTTCTTATTGACGGATATATGATATTTTAAGTTTAAGATTTTTCTTGCATTAATTTTCTAGTCAAATATGGTATATTATATTTCTAAGAGAAGACCGATTTATTATGTTTTCGCGGCATGTGCGTTAAAACCTTTTTTTTTTACCCACAGGAAATGCCTGATGCATACCCCTCCGTCAGGGGACACGGAGGGGTTATGTGGGGCTTGCACCCATTAAAACCTGTGCTTTGCCACGACGGACCTCGTTGGCGGGAGTACGGGATTCACTTGCGTATTCACCGCGCTCCCGCCAGGCCTCGACCCGCCACCGAAGCGGCAGGTCCCGCCGCTGCTGCCGGCAGCCTGGCCGCTGCCGACCCTCCTGGGAGGCGCGTCCCGAACAGGTCGCGCCACCACCTCGGCCTGTCGGTGGAATTCGGGTGACGGACGCCAGAACCCCTTACGTACGTCACCCGCAGGCCGGCACCGATCGCCGAAGGCAGGTGTTCGCACCCCAGCAACCGGCGCGTCTCCTGCGAGAGGGATGTGCCGCCGTAAATATCCCTCTCGACGAGCGTTCCCGCCCACTTCGGTAATTTTTTTTTTTCGAGGTTGTCTTCCTCGTAGTGCCCCGAAGGGACTTGTGGGCGTTTCCGCCCCCGCCTGTAATTTTTTAATGAGGTTTTCTTCCTCCTCCGGGGTTGGTGCGCTTCGACACTGTGCCCTCTGCTGGGACTCAGAGGGACACGCGAAGAAACGTCACCTATCCACCGGGCCAAGCTATTCGCCGTCGGTTATCAACCGACGTTACCAGGGAGCACCGGCCCGTGTGCTACAGAGGGGCACCGTAGCACTCGGGCACTCGTGGAGGTTGCTTGGCGAGCCCCCCATGTGCGTTGAAACCTAGACCGCATCAATGGCATCAAGTAAGTCTTAATTTTCTTTTACATAAACCTATTTAGGATTTTCACTCTCCGAACGGAAAATATTTAAGAGTTATAGGTAATTTTTTATAGACAGAAAATTTCCAATGCATACTTACGACTTAGTTAAAACTTTATTTGTCCCTCGAAGACGCGGGCGGGAGTACGGGATTTATGAATCTTGCCGTGGAACCGTAAGAAAATTATGCTGTAACTATTTTCTGGGTACTAATTACGCAATATTTTTTTTATTAAAATTACATCAAGGTGTGCCTAAGGAAAAAGGATCCCTACCATAAACTCTCGCTGTCCCAAAAAGGGTTATCGAAAGGCCTTAGAACGTAATTAAGTAATCTTAAATTCATCAATTTTAAATAACAATGAAAAGTTGGCAAAGGTTCGAGATAAACCGTTTTTACGTCCCTCACACAGCATTGTGAATTTGTAAATGTATTTGCTACAAATGTTTGCCCGACCCGGAATATCTACATAATTTCCAAAAGGATTACTCTGTACCTTAAAATTAGTTCAAGCGAAATCCAACTGTAATTCATTCGAATGGAGTACGTTTTTGAATGTGTTCCCGAGGGAAGTTACGTCGCTTTGAGCGTATTTTATAGTGCTTTTAAAACTAAACGTCTTGTGAATGTGGTTACGGGAACGTTACGCGGTTAACGGGGGGGAATTTAATAAACGTTTCGAAAATAACAATAAAATTAAAATCTTGTATTTAAAGTGCTTTAAATGATATACGTAACCTTTATTATTGGGAACATGAAAAGCTTTTTGTCAGCTTTTCTTGGTATAAATAAGTCTTCCGGATGCAGTTGTTGTCATTGATCGTCGTTTCAGCCAAATGATATGCACTGTTAGACACAAGTGGAAAATTAAAAAAATTTAAAACACCCACGACTTTTGCAGACTTGTAATTGAAAAAGGATTAAATATTTTTTTTTAAACTCCCCGACTAAAGGAAAGTAAGAACTAAGAACCTATCAGTATAATTACAAATCCAAGAAAATCCGCCGGAGCTGCTGCGTTTTGCCTATGACGGTGTTGATGGTGCTGTTTACCAGTTGATGACTAATTTAATTTCTTGATACTTCTCATATACCGGCAGTTTAACAATACTTACTAAGTTACTAATTACATTAATTGATATTGGAAACGAAAATAGCAATGGCAGCTCCGACGGATTTTTTTGGATTTGTAATTATACTGATAGGTTCTTAGTTCTTACTTTCCTTTAGTCGGGGAGTTTCAAAAATATTATTTAATCCTTTTTCAATTACAAGTCTGCAAAAGTCGTGGGTGTTTTAAAATTTTTTAATTTTCCACTTGTTTTATAGTTTTTCGATTAATATATTAATGTAATTTAAATTATATTATTATTAAAAAATGAAAATTAATCTTCAAACTAGCCATTAGATCCTCTAGCAGCGTTTGAAGGCATCATCCCTTCCAAGTCATAAAGAGACGTTTATTGTGGCGCCCCCTGCTGTTCAATCATAAGAACAATTATCTACGAACCATCGCCAATGACTCTCTAATATTTTATACAAAACTGTATCCAAATCGGTTCAGTCGTTTTTGTAATAATTGAGAACATTCGTTTGCACTGTAAATGTTTTTTATGGCGCCCCCTGGTGATCGATGTTCGTAACAACTATCTAAGAACCATTGCCAATAATTACCAAACATTATACAGAAAACTGCATCTAAATCGGTCAAACCGTTTTTGAAATAAATGGGAACATTCGTTTGCAATATAAATTTGTTTTATGGCGCCCCCTGGTGATCGATGTTCGTAACAACTATCTAAGAACCATTGCCGCTGAACACCAAACATTATACAGAAAACCGCATCTAAATCGGTCAAGCCGTTTTTGAAATAAATGGGAACATTGATGTGCACACACAAACAAACAAACAAACAAAAATATTATTGCATTATTGGTTTTGGTGAACAATTTAACATACAAACAAACACAAAATCTTTTTAATAGCGTAATATACAAACGGTCTCTCACCCTAAACGCATATACCCGTACTCCGTTCCGTCGTGGGTAAAAAGTATCCTGTACAGATTTATTCCATCCCTGTATTCCATCCTTCTATTTCCATTCTTTTAATCTCGTCGGTTTATCTGGTCGGAAAACTGCGTGCGGGTCGCCATATCAACAGTTTGGGCCCCCAACGTCCATGGATTCGACGAGCTATGTGCCCCATTGAGCTATGTGGCACATTGCCACTAGAACTTCGCAAAACGTAAAAACGTCGGTGATGCTGGTTTGTCTACAAATGTCCTCATTTCTGATCTTTATGATCACGTATAGATACTCTGAGCATAGCTCTTTTTCTTAAAAACCTGTAACTGTAACATTGCTGAAATTAGCAGCAACATTAGTTGATTTACAGTTTTTTTTTGAATGAGTTAATAACGGTGTTAATTATCATTTATTTGATAATTATCAAACACGGACATTTTTAAATCAGACAGTGCTTCAATTACGCAAGACAGTTTGTCTGATCGATCGCAATGTACAACCGATTATGGCTACCAAAAGACTATCAAGAAGACTAAATGCATTTCTTCAACAGCCAAGGCGTAACAGATGCTATGAAACATTGCATTTAATTAAAGGCTCTCGGATATATATTAAAATCAGCTCGCGACTTGTTCTAGCTCCAGTAGGAGCTAGCGCGCACATTAATCATATCTCCAGACAGGAGGAATTAAGAATAGCTTACGTCTTACGAACACTTAACTTCCTAGTTTTCAAGGGTTCCGTACCCAAAGGGTAAAAAACGGGACCCTATTACTAAGACTCCGCCGTGCGTCTGTCCGTCCATGACAGACCAGGCTGCATCTCTTGAACCGTGATAGTTCGACAGTTGAAATTTTTTCAGATGATGTATTTCTGTTGCTGCTATAACAACAAATACTTCTCAGTGTTCGAAATTTAAGTCGACTTGTACTTATCACCATATGCTACAAATACTATATTGACGTTTTACAAGAGCCTGTACGTTACCTATGTGAATAAAAAGATAATTTGACTTTGACTTTGACTTCACTAAATAACAGAATAAAATTAATATGAAAGGGAGCTCCCATACAACAAACGTGATTTTTTTGCGAGTTTAACCATTAAAAAATAATTAATCTACTAAAATGTTTAAAGCTTTGTTTTAAAACTGCCCAGCTTTATGTTTGCACAGACACTTAACGTAGAGCCGAGAAAACAAAGAGTCCTCAATTGCCAAAGCAATTTGTGCCTTGATTAAAATTTATTGTTTTGCTCTGTCTATTTCTGTCGCCTGATGAGTTTTTTGGAAAAGAATAAATTAGGGATGAGTGCGATTTGTCTTGCGCCTAAATTAAAATCTCGTCAAGCCTTATTTACGTTTAAATTATACTTAATGCTTTTTAAACTGTAATTAGTTGTTAACACTGGCGTAAAATATTGAAAATTTATCTTTTCATTACGTTTTCTCCGAAGCATAGGATATCGTAAAAGGTGAAACTGTGGACTGGTTTAATTTTTGGAAAAAATGGTTGGCATTTATCAAAACCCTTTTAAATTATGTGTAAATACCTATGCCTATGTAACTGTGTAGTGCATATGCGTCCATGTCCATGGGTATTTGAAGTCTGCCATTCCCACGCCATTCCACACTTTGAGAGAAAGGTTAGCCATATAAAATTTCTTTTAAAAAATTTTCAAGTTTGCCAAAGAATCACCCCCACATTTTAAAAATATTTCAAGTTTGCCAAAGAATCCCCATGTTAATTTGAATACGGATAAGTTTTTTAATCTTATTCCCATTTTTCTGCCCACACCTGGGCACAAATCTCCTCTCAAAATAAAAGTGATTTGGCCATAACCCATCATGCTGGCTATAAGTTTTTAGTAGCGGGCTTCACACACCTTCACGAAAATTATGGTAAAATTTACTATGAAAAATTATGGTAATAGATTTTAACACAATGTTTTTCTTCACGGCTTAGCAAGTGATAAGTCAAAAATACAAAGAGTAAGACAGTTTTCAAAAAAAGGCTCAAGGAATTCCTCCTTTCTAAACAGATAGAATTCCAAAATCATGTGGCGGAGTACTCTTTCCTGTAGTGGAATGTTTAGTATATAAATTATATTATATTTAATATTCTATTGTTTTATATTTTATTTTTATTTACATTTGTATTGGCATGTATATTATAGGTAAATTATAATTAAATTCTCATATGCGTCACTTTTTTAATTTAATTTTTTTCGTTTTTTTCTCTTTTAGTTCGTGGCGTCACCCAGTCCAAGGCTCTGACTGGAAATCAGCGCTGTGTGCTCCCATGCTTATAAGTATGGGGCACACAGCACCATGCTGAGTTGGGGTCTTTATCCGGGTTGTGCCACATGTGACAGGCGGTGTCTGGTGCTTCCGTCACTTGGGCAATTATTGGTTTTTGTTGCCCGAGTGGGGGAACCTCCAGGCATCGTTTTAGTGCGTAAGATGTATGTTTTTGTTACATGTGGCATTTTCATAAAATAAAGTTTTTTTTCTTTCTTTCTTTCTGATATATTTTAGTTTTTACCATTTAACTCCGTTTCAAACCCCCTACCACCTAACGAGAGGTACCTAACGGTCTAAATCTATCTAACATCTATACAATAAGACTATTCCAACCCGCAAATACCTTTAATTTGCGGCGCAGCAGTCAAAGATCGTCAAAAGAGTATTTTTCCTCCCTTACCGATCGCTCGATTCATTAATCAAAGCATTATTTCTGTGTTCTCTCCTTCTCTCCGGCTCTATTTCGTACCCGACCAATTAATAATAACGCTGTATCATTATGAAGTTTTCCCGGTCGAACTTACTTGTTTGTATTGATGCCAGCTATTGATAAACTAGATATGTTTTGAAAATATGACAAAATGGTGGTAGAAATAGACTCTTTATATTATATTCAAACCCCTTTGGCGATTAAAATGAGTAAGCGATTTTCTTTATATATATATATCACTAAATATAATATGACTAGGTCTCGCTCACGGCTCCACTTGCTTTTATGACAGTTTTTATATCCCGTGGGAACAAAGTGTTTTCCCGGTATGAAAAGTTTTCCTTTTCTTCTTCCCGCTCCCTTTCCCAACATTTACAACTACTTTTAACGTAGTTTGCTGTAATAAAATCGACCTACATTAACAGTTACAGATTGTTATGGCAATTTTTTTTTTCAATATATCGCGGGAACTGTGAAGTTACCGGGATAAAAGTGCCTTTGAGTTGTGAATCGGTTAAGTTTTTGCCAAGTGATTGCATTAAAAAAACTCTTAAACATTTACATTCATCTTATTAATAGGATCATCTAACTTTATCATCACATTATTGTTACAGTATACCTAATAAAAAGAGAATCCTTTTTTACTACTTCACGCCATAACTGTATATATTATGATTGATTAAACCGAAATTTTCAATAAAAAATATTTTTTATCAAGGAAAAACTCATGCTGAATTTGAAGGTTTTACAGCCGCGGGTAAAAGATACTTTCGAATAAATGTTGTAAACGATGTAAATATGGTCTTGTAAATATTGTAGTACATTGCAACAAGACCTAAAAATTAGTTAACGTTCTCAAACACGAACAATTTTAAATCTCATTCTATTTTTCGGTCCATTACATTAAATTCTAACAAAACAACATCAACTTCGCTGTTACATTCATTTTTTATTACGCTTCGCAGACATTAACTCCCCAGAGCTACATTTCCCTTCCTTTGTTTTTAATGTAACCTAGACTGTGTCGATTTAATCCACTTACAGTGGGGAACGCTTGCAAGGATCTCTGAAAACGAGAAAAAAGAAAAAATACACACATTATGCGAGATTAGATTAGAAATACCAAATTTTACTCAAGCTACGACGACTTTTTAAATTGTATTTTTCTTTATCCATACAAAAAAACGACTAAATATCCCACTCGTTATTGTTATCTCATTTCAGCCCGAAGAACATTGTCAAAGTCAGTCATCAATGACTTCAAGCCATTTTCCGGGCCTACAATTAATATTCCAAGTTTCAAATCAATACCTTGTGACTGACTGACACACAGACAAACAGGCAGACGGACAACAAAGTAACAAAGTAATCATAATACAAAGGTTCCGTTTTCTATTTGAGGTACGGAACCCTAAAAATGGCAAACGCGCAAAACTTTCCTTTACTTCAATACACATCGATGTATCAACCATAAAATTCCAGTATAGGTACGTATAGTTGTGTCTACATTCAAAAAGGAAAAAAAGCGTACGTCAAAGTGAGCTACTGTAAAAAATTGTGTTCACACAAAACTCTTGTTTGAAAAACAAATTCAATTTTCCAGGTAATATTGCGGCAAAAAATATACACCCTGTTCGGTAAAATCCTTCCACCAAACGACGAAAAATGATCAAATTATTATTTTACGCAAACGGTCGTCAGCTACGCCGTAGCTCGGCAAACTCGTAGCTGCTACGAGAATGTAGATTCTTTCGCCTGCTTGCCATGCCTTTGCTACGCTAGGATGAATCAAATCATCAGGAGATGAGGTGAAATAGGTAGATGACTGAATTAATTTATTACTTTTTTATTAACAAGTATAAAAATGGTTTACGTATACAGAAAATAAAATTATTAATATGAAACAAAGAAATACAAAGTCGCAGGTGTTTACATTTTGCAGAAAGTACTAATTTTCTGTACCTTGTCAAACTTCTGCTTTTTTTTTACCTATATAGGCTAGTGCTTGACTGTGATTACAATGTTAAAGTGATACAATACAGTCTAAGATGGACAGAGAGAATAGGCATCTTCTAGGCAAGCGCCTAGGATATGCCTATTCACTCTTGATTTAAAGGCACCCAAGTTGTAAGTGGTGGGAAAGACATTGCCTGGGAGGGTATTCCAGGCCTTTGCAGTGCGTATTTGTAACGAAGAATCAAAGCACTTTGTATTCGTCTTTGCAATTGTATTATTTGTGACGTCATAATCAAAAGTAGTGCTCTCTATCTTATCCAAAATATTAAATGCTTACCTTCTTGTAATATTTTGATCGATTATTGGATCGATTATCGATTATTGATGATATTATGTGATAATATAGTGTTAGTCAGTCAGTCAGGACCTTTCAGTTTGCATATCATACTTTACACTTATATTATTAAAATGAACAGTTGTGTGACTACTAAGTTAGCTAAAATTTTGATTTGCGGCAGAGATGAAAAATGTCCAAAACTAGTAATTACTTACATGGAAACTCATACTTGTATCGTGTAATCAATTATAATAAAAACGATTCTCGTTGAATTGACATCCACTCTACTAATTCAAAGTGTTCCCGACGTCTAGTCTAGCCATCAAGACAATGTGATTTTATGTCCGTCTGTAATCTGTATCCTAAGCTGACGATATGTCTAGCTGAGCGATTAGGTTCGTTGACCTACGAGGGTAAGAGCTTCTTGAAAGTCCACTTTGAAACTGTTTTGTATGACATCAATTAATTACGAGTGTAATTTATTTATCCTTGCTATTTCTTAAAAAAAAATTTAACTTAAACGATACTCCAAAATAAATAACAACTTTTGTTTGTCCACGTCTGACTGATATACTGACTATAGCAAAAAATATTATCTTGAAATATATGGTATCCTGCAATTGGAGGTTGAATTAAAAAGCTTGCTACAGGCCTTATTGTTACTTTCCATCAAATGAGATTGCTAACTAGTTCTAACTTTTAGTGCGTGAAAAACCATTCGATGAATCGATATCAAAATAGTAAAAAGCTTTGACATTGAGAAAACCACTAAAGGATAGTGGTTTTCTCAATCACAATTTAAAATAGTTAGGATTAAATTTATGAATTAGATACATCTTAATGGATATTAGTGAATTTGATGTGTTTTGTTTATTAAGGTTACTTTAATAAAATATAATCCCAAATAAATAAAAAACAAGATTGAAGTTAACGAATTTTGCCAATGACTAAAAAATATTCTAGAATTTTTATCCACTTACATAACAGCTTTATAAAATCTATCTTACCTTCTTCATGACGCCTCAGCTTCCAGAGACCTGCACAGAAAAAGTAGCACTTAGCCTAATTGCCTCTCAAGACAAACAACTACAGTCTACAGAGCGAGGAAATTAGTCTCAAATCATGAAGCTCTGTATAATGGAGCTTGATTACATTTATAGACATGAAATTTTCACAGATAGCAGGACAGATTAATATCTATAATCCGCTACTTGAAAAGGTTTTGTAATGGTGCAACATGCAGGAACACTGCCCACATGAAACACCACACGCAATTTTCCAACACTATCTTTGACGCACGTTTCGTCCCGACACCGGGACATCCTCAGGAGATGTTGACTTCACAATTCGAAATCGTAGAGATGAAACATGCGTCGAAGAAAGTGTTGGAAAATTTGTGTGTGGTGTTTCATGTGGGCAGTGTTCCTGCATATTGCACCATACAGAATCTTTTCAAGTAGCGGATTATATAAGCAAAACAAATTAATCTGTCCTGCTAATTATGGATTTCCGCAAAATAATGCCTGCTTCCATTCAATATTTTCACAGATGATGCATTTCTGTTGCCGCTATAACAACAAATACTATAAAATAGAATGAAATGAAAATTAAAGGGGACTCCCACACAACTACCTTATTTTTTTGCTCGAACGTCCAGAACTCTCAATAGGTACTACTCTACTCGGAGCGCGAGCGACGACGTTTATAAAAATCTAAGTCGTATACTATACAAGTAGAGTAGAATTGAGAGTTCTGGACTATAATAAGAGTAGGGTATTATTATTATTGGGAGTTCTGGCTTCTGCATCACCAGTCTCGCTACATTATATACCTATATGATGGTACAGATCCCTTCACAATTTACAATTTAGCTTAGCTACATCATAAAAGCTATTAGTTATTCATGTTCAAAAGGATTAAACCAAAGTATGATTCTTAATAAAAAGATAAAATATCTTATATAAATAATAATTATTATTGTGATATACCTACATCAAAAGCTTTATTTCATGAAATTCAATAATAAATTCCACTTTACAAATTCTCTTTCTAATATCTTTTCACGTATGGTTAGTATAAATACAATTTAAATAGAAAGCTTTAACCACAAAAGAAACTATTAAGTGTGTTTTATAAAAGCATATTTTAACTGCTTTTATAACATTGTTAGTGAAAATATTATAAAAGTCTTTGAAGTGCTCTACTTTTATATTATTAATTCAATAAAAGAAATTGTAAAATGGCAAGATATATGGATGATAGAAGCTTTGATACTGGAATAGTTTTAAATATCTGGGAACTCAAAAATAGTACCACCACGTTGGCTGGTAACCAGATAGATGGATGCCCACCGATATGAACCAGAGGATACCATCCGAACGTTTAACCTAAACTTTTTTCCTACAAGCAAACAGTTATCCCCTGTCAAAATTTTATAGGTGGCTGCTAAGCGAACTACATGGCGTCGTTACTGCTGTCAATACAAATATATTTTGACGCCAGTAAATCGGCGTCATCAATGTCATCAAGTTTTTTGTACTAGTGGTCTAATGGAGGCAACACAGAAGAATTAAAAAAAGTAAAAAAAATATTAGTGATTAATTAACTGTGATAAATTATGTCCAAAGCACGTAACTTTATGCTGCTGGATTGTTTTGAAAACCATACAAAGTATAAACTCGAAACTACAGACTAAAATAAAAAATCTTCCTCACGTAATCTACGCAATTATGAAACCATTTGCATTTTGTGGAGTTAATTTTTTGTAGTTTATATTCAAATCCACTGTTAGCTTGCGAGGAACAAAACAGGTGCTGCAGGGAGCAGGCGACTCAGAGAATTTGCATATGACAGTTGGTAGGTATGCGCTAAAAGAATATAACGACACAGATCTAAAAATTGTGGAAGAGATATGAGTACGGCTTTTTTTGTCCATTTCCGAGTCACTTGTTTTTAAGTCAAATTGGGAAATGTTAATAACATTAACGATACCTGAAAAATAATACTTTGCTGAGTTTTCTGTGGACTTTTTTCAGTGAATTGAAACTTCGTATAAAAGAGTCGATGAAATAGAAAAAAAATTGGTTGTCTGTAAAGTCGGTTTACTGACGATAGTTGAACGTGACAACTCTCGCTTGCACTTCAAGCCTTACATGGAACGCCTCAGAGCGAGGTAACGCCGGTAACGCTGGATGAGTCATGTTTTTTTGTGCGTGCAGCCGGCTCTATCGATTTATAAGACGTTGTCACGTCAAAAATAATAAAGAGCGTGGTGGTGGTGAGAGGTAATTCAGCGAATGAATATTAACAATGGGTTTTACCACATATTGGTATGATATAGCAGTGATAGCATGGTAGTTTAGACCTTTGCCTCTTGTCGGTCGGAGGTTCGAATTCCGGGCACGCAACTCTAGACTTTTTGCAGCAATTCGTGTTTTGAGAAACTTAATATTCTTGTTTGCCGATGAATTGTGTGGTTGTGAGTTGACCACAATATCCTTAAGGGCGTGCGGAGGCTGCCAACCCGCACTAAGTCAGAGTGGCTGAACCCTTTTTTCTCAGAGAAGGGACCCGTGCCCCGCAAAGGGACATAAAAAGGGGTGGTGATTATAATTGGTGTAATAGTTCTGATGTACTTAAACTTCATTTAGAAAAAAAGTAAGAAGGCAAATTTAATTAGAATGTCTATTCAATGTTTGAATCAACAGAACCACGGAAATCTCTACTCGATTATTCACGGGCGAGCAAGTGCCCATCTCAATTACAGTTAAACGCAACCATTGTTCCCAGGTATTGTGAGTGGACCGGCGGATTTGGCGGCATTAATTAGTCGACGGTACAGTACTAACTTCCGATCAATGGCTGCCCGAAATAATTGATCAACTGAGCGGTTAGTACAGGTTTTTGTACAAACTTCGAGTCGGCTCGCATCGCACTAACGAATCGAATTCCTCCATTCATTTACAGCCAGCGCCATCTATGGTCAGTCGCTGACATGCAGCTGTCAATAGATGGTGCTTACTGTAAATGTATGGAGGAATTCGATTCGTTTGTGCGATGATCGAAATTCGTACAAAAACTTGTACTAACCCTACTGGAGATCGGAGAAAGGAATTCTCGGATATAATTTTAAACGATTTCAAAGTGATTTGTTTACATCCACGCGGGTCAAGCCACGCCCAAGAACTAGTACACATTAATATAATATACGGTCTAAGAGAGAAGCGAGCTCGTATTATCCTTTGCACCAAAGATTTAATATTTGTTTTTTTTCAGCACCGTTTTCCAGCATCGTTAAAGGTGTATATACCTAACAATTTCGGAAAAAAGTTGCCTGCATTTTTTAATTTTTATTTTTAATCACAAATATATTTTGCAGTTGGTGTAATATATCTAAGAGGCTGATTCTTCTTTAATAATACTCAGAGAACCTCCAACTAAAAATAAGAATTAAATAAAAATTTTCAAATTAATCGACATAAATAAAAATAATTAATCGAAATATATGTATACCTACGTGCAAAACTTCTGGATGCACTGCACGAAATTCTTTTCTTTTACTATGGTTTTCATTATCAGGACAAGTTCCGTATAGGGTAAAATTTAAAAAAAAATCCAAATATGAATCTCCGAAATGTAATTATGGTGATACGCCGGGTCAGCTAGTTAACAATAATTATTATAATTGACGGTGTAGCAAAAATAAGGATATCGCTTCTGAAAACTTATCATCCATGATAGTCATATCCACAATAAAGAATGGATATGATTATTATTTTTGTCGGCCCCACAGTATAATGTATGGTAATGCATGTGAGTTATGTTCGGTGCACTTGAAATGCGCTTGCGAGTGCATTCTCCGTGAAACGATGTTGTTTTTCACAAACGAAAAGGCTTTTTATGCAACGCCATGTTGTCTAGCGTCCTACACTCACTATCTGATTAACATAACTCTTTGATGTTATACGTCACGAGCTTTTTGTTTTGTTAGGGTTTCATAGGGAGTTTGTTGTGGGCTTCTTCTCAGTGCAGGGCGCGTTTGAACCCTCATAAACTTAGTTTAAAGTCGACTTGTAGTTATCACCATATGCGACAAATATCATGTTGACGTTTGACAAGAGCCTAGCCTAAACGATAGCTTGTGTTATGGGTACTAGATAATTGATAAATATACATACATACTAATATACATGAATTTAACATATTGAAAAACACCCAGACACTGGAAAACATTCATGCTCATCACACAAACCTTTACCAGTAGTGGGAATCGAACCCACGACCTCCGACGCAGACGGCAGGTTCGCTACCACTACGCCATTCGGTCATTATTAGCAATTATTAATCTCTTAACAAGTGGAAAATTAAAAATTTTAAAACACCCACGACTTTTGCAGACTTGTAATTGAAAAAGGATTAAATAATTTTTTTTTAAACTCCCCGACTAAAGGAAAGTAAGAACTAAGAACCTATCAGTATAATTACAAATCCAAGAAAATCCGCCGGAGCTGCTGTGTCCTGCCTGTGACGGTTGATGGTGCTGTTTACCAGTCGATGACTAATTCAATTTCTTGATACTTCTCATATACCTACCGGCAGTTCATCAATGCTTACTAATTTCATTAATTGATATTGGAAACGAAAATAGCAATGGCAGCTCCGACGGATTTTATTGGATTTGTAATTATACTGATAGGTTCTTAGTTCTTACTTTCCTTTAGTCGGGGAGTTTAAAAAAAAATTATTTAATCCTTTTTCAATTACAAGTCTGCAAAAGTCGTGGGTGTTTTAAAATTTTTAATTTTCCACTTGTTTTATAGTTTTTCGATTAATATATTAATGTAATTTAAAAGATATTATTATTAAAAAATTAAAATTAATCTTCAAACTAGCCATTAACTCCTCTATGCAGCGTCTGAAGGCATCATCTAACCCTAGATGTATGTACATACATCTAGGGTTAGATGTACTATGTACATCTAAAGGTTTGGGCCTAGTTAAAACATACGAATCCCTGTTTACTAGACTGTATACTCAATACGTGTTTAATAGAAAGATAACACATTAAACACAGGGAATTTCTCTAATAAAGTAAGAAAAACTGAGCGAGGTGCGGCTGGCGCCGCCCCTCGGAGGCTGACGCCCTGGGCCATGGCCCTCTTGCCGGGTAAATGCGCCATATTCATTCATTAATCCTCGCCACCAAGCCTAATGTGTTAGAATAGTTTAACCAAATCAAATGAGCCTAAACTCGAGGTATTTACTAGTTACCATTAATATGCATCGCTAATCAGCCCCATCTTGCATCGTCAGACCCTCGTCACCAAATTTAATATTTGAGACTAGTTCAAACAAACCCAATCACTAACCAAAGGAATTTACTAGAAACAGAGAATTTCCCTTCCAAGTCATACAGATACGTTTATTGTGGCGCCCTCTGCTGTTCAATCACACGAACTATTATCTACAAACCATTGGCAATGACTCACTAGTATTTTGTACAAAACTGTATCCAACTGTACAACTGTATTGGGAACATTCGTTTGCACTGTAAATGTTTTTTTATGGCGCCCCCTGGTGATCGATGTTCGTAACAACTATCTAAGAACCATTGCCAATGAATACCAAACATTATACAGAAAACTGCATCTAAATCGGTCAAGCCGTTTTTGAAATAAATGGGAACATTCGTTTGCAATATAAATGTTTTTATGGCGCCCCCTGGTGATCGATGTTCGTAACAACTATCTAAGAACCATCGCCAATGAATACCAAACATTATACAGAAAACTGCATCTAAATCGGTCAAGCCGTTTTTGAAATAAATGGGAACATTCGTTTGCAATATAAATGTTTTTATGGCGCCCCCTGGTGATCGATGTTCGTAACAACTATCTAAGAACCATCGCCAATGAATACCAAACATTATACAGAAAATTGCATCTAAATCGGTCAAGCCGTTTTTGAAATAAATGGGAACATTCGTTTGCAATATAAATGTATTTTATGGCGCCCCCTGGTGATCGATGTTCGTAACAACTATCTAAGAACCATTGCCGCTGAACACCAAATATTATACAGAAAACCGCATCTAAATCGGTCAAGCCGTCTTTGAAATAAATGGGAACATTGATGTGCACAAACGAACACACAAACAAACAAACAAACCAACAAACAAACAAACAAACAAACAAACAAAAATATTTTTGCATTATTGGTTTTTGTGAACAATTTAACATACAATCAAACATAAAATATTTTTAATAGAGTAATGTACAAACGGTCTCTCACCCTAAACGCATATACCCGTACTCCGTTCCTTCGTGGGTAAAAACTGAGTTTGAGTCCACGAAAGAGATTCTTATCGGTTTATTTTTTTTGTAGAATGGCTGCACTCTCAGTGCGCGAGTTTAAACTTTTATTTGGCCGTTTTAAGGGTTCCGTACCTCAAACGAAAAAAAACGGATGTGACGTGACGAGTTGCGAATAACTGAATAAAGCCGTTAATAATAAATATCATTAAAATTAAGTAGGTACGTGAGAAAACGCTTTATAATTTACAATTGATTCTGAAAGTAATCCTCTTTTCATAATGACTGCTCTCTTTATTGCGCATCATCATAATTAGGCCGTGACCGCATTATACTCGCGATCCGATTGCTACTTAACAAGCCTTTAATTATATAAATTGTGTTATAATAATATTAATATTATAAATGACAAATTGTGTGGTTCGTCCTCAATTCCTCAAGTACCTATCGCATGAACATACAGAGCTAATGAAGAAAATGTATAGGAGAATATGTAAAAAAAATCCACAGTGTTGTAGTGGAAAGGAGTGAATAAGGCTTCATATCTTCATTATCATCAGCGACCCCTTTTTATGAATATGGCAGAACGGCGATTACCGGGTCAGTTAGTATAGAAAAATACACAGACACTGGAAAACATTCAAGCTCATTATGTAACTTTTTTCAGTTTGGGAATCGAACCCACGACACCCAACATTTGTGGATTGAACTAGGTTAATAACTCATTATAACGGCTAGTAAAACCATAATTCATGAGGATGAACGGGCAATAGCTAGTCTATGAGGAAAAGCAACAAAATGTCACAGGTGTCTGAGACTGAATCTCAAGTTTTGTGGCTCTAGGATTGCGTATTTGAATAATAAGTTGTCACCAAAATAGTTTCCTCGCGAACAAAGAAAACGCTTACGTATCAGTCGTCAACGAAATCCTACGTAAGGTAAGAGAAAATAAGTGATCCCATATATTTTGTTTTCGGGGGGGAATCATAAAACATTAAGGTATTCCCTTCGTGTTTAAAAGTTCTATATAAAAGTCCACGACACCACCAGTCTATTATAGGTCAGTCAATCCACGAAGACGCGCCCCACTCCTACACAATTGCTTGTTTCATTCGATTTGCAAGGATTTAGAAAAGAGTGTGGGATGCCTTTGTGGATTGAACTACGTATACCTTTTAAGGTTGACTCATTATAACGGGCAAATAAAAACCATAATTCATGAGGGCGAAGTCCCGGGCAACAGCTAGTCTATGATGAAAAACTACAAAATATCACAGGTGTCTCAGACTGAATCTCAAGTTTTGTGGCTCTAGGTTTGCGTGTTTGAATAATAAGTTGTCACCAAAATAGTTTTCCTGCGAACAAAGGAAACGCTTACGTATCAGTCTTCAACTAAATCCCACGTAAGGTAAGAGAAAATAAGTGATCCAATATATTTTGTTTTCGGGGGGGGGGGAATCATAAAACTTTAAGGTAACCCCCTTCGTGTTTAAAAGTTCTATAAAGAATTCCACGACACCACAAGTTTATTTTAGGTCGGTCAATCCACGAAGACGCGCCCCACTCCTCCACAGTTGCTTGTTTCATACGACTTGCAAGGATTTAGGAAAGAGTGTGGGGTTGTTTTCGTGGATTGAACAACGTATACCTTTTTAGGTTGACTCATTTATAACAGGCAAATAAAAACCATAATTCATGAGGGCGAAGTCCCGGGCAACAGCTAGTCTATGAGGAAAAGCAACAAAATGTCACAGGTGTCTGAGACTCAACCTCAAGTTTTGTGGCTCTAGGATTGTGTTTGAATAATAAGTTGTCACCGAAATAGTTTCCCCGCGAACAAAGGAAACGCTTACGTATCAGTCGTCAACGAAATCCCACGTAAGGTAAGAGAAAATAAGTGATCCAATATATTTTGTTTTCGGGGGGGATCATAAAACATAAAGGTAACCCCTTCGTGTTTAAAAGTTCTATATAAAAGTCCGCGACACCACATGTCTATTATAGGTCGGTCAATCCACGAAGACGCGCCCCACTCCTCCACAATTGCTTGTTTCATACGATTTGCAAGGATTTAGAGAAGAGTGTGGGATGCCTTTGTGGATTGAACTACGTATACCTTTTAAGGTTGACTCATTATAACGGGCAAATAAAAACCATAATTCATGAGGGCGAAGTCCCGGGCAACAGCTAGTCTATGATGAAAAACTACAAAATATCACAGGTGTCTCAGACTGAATCTCAAGTTTTGTGGCTCTAGGTTTGCGTGTTTGAATAATAAGTTGTCACCAAAATAGTTTTCCTGCGAACAAAGGAAACGCTTACGTATCAGTCTTCAACGAAATCCCACGTAAGGTAAGAGAAAATAAGTTATCCAATATATTTTGTTTTCGGGGGGGATCATAAAACATTAAGGTAACCCCTTCGTGTTTAAAAATTCTATATAAAAGTCCACGACACCACAAGTCTATTATAGGTCAGTCAATCCCCGAAGATGCGCCCCACTCCTGCACAATTGCTTGTTTCATACGATTTGCAGGGATTAAGGAAAGAGTGTGGGATGCCTTTGTGGATTGAACTACGTATACCTTTTAAGGTTGACTCATTTATAACAGGCAAATAAAAACCATAATTCATGAGGGTGAAGTCCTGGGCAACAGCTAGTCTATGATGAAAAGCTTCGAAATTTCACAGGCGTCTGAGACTGAATCTTAAGTTTTGTGGCTCTAGGATTGTGTTTGAATAATAAGTTGTCACCAAAATAGTTTCCCCGCGAACAAAGGAAACGCTTACGATATCAGTCGTCAACGAAATCCCACGTAAGGTAAGAGAAAATAAGTGATCCCATATATTTTGTTTTCGGGGGGGAATCATAAAACATTAAGGTATTCCCTTCGTGTTTAAAAGTTCTATATAAAAGTCCACGACACCACAAGTCTATTATAGGTCGGTCAATCCACGAAGACGCGCCCCACTCCTCCACAATTGCTTGTTTCATTCGATTTGCAAGGATTTAGAAAAGAGTGTGGGATGCCTTTGTGGATTGAACTACGTATACCTTTTAAGGTTGACTCATTTATAACAGGCAAATAAAAACCATAATTCATGAGGGTGAAGTCCTGGGCAACAGCTAGTCTATGATGAAAAGCTTCGAAATTTCACAGGCGTCTGAGACTGAATCTTAAGTTTTGTGGCTCTAGGATTGTGTTTGAATAATAAGTTGTCACCAAAATAGTTTCCCCGCGAACAAAGGAAACGCTTACGATATCAGTCGTCAACGAAATCCCACGTAAGGTAAGAGAAAATAAGTGATCCAATATATTTTGTTTTCGGGGGGGATCGTAAAACATTAAGGTAACCCCTTCGCGGTCGCGGACGGACGCGGGACAAATGTCGGTATGATCTACGTCGTTTGTCATTTCGGGAAAAAGTCCCTGAGATTTTATCTGTGGCACGCCCAGGCGTTTTAGATTTGTAGGATTAAAAAAACGCAAATTCCTTTTATTTTTCAGTGCGGGATTTCAGGTACTTCTTGGTAGAATTCCACAACTTCTTGATAATTACTTTTTGATAGGAATTTTAGCTTTAATTTAATAAATTTTACCTTAACTTATGATGTGACTTTGTTTCTTTCGAACAAAGATTAAATACATTGGTTTTAAGTTTGTCCACATAGGTACTCGAAGTTTATTCATGGTACAGTTATGAAAAATTTAGGAAATAGGTGAAACAATAATAAGTTAGATAGTTAAGTAATTTTTAGGCCTACCAGTGTTACATAATTACATATGACACTCCAGCAGGACAGATTAATTTGTTTTGCTGTAATCCGCTACTTGATTACAAAACAAATTATCTGTCCTGCTAATTATGGATTTCCGCAAAATAACGCCTGCTTCCATTCAATATATGACACTCCGCCTTTCTCTGTGCTCCGCCTTTAATATGAGAACACAGACCTTTATTAATGTAGTCTGAGTATGAGAATAAAAAAAGACTTTGCGCTACGGGAGAGCCAAAAGAAGTAAAAAAATACTTATAAACAGAGGTGTCGGTTACGGTAACAGTGTAAGGTATTGGTTAAGTTCCGGTAACAAGTTCAGTTTTTACCCAACTTAGAAATTCTCAACGCACTGAAGTTTTCCCCTGAAGGTAGCATAACAGGGTGCGTGGTAATAAGTTACATAACATAACAGGGTTTTAGATAGCACTGTCGCGAGTTCAATGATTTTTCCATCTCAAAAACTGCCTGACGCGCCTAAAGAAGTTTTCACTTTAAACATAAGATCCACGTATCCCGAACACGATAACCGAAATCCTTGTCACAGCGTTAATGTGTTTCGATATCCATATCAAGAATCTGTCTGACAATGATTCCTCAACGAAAACGGTCGCGTCAGAAATACGCCGCTGAAATGGGACGCGCTACCCTTTTCACATTTTATACAGGGTTATATAAAAAATACCAGAAATCTCTCGACACTTAAATGATATCATTAAAAGTAACAACTTTTGTTCTACAACTTTCCAAAATTTCGTATTAATTTGAAATAATACAAAATTGAATAAATTATGTTATTTCTGTAACGTGACATTACACTGTGAAACGAAATACAGGTAATCAGCGATTATGACTGTCCCTGTTGCCAAACCGCTGCGACAGGTTAAGACATAGGCGGTGCTAATGAGAAAGATAAAGATGCACAATACTCACAATAACTGGCGAAAGATTAAAGCTAAGCGCACACTGCGATGCGATTTTTTTTCCGCATGTTCAATGCGAAACTTAATCGCAATCGGAATATTATACCTACGCGCACCTTTGTCGATTTTTTGACGATCTTCCTGGCGCAGTGGCGCGCGCGCTCGAATTCGAGTGGGAAGTCGCGGGTTCGATTCCCGCCACGGGCCTCTTTGGAACTTTATAATTTCTAATTTTTCTTAGAACTGGACTGGTGGGAGGCTTGGGCCGTGGCTAGTTACCACCCTACCAGCAAAGAGGCACCGCCAAGCGATTTAGCGTTCCGGCGCAATGCTGTGTAGAAACCGTAAGGAGTGGGTTATACTTACCCCTTCCAAGTTAGTACGCTAACATCTTCGGCTGCATAATCACTTACCATCAGGTGAGATCGCAGTCAAGTACTAACTTGTAGTGTGTAAAAAACCCACGATTTATTTTCGCACCACGAAAGACAGGGATCAATCATGTCACATGAGAGAAATGCGCTAGCGACTATTTCCGCAGTGCGCGGGACTCAAGTATTTTTCCATATTACACAAAATATTGACAAATTCGCATCGCACTTACGAATATTAATCACATGCGATTATTTTTCGCAGTGTGCGCTTAGCCTAAAGACGTAGGGGTGCAGCGTGCGAGGCGGGGAGGACGAATCACGGATCAGTGACCACGCGCGGCGTTGCCGATATTACGTGCAGACTACAGAGTACTTACAAAGAAAGAATGTGTGCAAAATATTGAATAAGTGATATTTCTCAAAATATCGAGTTAAAACAAAAGTTGTTACTTTTAATGATATCATTTAAGTGTCGAGAGATTTCTGGTATTTTTTATATAACCCTGTATAATGTACGCAAATTCTTCATTTATAAAAATAAGTACATATGAATATATGTTACGGCCCCTTGCCTGTCCAGATGAGGGCTCAGTTCCCGGGCCCATAGAGGAACGAGCCCGGACAGGTCGAGGGGGGACCGACTAGTGAGACTACGCGGGATCACTAGTGTACGATCAGTCTCGGGTCAGATGACGGCATCCAATTCGAGTCGGATAGCAATCGAGTCTCACTAGTCGATCAGTGGAAATAGTAATCAGCGACTTTTACTAGACAACAGGTCGGCCACTACGGCTGATACAGTACGCCACCGGACGCGGCCAACAATAAAAATAGTTTAAAATTAGTAGGTGCTTATTGACTGACCTTGATCCCGAAGCGTCGGCCTTGATACGGAGTCCTCTGTAGTAGATGTGTGACAGTGTGTGACGTGAAAGTGTTAAGGGTATGTACAAGGGTGCGTGTGTGTATGGGACTGGCAGAGCCGTCTGACCTCCGCTTCAAATCAGCCTCCAAACACGAAGACCACACGCGCAGGAACCCACTTTCCGTCGGCTACCGGTTCGAAGTGCGAAAGGGACCGCACCAGCGCCCCAGCGCGCGAGAGAGGGGGCGCGGCAACAGACAAAAACGCAGTGCGAAAAACAAGTCAGGCGCATCAAAAAACGGACGTCCCGTTGCGATGTTATTCGATGACTAAACACCCGCGCAAATAGAACGTGGCTACTCAAACGTAGTAATTTGCGTCTCGCGACTACGCGTTTCAAGGACGACACGTGATCAAAATTACGTCAGCCACGCGCGGGGGACCGCTAAGTTCGTCGGTCGACAGCAGACTGAATGGTGCTTAATACTGGCGCGCACCGAAGTCGCCGCGTCATTGCAGGCATAAAAAATCTCGGCGACCGATGCGCGAGCGGGATAGGAAGATTGGCGTTTCCGCGAGTTGGAGCGGGAGCGCACGATTCGATACAAAACGCATGCAGCAAAAAACTCGCCGTAACCAAAGCGTGAGCGAGACGCGCCGATGAGGGCTTCCGCGGGTTAGAGAGAGAGAACACGATTCAACACAATACAATAGGCTCGGCGCTCGCGCCAGCTACTCTCGCGTAAACAATCCCCCGCTCCGAATCTAAGAATGTAGATTCGCTAATCAATAGGCAGTCGGGACAACGTGGCCACGGCACGTTGCAATACTGAGTCCCCCGCAAATACCTCGGCCACCCGGGGAACGCCATCCGATCCAAATAGCAGTTTAACAATGCGTCCACGACGCCAAAATAGTGGGAGTAGATTAGGTTCTTTAAGCAGAACAAGATCTCCCACCTGGGGAGGGTTAGTTTTGTCAGTCCACTTGACGCGCTGCTGCAGCAAGTGCAAATACTCAAGAGACCAACGGTGCCAAAAATTTTGAGTCATTTGCTGCAACATTTCAAACCGAGACAACCGTGAGGTCTTGACCTCCCGATAGGGATACTCGGGCAGCGCGTTAAGAGGCTGACCAATCAAGAAGTGACCCGGCGTTAAAGCCTCCAAATCATTTGGATCGGAGGAGACGGGACCGAGAGGCCGAGAGTTAAGAACCGCCTCAATCTTGCAAAATACCGTGGACAGTTCCTCGAAGGTTAAGATGGTTTCCCCAATAACGCGACGCAAATGCGTTTTAGCGACCTTAACAACAGCTTCGAAGATTCCGCCCCAGTGAGGACACGCCGGAGGGTCAAATTTCCAAGTAACTCCCATTCTAGACATGGCGGTGCCTACACAGTGCCTGTTCTTAACAAGGAAGTCAACGACCTCCTTCAAATAACGATCGGTTCCCTTATAATTGGTCCCGCAGTCTGTCCGAACCAAGTCGGGTAGGCCGCGACGGCTCACGAAGCGGCCCAGAGTGGCCACGAACGCCTCCGTGCTGAGGGCACTGACAAGCTCCAAGTGAACTGCCTTGGTTGCGAGGCAAACAAAGACGCACAAGTAGGCCTTAAAAGACCGAGCATTCTTAAGGTTAGAGCTCTTAACTAGAAAAGGACCGGCAAAATCGGTTCCAACACCGGCGAAAGGTCGAGCAGCCCTTACGCGGTCCGCAGGCAGGTCACCCATCACAGGCTGTGCAATGGATGCCTTCAAACGATAGCAAGGAATACATTTGAAGATCACGCTTCGAATGGTTCGTCGGCCTGCCAAAATCCAAAACTCACGCTGCAAAATGGCTGAGAGGGTATTGCAACCCGCATGAGCATTTTTAATATGATAATGAGTTATCAACAGATTGACAAAGGTGCCATCCTTTGGGAGCAGCAAAGGATGTCGCGCTCCATAAGGGAGGTTGGAGTTTTTAAGGCGTCCCCCAACACGTAGTAATCCGGAACTGTCCAAGAATAGACTCAGGCGAGCAAGGTGGCCCTTCAGTGGCGAGCCTCGTTTCAAAGACTCAATCGCTGACTCAAAGTGTTCCACTTGGATCACACGTATCCAGTACATCAACGCCTCTCGCCGTTCCAAGGGCGAGAGCGCCGAGTCTAAGTTTTTATTGAGGGGATCCCTGACATTATGCATGAATCGACGCAGCCAAGCGGTTACGCCGATCAGCTTGTCAAACGAGCTATACCGCTCCAAGAGGGCGCGGTCATAAATGGGCCTATCGTTGACCACGCCAACCCTCAATCGCAAGCCGGGTAATTCGGCTGGAGCCTCAAATTTGTCCGGGGGCCAGGAGGATTCTGGGCCAGATAGCCAGCCCGGTCCCCACCAGAGTGGGTGGTAGACTAGCAAAGAAGCCTCGCAACCGCGAGAAGCGCAGTCAGCTGGGTTTAGTTCCCCGGGTACATGTCTCCATTTCAAGGGTGTGACAGAACTTTGTATTTGTGACACTCTATTCGCCACGAAAACTTCAAGATTATGGACCGAAGCCCGAAGCCAACACAGGACAATCTCGCTGTCCGACCATGCAAAAACGTCCAAAATGTTTACGAAGGGCTTCAAAGAAGCGTGGACGTGGTTTAATAACCGGTTCAATAGTGCGGCTCCCGAAAGTTCTAACTTAGGAATTGTTAGACGAGACCTAATAGGTGCAACCTTGCTCTTAGCTAGGACAAGGTGCAACGAGACTTGCCCAGAAGCACTCACGGTTCGCAGATATACCACAGCTGCATATCCCTTCTCAGAGGCATCGCAGAACCCGTGTAAGCTTGCACGACATTTGCCCGGAGGCAAGAAGCATCTGGGTAAAGAGATTTGGTTGATGTCGGGAAGGGAGGACACCAAAGAGAGCCACTCTCTTAAGAGAGCGCCAAGAAGAGGCTCATCCCAGCCTAACCCAGACACCCAAAGCTTTTGAAGAAAGCACTTGGCCAGAAAAACAACCGGAGTTATCCAACCGTTTGGATCAAAGGTGCGCGCCACAGTGGACAGGACCAGTCGTTTGGTCCAAGACTTCGGAGGATCATCTAACTTGACCCGGTACGTAAAAGAATCCTGAACGGGCTGATACTGGATACCAAGCACCGTCAGCAAATTGGGATTCTCCGGGTGTTCAAACAGGTGAGGATCCTGTTGATCCTCTCCAGGTAAGTCCTGCAAAACCTGAGGTGAGTTGGATAGCCATTTACGTAACTCGTACCCTCCGGATTTCAAGATGGCGATCAACTCGTCCCTCAGGATGCGAGCTTCCTCAACACTGGATGCTCCGGCGCAGATGTCGTCCATATAGACAGAAGTTTCTAGGACATCCGCTGCTCGCGAATAATTCAGTCGTTCCCGGTTGGCCAGCTCCAAGAGCGTCCTCATTGCAATATAAGGACTAGACCTAAGGCCATAAGTTGTAGTGTTCAGCTCGAACACGCGCACAGGATCACTGGGATTCTCGCGCCACAAAATCAGCTGGTAACGACGATCATCGCGATGCACTACCGATTGCCTGAACATCATTCGTATGTCGGCCACAAAAACCACCTGGTGCCTACGGAAGTTGGTGAGGATGTCAGATAGATCCTTAAGAAGTTTGGGGCCAGTGTGGAGACACTGGTTCAAGGAAACCCCATTAGACGTGGCCGCTGACCCGTCGAAGACCACACGAATTTTACCGCCTGGAGACTTCAAGACCGCGTGGTGAGGGAGAAAATAGTGCTCGTGAGAGCGCCAGTCAAATGAGGAAGGGGACATGTGCCCCAACGCCTCGTACTCCCTCATGAACTCAATATATTTCTCTCGAAATGCAGGGTCTCGCTTCATGCGGCGTTCCATGGACAGAAGTCTTTTTTCAGCTAACGCCCTTGAATGACCAAGGGGGGGGCGTGAGGCAAGGAAGGGTAGCCGAGTTACAAACCTGCCATCGACGCGACGACCTGTGTTATTCTGGTAGAATAACTCGCATTCCTGATGGAGGGGGTCTACCCGAGCCGCTTGAGGGGGCTCTTCAATTTCCCAAAATTTTTGGACTACATCGGAAAGTGCCACTCCAATAGTTTGGAGATGGTCCACGTCAGGAGGCAGGTTGGTCCATAAAACCGGACCGAAAAAACTAAACCCAAAGATAGTGGGCATGGCCGACAAACCATTTTTCTGCAATGTCCTAATCTCTCCTGACATGATCAAGCCCAGCACATCGGCGCCCAAGAGCAAATCAGTGGGGCCAGGTTCAGACCATGAAGGGTCCGCCGGGGTTAAACCCGACGCGCAATGAACCGCCGAGTTATGGATAGGAACGTTCGGGAGGTGTCCCACAATATCGTCAAGAACGTTCACATCGACTAGGATACGAAGGGGACCTTCGGCTGGACCAAACATAAGTTCTGCCCGACCCCTGGGAGTCGGAGGAACCGATCCTCCTATTCCTAACATTGGACGATTGTCCGGACTCCAGGGGAGCCCCAGCGTCCTCACCAACCACGACGATGCAATGCAGCGCTGTGAACCGAGATCTAGCAGCGCGCGTACCATTAGCCACTCACCGTTCGGGTTAAACACCCTGACCAAAGCCGTGGGCAAAAGTACGGTCTGGCAGACCGTCTTATGCTCGCTCAAATTGTCGGGTGAGGTGGCGGTGGTGGGAGCCAGGGCAGCAACTAGTCAACGGGAGTTGCCCCTTTCGGGCGACTCCTCCAGCCTCGGGCGCTCGTAGGGGCCAGCTTGCGGAACTTCTACCACACCAATAGGTGGGGTTCCCCCAGGGTACACCCAAGCGTCCCTCATGGGCTGAGGGGGTCTGGTCACGTACGACAGCCGCGGGACGACGTAGTGCGGAGGGGGGTGTCCAGACCATCGAGGGGGGTATCGCTCCAGCCTGGGGTATTCAGCCAGAGGAGGGGAGTACCTCCTTGGTTCAGACTGAGCGACGGCAAAACCTCCCTCAGGGTTGACAGAGGGCGGAACGCCCCCGCCCCTGGAGGGCTGCACCCCCGCCCGAGGGGGGGGTGAAGCCCTATCAAAACCAGGGGCCGGACGAACAGTGTTCGCCCCACGCCGTCCATCGGCTGGGCACGTGACCGAGGAGGAGCCTCCACTCCTGCCGGGTGTCTGTTCAACCACCTCCTGCCTGCCGGCACCATTGCGGTCGAGACAAAGAATAGGAAGGTGGTTGCCCTGACAGTGTGTGCAAGGCCGTTGGTGCTGGCAATTGCGTTGCAAGTGCCGACCTAAGCAAGAGTAGCACCAACGGCGCTCCCTCGCGATGGCCCTACGGTACTTGGGCGGTCTCTCCAAAAATTTAGGGCAATCGGCCGTTGTGTGCGTGGAAGCACGGCAATAGTTGCAGGGGGTTGCCTCGGTCGCAGCAAGGCCACTAAAGTTGGGGATTGTGCGGCGACCAGTCTGCTGCGCCACTACTGGCTGCTTGAAACCCCTGGTGGAAGTCGTGGGTTTAGAAGCGGGCGTCGGTCGCGCCGGCTCCTTTGCCGGTGTTCCCGAGGCCACGGCATTCTCCACCTGGCGGCTCTGTTCCTCAAGGAACTTTAAGAGGTCACTGAACGGGGGTATATAATTAGCCCCGTCCCCGCCGTACCTCTCTTCAAATCGGATCCGCAGATCGAGAGGCAGGCGGGACAGAACCAGGTGAAGAAGCCAGAAGGACCACTGATCCACCGGTAAGTCAAGTTGTCGAAGGGCGTTGCAAGCAACCACGACTGGGTCAATGATCACCTCCCGGAGACGCGCTAGGTCTTTCAAAACCGGGAGGGATATTAACTCCATCATGTGCGCGTCAGCAAGGCGGCGCACATTGGCGTAGCGCCTCTCGAGGAGTTCTCTGGCCGTGGAGTAGCTGGCGTCAGACAACTTCAAATGGCAGACTACCCCAAGTGCCTCCCCTTGAAGGGAGGTCCGCAAATAGGCCATTTTTTGGCCTGGGGATAGGTCGCGGCGGGTATGGACTAGACTGTCGAAGATGGAGATGAACCCCATCCAGTCTTGAAGCCGCCCACCAAAGTGTGGAAGGTCCAAAGTAGGCAGCCGACCCAATAGGGCGGGCTGCTGCTGCGGGCGAGGCGACTCGCACAGAATGCTCTTTCGAGCCTCACGATTCATTTTGGCCCCAGCCTCGAGCACATCGTCTGTGAACTCGAAGAACTGCTCGTAGTCCTTCTGGGCCGATTCTCGCGCCTCGTCGTCCTCCACTGTAGCAAGGAATTCCGAATAGGCCTCTTCAAAATGGGCTCGTCTGGCTGGGAGCTGCTCAAGGCGGTGGAGCAAGCTAGCCGTCCTGTCTGGACGAGTAATAAGCGCATGCGCGCTAGCTGCCCACCGCAGCTCATCCTGCATACGGCGCACCGGAGGCTTATGCGAAGGCATGGCGAGACTGCGCGAAGATAATTACAAGGAAGCACGAAACCGAAAAATAAAACAACAAGGACGTAGAACAAGCACGGATGCAAACACCAACACGTGCAGAACGCTAATCAAGGTCGCGGTTAACAAACGCGCGGCACGCGGTAAATAACGCGGCGTTGCTACAAAAACGCGTGGTGTAGCGGTACAATAATCTGTGGCCGTTAACGCGGCGTATCGGTCCGACACGTGGCGTACCGCGCCTACAAACGTGTGACCGACAGAGATACGCGACGAATTAAATACGCGCAACAAATATCGATATCGACGCGCCGAACGTGTAAAAGCCGCTTAACCAAAAGGCGCGAAACCACGCTCTGCTACCAATTGTTACGGCCCCTTGCCTGTCCAGATGAGGGCTCAGTTCCCGGGCCCATAGAGGAACGAGCCCGGACAGGTCGAGGGGGGACCGACTAGTGAGACTACGCGGGATCACTAGTGTACGATCAGTCTCGGGTCAGATGACGGCATCCAATTCGAGTCGGATAGCAATCGAGTCTCACTAGTCGATCAGTGGAAATAGTAATCAGCGACTTTTACTAGACAACAGGTCGGCCACTACGGCTGATACAGTACGCCACCGGACGCGGCCAACAATAAAAATAGTTTAAAATTAGTAGGTGCTTATTGACTGACCTTGATCCCGAAGCGTCGGCCTTGATACGGAGTCCTCTGTAGTAGATGTGTGACAGTGTGTGACGTGAAAGTGTTAAGGGTATGTACAAGGGTGCGTGTGTGTATGGGACTGGCAGAGCCGTCTGACCTCCGCTTCAAATCAGCCTCCAAACACGAAGACCACACGCGCAGGAACCCACTTTCCGTCGGCTACCGGTTCGAAGTGCGAAAGGGACCGCACCAGCGCCCCAGCGCGCGAGAGAGGGGGCGCGGCAACAGACAAAAACGCAGTGCGAAAAACAAGTCAGGCGCATCAAAAAACGGACGTCCCGTTGCGATGTTATTCGATGACTAAACACCCGCGCAAATAGAACGTGGCTACTCAAACGTAGTAATTTGCGTCTCGCGACTACGCGTTTCAAGGACGACACGTGATCAAAATTACGTCAGCCACGCGCGGGGGACCGCTAAGTTCGTCGGTCGACAGCAGACTGAATGGTGCTTAATACTGGCGCGCACCGAAGTCGCCGCGTCATTGCAGGCATAAAAAATCTCGGCGACCGATGCGCGAGCGGGATAGGAAGATTGGCGTTTCCGCGAGTTGGAGCGGGAGCGCACGATTCGATACAAAACGCATGCAGCAAAAAACTCGCCGTAACCAAAGCGTGAGCGAGACGCGCCGATGAGGGCTTCCGCGGGTTAGAGAGAGAGAACACGATTCAACACAATACAATAGGCTCGGCGCTCGCGCCAGCTACTCTCGCGTAAACAATATATATTTTTTTTATTGATAGGAGGCAATGAAGAGCGTGTTTGCCTAAAAAAAAGCCTATTCACTCTTCTCTTGAAGGCACCCAGATTGTACTTGGCTGGGAAAACGGAGACTGGAAGGGCGTTCCACACCTTAGCGGTTCTTACCAGATACGCGGAAGAAAAACGTTTCGTGCGAGTTTTTTGGATGTCAATCACATATGGATGCCACCGCTCTCGGCGTCTTGGGATCCTATGGTAAAAAGATGAAGGAAGCACAAGCTGATGTAGTATAAGGATATTCCGCACGTTGTTATCCCGTTGGTATAGCGGGGTTCACAATATTGTACATTGCCCAAACATCGCCGATAAAGAGCCATGCAACCATCACCAACCAATCAGTGCTTAGGCTACACAACCGATGCAAATATTAACCATTCAGTGCCTATGCGGCTCGACTGATGCACATTAGTGCCCAAGATGAAATTTGATAATGCTATAATTATTTTTGCAGACTCACAAAACAGACCAATCTAACGAGACTAAAATTGTCCAATTCGGTAAACTTTCAGGGAGGTAAAAACGTTATCACACGAAGCAATATTTCAAGAACAAAATGTAGGCAGGTAATGTAGCCATAACTCTCTTTATACGTACATACTCATTTTTGAAAATATCTACTCGCGTCCTGTTTCGTCACTAGACATGCCGGGAATTGAATACGGGACCTCTCTCTTAGAGCGCTTGCTAACTGCATCAGGGACGTCTTTTTATAAGAGTGCATACCTACCTAGACTAAGAACAATCGCGCAATATTGTTAAAACTGTATTGACCGCGGTTGAAAAGACCTCACGCTATTGTATTCATTATTTTTCAGCTCCATTCAGAAAGCCTTTATTCCCGACGGAACCCATTTTGTATGGAACTTGCTGAAAAAGTTGATCGGCTCTCGTGTTTTCCAGCGGTTTGAGTGTACGAGTATACGACGATTATGTTGCTTTGTTTGAGAGTTTTTAGGTTTTGCTTTCAATGTTGCGGAATGTATCGGGTATTTTTCACCAAAAAAGAGAATTGCATAAGGTAAGATAGCCGGTCAGCACTGCATTGCCTGGCTTTTGTGATGAAATTCTACGCTGGAGGCCGAAGCAAATAAGTAATGATGCTCAGATAGTTTAGACTTGTGGCATGTTTTGTGCAAATGTGAGCAAATGTCGTATTTTTTTAGATTTTATCGGAAACTGCAGTGAATGTATTTTATGTATTTTTTCCATTTGTGTTTACAGAAATAAGTTCTAAAAACGCTCAGAATTTTTTTCGATAACTGGTTTAGTTTTTTAGAAATTAGGTAAAATGCATTGGTAAATCGTCGTTTTCCTGTGACATTTACCCGGAACGCCGCCTGTCGCACTCACCAACGTATTCCTAGGAGCGAGAAGGACAAAAATAAAAACCCTCTTGACGCGAGATAACAAGAAACTCTAAACAAGTTTTGCTCCGACACTGCGCAACATCTAGTAAATAAACTTTGTCGAGTCACCAACTCATAGTGATGCACCAGTGAAGTGTCGAAAAGTATGCTGAGTAAAGTGTAATTAATACAGACTCATCTGATATTGCAAAGTACAATAAAACAGTCTGAGCTTTTTGCTGTTTTAATCATGTAATAATAATTATTACTATTGTTCAGTTTATAAACAAAATATGAGACGTACGATTTGATTACTTCATTTATGTTACTCCTTATCTTGTAATAGATTATTGGTTATTGTTATTTGTTGCTCACAAATCAGATATAGGGAAACATTATACTGGTTCTCATACAATAGCGATATTCAAATATGTATAATAATAATACATTACGTTACACCACGCGAACAGTAAATTATTACCGTGTTTTCCTTTGTGGTGTTATTGTATAGACGGCCATACAAATAAACTCTTCTTATTGATAGTGATGTTAAAACATCGATAGTTTGGATATCGATACTTAATAATTGATCTCAAAAAGAAAGGGCGTGATAAACATTTCCCAATAGAATGTTAACTTCATATTTGAATCGCTTTTGTGGTTATTTAGTAGTGTTACCAATAATTTTATTATATATGCAAAGAGTTTAAATTAAACTTAGGTAGGCCTCAGAATACAAAATATAACCGGACTCGGTGAAATTAAATCATTTTTCATCAGCTAAAGCTGCTGGATCTAGAAAAATAAGAACACAATCTTACACAGTTGCACATTTGATAATAAAAAAATATAATTCATCCATTCTGGGATAGAATAATTATTTTGTGCATGAATAAATGTATTTTTCATAGTTAACTAGCCAAAAAAGGTAATTTTATAGAAGTTGCAATAATAAAGTGAGTGAGTGAGAATAGAATAATTACTAAAAATAATAGTATCGATATGTCGGAACATCACTAGTTATTCTAATCATCATTCCATACAAATAATACCATTCACAATTAGTAACGATGTAATTATTTACCGACAAAGGAATAGATAACAGAGATACGCTCCTCAGAAATTAATGGGGAATTTGTAATTTGAATGGGTACTGTGTAATTACTTGTAATTTAGGGTAATTCTATGTAATCGAGTAATTTTCTGTAATTTTATGTCTCTTTTGTGAGATTATATTATTGCTATGTCGATCCTCTTTATTATGTCGTTTCTCTGACGACTTATTTGTATGATATATTAAAGCTTGACCTTTACTTTCTTGATAGCTTTACTGGGTTATATTGTCATAAATATATTAATTACATCAGTTGAACATCGTACCAAAGGAACAACGTATTTTGGCTATAAAATCACTATTCTAGATACTTTTAAGAAGATAGCTTTTCGTCCTGGTTTGATTTAATGTTTCAAAATCTAGAAATCTTTGAAAACAGCCGAGATTCAGGCGAATGAAATCGTGGGTAAAAATTTGTTAACAATAAGTTCCTCGAATAGCGAGTTATAACAAATTCGTTACGAAAATAAAAGGAAAGGACGGCCCCTGCAGAGAAAATATGAAATGTTTTCCAATTCACTCAGACCTTCCCTTGTCACTTACGCTTTTTATCGATTATATGAGCTCTGACAGAATCGTACCTGCCGTCGACTTTTTTGTTACCAATGCCTACGTTAAGTTTTTTTTTTACTCTATACAAGTTAGTACTTGACTGTAATTTCACCTGATGGTAAGTGATGATGCAGCCTAAGATGTTATCGTAGTAACTTGGAAGGGTTAGTAAATTTACCCCAACGGTTTCTACAAGCATCGCACCGGAACGCTAAATCGCTTGGCGGTGCGCCTTTGCTGTTAGAGTGGTAACTAGCCACGGCCAAAGCCTCCCACCAGACCCGACCTGAGCCAATTTGAAATTGTAAAATTCCAAAGTGGCCCGTGGCGGGAATCGAACCCGCGACCTCCCACTCGAATCCGAGCGCGCCGCCATTGCGCCAGAGAGGTCGTCAAAACTTTATTCATGCACTAGCTTTTGCGCGCGGCTTCGCCCGCGTTAATTTCGATTTTTCACAAACCCGGCGATTCAGATTTTTCAAAAGCCTAAATTTCCTTATCAACCTCAACCTTTATACTTACTTTCTAGAAAGTAGCTTATGTGGTAATTATAGGATATCGTCTATCTCCATTCCGAATTTCAGCCAATCATTTCCGGGACGAAAAGTAGCCGTTGTATTAATCCAAGTAACAATCTCTCACCACTTAAATTTCCAGCCAAATCGGTTCAGTAGTTATGACGTGGAGGAGTAGTACTTCGCTCGCGTGAACTTTTACACAAATTTTGCGGTAAACACGGATTTTCCAGAATAAAAGATAAGCTGTATAATAATCCAGGATATCGTCTATCTTCTCTCCATATTACTAAATCATTTAAGTAGTTACAGCATAAAGGTATTTCTACCGCGAAAATTACGGGTTTTCACATATTTCTCGGAATCTATGGATATATCCGGGATAAAAGTAGCTTATGTATTAATGCACGATGTAATCTATCTCCATTTCAAATTTCAGCCAAGTCGGTTCAGTAATCGCAGCGTAAAGGATTTTTCTCCTGCGTGGAAATCGATTTTTCAAAAGTCCCGTTAAACCATGGATTTTTCCGGGATGAAAAGTAACCTTAGTTCTAAATCATTACATAATTTACTTTTGATCCAAATTTTTGTCAAATCGCTTCAGTAGTTACGGCGTAAAAGAGTTTTTCTCCCGCGTGAACTTTGGTTTTTTACACATCTCGCGAAAACCATTGATTTTTTCGGGATAAAAGTAGCCTATTCATTAATCCAGGATATAATCTATATCTTTTCCAAATTTCAGTCAAGTCGGTTCAGTAATTACAGCGTGAACGATTTTAATCTGGCGTGGAATTCGATTTTTCAAATATCCCGCAAAAACCGTGTAATTTTCCGAGATAAAAAGTAACCTAAGTGCTAGACCATTATATAATGGACCTTTAATTCAAATTTTAGCCTAATCGTTTCAGTAGTTGCGGCGTAAGGGAGTTTTTCTCCCGCTGGAATTTGGGTTTTTCACACATCCCGCGGAAATCATGGATTTTTTCGGGATAAAAAGTAGCCTATGTATTAAACCGGGATATAATCTACCTCTATCCCAAATTTCAGACAAATCGATTCAGAAATTGCGACGTGAAGGAGTATTTCGCCCGCGCGTATTTCTATTTTTTACAAATTTCGCGGGAATCATAGATTTTTGTGGGATAAAAAGTAGTCTTTTTATTAATCCAGAATATATTTTAACTCTTGTTTAAATTTCAGCCACTTCCGATCAGTAACTGCGGCGTGAAGGAGCATTTCTTCGTTATATCTTTGGACCCCCGTTTCACCCCCCTAGGAGGTAGTCTCGTTAGTAGGGGTGGAATAAAAAAATCGAGGAACTTTGTTATTTTTATCCAAAAACCTACTTACCGATTTTAATGAACATAAGATGAAAATTGACGGATTCCCATATATGTAAAATAAAATTCCTTATTTATCACCCTTAGCGGTAGAATTTTATAAAATCCTTTCTTAGTACACATCTAAGGTGTTAAGAGAATATTCCCTGAAAATTTCATGTGTCTACGTTCAACCGTTTGGGCAGTAGCTTGTCCAAATGCCAGCCAGCCGGGACCAAGCGTTTTCTAGTTTCAACCCCCTTTTTAGAGAGGTGAAATTACCCCTAAGGTGAAATTTCCAAAATCCCTCGGACACCCATTCTCTTATTTTTATTCAGAAGTCTATATACCAATTTTCACGAATCTAACTTGAAAAATGAACGACTTTCATACAAACCTAAATCCCTTATTTAACCCCCTTAGGGGTAGAATTTCAAAAAATCCTTTCTTAGCGAGCGGTTTGGGTTCACAAAGAATCTTCCCTGAAATTTTCAAGTCACTACGTTCAGCCGTTTGGGCTGTAGCTTGTCTGTCAGTCAGTCACTCAGAACAAAGCCTTTTATAGTTATAGATTATTGCATATTTAACATTCATGCCTACGTTATGTTTTTCCTTTGAAGGCTGTTTGTCTACCAGAGACGTGCTAGCTACGTTTATTCATTCACTCACTCATTCACTCACCGATTTACCATCAATCAACCTAACCCGCAAAAATTATAGATAGGTAAGGGGAAATAATAGAAAGGTAAGGGAAAATATATTGGAACCTATAGACAGGCCAAATTTTACTAAATCAAAACGAGACGAAGACGAGACAAGGGACAAGAAAGGGTTTTATGAAATTCTCACGGGACCATCCGAATTACGATGGTGTGTTATGGCTAGTTAGAACTAGTTGGTTAGAAGATACTATAGTAGTTTATCTTAAGATAAATATCGCTCACCATACAAATCACTAGAACTTTGATCTGGCTCACGTTGTTTTGCCATTAGGAATATAAGAATATAGGAAAAGAGTAGCTTACGACCTACCGAACATACACTAAAAATTTCATAACTATCGGTCGAGCCGTTTCGGAGGAGTTTGGTAACAAACACGAGATACGAGAATTTAATTAATTAGAGATATTTCTTTGCCGTGTGTGATGGTCCATTGGCTTTTATAGTAAGCGATATTTTATCTTAAGATAATAATTATAAAATCTTTATTAATGTTATAAACGCGAAAGTTTGTGTGGATGTATTGATGGATGTTAGTTACTATTTCACGCAAAAACTTCTGAACCGATTTGTCTGAAATTTAGAATATAAATAGCTTATAATCTGGATTAGAACAAAGGGTACTTTTTATCCCGGAAATACGCATGGTTCTTGCGGGATTTGTGAAGAACCGAAAATCACGCGGGCGTAGCCACGTGCGTCCGCTAGTATTGAATAATGTTAGTCATATCGTTCCCAGTTATACAATGAGCGTAATATCCCATTCAAATTCCGGGAACACGTTAGATCAAAGTGCTCCTAACTAAACACTATAACTGCAAACTCAAACGTCGAAACGGATGCGGTACCGACGTCAAACTTTATTATTCACACGAATGAAATTATACAGCGTGTGCTGTGAATTCAAAAAGATGACCATTAACTTACATAATAATATTATATAACCGTGGCACTAAAATATACGATTTTGTATTTTATTTTAGTATTATATTTTATTATTTTTGTATTATTTATCGTACATTTTGAAAACATTTCTTTTTCACTAAATGTCCTCAAACATGGACAAAAATATTAAAAAAATTAAAGTATGTATTTGATAGCGCGTTTGAGTTTTGGATGAACCCAGGATGTAAGATTCTCTTACTAGTCAACAGAATGGGCTCCCATGTATGCAATCACGTATATTCATTTGGTATCGAACTCGTTAGCCTAAGTTAACTGAATACAGCGCCATTTATTGAGCGATGGGTGAAAATATAAATTAATAAAGTTTTGTTTTAGGTGTTATTTCAAACTTTATTTCTAGCGAGTGTCCTACAACACACACAACTTTATGTTAAACAAAGACTTTTTTAAACGTATTTGTTTAAGAAAAGTATGCCTTCTCCACAAGTTGAAATATCTATAACTTTATTCCTTTGTTTGATTTAAATTTTATTTTCTGTGCACGTTATTATTTTCATCCTGGTTTATAAACAAGTAATAAAAACCTGTCAAGTGCGAGTCGGATTCGCGCACTGAGGGTTCCGTACTACAACCGGAGGAATAAAACCATAAAAACCACTTTTCTTATCGAACCGCAAAACTAACTTTGTTTTTAGAGGTTTATTGTAAATATCAAAAAAACTACTTATTAGATCTCGTTCAAACCAATTTTCGGTGGAAGTTTGCATGTGTATGTACATCATATATTTTTTTTAGTTTTATCATACTCTTATTTTAGAAGTTACAGGGGGGGGGGACACACATTTTACCACTTTGGAAGTGTCTCTCGCGCAAGCTATTCATTTTAGAAAAAAATGATATTAGAAACCTTAGTATCATTTTTGAAGACCTATACATAGATACCCCACACATATGGGTTTGATGAAAAAAAAAATTTGAGTTTCAGTTCTAAGTATAGGGCACCCCCAAAATTTATTACTTTTTTTTAAATTTTGTGTAAAAACCTTAATGCGGTTCATAGAATACATCTACTTACCAAGTTTCAACAGTATAGCTCTAATAGTTTCGGAAAAAAGTGGCTGTGACATACGGACGGACAGACGGACAGACGGACAGACGGACAGACAGACATGACGAATTTATAAGGGTTCCGTTTTTTTGCCATTCGGCTACGGAACCCTAAAAAGGAAAGATTAAACTACCCAGTTTATCAAAGTATGCCGTATTACGAATGCAGCTTTAAGCTTAGTGGTTGTACAATATTTATGAAACATCCTGTGTATAATGAACCAAACCAGGCGGATAAAACGGGTTTTGAAATAGACTACTATGCCAAACTCAGACATATATTAGTCGACGTGTTTCCGTAGTAACTACATGTTGACCAATTTCAATGGATATTAGCCAACTATTATCCATTGTCGTGTAGTATTGCTGCAAACCTACGAGAAATCCACGATTCCCTCGGGATTTTTGATAAACCCAAAGCGCGGTCGGAGCTGCAGGCAAAACCTTGTATCTTATAAACATCGAAATTAGGCACTGTTGTTAACCGTACTGTAAAATATATTCACATTATTCCTTCTTATTCACAAGCGTAAAATAGCGATTGAATAGTAATTTTCTGTTCTGTCTCTGTTTGTCAACCGCGATTTAACATTCAAAGAAAAGAGACAAAACAGATAATAGCTATTGCACCATTTTTTCACGTTTATGAATAAGAGGTTTTATCCTTGATTACTTAATTTTTATTCCGCTAACTCGCCTACGCCTCCTATAAAATAAACCTTGAAGAGATGATAACGAATAAAATTGGATTTTATTATAACATGCATATCTAAAACCTTGTTAAAACATTGAGTTAACTAATTCAGAGCTTCAAAGGAATTCCTTATAAAATAATTCTGGAACAGAACTGTATATTATAAACTATAAAGTGTACAAACACAGCAAAGTATGTCACACTACTTAGCGAGCGACGTTATTATATTAAGCTAGGATTCCGCGTAACTTTGAACAAATTGTCTGACAAAATATACTCTACTTGGTTCCCCGGGTTACCTTAAATACCTGGTTCCTGAAACATTTGCTCTCCACAGTCATGCTTGATACTTCAAAACAAGTAACACATAGTCCTTATTTTTTGAGTGCTTTTAGATAGTATGCTTCAATTCGTTGTTTAACTTGTAGGTATATATTAGGGCTTATTCTCTGATCTGTGGTAGGTATAATACGTGATGATTTTTATAGTTATTACCTACCTACTACATCCTTGCAAGTCAGTATAATTACTACATCTTCGGTTGCATCAAAGATGTTATGAATTTATAGAACTCTACATTATATGTCATCAAAAGATACTGCAGCCGTAGCTACATAATATGAGCGATTTTCATAGAGAGTTGTCGCCTATCGATAGCCGAAATCGAACAAAATTCAAAAAAGATACATAGCAGAACGACATGTATATGCGACAGCTAACTGCGCGGAAATCACATTGTCAACTTAGCGATCTGTTATGTCATTCTGATATATTTTTAGTGTATGAATCCTAAGTAGGCGTTATAACTCCAATCTATTAACTAAAGAGATTAACTATAAACCCCAGCCAGTAACAAATAATATAAGGCTTATCCCGGTGTCTGGTACACGTGGACGTCTAATCAAACTTTTCGGAACTACCCACGTGAAGGTAAGTTTTTCTAACGTCATTACAAACTTGTTATCCTGTGTGCTACGTTTCTAACTAGCAGCGAAAACTTTGAAGGATCGCGTCGACCCAGTTTTGTTGCCTGTAGGTGTTTTTATGAAAGGATCTGTCTATAGCTACTGATGATTCGTGATTCAATTCAAAGTTTTTAGGTCGTTGCTGCTTTTGATTCTCTGAATTCAAACAAATTGAAGCGTAATTGGGATTGCCGAATATGGTTGCCACCCAGAGTTCGGCATCAGTAATCGCATATTATATTTATTAAATGGATCACATACAATAAATGTCTTTGTACGCAGAGAAAGATGTGATTCAAGTGTTAGGTCAGGTTCCCGCGTAATAAAACATAGCCTTCCACTTGATATACTTGTAACACCTTCAGCACATTGGTTACACAATTTTAATATCCTTCCAAAATACCGGTTAATACTAGATTACCTAATTCCTGATACACCCTCGCCTTTTATTTAATCTTACATCAACCACCACCGGCTTCCCCCCCCCCCCCCCCCCCCCCAGCGCCAGGCGAGCCGTGATTGGTCGACGTTTGCATCGCTATCATTGGTGTCAAACTCACAAATTATAATAATACGTAAAGGCTTCAATTCCTGTTACCCAATGTTGACAATCAATAAAAATATGAATGTCCTGGCTAATTTATACCTTTGCAAATAAAAGCGATGGTGATTCAGCAGTCATGTCTAATAAAACCTTACACAAGTTACTACACTTCACCAAACCACTACAGTCAAACCAAAATCTAAAAATGTCTAACAAACACTTATGAAAAGTCAGACTGCTAGAGTTTGAAAATCAGTTTTGTTTAGAAGAAAATTTCGTGTTTTTCAATTATCTTTAATTAATAAGAAAATCCTTTTGAGTTAAGTTCTACATTAAAATTCTTCGTGTGTTTTCCGATGCGTGCTTTAAGTGTGTTTTTCTCGGTTTAAATCAGTATTTCAACCATACTGGATGTTGCAAAAATGCCTGTATCTTAATTCCAAGTAAGCTTTGGTATTTTGTTTAATCATGTAGCATAATCTTTTACCTTTTCTATTCATCCAAGCCTATAAATTAATAACTAACAATCATTAAGTCAAAATTTTTTACATAAATAATAAAAAATATTTAGTGCGATCATTTTCAACGTAATATTCGTGAAAGAGGCTTGTCAAAAAAAATATGAGTTTAGTCATAACGTTAGGTAATATTTAAGTTTACAAATCATAATCTCAGATAGGTTCGTGAACCATGAATAAACCGTATAACTCGGTATGTTGGAGTCCATAACGACATTATGCTTTCAAGCAATTTCATTAGATCAAGGCAGCCAATCCTACGTCTAAACAGACGAAAAAATCTAGGTAATTCTTTCTACCTACGAAAACAAGGTTACTTTCATAACATTATCGACGTAAGCCATCCTATAACCGTCTCATTCCTTCATCGAAATACGATAAAGGGAGAAATAACGTCTTCGCCGTCGAACAATAGGAGAAAAACAGAGAAAAAAAAACACTATTTTTTCACCGTTAGGAATATTGCCACCGTGATATTTATGTGACTGCAGAGAATTTTATGATACGCTCATAACATTCTTTAAGTTTGGCATAGTGTGATTGGAAGAGAAATGGTTAACGTTTATTTTGTGATAGTTTTAACGAGATATACCTACTGGTAAAGCTGAAAGAAGCTGAAATAAATTGTAATAAAAAAAAATTAATAAGTACAGTCAATCTTTAGAATCAAAGCACACCACAACACAAGTCACGTACGTGCATTTGAAGATATCACAAATGTGTGTGAAGCATGCCAACCTACTTGTCTAGCATAGCAGGCCTTCTCAGGAAAATTCTTTTTAACATTAGGTAGAGGGAGGTAGGTTTACCTATGGAATTATTTCACGACCTTCGGAATCAGCGGAAGGTTTCGGGTTCAATTTCCGGCTCGGGTCAGTTTAGAATTTTATAATTACTCCATAACTTTAACTTTAACAATAACTTTAACATAAATTACTCCATGGGTCAGGTTGGGTCTGGGCTGGCTTCACCCAAGAATGGTTAACATCCTATCGGAATTGAAACCCCGTCAAGCGATTAAACGTTCCGCTGCAATGCTGTGTAGCAACTGGGGTTGCTAACCCCTTTGAAGTTAGTACGATAATCATCTTCGGCTGATATTTCACTTAACATCAGATGAGATGGCCCTAAAAAAAATCCACGCCCTTATTCCAACGTGCAAGCGAAACCGAATGTGAATCGTGGCAAGAAAGTTCTTTATAAGTGAAAATAGATCTTTAGAAAATGTAGCGAAAACAGTGAACGAACACAGCCCATTGAGAGCCAGAAAACTCAAAACTGGAGCAGATGAAACATTCAGCGACGGACTTCGACCTCGATATTTTTTCAAAGCTGACGCAGTATGAGGAAAATGCGCGGAAAATTCGCATGAAATAGAGTAGCTACTAGGAAATCAGCCGTTCTACATCTGCCTAATCGGGGTTCGAGTTTCAAGAAACAGAAATCTTTGTTTCTTTGTTCGATAGGGAATGCTCAATGTGACACCAGAAATCACTAAAACCTGTGGCCTGATTCTGTATCGTTAGTTAGCAACTCGCACTGGGTTATTAACTAAGTAAACGGAGGCAAAAATACTATTTTTGCACAAAGTACCAACTTAGGTTGGTATGCAAGTTGTTAACTTGTGCAAAAATAATACAAAAATAGGTTTTTGCCACCGTTTTCTTAGTTAATAACCCAGCGTGAGTTGCTAACTAACGATACAGAATCAGGCCACGAAGCCGCAATAAGAACAAGGAGAATCTGTACCCAAATGGTAAAAACGGCGCTCTTTTACTAAGACTTAGCCATCCGTCCGTCTGTCTCCAAGCTGTATCTCTTGAACCTTGATAGTTGGATACTTTAAATTTTCACAGATCATGTATTTTTGTTGCCGCTGTAACGACAAATACAAAAAAATAGATTAGAATAAATATTTCCCCGTGATAAAACAAACGTGATTTTTTTTGCTTGTTTCGGAATTTGGTGGGCAGAAATTAGCCTTGATGGTACTTGAGTGCGTGAGCCTGACTATAGCAATTGAATTGAATTGACTATAGCATACTTTTGTTTGTATTTTGTAGTTCTGTGTGTAGTCATCAGAAATGAGGAGATCCTCATTAGCACTAAAGTCACCGACATAGCCTAAACTTTTGGCAATTTTATGTGATAATTGGGCAGATCACGTTTGTCGTAGGGTCGTTGGCCGTTGGTGCCATAAAATCGCAAGCCAATTTTCTAAGGAACAACTTTCAATAACAAAAACAAAGGATAATGACCTTGGATGTATGGAATCCCGTACTGAGCTGATTCAAATCCATACTTTATTATACGAATGCCCAAAAAAAAGAGTGTAATGTTTTTAGTGTTTATGTATGTATGTGTATGAGTTTATTTATTTTCATAGACTACTGTCTCCACATTAAACCCTACAATTATTATTTTCTTCATTCCTAGGTTATAGGTAAATAAATAAGTTGTACTGCTGAATAAAATTTGTATAACAGGAAATGTGTACAAACAAACAAAATACGAAAGTCGCAGTAATATGTTCTGAGCTTGCTTTCATATAATTTTATCAACCACATTTCCAACTCTATTCCAGGTGACAATAATTAATATAACTTAACTAGATGTCAAACCATTTCCTTAATTGGACGATTTTCCTCTGATATTCGCCCTCTTGGAAAATGGAATTTAGATTAAATTCAAATTGAAATATCCAGTACCCGGTACTAATAGCGTTGTGAGCTACGTTCAACGTAAGCATGCAAAATGTCTCACAATCTAGAATAATTATTATTTTTTGCCTTCTATCCTCTCCGTAAGAATTTGTTAGCGCTATTTTTCTTAATTCTAGATCCATTTTTGACAGGGTTTTTACATATAAGTAGAAAAGTTGTACCTGGCAAACGTTGTTTTGCCAAATAAATTATTTCTTACTTATTAGGGGTATAAAAACAGTTTACGTCCTATTCTCAGACCTACCGAATATACACCAAAATATTATACCATAATTATTATTGTTTTAGGTTTTTGCTGAAAAATGTGATTGCAAAAAAGCATAAATTTATTTTAATGCTCATTTTGATGAAATAGTTTTTAAATATTGAGTGAAACACTTGTAGAATTTTGCGACGTTATGAATAGTATGTCACATGAATAAAATTCAAGATGCATATAGGAAGATTCCAATTAAAGGAAAAAGCACCTTCCGACACTCAATAATAATTTATCTATTTAGAAATCACACTGCACTGTTGATCATAATGTTTTGTTTTCATCGAGGACAGTTATTTCTAAATCACTGCCTCAAATATACTTTTGTTTCTGAAGATGATAATTATCACCGTGCAGCAGGCACTAAGTAGGTGGGTGAGAAATTTCTCATTAAGTTGTTTTCACTCTACGCTGCGCTTTGCCGGGCAAAAGATGGAAAACCTTTCCAAGTCTCTTGACCTACTTGCTATTGACAATTCAGAATAATGTCAAAACAGCGCCACGTAGCCAAGTGTGATGAAGTGCTGATTATGACAATATAATAGTGCATCTAACAGACTACCGAAAGACGAAATAGTCTGTTAACACTAATACTAACAGACTATTTCGTCTCTTTACTGAGACTATGAACTATATTTTTTTGATTTATTCAATATAGGTTTACGCTTGACCACAATCTCACCTGATGGAAAGTGACGATATTGTCGAAGAGGGAGCGCGCTTACCTAGAAGATGCCTATTCACTCTTTTTTTAAAGGTACACAGGTCGTAAGATGCGGGATACACAGATTTCAGGAGAGCATTCTAAACCTTAGCCATGCGTACTAAGAATGAAGAAGCGAACCGCTTTGTGCGTACTGGAATTTACATAGAAATAAGTTTTTTTTAATACTTTTTGTTAGTTAGTACTGGCTGTGACCTCTCTTGATGGTCAGTGATGATGCAACTGAAGATTATATCTTACTAACTTGGAAAGTAAACTCGCCCTTAACGGTTTTTACACAACATCGCACCGAAACGAAATCGCTTGGCAGTGCGTCTTTGCTGGTAGAGGAGTAACTGCCTCGGAGCCACGGGCAAAGCCTCCCCCAGACCAGAACTGAGCCAATTTAGAAATCATGAAATTTTAAAGAGCCTCGTAGTGGGAATCGAACCTACAACTAAATTTTATCCAAACATATTTCTATTTTATTTTATTTCTACTCTGAAGTGATTAAGGCTAGTTAATTATCTTACTTTATCTCAAGTTATAAAGACAACACTTATATATAAGAATATTTGGGACTACCGAAGGTAAGACCCATAATGTTCATAATCTATTCGAATTTCCATTCCATGAAATTTGAGTATTATCTTTCTAAAGCTCGCTGTAAAATTTAAACTAACGTTCAAGGAATCAGTTAAAGTAACACAAAATCCCAGTTTAACGAAGTTGATACCTGGAATTACTCCTTATACCCTGGTACCTAGAAATCTAAGGCATTTTAATATCTATCCCTGGCCAAAAGTGATATTAAAATATTCCACGCCCTAAATCTTATTTTAAAAAATAATTATATAATTTAAATAACTTGTTATTACCCAGATAAAATACAACATACAAAATAAAATTACAAGAGTACTAAAATAAAACAATTAAATTAGAAATGAAAAATTTTAAAAATGTTTAATAATTTTTAACCTTTAATTAAATAAAAAGGTTCAGAACCAAAACCTTATCTTCTAAACATGGAAGATGGGAAGGCCTTTATTGTGGGATGCGACTTGTGTCGACACACTCGCACCGTCCCATCTTCCTGAAACCCAAATTAGGGCTGGGGCAGCGGCTGAATCCGCTGAAAACCTCAAAAGGCGCAAATATGTATCCCTGGACAGTGGGTACATATTTGAGCCTTTTGTAGTCGAAACTATAGGACCGTGGGGACCGGGAGCAAAGAAAAATTTTAAAGAAATTTCTTTACGCCTGGTCGATGCAACGCGTGACCAAAATGCCCACTTGCCCAAAAAATAAGTATCGCGATACAACGAGACCAGCATTTAGGGAACAATTCCCTCTGATAGCGGTCTACTAGATTAAGTTATTATAATTGCTTACTCTTTGTACGTCAAAACATTAATGATTATAAGCAACGTATAGATGTAAGTAACCGTCCAATTAGAAATGGCGGACACAAGTTAGTTGTAGTACCACACCGTTTACGTAAAGTACAGAAGTCCTTTGTGGGGTTGAGTGTACGCTTCTACAATATGATCCCGAAGTCTGTTTTGGACTTACCTTTACACAGGTCAAAAAACATCTAATAAATCGGGGTTACTATACTATTGAAGAATTTTTCAATGACAAGAATTCTTGGAATGATAGGGATATATTTCCATCTCCTCACGAGATATCTTAAAAATTATGTAATATCTTAAAAATTATGTAATAATTTTTGATATTATTTAAGAAATTGTATATAATGACATTTTTTTGAAAAAGGCAAGTGCCGAGTTTCTTGCCAGTTCTTCTCGGTGCAAACCTGCTTTCGGAACCTGGCGGTAGAGTTTTGATCTTTCATAAGAGCCCATTAATTGGGCCTATGTGAAAATAAAGATTTTTCATTTTCATTTTCAGTTATTTATGCATTTTAGTTTAATATTTAGTTTTTAATCTAGTAAAACAATTCGTTATTTCATTTAAAATAAAATACTGATTCTTACATTTTGGGTACAAAAGCTTAAAAACGTATCACGTCGCAGTCTACTTAGTCCCAATTTATCATGTCACCGGTACCCAAAAGTTGTTTAGCGTTAAATTGAAAAACAATCCATTTCATGGGACGCCGGCCCGCGCTTAATCCGATACTCGTTTCACAGAAGACGACGAGGTATTTTGAATTTTAGTTCTTACGTCACACGTTACGTAAATGGGCGCTACATGATTAAAATCTTATTTAAATTTCATCATCATCATCATATCAGCCTGCGGACGTCCACTGTTGAACATAGGCCTTCCCAAGTGAGCGCCACCACACCCAGTCCTCAGCCTTCCTCATCCAGCCGCTTCCCGCCACCCGCGCCATGTCGTCGCTCCAACGAGCTGGAGGACGCCCCACGCTACGCTTACTTGAATGCGGTCTCCACTCCAGGACTTTTCGGCTCCACCGGCCATCGCCCCTGCGACACGCGTGGCTGCGCACTGTCACTTCAGCTTGCTAATGGTTTGGGCTATGTCAGTAACCTTGGTTCTCCTGCGGATCACCTCATTTCGGATTCTATGCCTCAGGGAAACTCCTAACATAGCTCTCTCCAAGGCCCGCTGCGCGACTTTAAATTTGTGGATCAGGCCCTGTGTGAGTGTCTACGTTTCAGCGCCATAAGTGAGGACGGGAAGGACGCACTGGTTGAAAACCTTAGTTTTCAGGCATTGAGGAATTGACGAGGAGCATCTATTTGTCTAAGAAAACGTATTTACCGTAAAATACTGCCCCTTGATTAACTAAAAGTTATAGTAGTCTCAGGGCTTCATCTCATTTGCATGTGGGCTATTAAAATGGATTCCTATAGAGTTGCTGAGGAAGGTAAAAACAGGACCCTATTACTGAGACTTCGCCGTCCGTCCGTCTGTCAACATGCTGTATTTCTTTAAGGCGAGTCACTTCTATGCGAAGCAAGATTTTAGGAGGTGAGGTGTGGGGGTGCCCCCCGCGCGTCTCTCACTTCGTACGTAAAAGACGCAACGACTCGTTTCGTGCGTCACGATGTTTGCGCTGTGGCATAGAATAAAATATTTCAGAACTTCAAGTAGGTATGATCAACTTTTTGTAAACGATAGATTATTTATAATGCGGATGTTTTTGGTTTGATTATAAATATAAAAAAACAACCAAATAAAGTAACTAATTATTATTTTTACTGATATTTTTACTGAATTGATACTGGCGGGGTAGCGGGCGGCGCGGCATGTCCTGAAAACGCTGGTTATTATTCCAATTCTGGGATAAATTTGATTTTGCTGGATACAGGACTTCAATTGAACACCAAAATTTAGCAGGTTCTCTGTAGTACTTCAAGACAAATATTTCTATTTAAAAATTATGTGCATATTTAGAAATTTTCTTATGAAATTATTGGTTTAAAAATTTTATTTAAGTCAATTTCAAGATTTTATATGATCGAGTAAAGTAAATCCTATCGTGTTACAAATTAGCACATTCTTTACATGATATCTTCGTGTGTATTGTGTATTTTTTGTAAGATCGGGAATGACGATTAAACACCTAAATTATTCGTTCAAAAAAACTGTATTTCCCGCTTTATGCCCGATGACTCGCCTTAAGTGAAAGCTACAGACTTGAAATTTTCACAGATGATGTAGTTTCGTTGCCGCTATAACAAAAACGTGATTTTTTCCTCTTTTTTGAAAATGGTGTTTAGTTTACTTTAATACTACTGAGAATTGGTGTTGATGGTACGGAACCACCCTCAGTCCGCGAGCCCGACTCGAACTTGACCAATTTTTCTAATTTTGTATAAAAATAAACGCAAGTAACAAAACTAAAGCTTATTCTGAATTAACTGGCTATAGTAGTGTTATTATCTCGCTGCAGACTCGGTCATAAATCAATCGAGTGTTTTGCTTTTGTTGTTTTGCTGTAATGCACAACTCAACAAAGAACAACAAAAGCGAAACACTTGAATGATATGACCGAGTCTGCAGCGAGATAATAACACTACTATAGTCATTAGGTACACACTTTACAAACATAAAATTGTGTCATACATCTCATAGGCTGAATGAGACTCCGTAGATAAAATATGCCTTCAAGTATGGAATTCTAAATGAAATGCTTTTTGGGTCGGCTGTTAAAGGCCGCGGCAATAAATCTCTCAGTGGTTTATCTCCCCGTGATGTAGCATTTCTGTTATCTAATTTTTTTTATCTACAGACATACATTAAGTACTTAGCCAACCGGCATAGAAAAGACGAGTCTGTTCTCTTTGCCAAAATGAATGTGGCTGGTATCAATGCAGTGGTTTTTGTGTTGCAGAAGTGACACATGACAAAAGAGTTAGCTTTAATTTATAACAACACAAGAATAGTAAAATTCCGATAGGGACGTATGTATCATATTCAGTGCTTACTACAAGTATCACGAAGTCCTGCCTTCGATTCTCGGGTCGGGACAATAAAATTTAGTAAAGTTTCTGTCAGGCAATTTTTAGTAGGTTACTTGAATAGGCATACAATTAGTACCGAATTTTGGAATTTGACGGTGTTTCACCCCCGTGCCTCGAAAAGCACGATAAGCCGTCGGTCATGCGCCTAATCTCTCTCTAGTCATATCGGAATTGCCGTCCCAACGAACTATGACAGAGAGGGAATAGAGAGTGCACCTGTGTTTGCGCACACACTTGGCATGTAGAGATTGACCGCCTATGCCCGGATTGGTTTAGAGAACATTACCTCATTTAAGTCGATTTTTTTTTATTGAAATGTTACAATAAAACCTATCACTAGCTTATTCTAATTAACTATAGGTACAAGTTTTGTAATGGTGCAAAGAATACTGGCTGCATTTCCACGTTGAACAGCCATGCTAATAGATTTCGCAAAAAATGAGCCAGTACCGAAGAACCGGGGGGAAACTCTCGAAGGAACTTTTAGGCACTATGACTCCAGAAATTCGACAATGGAATAGTCGAACTTATTTGTTTAAAAAGACAGGTAAACTTACGCGGGTAAATATATTAATCGGCTCCAATACATCATGTCAACGACACAGCGGTAAGGGTAAGAGGGATCCGTTTAGCGTCAAATTGGAAAACAATCCTCGGCGTTTCACGGAACAGCGGCCCCGGCTTAATCGCAATCTCGATACACCTGCGCTGATACCTACTTACAAGAAAAACACGGGTTTGTAGTGCTTATTTAGTTTTACTACCGAAGTTTCACTCGATTACAGGCTTGTGTGACTGTTTCTAAGGGTAATAAGACTCTTCTTGCAGAATTTTGGAGTACAAAACAAATAACTAGACGATCGTCGTCGTCGTCGTCGTTTCAGCCGATGGACGTCCACTGCTGGACATAGGCCTCCTGAAATGACCGCCAAACACCACGATCTTGCACCGCCTGGCGCTAGCGACTCCCCGCGACCCTCTTAATGTCGTCCGTCCACCTGGTGGGGGGTCGACCGACACTGCGCTTCCTGGTGCGTTGCCGCCATTCCAGCACCTCGGGTCCCCAACGTCCATCGGTCCTGCGAGCTATGTGCCCCGACCATTGCCACTTCAGCTTTGCGACACGTCAAAATTTTACTAAGCTAATCATGCTGTCATGTAAACTATGAACGAGTATGCAAAATTTAATCCCAATCGGTTGAGTAGCTACTCTAAAATTCATTATCAAGTTTTATCCCGCACATTCACGCAAACGCCGCAAGTTAAATAAAAGCTTGTAATAAGGTTTAGAGTGACATCAGAAAGCTGGTAATATTCACAGAGATAACAAAACTACGGGGATGCCCTATCATCCTTTCTAGCCTAAATTTGCGTGACATGCGGAGCCATGACGAACACCTAGATTTGTTGTCTGCAATGTTTAGAATTATTAACCTAGGGGACGCCATCTTAAACGCCACTTGACAGATTAAAAATAGGCACGCTAATTTTGTAGACTGGGCCAGTCTACATATTGTTTCCTTGGTCTGTGGTAATATTTAGGTCAAATTTCAAATACAACTAGTTATTTACTCCCTTTGTATAGTTTCTAGTTTCAAAACCATTAATTGGTGTTATCCTCGTGCCTCAATTTCGAGGCATCGATGCCATAGACAACTTCAACAATAGCTCTTTCAAACTCGGAGAATTATTGTTGAAACAATTGAGAGATTTCACAAAGTCCCCCGTTATTGCCACACGATGATGCAGAGAAATATAAAATTTCATTTTCCGTTGCGACATTATTGTGTCTGTGTTTTCGATTTTCTCTGTCATTTACTCAATTTTATTGTTGGACGCATTGTTTCGCGTTTTTATTCGTTTCTTTTGATTCGGGTTTATAGTTTTATTGTGCTTACCTACTGGGTTTATGTTTGCTTTTTTTTTGTACTGTGTTTGCATGAGTGGTATCTGATGTGCATGAATTGCTATCATTTTTTATTCTTTTTAAAATGTGTATTTGGAACACCCTTCCAGCTTCCGTGTTCCCAGCCACAATTTGGATGCCTTGAAGAGAAGACCTCATCATTTCTGTCCATCAGACATGATTGTAGTCAAGCGTAAGCCTTATATTTATATAAAAAAGTTTGTATTCGTTCATCGGTAATATGAACAGAACAAAATACTTTTTCCACAAAGTAATCTGATTTCTTTTCACTGATAAAAATAAACGCCGTTTTGATCTTATTTATTTATTTATTTATGTACCAGAAACTTAACATAAAATTATACAAAGAAAAGACGTGCACAAAGACAGCTTATCTCTACTGGAGAGATTTCTTCCAGGAGCCCTTGAATGTGGGAAAAATAAAGTTTGGAAATGCTGAGTAGGTACTGAAAATAGATATTAAATGAAAATGAAAAATCTTTATTTTCACATAGGCCCAATTAATAGGCTCTTATGAAAAGTCAAAACTCTACCGCCAGGTTCGGAAAGCAGGTTTACTTACTATTATTACTATTATTACTATTGATAAATTATAAGCTATATATATAAACAATATAAATAACTAGTGATAAAAATAAAATACATAATCTTGTGAGATGAAAACCATCTACCAAATTTTTTTTTCATATAAATTATTATTTTCAAATGAAAATTACAGCGTACATAAGCTACAAATCCATAAAGATGTAAAGTGCGACGTGAGAAATATCAAAAAGAAATATAATGTCCCGCTGCAGTCTTTTATCACGGAACCCCAAAAAAATACACTCAACGTCAGAGGCTGTAACAAAAAATTCATGTCACTCCATAGCGACACCTCGACCCGTGAAACTTTCTATTTTGAATTTAATATAGACTCGGAATTTGCATAATTTTTACACCAACCCACCCGGCGTACGCTCCGAGCCCCGACATATTGCCACTTGGGTTTACGCTTCATGATACATTTTTACGGTCCTACGCTAGGCAGCACTCTTATTTAAGAGGATTGTATACCTGTAAGCTTTCCTACAAAAAGCGATAACGCTTTCCTACCCATAAATGTAGTCCGATTTTCATAATTTTTGGATATATATCAGATATTATTATGAAGTGTTATGCTCGTACGTTTTATTTTTTAAGAAATATTGCTTATATTTAAAGTTATTTGAGTGAACATATCCACATTTTAGAACGAGCTAAGAACTTGCTCGAGTATTTTTTTTATTTAAATAAACTAAAATACTAAAAAATAACGTACGAGCCTAGACTTAGCTGTACTGAATCTAATGACACCAAAATTGTCCAATTTGGTAAACGTTGGGTAAAATCGTTATTACCCAAAGCCATATTTCAAAAATAAAATGTAGGCCTAGCTCTGGACTTGCAACTCCCTCTATACGGGCATAGATATTATCATTTTTGAAAACACCTACTTGCGTGTCGCTTAGTCAGTATACAATAGCCTTGAGAGGAAAATTCATCCGGGCCTTTTCTTCGTCTTGAGCTTTAATAAGTGAGTAAAGAGTTTATTCTTTTTACGCATTTCGCTGCACAGTACCCTTATATTTGTAAGGCCTTTTTTAACGAAATTACGCAATGTGGTTGGGGATAATTTGCTGAGAATATATACTTGGGTCGTAGAAACTAAGTACAGTTTCACTTTTAAGTTATCTGAACTTTAATTAAGGAGTTTAGCGCCACAGCTTAGCCACCCATTTCAGGCTGCACCTAAGCTAATTTTTTGAATGATATTGCACAAAATATTATGTAAGGAATTTCAGGTGAACTCTTGTATAGTCTGGCAATTAGATGTGAGACCAACGGATTTTCGTGCTTTACATTTTTTCGGGCCGTCCGCTCTTTCCAGGGTATATGACTATTACAAAGTGGCTTAATCATTTTTGAGTGGCAGACACTAAAACTATCTAGCAAAACTGTTGTTATTGTAGGTAACTGGATTTCGCGCCATAAATAAATCGAAAAGCGACCTATAATACATACCGTGGTTCAATAATCCTTGTCAAATATCGGCCTATTGATAGAAGTCTTTGACTGATATCCGTCCTATAATAAACTAGATGACAACTTCGCTCCAACAATCCCCATAAACATAATGGGGGCTATAACCCGCCAGGGAGATGGGGGGAAAACTATAACTTGTTTTCCCGGAAATTGATTATCCGTGAATGGGCTCTGTGACGTCATTTCCGGTTTTATCACGTTCCTTTGGATAAACGACAATGAAGTGACGAGTTTTTGTGACATTTTCTTAACTTTGTTTTTTGAGGTTAATTTTTAATACAAAAAAAGTATAACATAGGTACAAAGTTGTTTTAATTTTGTCGTAAAATATACAGTAATCCATATTAGTCATAATTATTTCAGATTTTTAGATTGGTAAACTTCGGAGATAAGGTTTACCCCCGAACCGTATATTTTACATTTGGCCCAATAAATCAAAAACTATCAGGCATAAAAATAAAATATCTGGGTGACCGAGGATTGCTCGGTATTTTTTTTTGGTAAGTACGATTTTTCATGTCAGTCGGTATAATATTATGTCGGTATAGAAGACCATGGAATCCATAACATTAGAATAAACGCTTTGACTGCTGAATACCACCATCTATAGGCAGTATAGAAGTTTACAAGATTCCTCGCAAAACGGTTACCTTGATTACATTACCGTCTGCGCCGTTCACCAGAACTGCCGTATAAATACAAATGACGCTTAACAAACCTGGGGCTTAGCAGTTTTCCTCGATCCTGAAGTTTGTTGCTATTAGGAGATTTTCGTAAAAAATTATAGGATAGGAAGCATTCGCGCTTATCCCTCAAAATCCTACTATTTTACTCTCTATTTTTCTGTTTTCTGTGTTCTTGTTTCCTGTACCCAAAGGGTAAAACGGGACCCTGTTACTAAGACTTCGCTGTCTGTCTGTCAGGCTATATCTCGTGAACCGTGATAGTTAGACAGTTGAAATTTTCACAGATGTGTTTCTGTTGGCTCCCATAGAACAAACGTAATTTTTTTGCTCGTTTTAGAATTTAGCGTTATCGCCAAAAGCAATATTTCAAGAATAAAATGTAGGCTAGCTCTGGACTTGCAACTGTCTCTTTAAGCGCATTTTCGCATAGCATTTTTGAAAACACATATTCGCGTCGCGCTAAGTCACTAGAGGATAGCCTTAACACACAGAGCCCTTAGGCCCATCGCACACGGCTCGTAAGCGTAAGCGTATCGTTATGACGCTACACATAACAATATGACAATTACGCCTCCTACGACTCGTTGCAACAACGCTTCGTCTGCGGACATGTTTGAAAATGTTCGTGTTGGTACTGCTCTCGTCGTACGCGAAGATTACGCTACGCTTCCGTTTACGAGCCATGTGTGAAGGGGGAACGCTTCTCCACAACGCGTTGCTAGTAATAAAAAGTGTGTTTCGAACTTTACCAACGGTAGCGCAGAGTGGAACGGAGCCAAAGGTGAATTTAAGGTGGTATGTACCTATATTCAGATCGTCGGCTACGAGCGCGTCGCAAATACGCCGTAATACAATTTCGCGACGATGTACTGAAATTGGAGCGTTACGTAGCGCTGCGAATATTACTTAATGCGGCTGTGATACTCTGAATTCTGCTAAATCTTTATACATTTTGGCATAAAAATATGTTCTTCAACATCAACAGAGATCTGCTCTGGCTTGACCTGCGTTTGGATTCGAATGGAGGTTCACAGATTCGCCACGGGCCTGTTTAGAATCTTATGATTTTCAAAGCTCAGTTCTGGTCTGGTGGAAGACTTCCGCAGTGGCTATTTACCACCCTACCAGCAAAGACGCACCGCCAAATAATTTAGAGTTCCGACGCGATGCTGTGTAACTTTTAGGAATGAGCTTACTGATCCCTTCCAAGTTAGTACGAGCAGAGAGGAGAGGAGAACATCATTCGATTGACGCTACGCACAGTTCATATCTGCGCTACGCATCTTCTCTCCTCATTGGTAAAAATAACACGATAGAGAGCTTCGTGTAGCGCATCTTCTCTCGTCTTCTCTGGTCTCCGCTTCGGCACAGAATACATAATAGTACCTACGGTACAGAAGGTTCACTCCACAAGATGATTTAAAGAAATAGCGACTCTAGCGCTGACACAAAAAGTGCAATTCAGTTCGCAATAGCGCCTGGCTCCGCCTCCGCAAACAACACGCAACAAACGCAAAGTTGTGGTCTCTTTCTATCGCGTAACTTCATCTCATTCGACGTACTAAGGTTGTCCCGCAATCGGTGGAATAGACCGAACAAGAACTAACGCGAGCAAAGTAGCGGGTGCGCGGCGGCCGTCTGAAATTAGTACGTCGAGACGGCTATCTGTAGTTTCTTCGATCACGTGATAAGTGGACCTGGCCTGGCTTCGGTAGAAACTGGGTCTTATGTCACACACGTCCGTGTCTAGCTCTGTCGCTTATCTAAGACAATAGATCACGGAATAATACACGCATCAACTTTCAACCGGCTCAAAGCGTCGCCGCGTTCGAAGGCTCTTCAAAAACAAATGATCCTAACTCGTCGAGATTTATGACCGCGCCGCATCCATAACAAAGCCGTCGGGAAACGGAACGGTGAGCCAGAAAAAAATGCAAATTTGTCACCAAATCAAAAGCGAATGTGTTGTTGTAGTCGAAGATCCGGTGGAAAATAATACAGAGGCTTTTACACCCCGGAGGCGCCCTATTTTGGTTGTCTATATGCTTATTTAACACCGTCATTATAGCTACCAAGAAGAAGGAATTTCAATGAAATACACAATCGATTTACGACGCTCTGCAATACCATAGTATGAATTTTGTGGTACTTCATAGCACACTTTTAAAAAAACTTCATTTATATTCCATATACATAGGTACGTATTGCCCCAAGGGCAAGGGTCAGGCGTATGATTCAGCAAAGCGGTCCTATTTATTTGTAGTGTTTCGAGTAGCATACTTCATCACCTAAAAATAGGTGAATAGCTAGTTATTTGTCATTCTTGTGTTCATTGTATATTTCGGACTAGCAATATATGTTGGTTTTATAGCAATATACGATGATTGTGGTATGATAAGGCAGTCTGGGTGAGGACTTCCACTTAGCAGCAACTCAGCAAGCTCTGTTTGGATAAAATATAATTAGGGCTTCACTGTGCACACTGTGCAGTTCACAAACCTTAAATAAACAATCGCTGCCGTAATTTTTCCACCAACTTCTCATCTATAATCCCTCGGGGAAGAATTCAGGGTTGTCACGCCGAGGAAATGGAGGGGAAATTTGGGTCTTTTGTTACCATTTCTTTGTGAGCGCCCGCGGCGTCGAATGCCGTATTAATGGATGTTACGAATTCCTGCGACATCGAAATACGTACTTATATCAACTCGTGTGAACAGATCCTTGCGGTTATATTTCTGTTATAATGAGAGGAACATGACGCGGCAATGTGATAGTCGTGTCTTAGTAATATTGTATGCGGAAGTAATTATTATCACCTTGACAATATGTGAGAAATGATAATCATGTTCGTAATATTTCGTGGTATAAAATAAAACAAATGTGGATGGGAATACAATGAAATAATTGTGGATGATTGGTCTGATCTCTCATCCGGGGGGTTGAAATTCGAATCCCAAAAAGAAAACCTTTGACTTTTGCACAGGTATAGTTGAAAGCGCAAAGAATGATATAGGTTACTTTTGATCTCAAGAAAATCAATGATATGGCCACGGGATAGTTTGAGAAAAACCGAAAGTCACGCGAGCAAAGCCGCGGGCAACAGCTATTAATTACTGACGACTAATGACTGAAAAATGTCGACCGAATTGCGTAGCAGTATAGCGAACCTGCCGTCTGCGTCAGGTCGTGCGTTCGATTCCCACTGGATTGAACTGAACTGGAAAATGATTGTATAATGAGCATAAATCTTTTCAAGTGTCTCGGTGTTTTTCTATATTTATGTATATTGTATCACACTAATATTATAAGGGCGAAAGTTTGTGTGTGTGTGTAAGTGTGTATGTTTGTTACTCCTTCACACCGCAACTACTGAACCGATTTAGCTGAAATTTGGAACATAGATAGCTTATAACCCGGATTAAAATATAGGCTACTATTATCCCGGAAAATCCATACTTCCCATGGGATATTTAAAAAAGCGCGGGCGAAGCCGCGGGCAAAAGCTAGTTTATGTATATTTATCAGTTATCTAGTATACCCATAACATAAGCTATCGCATACTTTAGGGCTAGATTGCGATGTGTTTGATCTTCTGATATATATTTTTTTATTAATTTATTATTATAGTTTAAATTCATTTATCGCTATACTGCACAATATATTATTTTGTGCATATAAATAAGGCCGGTACTCACAGTTGGCTCGCACTGCACTTGTCTCGTGCAGCGGACGTTTACTGGACAACTTGTATTTTATGATTTAGATCACTAACTGCTGTACACGGCCGCCGGATCGGAAATGACGTCACATAAAACACACTCGTATGCATTTTCGGGTGCTCAACCAAACGGAGGGGTTAGTACAGGTTTTTGTACGAATTTTGATTCGACTCGCATCGCACAATCGAAATCGAAACGAATCGAATTGCTCCATATATTTACAGCCATCGCCATCTATGGACAGTCGATGACATGCGGCTGTCAATAGATGACGCTGGCTGTAATAGATGACCAGGCCACAAGCCACGATAGCGAGGCCTTAGCCCCCTAACGACAAGTTAATCGCGACATATCGCCCGGGTAGGAAGGTTTACCTCGAGGCCCGTACCCCCGGAGGGATATCACTCCTGACGGACAAGACCACGCTGCTGCTGGCTGTAAATGTGTGAATGAATTCGATTCGTTTGTGCGATGCGAGTCTACTCGAAATTCGTACAGAAACCTGTAGTAACCCCGCCGATTTTGGACGAAACACGAAGCTTCGAAACCGGAAAAATGAGCTACCGTAAATGAGCATCGTTACAAACTCGAGGAACATGTTACAGATAGGAATTTTATTCGACTGCAAACCATCTTGAATTCTAATCGAGTGTTTCTAAACTATACTAGTTAGTTCTTAACTGCGACCTCACCAGGTGGTGAGTGATAGATGTAGGAATTTTCGGACTATGCAGTAAAGTACTTGTGGCCGAATTACTAGAGCATAAAACGCGATTGCTGGGAGACGCGGGTTTAAATCCTGATACGTATAAAAGTGCAAAACTGAAAATTTCGAAACCACCCACGATTGTTGTTGGCTTGCAATTTAAAAGTAATTAAATAATTTAGATTTTGAACTACCCGACTAAAATAAAGTAAGGACCTAGGTGTTAGTATCATTACAATTAATCTAAGAAAATCCGCCGCAGATTTTCTTGGATTTATGAGATATTTATTATATCACGTCAAAAACAAACTTTATATTCACTACATAGTCTAAACTTTTGGTACCCTTGTAAGCTGTAGTAGGAATTTGTGTGCAAGTATTTTAACCGAACCTTTTTAGGGTTCCGTACCAAAATGGTAAAATGGAACCCTTATGGTGCGACTTTCTCCGTCTGTCTGTCCGTCTGTCCGTCTGTCTGTCTGTCCGTCACACTCGATTATTTCAGTAACTACCGGAGCTATCGATATGAAATTTGGAATAGTTGTGTATATTAGTGGCCCAATGGCACTGGACTAAAAAAAAATGGAAATTATTTTTGTTCTTATTTAAAAAGGGGGGAAAATCGGAGGGTTGAAATTTAAAAGTGAGATAACTGTACTGTGTGGGGTATCATATGAAAGGGTTTACTTTGTACATTTCAAAACCGATTTTTAATTATTTTTAGTCATGACAGTTTTTGATTTATCGGGGAAAATGTCTAAAAAAATACCGTTCCCCCCCCTCATCTCCGGAGTTTACCAATAGAAAAATCTCAAATAATTATGGTCAATAGGAATTTACGTATTTTTTACAGAAAAACTATAGCCAATGCTCTAACTAGCATAGTTTTTTTGATATTAACAATAAACCTCTACAAACAAAGTTAGTTTTGCGGTTCATAAACAAAGGTAATTATTACTGTTTTACATCTTTGGTCGTTACAGTTTTGGTCGTGTTACATCTACATTAGTATGCCTGATTGTTTTGCTTCAGTACTTCTTGAGTACGGAACCCTCGGTGCGCGAGTCCGACTCGCACTTGGCCGGTTTTTTTTTATCCGGAATGTTTATCCCCCGAGCAGCAGGCGAGGGTTGATATTTAATTCGAGGATAACGACTTGTAACAAGTCTATATGGATAAGGATATTTTGAATTAAAAATGTTACGTTTGTTGTTTTAACCTAGGTCACACAGGTAGGTAAACAGTAAGCACTAAAAACGCGACCTAAAAACGCCAAAACTCCACTGTACCCGGTCCTTGTTGATCTTACATGTCGTACATAAAGCTCATATAAAATTAACCAGTAACTGGATACGAGCGTTAACTATGCTTGGTAAATAAACGGCGAACCGGCGCTTTCCATGTAAAATGTACATTGCAAACATGCGAATAAGAGCTACGAATTACATGGTTTCATATTCCAATATTTACGCATGGTTATTCTTCTTTTGGTACGGATCCATTAAGGACTACTATAAATTCACGTCGTCACATACACAACGTCACAATACTCGTCGATACGACGTCCAAATACTTTGAATAATAATTAGAATTTCTAACACTATAAACCTGAGGATTTATCGAATTTATTTTGGTTTTTCTCACTCTCACGGATACGTTGGTAGGTGCGACATGCAGCGTCGCGGAAGAATATAACAGAAAAACGACCTTTTACCTAATTACTCAATAACTAAGCAAGTTATTATCTGTTTCTAAGCGTTTTTAGCCACAAGATTACATCAACTTGTAACGTTGATCAGGAGCTACAGGTGTACACGGTGCCTGCACAACAAATATAGCACTACCCAGTACCCATGTTCATTGCGAGCACGCAAATTACAATAAGGGCTTGGAATTACATGCCGTGATATTCCGCTATTGGTGCACTGTTGCCGGGAACAATGTGTTTTGTTCACACTGTCAAGTCGGTTGAAAGGTTCATTTTTCTCGCGCTTGGGAGAGGGTTATGAGAAAAACCGGCGAACAGTAGCCAATACTTCGAATGAATAATCACGCGCTGGAATGAATGAAACTGCATGATTTAATGGGATATGGAATGATTTCTGGTGTCTTTTATTCATATTATACCCAATGTGAGAAAGTGCCTACTTGATCCTTACATATTGATTTTAAATTAACCAAGAGTTAACTTCGGATGGCCCATGACACCAAATACTTACTGCGATCTCACCTGATGATAAGTGATGATGGAGTATATTGTACTGTAGCGGTCTTCGATAGCTAACGAGAAATGGCGTAACCAGTCCCCTAGCACACGCTGACGAAGCATTCTACGAGCGTTCTATAAATACAACTTCTGAGGTCACACGCTGTGGTCCGAGCGTCCCCAGGCATAACACCTGCCTGAAGGGAAAGGAGGCCGGCAGAATCCCATACATGTCTGGGCCAAAAACGTTACAGCAATGATTCTTGTGTTATTAAATAGGCAAAGAACTTATATTTATGTAACAAGAAGATTTTTTTTATAATTCTATGGGAATCAGGAGGAAAAAAATATTTTAATAGACTTAGGTTAGGATGAAAATAATGTACTCTGAGAACCATTACTAAGACGAAAATGTCTACATTGGCTTTACAGATAAACAAATCTGTGGAGACACAAACGTCATAATGTATAATGATGTTAAGAGTTGATACTGCAGACAAGTAGGTACTAACTGGTTAAAATAACTGATTGTAAAAATCAATGCCTATATATATATCTATATATAGGGTATAAAATAAAATTTCTTCAATTATTTTCAATTCTTTATTCATCTTCTAAATCATGAAAACACATCCGCAAGCGCACGAGTACAAAAACGAATGACGTATGAATTATTATCAAATGTGAACGACAATTAAGAAAGAAAGAAAAAACTTTATTTCTCAGAAAATTATGCCACATGTAACGAACAATACACCTACGTACTAAAACGATGCCTGAAGATTCCCCCACTCGGGCAACAAAAACCAATAATCATAGACAACCCTCAGCCAATAATTGCCCAAGTGAGGGAAGCACCAGACACCGCCTGTCACATGTGTCACAACCCGGAAAAAGGCTCCAACTCAGCATGGTGCTGTGTACCCCATAATATAAGCATGGGAGCACACAGCGCTGATTTTCAGTCGAAGCCTTGGACTGGGTGACGCCACGAATTAAATAAGATAAAAAAAAAACGAAAAAACTAATTAAAAAAGGAACGCATATGAAAATGATTTGTATAATATTATATGAGATGATGATGCATATGAGAATTTAATTGTATACTTACTTATAATATAAATAATAATATAATATATATGGTAATACGTATATGTTAAATAAAAATATTATATATATATATATATATATATATATAAAATAAATAATGTTTTATTGTGCCAACCAGATTACAAAAAGTAACTTACAAACAAAATTAATATGTACCTACGGTTGGTCTCTGCTGCCTACTGTAGGTGACCCTGTGCAATAGGCATCAGCGACCTTTCCTCCTTTTCAGATATTTAATATAATAAAAATATTAAATAAAAAAAAATTAAATATAATATAATTTATATTATATATATTCCACTACAGGAAAGAGTACTCCGCCACATGAGAAATGACAATGACAACTGACAGATATTTTTTAAAGATCGAAATCCATAGACACTACGCAAAATGTATAATTCATAAAATATCGTCGTTATTGTCTAAAATCGTTATTAATCTGTGTTATTTATATTATAAATAATATTTTTATGAAATTCCTATGAACATTATAGTGATATAATGTTCATAGGAATTTCATAAAAATATTATTTATAATATAAATAACACAGATTAATAACGTTTTTGCGATTACTGTGAAGTAATCGCAAAAACGATGAATTATTATTTATTATTTTCATTACTCTCTAAATGCCTAGAACCCAGAGCCAACAAACAATGACAAAATAGACTTTAGAATATGGCAATAATTAGTTTTACTTTATGCATTATTACGAATGATTATGAATCATGATTTTAGCACATTCCCATAGAAAGTTACTAAAACTTATAGTGATATAGAATCAGGAAAAATCTACTAATTTTTGGTATATATGGGGTTCCAGTAACAATTTGGCCCATTTTTGCCGACCTCCTTTCCCTATTGCCACCAACACCGGCAAAGTACTAACATGTAAGGGGTAAGTTAATGCTCCCCTTACGGCTTCTACAAATAATCACGGTGCTTATACTAGTCATGGGCAAAGCCTCCCACTAGACCATACAAAGAGCCTATCAGATGCTACAGCTATGCATCAGCCAAAGTCGAAACTATGCACTAGCGATAAATTAGAACTTATAAGCTTACAAACTAACCCATGAAGGTGAACTCGGGACATTAGCAAAGCATTCCAACTGTGCTAGAAGGGTTCCATACAAAGAGCCTATCAGATGCTACAGCTATGCATCAGCCAAAGTCAAAACCATGCACTAGCGATAAATTAGAACTTATAAGCTTACAAACTAACCCATGAAGGTGAACTCGGGACATTAGCAAAGCATTCCAACTGTGCTAGAAGGGTTGTTAGACGTAGCAAGAATTATCTATACATTTTTTTTGGGTTCCATTCCATTTCCATTCCATCTATAGAATCGCTAGTCATTTGGCTAGAGCTCCAGGAAACCTTACGACTTTGGGTCTTTCTACAATGGCATCCTTAAACGAGTATCGATTAGGGTAACCTTTCACGTTAAGCGTGCGTAGTCGAGTTTATATTAAGTCGAGTCAAAAAAGTATCATATTTCCATTAAGCTTGCCTTTGTATCCCTTTAAGTGAAAATGCTTCAGGCGTGTGGAATTCGAAATGATTTGTACTTAAATGATAATAGATAAAAAATTGCCATTTCAAAACCTATCTATGTATACTTGGGCTTTTGAGAACTGTCAAAATCCATCCAACCGTTTTGAAAATACAAAGTAATTAAGAAAATCATACTAAAATTGTATGTTTACGAATGTATGTCACTCCTTTACTTCGCAACTAACTAATGAATGATTTGGCTGAAATTTGGAATAAAGATAGATCTTGCCCTGGATTAACACACTTTAAGCTACTTTTTAACCCACAAAAATTCTTGGTTCCCGCGGGATTAGTGAAAAAAATATAAAAAATTAGATACATACAGGTATACGGATAACATAGAGACATGCAAGACGCTAGAAAGGTAATAATAAAGTACGAGCAAGAGGATACAAGGTAACCACTTAGGCGGGAAAACCGCAACAAAATCCAAATGGAACCTCCACGTACGCTTTCGAAATTAACAAATATTCATTCTGAAACCCGACGCCGCAATGAAAAGGGATTTAATACAAACACACGTTAATGTTTACAGAACACTTGAGTAAGTAACCGTTTTGTAATAAATGAATTTCGGCCCGTTCTGTTTCAAAATTGAATACGCGTTTTATTTGTAACCACGGATGAATTGAGTGGGTATAAATTCCAAGTGTGGAAATGGAATATTTGTTCTACAATGCCTACGAAGGCGTTGTCCTAATTGGAATGCAGAGGTATTAGTTACTACGTCTACAGCCCACATCGTAATTATGTCGGTAACATCGATCATGTCACAAAATAGAATTAGGTACTTATAGATCCACCCACTCTAGACCATAGATCTTCTTGCAGAATAAGGATAAGGTTTAAATAAAATAAATAAATAAAATAAAATAAATTTATTGATAACAATTTAAAGTTTGTTCAGGCTTTTCGCATTTTTGTGAACATTGAAAAACTCTTAGGCACGCAGGTTTCCCGTGTTTATTTTCGACATGGCATTTCGTTGAGGAAGCTCCCGTTTTACGGTTCCTCACCGTAGTTACATGAAAAAAAGCGGATCCTAAAGATCAATTTGTTGTCCGTCTATCTGTATGTGTGTCTCGACCCTTTACTTATCGGTGTTCCGTAGATATTATTTGCCTGGACCGGAAGGGGAACCTCTATACCCAAATTAAATTTTTCTGTGACCAAAACTTAGGGTTAAGCAATAACTACCGGTTCAGAGCACAAATTTAAAATAACTTTCGTACTTAATTCCAGAAGAACGCAGGACTAATTTAATTTGATTACAAAATGATAATATGCAAAACCAAGAGTTTAACATCTGCACAAAAAAACTTCGTTTCCATTACCAACCCCCACAAGAAATATTAGTTCAATTCGGAACGGACATTATTAGAAAACTTTATCTGGAATATGCTGAAATAGGGTTGGCAATTTGGAAAAAATATTACGCCCAGATATTGGTTCTAACTTTGTACGGATGCATAAAGACGTTCTAAACTCGAATGGAATATTATGATCCAAACGTGTGGAACATTTTCTGCGGTAACTTTAGCAAATATTGATGCTTTATTTCATCTAGAACAGTATTAATTTTATTTAATTACATGATGAATATTTAGTTCATTTAAATAACAATCCATTGTAAAAGCAAAAACAAACCGAACTTTAGCGACTTTTTGGCAGTAAAACATTAAGGGGATTGATTGAATTTATTTTTGTCTTTCTCACTCTCACGGAGATTTGGTAGGTGCGACATGCAGCGTCGCGGAAGAATATAGCAGAAAAACGACGTTTTACCTAATTACTCAAAAACTAAGTTGGTTATCAAAAATCCGTTCTAAGCGTTTTAGGATATTATTATTACCGATACATTAAAACAAAAATTACAATTACATCCATTGTAGTTTCCGATAAAATATAGAAAAACTGAGATTTTGGAGCAACTTTTGGGAGAACTTTCTATCGAGAAAATTTTATCCAATCGTGTTTCTGCTTCTTAGCGATTTTAGATTAAAGACCCAAAATACATGACGTGTAAATTTGAAAGTAATTTTCTTTATAGTTTTTGCATAAAACTTCATTCAAAATCACCTAAATACGGCTTGTAGGCCGTTAATGAACATTCTTATTCTACCAATGCTAATCTTTAGTAAGGATAAGGAATTATTTAAGCGGAAGATCTCTGGTTTGCTCCTGTGTATATGACCTTGCCTGCAAAGATTTCGCCAAGCGAGTAAATATGATATCAAATTGCAGTCAAGTACTTAAAGTTACTTGCAATTAACGGCGTACAAGCCGTATTTAAGTGATTTGGAATAAAGGTTTACGAAAAAACTATAAAGACAATTACTTTCAAATTTAAACGTTATATATTTTGGGTCTTTAGTCTAAAATCCCTTAGAAGCAAAAATAAGATTGGATAAAATTTTCTCGATGGAAAGATCTACCAAAAGTTGCTCCAAAATCTCAGTTTTCCTGTTTTTTATCGGAAACTACAATGGATGTAATTGTAATTGTTGTTTTAATGTGTCGGTAATAACAAAAAATCCAAATAATAAATATCCAAAAGCGCTTAGAAACCGATTTTTGATAACTGGCTTAGTTTTTGAGTAATTAGGTAAAAGATCGTTTTTCTGGTATATTCTTCCGCGACGCATGTCGCACCTACCAACGTATCCGTGAGAGTGAGAAAGAAAAAAATAAATTCAATAAATCCCCTTAATAAAAAAAACTGAACAGGAATATATATAACATTAATTGTGAAAAGTCAACTGCAGCTCTAGCCATAAATGTGTTGTTTGTGTGCCCACCATGTGTTTTTTTTATAATAAGGCGCGGAGGCCACGTGACTAATTTAACGATAATTTTCATATATTTTGTAACTTCGTTCTATTTCTATCTTGTTAGCATAGCACCTGTGCTGGACTATTTGCGAACCGAAACGAATCCAACCCTCATACAAAAAATTGATATTAAAAACATAAAGTTGAAATTGAAAGATCATTTTTTAACAAAGTTAGATACATGATTATATTTTGTCTCATACTTACTTGGTTCTTTACATAATACGTTATATACCTACTGACTATTTGACTAATTTATTTAAGTAACTATTTACATAATCGTTGTTGATATAGGCACTGAGGACAAACCTCTGTGGTTTTTTTCAGTGTCCTTTAGATTAAGTTCTTGGATTGTATGCTTTTTAGTTGATAATAAAAAATAAAAAATAAATAAAAAGAATATGGATGAAGTCGCAGCAAACAATCATTATTTTGCTTTTGTTATTTCCAGAGATGCAGAAGTGCCAACCCTATAAAGGCAAAGTAATATCCACCATATTGTACTCACGTTGTTAGCTAAAACACGAAACTGGATTTTGTTTTCTCAAAAAATGTAATAACCAACGTTTATGTAGGAAACGGCGCGCATTTATTTGATCTAGCGTTTTATACCTTTCTTTTTTGCTATTTGCTAGAATCGATCGTGGATTCATTACACGAGCTTTCGTTCCGGTGGTACAACTGAGTTTATTTTAGAAAATGTTTAAATTCCAAGCTAAATGTTGATTTTACTACATTTGTTTGCTGGAAACTTTATAGCGTTCTACCACTTACCCAGTCTTGATAATTATATTTTAAAACAAAGTTTCTTTTCGGAGTGTATCGTGGATTTTTGCGTGACGAAAATCCCGTCAAGATGAAAATCTACGAATGAAAGTTTCTTGATTTTCGAAAATTTTCTTAACACCGAGGCCGCCTAAGCTTAGGTTAGGCGGGAGCGCGGTAAATACGACAGTGAATCCCGTACTCCCGCCAGCAGGTCCGCCGTGGAAACAGACAGTTTTTAGTGGGTGCAAGCCCCACATAACCCATCCATTTCCCCCCGACGGAGGGGGTATGCGTTAGTCATTTTCTGTCTAAAAAAAAGGCGGCCTTAGGTATTATAAAACGAATGAAACCATAAGAATTTCAAAACTTTTTTTATCGAAACGCAAAACTAAGTTTGTTTGTGAAGGTTTATTTCTAGTATAAAAAAAACTTCATATTATTTTAAAAAATATCACTACTGTTTTTGTAAATAAGTAAATGGTTTAATGAAATCGTGAAGAAATGCGAAAATTTAAACAAATGGGACGCCCAGGACAAAAGGGCTAAGGACCCAATTAGCCGGGAGGGTTCCGTGGCTCCGCTCACTAATTAGGTATGAAGTAATGAAAATAGGAATGGTTACAGAGTATCAACCTTCACGTAGAATTTATTAATATATAAAAAGAAATCTTGCAAACCTAGTAGGTAGGTACATTTTATCAAGTGCAGAAATGTACCTATTTCCTATTTCATCATCTATAATTATGCTTCAAATTTTTTCGTCATTCCTGGGATTCCGCTAAAACTATAAAGTCGTACAGATCTGGATTGCATTCAGTATAAAAATTTGGTCAAGTGCGAATCGGGCTCGCGCACTGAGGCTTTATTACTCTCAATACTAATTCTCTGTAGTATTCAAATAAACTAAACCTTAGCCTTAAATATTTAGAGAAGTATATCATCTGCGAAAATTTCAACAGTCTTTGGTATTATCCAATCATGTCTGATGGACAGGAATGATGAGGTCTGGGATGGCCGCTTGCCTAGAAAATGCCTATTCACTCTTCTTTTGAAGGCACCCAGATTATACTTGGCTGGGAACACAGAAACTGGAGGGTTATTTGCGTATGGAGTTACGTATGTAAGAAAGTCAATCAAGCATCGTATTGTTTGAAAATGCTGACGAAAAAGGTAAACCAAGATGTACTTATGACTGCTTATCATGGTTATGTAGCCTCTACCCTAAGATACAGTATAATATTTTGGGGCAACGGTTCAAATGTAAAAAGTGTGTTCCTGGCACAAAAAAGATGCGTGCGAGTAATTTGTAGATTGTCACAGCGGGATAGTTGTAAACCATACTTCCAAAAATTACACATATTGCCAGTACCTTGTCTCTATATATATGAGACCATTTTATTTGTAGCTAATAACAAGAATCTGTTTACTGAACTTCAAAACAAAAGACAAAAAAATAAATTTAGATTCCCCGCACATAGATCTTCCCTTTTTAATAACAGTTTTTACGTAATGGCCATAAAACTCTTCAACAAACTTCCACCTAAAATAAGAGATCAATTATATAAAATAAAACACTTAAAAAAGAAATTGTATGAATATCTTCTTGAAAATACCTTCTACAGTGTGGAGGAATATTTAAGATAACGTATATTAATTAGTGACTACTGAAAAAATTGAAACAGATTTTTAAAAGATTGATTAATTTTTGTAAATTTATGTTATTCTTTATTTTATTATTATTATTTTTTCTCTAATGTGAGTGACCGTGTTATAAATTTTTATTTTTCTTTTAAATTATACTACTTATTATTAATAATTGCATGCCATAAGGCTGAATTTGGAAATACTAACACTATGAATATAGAAGACCTTATGTAACTAACCCAAATTCGCTAATAAAGATATTGATTGATTGATTGATTATTTCACCTTAGCGGTACGTATCAGGAACGTGGAACAAAACAGTTTCGGTCGAGGACTTCGCTGGACATCAACCACATAAGGACGCCACTTCTCTCGGCGTCCTGCGGTTCTGTGGTAGAAAGGTGAAGGAGGTACTAGATTGAATTTCAACTTCCACCAATGCACTTAAAATATTAGAACATTGTGGCAAATGAGACTCGTTCCATACAACTCCCGTTGAAGAGAAAAAAAGCGTTCACCCAAATTTGTATGAAAAACGTTCACGTATTACCTATACTCACTGAAAACAGAGTAATTCGATATTCTACTTCATCACTTCGACGTATTGAATCGAGAGCGTGTGGGTGAAATCTACTCGACGCTCGATATTGACTTTTCGATTGCAATGCAAAAATATTAATGGTTTCGGTAAGGATAACACAAATTGCATTTTGAATAATGGTAAACTATGAACAGTATTTTTAATTTCACTATGCGGTTAAAAGGATTTACTGAATTTATTTTTGTACTTCTCACTCTTACTTACGATTTAAGGAGATTTTTGTACTGTGCAACATTTTCCTGGTTCAATAATAAATAAATTGAAATTGAAATTGAAATTGAAAGTGATTAGGTTGGTTGCCGAATAATAGAACAGAAAAACAACGCTTTATCTAATTATTAAAAAACCTAATGCAGTTATCAAAAATAGGTTAGGAGCCTTTTTGCATATTATTACCGACACATTAAAACAATTACATCTATTGTAGTTTCTGATAAAAATTCGAATAAAATGGAAAATTCTTTCCAAAAAACCAACTTCAAATGCCACTACAAAGAATGAAATAATTTTTAATGTACACCAATTCGAAGTCGGGCAATGTGTTCAATCATTAATAGTCCTTCTTATTATAAAACTTGATGTGCAAAGAAATGAAAATATTATCGACAATACGAAGGACTATTAGTGAACGAACGAAACATTGCCCGACTTCGAATTGGTGTACATTAAAAATTATTTCATTCTTTGTAGTGGCATTTGAAGTTGGTTTTTTGGAAAGAATTTTCCATTTTATTTTATACTTTTTAGTGGAAAACAACTAAGTAATGCGCAAGGCATTGGAAAAAATGCCCACATCGCTTGAAGTATGCTTCTAAAATCTGAAGAGTTTCCTCAATTTCTCCAAGATTCCATCATCAGATCCTGACTGGATGAATACAGTCATTACTTGATGACTGCAAGGAAATGCAATAGTAACTATAAAAAATATCTAAATCGCTTCAAGTATACTCGCAATATTTGAAGAGTTCCCTCGATTTTACCAATATCCCATCATCAGATCCCGACCTGATGACCGTAAGACTACCTGGAAAAAATTACTCTTTCAAACAATACCCAAATCACTTCAAGTGTGCTTATAAAATTTGAAGAGTTCCCTCGATTTCTCCAGGATCCCATCATCAGACTATACCCTTTCAAACGAAAAAAAAAATTTCGAAATTGGTCCACGCATTTTCGAGTAATCGGGGAACATACATAAAAAAAAATAAAAAAAAAGATTCCGACGAATTGAGAACCTCCTCCTTTTTTTGAAGTCGGTTAAAAATGGTGATTTTGGAGCAACTTTAGGGAGAATTTTCTATCGAGAAAGTCTTCTTCTAGTCTACTTCTAAAGTCTACTTCAGAGTGATTTTAGATTGAAAACCCAAAATACATGATGTTAAGGAAAGCAATTGTCACTAAAAATCGCATAAATCGCGCCGTCTACGCCGTTAAATAAAAATTTTTGACGACCTCGATTCGATTAGAGGGGCTAATTTACAATTTTAATGATTTCTAATTTTGCTCAGGTCTAGTCTGGTGACTTCGGTCGTGGCTATCTACCTACCTGTCAGCAAAGACGCGTCGCCAAGCGATATATCGTTCCGGTGCAATGTGTAAACAGATGTTAACCAAATGGATCAACTAGCTCCCACATTATTTCGAAGTAAAAATTAATCAATAACTAAATAGTTAAAAATTAAGGGTGTTGGGTAATGGGTATGAACATCGTTAAACAGTTACAACATTTCGTACAATAATGATACCTTCCTATTATTTTTTTTTGTTTACAAGAGATCCCCACTTGTTCCTAGTGTAAGCGTTTTTCCGTTCAGTAATACGAGCACACGTAGCGTAGATATCCATCTGGTAAAGTGCGGTCCAATGACGTAATACGTTTTTTCACCAAAAGAGGAGGGAAAATCGACATTTGCAATTTTTTTCGCTCTGGCGATCTTTATCGGCACTGACGCTTTTGTATTAAACGATAAATCGTACCAGTGACATTCAATTTAATCATATGTGTAAAATTAGCTTACAATATTTTACAAATTTTTCACCTTATTGTATAGTTCCATTACAAATCTGTGTAACGGTACAGAATGATATTTCGGGACTAAGTTTTCTTAAAACATGAAGCTGTGGTACTATTTTTTGCGCAATTGTTATTGCCATGTTCCTACAACATATAGTTAGTATACTTTTTGCGAAACTCTAATACGAGTAAAATTAGAATTTGGCTGGCTAATTAGAACCATCCACCTTAGGAGTCCATTATTGCTAACAGTCTTTTACCGAAAACGACGTAAAAACTTGGGACTAAAATTGTAAAGGAAAACCTGACAAGTCTTAGAGTCTAAATAAATAGTCTTTTACAAGTGAACCTTAAATAAAATAGTAGCTTTGAGAGCAACAGCTCTAACGAGGTCGTCGTTCCACCCACAAGACTTTAGGACGCATTTTTAGGACAATAAATACTTGCCTTTATCGACAATGGGGCTTTATAAATAAATAAATATATACGGGACGTTTTACACATCGCAATCTAGCCCCAAAGTAAGCGATAGCTTGTGTTATGGGTACTAGATAACTGATAAATATACATACATACTAATATACATAAATACAATATATTGAAAAACACCCAGATACAAGTAAACATTCATGGTCATCACACAAACATTTAACAGTAGTGGGAATCGAACCCACGACCTCCGGCGCAGACAGCAGGTTCGCTACCACTACGTCATTTGGTCGTCGTTGGTTGGTTTGGTTGGTTTTGGTTGGTTTATACACCTTTGAAAACATTATGGAGAACTCTCGAGCATATAGGTATTCGTAAGTGTGAATGTAGTCCGAGGCAAAGCCGAGGCACTCATTCGTGAGTTCATGAATGCCTAGTTGTGGCCAAGGCTGGTACAGTACTTTTTTCTTACTTTGCGCTACAATTTAAACCAAGTAGAACCTAGGTAGATATTTTCAAAATCAATCAGGAACAACGATAATTTTTCCCCAAACAAAGTGTTCAATTGTTTGTTTTTTAATAAACCGCTTACTTTTTGCAAGCCGTTTCAAAATTAAAAAAAAACCTTTGATAAGTTACCTCCTTGATGGTGAGTGCAAGATTAAATTATACGACAGTTATGAGTTAAGTATGGAATTTACTTGACCGTAGAGTCTCATACATTTTTTGCCAGCCGCTGCTTAGCCGGTATACAGCAATTTCCAAGCATGTTTGAGAAAAATAACATACGGAGTGCCTGGGATTCAAACCCATGCCCTCCATTTGCATCGTATCGTATACGTAAGTCGTCGGCTGTAAAGCGGCTACCCTTTTTGCGATAATAAGCGACTTTCCATTTGTTACGCTGATCGCTTATCTGTCGAGAATGTTTGTAAGCGGAGCCGGTACATCGTGTATTGTTTGCAAAGAAAAGCTAAGGAGCATTGTTAGAAAGAAAATACACCGCTACTAGCTAAAAGTCTCATAAAAGGTCCATACAAAGATGTTGTGAAAAATGTACGTTAATTTTTTTGTTCACTTAAATGCCGAAGCATTTGAGGTGAACATTTAATAAATGGGTCAAACACAGATACGAAATCGGTTTTAATAATACAAAGAAGTTAAAGAGTCTCTAGGTATGGAAATGATGGGTTTAAACTTTAAAGCTTCAGGTTAGGCTTTCGTTCTAGGCTTTGCTACAAAATGACCTGTTCAATCAATACAATACGCAACATTTTTTTGTTGGCTGGCACTCCAGAAATGGCTCTAAAATTAAAGGCTAAATGGCTCTAAATAATAAAATAAAATAAATATATACGGAACATTTTACACATCGCAATCTAGCCCCAAAGTAAGCGATAGCTTGTGTTATGGGTACTAGATAACTGATAAGTATACATACATACTAATATACATAAATACAATATATTGAAAAACACCCAGACACTGGAAAACATTCATGCTCATCACACAAACATTTACCAGTAGTGGGAATCGAACCCACGACCTCCAACGCAGACAGCAGGTTCGCTACCACTACGCCATTCGGTCGTGTTATCTTAAATCCACTGGTTTGAGCTGTACATTAATAAATCAGCAGCCATAGCGATATGACATAACTATCCGATCGCTAAATTGATCACGTGACTTCCGAGACAACTGTCATTCTCATACTATACATATACTCCGAATTTCACGATCGATCGATCGACGATCAAAAATATATCACAATATTGCTGACTTCAGTCAGTTATAGTAGTGTTATTATCTCGCTGCAGACTCGGTCATAAATCATTCGAGTGTTTCATTGCGTACAACTCAACAAAGAACAACAAAAACGAAACACTTGCACAACTCAACAAAGAACAATAAAAGCGAAACACTCGAATGATGTATGACCGAGTCTGCAGCGGATTTATGACCAAGTCTGCAGCGAGATAATAACACTACTATAGTCATCTTTTCCTGTTATAAACACAGATGAGGCCTGAGGTTTAGCGTTGATACGCTCAATGTGATTGTCCAATGTCCATCCTAGGCAAAATTGGTCCGAGATAGTCTAATTATTAATTCAATGGCGCTCACTTAGCGAGCTGAATAGCCTAATCAAAGGATCAAACGTATTACGAATGTCTAGATGTCACTGAACCCCCACTTAGCCTGGAGATGATTGCATATGCATGAGGTAATTAGTTGTGTCATAAATCTATGCACTGAGATAGTATTGATTGAATAGTGAATCAAAAGATATATCAATCATGAGATAGGTCAACACAATAATAAATAAATAAATATTAAAATATCTTAAAACTTCTTCTTACATACATTTATAATTTTATACATACAAGAGGTCCTCAAAAAACGTAAACCTTCTTTGACAGTCATGTAATAGAATTAATTATATCTGCTTACTTGAAATATAAGGTCCACTTGCACGCAACGGCGGGTTAATATTTACATTTTTAACCCTAAACGTCTCTCACTGGACAATTTTGACAACTTCACTCTAAGTTTGCGTGTTAACTCTGAGTTAACACACTAACCCAGACAGTCGTAAGTGAACCTAAGGCCCACTTGCGCCAACCAGGGTTTGTGTGTTAACTCAGAGTTAACATGCTAACCCAGAGTAAGTTATCAAAATTGGCCAACTCTAGGGTTAAAAATGTAAATATTTAACCCCTGTTCGCGCAAGTGGGCCTAATAGTTGTGATTCCAATTTAAACCCCTGCCTGAAAAAAAGTTCGCCAAAAGGAAAGGAGTTTTATTAAGATACTAGCTGATGCCCGCGACTTCGTCCACGTGGGATAAAAACTATTCTATCTTTTAAGTTGGACCAAATGACAGATATTCACGAAGTTTGAACTTAATCGGTTCAGTAGTTTAGGAGTCCATCGCGGACAAACATTGTGACACGAGATTTATATATATTATTATTATAAGAAGATAAACTTATTAACAACTGAATGACTGACAAATATCTACCATCAAGCTAATTAGAGAGTTTTCGGTGCAATTATGTGCCAATCACGGGTTATCTATACATCTTCACATAACAAGAAAGATTGTTGTCTTCAAGTTGACAATTTTTAGATCGGACTTGAAACTGTATTAACCGTAGATATATTCATAACCAATTCCTGAGACCAATTCCTACTTTTGATTGGTTTTGAAAGTGAAATACATGTGGGAAGTTATATTCATAACCGATAGCTACTTTTGATACTGGTGTATACGTTTAATCGTATATCAAATAAAGGAATCTGTATAAGCTTACGTAGAGATATTAAAGTATCATGTAGCCCGCCCCTTGTTTTGTTTCTTCAAACGATTTATCCCCGGGCCATGAGTATAAATCCAATTTGAAATAGTACCCCATTCTGTGAATTGCCCAAATCTAATATTTTAAATGTATCCGTATAACGTTATCCTTGTCTGTCTTCTATAATGTTATTATATCCATTGTTTTGCGGTAAATAAGCATATCTGCGAATAACTTAAATTTGTTTTCAGATAAAAAAGAAGAAAAACATTTTTCAGGATTTTAGGAAAAGGTACCTAAATTTTAAAACTTAAAATAAAACTAAGAAACATAATATAATCTGATTATAAAAAAGAGATGAAAAAAAAGTTATTCCTCCGAATCGGTGTCAACTGGAAAATTGCGAATTGAATGTAAGTAAACCTATTATTTTGAATTCCGTAATCATAAAAGTTTCAAGTGAAACCTTATTTATGGTATGTGTAAAAACCATTGATTTCAATACCGCAACGCAAGCGACACCGACATTTTGGGCACTTTTGAAACCATTAAGCTATTACGTATCAGCTTCTATTTTCAGTAACTTTTCAGCGGGGCTAGACAAAGTCACAAGCGTTTGGCGTTAACGCTAGTCGACAAAAATGTATGGACAAAACAAATGACTGTAGAAAAACCACGATAATAATTACTAAACACGCTGTGTTTGATACTGTCGGCTGTCAATTGTCAAGCGAAGTACGCTAAAGTTATCTACAAGGTCCGCGAGAACGCCAGCGAGCGTTCAAGTTAGCGTAGTTAATTATTCAAACACAGCGTGTTTAGTAATTATTTTCGTGGTAAATACGAAGGTCGCCAGGCGGTGACAAATAATACCCGGATTGTTCTTAAATTAAACTTTATTAACTACTTTTACATTACTAAAATTAACTATAAACTAAACGTCAGTTCGTCTCCGATGCTAGGCAGACGACTGTGGGAAACCGTTCTTTACACCAGTCCCGGCTAGCTATACGACACCGCTCATCTTACGCTTACGATAGTAAAACGTTCAGGGTTATCACTTCACTGCACTAAGAAGTTAGTAGGGTTGACAAATGTTCACTCAGCTACTGTAACACCTCCACCCGCAGATCCTCAACTATTTCAGGACGTTCAGTGAAAAAGTTGCAGGATGAGATGTCGCAGCATCGCCTGTTGATAGTGGGTGTCCTTGACCTTCTGTGGCTGCGCTTTTTCCCGGCTGACTGATTCTTAGTTTCCGTTTATTAAGTAAGCGACGAATGAGGATTGTTCCTACAAGTGCGATAGCACTGAGAATAAGTATGTAGAGTGGGATTGTAGTATGATAAACGGCATCAGAATGCCCAGAAGTGGTTAGTGTTTGTAGCTCTACTTGTTTCTGTATGTCATGAAGATGGCTAAGGTCGATGGAGTTAATCTTAACTATTGATGATTCTGTGGTTGAATTCATTGTAGAGTTGATTTCAGTGAGTAGAATCTTCATAGGCTGGCCACGAAGTTCGTCATTTACATTTCCCAGCGTGAATTCATCAGAGCGGAGCACACAGTTCTGCGGTATGGTGATTAAATAGCTACCAATTAAAGTTATAAAGTCGTTTCTTCCACATGAAATTGCTACTTTAGTTTCTCTTGGGAATATAACTGTGTAATGACGGTCATCCAATTTTTCCATTCCTTCCCTTGATAGTGAAATTGTAGTTATTCTGCATGACTTGTCTATCTGCTGGCTAGTAATGAGCGTTGAGATGCAGTCTGGTGTAGTTCTAATCCGGTGGTTTAACTTTTCTTCGCATAGATATCCGGCTGTGTTGCTGACCTTCGGGCATTCAGCCTCTATGTACACATGCTCAAACCCACTGGTAGCAATGAAGGGAAATGGAGGGATAAGGATTTGGTTTTTATCATTTGGTAATATGGATAATTTGTATAGGTTATAGGTGTGTGTAGATACTATCGGAAATCTTAATACAATAACTATTCTTTTTTCTGAATAATATGAGCCTGAACGTATAATGTTATAATATTCACGAAGTTCTAACCCTAATACTTGATCCTTACTATATATTGTACTTAATCTACTTATCATTGTTCTTAAAACATCTATCCCTATCATTATATGATGAGCGGTAGAAGTCCGCGTAAATGCTAATATATCTTCTATTTTTCGAAGTGCTAGTGCAACTTCATCTACGTTATCATTAACAATATCTAAAAGCTGAGCAAATTTCGCAAATTTAAGAGTAACCAGCTTATTGTCAGATTCTACATTCATAAGATATTGTACAGTTTTATTAATCTCTACTTGATTATCGACTAACTTATTTATTACTTTTGAATATTCGGCCATCCAGTTCTTACTGAGGCTTATATGGTGATTTGCTTCTTGGATTATTTTATCTTGATTGAATTCTAAGGTTTTTAAAGCACTTTCATATTTCAATGCATCATTATAATCTAAATTACCTGTTACAGCTTTGATTACGGAACCTAGTCCATTAATAAGGCCTCTTTTAACACGACCAGGTTCAAAGTTTTTAAGTGAAAATGACGCTCTATCTAATTTTTGAATCAAATATTGAACTCGAGATTTATAAAGTGAAAATGTATACTCATCGAAATGATTCTCTATCTCCGTAATTTGATCTCGTACGTTTTTAATTTTACATTCTATATCATTTATTTCTATGTACTGCAAAAAAGTATGGTAATGAGTTATGAGATTCATGCGCCCTAAGTTGAATGGTAGTACCCCAGGACCATTTCGCAAGCTTTCAAGCTTTATCTCCTGGCTCGCCGCTAGCTGGGCTGCTATTACGAACAGCAACTGTAGTATCCTGTAACAAGTTAGCGCTTTTTGGAACTCGTTTCAAACGTGATTTAGCAATAGGTTGCCGTTTTCTAGAGGTATAGATGTGGATAGGTAAGTTAGTTTCTACTGTATCTTTAGTGAAGCGGGGAGCTACTTTTTGCCTAGAAGCTGTAGGGTTATTAATGAACACTTGTTGGTGGGGTGCTAAATTTACTGCAGGTTCTCTACTTCTATTCTGACGCTCTATAATCTGTGTACGATCAGAAAGTGAGGCTGCATTAACAATATCATATACTTTTTTCATTTGTTCTTTATGATTCTGGATATACAGTTGGAATAAATGTTCTGATAGATTAAATTCTAATGGGTCACGTGGGTCTGTATGTCCAACAATTAAATCATATGGTCTACATTTTGTAAAGCTATGGATTGAGCTGTTATAGGCTAACAAAGCATATGGCATAAGATTGGTCACTGGTTCATCACGTTTTCGTAATCTTAGAATTCGTAGATGTTCTAAGATGGTGGAATGAAATCTTTCAATGTTGCCATTTTCGTTTGGAGCATGAGGCGAAGTTTGGTGGTGAGCAATCTTATGCAGATTACAAAATTCTGCAAATAATTGGTTAGTGAATTCGGTACCCCCGTCAGTAACTATCTTCAAAGGAAGCATATGATGCGTGCTAAAAGTTAGAATAGCTTGTATTACACTAATTGCAGTTCCGTCCCTTAAACGATATGCCTGGCCATACTTTGAAAATACATCTATAAAGGTAAGATACTTTTCACCTTCTACTGTGAAAAGATCCATATGAATTACTTCGAAAGGTCGGGTTGGTGGTGGTACAATATTAAATTGCTGGCGAATTGGGTTTCTATCATACTTACCCTGGCCACATATAGAGCATTCGTTAATGACTTTAGTTATATCATCTTTCATCTTTGGCCAATAATATCGTCTGGAAAGTGCTAAATAGGATTCATTAATACCACGATGATTAGTTTTTCCTTCATGATATTTTTTGATTATATCTTGTTGCGTAAGATAGTCATTTACATTATCTATTTCCGATTTGACCAAGACAAGGTTCATTGAAGAATTTTTAAATGTACTTTGTAATATAGGGACTATAGAATACATTCCAAGAGTTGGGGTCACAAGAATAGCCGTTTTAACATTTGGAGACACAAATTCTTTAACTACGTTAACTATATCCTCTTCTAAGTTATTTTCAGAAATCTGTGCGGAGACGCGTGTATGAGTTTCAAAGGGCTTAGTTATTTTAGGTCGTCGTTTTACTTCTTCAACTATGCTAATATGCAATTGTCTTCTAAATTTATTTAAAGGATCATCTACTATAGGAATTTCTAATATTGGATTTTCATGTGAAGTATGGGCAGTTTCAGTTGAAGAGGTTGACCTTGGAACAGTTTCAGTAGAAGAATTATTATGGAAACCATCTGGAGTTGAAGCGGTTTGAGTAGAAGAGCTATGACCGACTGATGGAGGTCTCTCTGTTGGGTTGACGATCATAGAATCAGTTTCCTCGTTATGAATTTCGACTCTAGATAAGGCATCAGCATTGGTGTTTATTTTACCTTTCTTATAAATGACTGTAAAATCAAATTCACTTAGTTTCAACCGCCATCGAGTTAGACGTGAGTTGGGCTCTTTTAAGTTCATAATCCATTGTAAAGGTTTGTGGTCGGTGACAATTTTAAATTTACGACCAAACAGATAGGGTCTAAAATACTTTGTCGCCCAGACAATAGCTAAAAGCTCCTTTTCAATGACACTGTAATTTGATTCGCTGACGTTAAGAGTACGAGAGGCATAACAGATGGGTTTGTCTGCACCTATCGGACCTTGAGATAAAATTCCAGATATCGCTACATTTGAAGCGTCTGTAGTAAGTATGAACTCTTTTTCAAAATTTGGGTACTGTAAGATTGGGTCATTAGACAAAAGTGATTTACATTTTTCAAAGCAGTCTATGTATTCAGAATTTAAAACTATCTTGCTTCCCTTTTTTAAACATTGCGTAAAAGGTTTTGTAATACGTGCAAAGTCCGGAATAAACTTACGGTAATATCCTAATAACCCAAGAAATTGTTTAATCTCTTTTTGAGTTTTAGGTATAGGATACTTCTGAATTGCTGAAATTTTATCAGGATTTGGTTTAATTCCTTCTCTACTTATTATATGTCCTAGGTAAGTTGTCTCTAACTTCAAAAATTCCGACTTATCCATTTGTATTTTAAAATTTGATTCGCGAAGTCGCTGAAAGACTTTTTCTAGATTAACCATATGTTCCTGGAGACTGGTACTGAAAACTATGATATCATCTAAGTATACTAGACAAATAACGTTTTGTAGCCCGCGCAATACATTGTCCATCACTCGTTGAAAAGTGGATGGTGAGTTTTTGAGACCCATGGGCATTCTTAAGAATTCAAAGTGGCCGTGCTCAACGTTAAAAGCTGTTTTATGGGTATCGTTGGGATCCATTTCCACTTGGTAGAAACCACTTGCCAAATCGAGTGTGGTAAAATATTGGCATTTGCCTAACTTGTCTAATACATCGCTTATATTGGGAATAGGATATTTGTCATTGATAGTTTTTTCATTTAGTTTCCGGAAGTCGACAACTATTCTCCATTTCTGCTTACCAGAAGCATCAGCTTTTTTGGGTACCACCCAAATAGGAGAGCTCCAAGCAGAATCTGATGGTTTTATTATTCCCTGGGCTAACATTTCTTGAATTTGGTTCCTAATTTCTTCACGATGTACGTATGGATAGCGATAACTTTTAGTATAAATCGGAATTTCATCAGTAGTTTTAATACGATGTTTTATTTTATTCGTGAAAGTAAGGGGTTCTCCCTCTATATGAAAAATATCTGCATATTTGGAGCAAATTGCTATTAAGTTCGCTTTCTCCTCAGGATTAAGGTGATCTGTACGGAGTCTTGATTTCACGTTTTCAACACGATTTGACATTGGCATACTACGAATAAGTTCAGTATTTAAAATTTCTGCATGTGCCGGCCGATCCAATGATACAATAATATCGCTATTTGTTGGATTCTGAATTTCAATTATACCGCGATTCTGCCTAACAGTAGTAGCACACTCGTGGATAATACAGTTACATATGACTTGCTCATGAACTAAAACTTCGCCATCAGATGTATCAATCGGTACCCGAATCAATTTAGAACTATTAGCTGGTATAATATCTTCATAAAGATTAACATTTTTAGAATCATACATCTGAAGTGGGTTGACAGCGAATTTAGTTATGAGGAATCTATCTTTTAAATCTATTTTAGCTTCCCATTTATTAAGGAGATCTAGTCCAATTAAACCATCGAAATAATTATGAAATTTGTAAACGCATAAAGTTATATCATCAGGGTCACCGAGTTCTTTAAAACAGGGCAAGGTAATAGAATAGTTACCTCTTGAAGTCGCGTGCACGTTCGTGAGCTCAAATGGGTCGTGATTCAAAGGAACGTGCGAATAGTAATTTTCAACAGCTTCTGGACTGAGGAAAGATGAATTGGCACCTGTATCAAGAAGCAGCTTAAGAGGGGGATCACTGGAAATTTTCAGCATTGGATTTTGCTGATTTTTCTTCATTGGCTTCTAGTATTGGTGGATTTCCAGTGCAAGGGTACTGTTCATAATCATTAAAGTTATAATTACTATTATCCAGATGGTGTTCATCGCTATAATCTTGGAAACTGTCATTGAACTCATAATTTTGATCATAATCATAGTCATAATCGTAATCGTAACCGAATTGATTGAAATTAACTTCACGAGCTTTCATGTAATTTGTAGGCGGTGGATTACCAAATCTACGCCAATCATGACCTGAAGGAGGCAATGGCTTAGTCGCGTAACGATATACACCGCTCATAGGTGTAGGTCCATTCGATGATCGGTTGGGGTTTCGAGGTGGCAGTCTAAATAAGTTACTATTAGGATTATAGTTAGGCGGCGTCGCACGAAACATTTGTTCCGTACGGGTAGGCATTCTATTGTAATGAGGTCGATTATTATAATTATTATAAATAGGTATAGCCATAGGCATTCTGTAAGGTGACGGCGGATTCATTTTAAATTGCTGTGGCATCATTGTTGCGAACGGATTCTGCGAATTAGTCTGCAAGCTAGGTAGTTGAGACACGTTAGGGTTAGATAATCTATTCGTATTATTAGAAAAATTAAAAGGTTTAGGGTTAGTAAAGCTAGCTTGTGCATGCAACGCTTTAGGTAGAGAATCATTTCTTTGTTGTAAGTAGAGCGTGTTCAGCTCCTCTTGCACATACTCTAACGCCTTTTCGATCGTTCCCGGTCTCATGCACCGTACGCGAGAACCAAGAGGTTCCTTAAGACCGCGAAGGAAAGATTGCAAGGTCAACTTTTTATATAAATCGCGCTTTGCCGCTATAGTTGTCTCTAGGGACTCATGCAAGGTGACATAAGTCATGATTGTACTAAAAAGCGTTTGACACCGTTCGTAGAATTCCATCGGTGTACTATTTCCCTGAGACTGTATCGCTATGTCGTTATATAGAGCGGTCTCGTCCCGCTGGTCAGCAAAATTATTAATAAGTGCATTTCGAATACCCTGCCAATTTTCCGGTATTCCGTTTGAATTTATAAAACGGGCTGCAGGTCCCGTGATTTTATTAAGTATTCCACTAATCAATGATAAATTACACAATTCCGCACCTGGTTCATCTTCAATATATGCTATAACTAGTTGATCACAAAGCCGGATAAACCTTGTAAGAACATGAGGGTTTCCATCGAAATCGGGCACGACCCTCAAGGCCTTGTTTATTATATCCGGGTTAAAACTATTTGAAGTCATTTTTGATTCCTTACCTAAATCTAAATTTCTATTACTATCTAAGTTTTCCCTACGAGCCTGCCGAGGTGATGCAGCTCTAGGGTTACCTCCCGAATTTTTGGGATGGAAAATTTTGGATGAGTCTTAGGAAAATAAAGGAAGCGACACAGTGAGTAATTTTGTGCACACTTACATTTTATATCCGGATATCTGGGTCAGAGTCTCGAAGTTTGGAGGCTGCTCCGCCTGGTAATCTTCTAGGTTCTTGATGGTTACTCGATAACAGCTAGATAGCCGATCAGTTACGCGATACCCGGGTAGGTTTACGGAAACGATTTTCCGGATATTTCCCGATATTCCGCACCGCGCACTGACTCGAGCAAACCTAGCGACTGCGCCAAATACGAAGGTCGCCAGGCGGTGACAAATAATACCCGGATTGTTCTTAAATTAAACTTTATTAACTACTTTTACATTACTAAAATTAACTATAAACTAAACGTCAGTTCGTCTCCGATGCTAGGCAGACGACTGTGGGAAACCGTTCTTTACACCAGTCCCGGCTAGCTATACGACACCGCTCATCTTACGCTTACGATAGTAAAACGTTCAGGGTTATCACTTCACTGCACTAAGAAGTTAGTAGGGTTGACAAATGTTCACTCAGCTACTGTAACATGGTTTTTCTACCGTCATTTGTTTTGTCCATACATTTTTGTCGACTAGCGTTAACGCCAAACGCTTGTGACTTTGTCAAGCCCCGCTGAACGGATTAAAAAAGGCCGATCAGTCGTAAACTCAATTTAAATCCGTGGAACCTTCTTTGTTTATTAAGCTGTTAAATTGAAGCCTTATTAATGATGAAACTGCCCACCCCCTCCCTCATTACCCCTATCTCCCCTTACGCTACTGCGTGACGATGAAACTTGCGCCAAGATTAATTACCGCGACTCCTCTCGTGTTGATTGCTTCATTTCGTGGGATACAAATCTATACTATTTTAAAACAGTTAAAACCTAGTGAGTGGTTTAGGTTATGCAGAAAGTATACAGTTCAACTTTCTAGTCATGCATTGAAAAAGCACCGGCTAGTACGTCGTAAGAGATAAAGTTAGGCGATAGAAAGAGACCACAACATTGCGTTTGTTGCGTGTCGATTTTGAGGGCGGGGCCAGGCGCTATTGCGAACTGAATTGCACTTTTTGTGTCAGCGCTAGAATCGCTATTTCTTTAAATCATCGTGCGGAGAAAGCCTTCTGTACCTGTACTATTTAGTGTTCCGTACCATTACCACAGTTTAAAGATATTCTAAGATCTTAACACTGCGTAACTATGACTGTTTCGGTTTAAAGGGCACTATACGCTGACGTGATTAATGGGCAAAATTAGACCTAACTGAAGTGAGCAAATCAGTAAACGAACAATAAATACTGTTTGAAAAACAGAAGAAATTTTAAAAGCGTTCGTATAAGTTGATCAAAACAGACTATTATTTTATTAGTCTACTGTAATAATAAGATCATTTTAAATCAAATTAAAAGAGAAAACAGAGTTTGCGGTCTGCTATAGTCTTTTGCACACTTTCACAAATCCAATTTGCAGCGCTGCCACAAACTTTAGAGTCTACATTCATCAGCTTCGAAACTAAAGCAACGAGACCATAAACTGTTTACTCGTTAGTTGACTTTAAAAGGATAATTTAGTAGCCAAAATAGTTTTGAGAAGCATTTTTATTTGCCCGCGAAACCGCACGCGTAAATTTCCAGTTATCACTAAACCTGTGGAAATCGGGGATTTTCCGAAATTAAAAGTAACTTATGTATTAGTTCAAGGTATAATCTATCTCTTTTCCAAATTTCAGTCAAATTGGTTTAGTAGTTACGGCATGAAAGAGGAACAAACATAAACTAACATTAATTAGTTCTAGGAACTGCTTTGTTCAAGGCAAAGGTAAATCAAAATGTTGATTTTTTAATTTATTTTTGAAATTAGAATTATTGACAAATAAAATGGTGAAGACGCGGATTAATTTATCAAAAATCAAATAAGTTAAATATAAATATATACGGGACATTTTTACACATGGCAATCTAGTCCCAAAGTAAGCGATAGCTTGTTTTATGGGTACTGGATAACTGATAAATATACTTACATACTAATATACATAAATATAATATATTAAAAAACACCCAGACACTGGAAAACATTCATACTCATCACACAAACATATTTTACCAGTAGTGGGAATCGAACCCACGACCTCCGGCGCAGACGGCAGGTTCGCTACCACTACGCCATTCGGTCGTCATAAGCATTTTAGTATTTCTGATCTGACAGAAATCGATATATTGAACTATGACATCGCTGTGCAGTTCAGTCATAATATTTCAATGCAATGTTAAAATAAACATTGTTATTTTTTGTTTGATTTTAATTTTATTTAAGTGGATGTCACTATTTTTAGAGCCTGTTTCATAACCGCCAGATAAACTTTATGTAACGAATAAACTTTACATTTAGACAGATTTCCAATACAAAAATTGTCACAGCATCAAATATATTCGCTAGATTAAGTTTATTTTGTGATTTTAAAAAAGGTCCTTATTCTAATTTTAAAAAAAAGGAAACCATTTCCCGATTACTTGCAATAAAAATATTTCTCGGAACTATTTTGCCCAGACAGTTGTTGTAGATAAAGGCACTTGATTAAATTATCGATCGGATGTGTCATTCTCAGTTTTTGAAATTCCTTTCATTAAGATTTGTAGTGAGCGATTGTGGAAACTCCAATGGAAGAATTTCTGGATAGTGGAAGCATTTTAATGGATTTTTAGTGGAAATCCGGTGTTCGTGTTCGCCGTGTAAATGGGGAAAGTTTATCACGAAATAAATCATTTTTATGTAGGCAAGTGGGAGTGTTTTAATATATTAAGTCCTCAAATTCTTTGGAAGTTCATAATTGAGTGTGGACTGTTCGAGAAATGAATTTATTATCGGCGAAGTTCGGTAATAACAACTTTAATTGAGGCGTTCGGTAAACGAATCGCCGTTCGCTACGGTTTGTTGGATGCAATTTGCTAACTAACTTTTGCCTATTAAGTTGGTTGTTTGTTTGAACGTGTTTATTTCATTAGCGATAAAGTGATTTTTATCTACGTGCCTGAATACTACGTACAGTATGTGTTGCTATTGATTATCTAGGTATCTCTAATTCCATACGAGTATCTCCTCTAATATATAAAATACTCGTGTTTTAACAGAGTTTGTAACCAAATTCCTCCGAAACGGCTTGACAGATTTTTATGAATTTTTTTCTACGTAGGTACGTTAGGTCTGAGAATAGGTCGTAAGCTATTTTTCATAACCTTAAATGGCAAAACAACGTTTACCGGGTTAGCTAGTATATCATAATAAAGCTCCACCGATACGGCTTGACCGATTTTTATGTAACTAAGATTACATAGCAGAATGGTAAAAACGAAATCCTTATGGTGAGACCATCCGTCCATCCATCAAATTCGATTACTTTTTATGTGTCTGAGAAGAAGACGATAGAGAGAAAGGGTTCTTTCCCACCATTTTAATTCAGAGCCCCACTAAAACATACATGAAAACACTCCAATATAACTCAACAAACACTTTACACTGGTACACATGAATTCGTATGAAAAGCAATTCTAAAACTGATGAATAAACCAAAATCTAAATTTAGTTGCACTTGCAATAAAATCGCAGTTAGAATTTTAAATATTCCGGTGATATTGAAAAGCGCGGAGATATGTCATTGGGCACAGTTCCAAAACCCGCCGCGCCTGTGTTATCTGGCTCGGCGTTATCACGATTTATAATTCGACCGGTATATTTTTCGCTTTCGGGGTTTTCCGTTCAATAGAACAGACCAGTGATACGCACTGGTAAGCATTTCCACCACGCTACTTCGTAGTTAACATTTGATAAAATGTGATGAATTCTTTGTCTGCATGAAATGCATGTGATATTTAAATTAATTTTAATTATAAAGATTTATTTGTATCTTTTATTGTATTATGCCATATTTGTGTATTTCATATTCTGTATGTATCTACCAAAATGTGTTAATTTTTTCCCTATGCCTATATCTTCCCTACTCCCTATCCAAGCGTACAATACCCAAATGCTCTCTCAATAACTGAAGCCGTGCTGGAAGAAAATCCTGCTATTGTACCGTGATTTATTGTGTGCAATAAAAATTAAATAAATAAATTCGATTTACACCAATAGATCCTGTTGGAATTGTGAATTTTTCTGCATAATGTCAATCCAAGATATAACATTATCTCCACTCGCAATTGCAATATGAAGGAATTTTAAAAATATACGCTAACTACTTGTTTTATAATATTTAAAGGATGTTTATAAATAGTCTTGCGTTTTGCATAATAATTACCTTCTCACTGACCATTGTTTGACAAATAGGTCTATGCCCATGACAAAGCCTTTTGTCATCTCGTAGGCGTGTTGCTCAAAGGCCATACTCCATTTGCGTACCGATCGCTTTCAACATTGTACGCATCGAATCGGATTTGCATACCTAACTAACTGTCTTAACTCTCAGGGAATTGATTTTTTTATGAGAATAATGGAATACCCTTCAGAAGCTGAGTTTTTTTCTTTTGAACTTGTCTCAGTCTCAGAGCAGAGAGGCGTAAACCCTCGTAATTGAATATTTATTAGTCACTAGATCGGCCGGTGAATTTCGTATCATCTACACACTTTCTTTATTTTTCAATATATTATATTTATGTATATTAGTATATATATCTAGTACCCATAACACAAGCTATCGCTTACTTTGGGGCTAGATTGCGATGTGTAAAATGTCTCATATATATTTTTATTTCTAATAAATAAAATTCTCGTGGCAATTTTTGTTACCAAATTCCTCCGAAACCGCTCGGCCGATTGTTAAGAAATGTTCTATGTATGTTCGGTGGATTTGAAAGTAGGTCTTATGCTATTTTTTATACCCCTAAATGGCCGTATAAAACAACGTTTGCTGGTTCAGCTAAATTATGTGTAGGTATCCGTGTAAAATTCTGTCAAAAATACCTCATTAAAAAATTATAATGAAACACAAATTTCTGAATGCACTTCCAAACATTTTAACACCAACGACAATTCTTAGTCCCTTCGCACACGGCTCGTAGGCGTAAGCGTCGCGTAATCCTCGCGTACGACAAAAGCAGTACGAGCACGAACATTTACAAACATGTCCGCAGACGAAGCGTTGTTGCAGCGAATCGTAGGAGGCGTAATTGTCATATTGTTATGCGTAGCGTCATAAAGATACGCTTACACTTACGAGCCGTGTGCGAAGGGCCTTAGTTTGAATTGAGTAGAATATATACAAGATTTTAAAGATGACGCGTAATTTAGTTAGTACGATAACATCTTAGGCTGCATCATTTATCAGCAGGTGAGATCGCAGTCAAGTACTAACTTGTATAGAGAAGAAAAGACTTTAGAGGTGTCAAGGGACACCGGGATGGAACGAAGTATATCTGGCTTGCTTTCTATAAGAGAGAAAGAGAGAGAGATAGACAGAGAAACTCACGCCGCACGATTTACAATAGCTTACTATAGCAAAAAGTGTCGTTACAACTTTTCGTATGAATTATTTCCGTCTAGCCCCCTTTCACAACTCGTGATAAGGAACTTCCTTCCAAAAATTAAAACCTTACATTAGTTAGGTACTTACTAGGTACTCTAAACTCAAGAGCCTTATAACTTGTTCAGGGGAACAATATTATTGAGCGTCTCCCCTCGGTAGGGGAGCGTTGTTTATTTAGTTTATCCAAACCCGATAGAACTGTGTCAACGCTAATAAAACGGCAGATTCAGCTATTTTTGTCGGATCTCGTGAACATCGAGGCGCGCGAAATGAAATTTGTATGACGTCACTCACTCGCGAATCATAAAACTAGGGCTAATAATAGGGTTGCCAGTTCATTGCCGAATAAAATTAGGCATACTTATAAAAAAAGTTTCATTGATTTGTTTGTCGATAAAAAATAAAACAATTATGCTACACTGAGCATCATTGGATGAATTGAATTTGTTTGTCGATGAAAAAAAAACAAATTTGCTACAATCTCATCGGATGAATGTCGTCTATGCCGGTTCCCAATATTCTATTTACCTTTCATTTGCCCTACTAAAGATGTCAATGTGACATAAGCTTCATACAAGTTTTGTTAAATTTCTTGGAAGACTTCTAAAACATACAACGTGTATTATTATATTGCATAGTACGATAAGATATAATATTTCTTTTAATACACACACACACACACACACACACACACACACACACACACACACACACACACACACACACACACACACACACACACACACACACACACACACACACACACACACACACACACACACACACACACACACACACACACGCATACTCACACACGCTAACATACACATGGGACACACACTCATACAAATCTTGCATAGTCTTAAGATAGTAATTTTACTTCTGTTATATCTACTCAATTTGCTCTTGTACCTATTCCTAATATAATTATGTTACCTTGTAGGATACGAGGGAGAGGGCTAGTTGTCCTTAACACAGATCGTAACAAATCTAGCAAGGACAACTACCGTTGAACTCTAATTATACTGATTATGTCATCATGTCATGTCATATAAGAAATTATTATAATATATAGTGTAGTGTAATCTATGCGTCCAAGGGTATAGGTGAATGGAAAGTACTCCGCGCGGAGCCATTACTTAATAGTTTTTATAATTAAGTCTACACAATATTAAAAGCAAAATTTGTATCAAAAAAAAAAAATTTCTTTTAATATCAATCAATCATTGCTAATCATAACCACTTTATTAATCACTATATGACTTTTCACTTCACTTACTACACTTGTGTTATAACTCTTCGCCATCTTTTTCTCTTTTTTACGTAGGTCCTCGTAGTTGTTCAATGGCCAGCATTACAGTGCTGCCACCGCTCGCGCAACATGCTCCGCTGGCCCAATGCTGCCATCTGTCCGGCCGCAGACAAACCAACGCCAGTCGCAGCCCAAGGCTGACAACAAATTTCTATTTCATGTAAGGCAAATCATGGATAAATTGAATATTGGGATAAGACCGCCCCTGTAGTTTGACGACTTCCTTGGTGCAGTTGTCGACGCTCAGATTCGAGTGAAAGGTCGCGGGTTCGATTGCCGCCACAGGTTAATATAGAACTGTATTACACATATTTTTAATTTCTACAAGTAGTTAATTAGCTCAAGTTTTATCTGAAGGAAGGCTGCGGCCGCAAATTGTTAGCATCTTATCAGTAAAAGACGCACCGTGATCTAGCGTTCCGGTGTAGAAAGTTTCTTTTACTACCGTTTCGTTTCTACTAGAAACCGTTAGGGATAACCACAGGGGATAACGTATCCCTTCCAGGTTAGTAACAGCTTCAGGTGCTTCGCCACTCAGAGTCAAGTACTAAATTGTAGCGTGTAAAAAACCTTTCAAAAAATTCTCCCTAACATAAATTCCCTCATGATAGGAACTCAAGAATTAGAGGTAGATATAGTTTGAGCCTGTTATTCACGACCGAATGGCATAGCGGTAGCGAACCTGCCGTCTACGTCGGAGGTAGTGGGTTCGATTCCCACTACTGGTAAATGTTTGTGTGATGAGCATGAATGTTTTCCAGTGTCTGGGTGTTTTTCAATATATTATATTTATGTACCTATATTAGTATGTATGTATATATTTTATCAGTTATCTAGTACCCATAACACAAGCTATCGCTTACTTTGGGGCTAGATTTCGATGTGTAAAATGTCCCGTATTTATTAATTTATTAATTTATTCAACACGTACCCCTGATTTGGAACCAGAATTATAAGTCTAAACTAGCTATAACTTCTCTTCACCTATAATTTTAACAAAGAGACAAGCCATAAAACATAATAATATTCCTTCAGGGGCAACCCTAGCAAATGTTCGCATTTCCACCTATTCCAGTGTAGCCATTACTTCCCAAACAAGGGTACGAGCACATAAAGTTTGCACGGGTCTGTTCACAAAAGAAATTTTATTTTATAACCTGGAATAGTATTTGTGGACAGCCCTAATTTACTTGTCTATTGAAATAGCACTGTTTATTTTGTTGATCTTTGTTTTGAGAGGAAACTTGTTGGCTGACTTCAAAAAACAAAGATTCTATCTATCCGATTGTATTTGCTCTATTGGGAACATCCCATCGCTATCGTCCTTCTCACTTCAACAAAAGCAAATCTAAATATCTTTATTTCACAAAGGCCTAAATTACTACGAAAAAATCAATGCAATATTTGTGTTTGGTGATAACTACCAGTCAACTTAAAACTAAGTTTACGAGGGTTCTAACGCGCCCTGCACTGAGAAGAAGCCTATGACAATCTCAGCCGGGTTTTGTTGTATCGCCATTTAACAATAGCTATTAAAACTAATAATTGATCTAGTCTAATTACAGCAGTTCACTATCACCCCCTAGGATTTGATTCATGCAGATGATGTTAATAATACTATGGTAATCGTTATTGATGAGCTTTCATTTGACATCCACTTTAAACTCCTTTTAACACGAATTAGAAATTTGATCATATAACTGATTTTGCGTAAGACAAAAATGAATAGAAATGCACAACGTATGTTATAAAATATAAGAAATAATTAAAAAATATTAAAACTAACTAAAAGGAAAAATCCTATTCATTTGATGTGAATTACAATTGTTGGAAAATTAGACACACTGTTCCCTCAATGAACAATGATTATTATTAACTCTATACCGGTATTGATTCAAATATTAATCAATATGCAATATTATAAATAGAAAGACAAATTATGTTTGCCCCTAATGTAGCCAGATTAAAGTATTATGCGAGTGTCTCTCCAATCTTCCCGTAATCCCGTCAAACGGGAATTAATCCAGCGCCTGGGGACCCTAATTTGCCCTTGACCCGAAGAGTGTCGAGATGAAAAATACGAAAAAGTGTATGGAAAGTTTTGTACACTTATTTATTGGTAGTACTTATTTATTGGTATTGGTGCGACTAGAAATGAAAGTATTTATTTTTAACCAACCATGTTATGTGCTTTCGAGTAAATTAAATTTATGCTTAGCAGTAAAGAAAAACATGGTGAGAAAACCTGCACGCTTAGGAGTCCACAATATTATTCGTAACGCTGTGTTAAGCCTACCAACCCGCACTTGGCCAGCGGTGTGGCTATTCTTAGATCCGTACCCAGCCATGGAATAAAAAGGGAGTTGAAAAAGATATGTAAAATATTGATAGGGTTGCAAAATCTGAAAGCCCAATCGCTTAAAAATCTATCAATCAAAACGTGATTTTCGAGTGTTTTGATGGGTCAAAACTCAAAATCCATGTTTTGAGTTTGATACAGTCTTTAATGATTGACACATTTTCATGCGATCGGCGGGGCTGTTATATTATATCAGTTTATGTAAGCATTTTTTTGTGTGCCTTCGATCTAAAAAGGAGAGCTAAATCAAAGGTTGAAATCAAAAGGCAAGTAGTCCTCAAGACAAAACATATTAAAGCAAAGAACACAGGTTAAGCGAACCGATTAACTCAATTTATCAGAAGATGTTGAGAGATTTAAACATAATATAACAATTTGTCATAACTAAGATCCCCTTTGTTATAAAATCTGATATCGTTGAAATAATTTTACTGGGAGCAGAGACTGATTTCTATCTAGAATTTAGGGGTGATCTCTTGAAGCTTTTGATGATAGATAATATTATTGTTGAGTTTAATATTCATATACCTACATCAATCATACATCGATACCGTGTCATTCAAAAATAACGAAGATTTAGGTAGGTAATAGGTATCAATTTTCATAGGAATTGAGAAAATGTTATTTATTTCTGATAATTATAGAGTAATATATTATTATTTGTTGGGAAATTACATTTATATGGCTCTTCATTTCATTATTATCATCTTTGTCATCCGTTCGAATCTACTCCATGTAAGTTTAAGGCTATAGAAGGCCGAATGACAGTTTACAGGGGGACGGAGCAGCCGCGTTCACACTGATTTACTTAAATTTCGGGAAAATTATTACTTTACACGATTGATAGAAGGCCTAAAAATAAAACTGTCAATCAAAGTTGTTGTAATTTTTACGTACTTTTTTTTTGTGTGCAAGAATTAATTAAACAGCTTGTGCCGTTTTACAGACATTTTTCAAAGTATGACAAAATTGGATGCTTTTTGGGAATTTTTTTTGAAACAGGGTTTGAGAAATTTCATTTTATTCTCAATACCGATTGTTCACAAAACCCTAATTTTCTGTAACATATTCTTTCTCTAAGGATTCGATGATCAGTTCTTTAAACAAAATGCCTTAAACATCGTAAAATAGAGCCAGTTTGCCAGCTCTTAAAGCCTTAAAGCTTTTATTTTTACAGGTGACAGGACTCTCCTTGTAGCGTCCGCCTGGATAGATACCACTACAGTGTCAGTGTTATTGTGTTGCAGCAGTGCGATCGGCAAAAAAAAAAAATCATCAAAGAGCTGTATCAATGTCAAAACGTGATTTTCAAGTGCTGTGATTGGTCAAAACTCATGTTTTGATTTTGATACAGCTCTTTAACGATTGATACATTTTTAGCCGATCAATCTATTGAAGGATACTGTAGCCCTCACATTATTGCATTAACAATTACATTATAATTGTAGCCGTTATATTACTGAGAAAAATGAGATTTAAGGGCTGATGCATCTGGATTCCGACTAACGTACCTATGTCATTGCAATTAAAAAGTCGAAGTACCACGGTACTAAAATTGTTAAAACTTGCAAATGACCGTAGTTTTGAATGTCATATTATTTTAGTTCCATAGACGCTCACGGCAGATTCCGCAACATTGAGCGCTAAAATGGCAAAATAGGTGTCTGATTACCTAATTTTATCAATTCGAAAGTGGCATAGTCCACGATATAATACTTCATAAGCTAGCTCTCCCAAGTTAAAGGCTCCAACAAATAATATATTCTACCATCAGGCGTTTTATCTAAGAAGCTGAATCAGGTCGAAAAACAAAACACCACGATTAAAAAAATATTTAAAAGAAAATCGGCCTTCAAATTAAACCTCAGCGCTCCCTCATTAATGAAAATCCGAAATTGTTCCTCCTCTCCGTCATTATATCCCATTAAGTATTTAGGCTACACGAGTTGAAATGTCTTTCGTGATTAAATCTATAAGGGTGATATTTTCTTAAGATGGACCATTCTTCGTTCATTTTCGCCTTTCATTCAACGCTGTTCGCTTGAAATTAATTATTTACGAAAACCACAAAATGAATGAATGAATGAAAAGTGTCGAATGAATTATTTTTGTTGGCATTTGAGCTAAAAAGTTATTTCCCTCTAGGAATGGTGCTTGGGGGCTGGTAGTCCGAGTGTATGAAGTTAGTATCAGACGGCGTATGATTTATTGAACGTTTGTCGAAAACTTCGTCAGTGTGTGCTGTTGGACCAGTAACGCCATCTATAAACAAATTGATCAACCAACCGATAATATTTTATATTGGCTTTCAGCATCATTCACGTACATACTTGTTTCCAAGGATATTCTAGAATATCTTTGCTTCTTTCAAAGATAACAGGTAAACGTTCATTTCTGTGACTTCAGCTGACCCGTGTAATTAAAAACAAACCAAAACAGAAAATCGAAGCATCACAATTATTAAAATTCATTCCTGTGAACATTCTTTGAGTGAACGAATGAACGATCTGTTATAACCTAAAGACTAGCAGTTATTTACTCTACGATTTCGCATTGTGAAGTCAACATCTCCTGAGGATGTCCCGGTGTCGGGACGAAACGTGCGTCGAAGAAAATATTGAAAAATAGTGTGTGGTGTTTCATGTGGGCAGTGTTCCTGCATATAGTACCAAACAGAATTTTTTCAAGTAGCGGATTATAGCAAAACAAATGAATCTGTCCTACTTATTATGGATTTCCGCAAAATAACGCCTGCTTCCATTCAATAGCAGTTATTCATTTATGCAATTTTTCAAACGTACCGCGCCGGTGACCGAATACCCTCAAAACTCAGCAAACTTTTTTGGAACTAAATGAGCGCTTAAAAATTCCCCTCCTGTTATATTCAAAGCATTCATTTTTTTGGCAGAAAACTTTTAAATCAGTAAAACTGTCGACCCTAATTAAGTTCGCAAGTGCGCGAAAAGTTCATTTTATGAAAAGTAATTACTTATACACAGAGATTTATTAAACACCTGACTAACGTTCTGTTATACGACATTCAAATTTATCATTTTATTCAGTTTGTATGATAATTGGTATATGTCGTAGTCAATTTTTGGAATTGATCGTTTCATGATGAGACTGACCTTTTATTTTGACGAATTTGACCATGACAGATACACTTTGTCGGATTAATCTTTGCTGGTAATGATCCCGTGTTCAGTTTTAACGACACTTTTTGCTATAGTAAGCTATTATATATCTGTCTCTCTCTCTCTAATAGAAAGCAAGCCAGATATGGCGTGTGCATGTTTCTCTGTCTGTCTCTCTCTATTATAGAAAGCAAGCCAGATATACTTCGTTCCATCCGAGTGTCCCTTGACATCTCTCAAGTTTTTTTTCTTCCTTAACTTCTTTCTCCGTTCCGTTCATTTTATCAATATAAAAAATGAAACGTAAGTCTGGCTATCAAATTATCTTCACTCTTTATTTTTAGACGAAGATTTATCTTTGCGGTTCACGCAAATTTATTCAGAATAATTTATTTTCGTGTTATGAAGTCATCATAATAATTATTATAATATGTACGATATTATGATACGTTTAATTATGCTAATGTATCCTTGCTATAGTTTGCCCTAATTTAATATTTCGTCGTAGCACTTTGTCAAAATGAACTGCGATTCTGAAATATTACATTTTAACACGTGAAAAATAACTTATTACTAGATAGTACTTGTCCTAAAACTAGTAGTCGCGAGCATTGTAATTAGGTATAGGTACAGTCAGCTTCAAAAGTCCATAATATACAAAGCTTAAAAGATAAAACTGTGTTCATGTACCATAAACTATTAACAATATCATCCACACAACAACAAAAGGTACATAGATAATATCTATGTAATACTTGCAGGTAAGAGATCTTGTTTACAAATTCTATGTCGACTTTTGAAGCCGTATATTAATTTAAGCTCTGTGCACCTGAAGAGTGGTAGAGGTCTGAATCAATGAGCTAATTAAATAAATGAATATAATATCACGACATTTCTCACATCGCGATCTAGTCTCAAAGTTCGATAGCTCGTAATATGGGGACTTACTAGATTAATAAATATACATAATATTTAATATACATAAATACAATATGTAGACGGTTACGCCATCCATTATATCCTCCAATTTTCGAATTTTATCTTATAAAGTCTAAAATTAAGGCTGTAACACAAATGTCTCTAATTTTACGAGCAGGTAATCTGGTAAAACTCGAATTAAGCTCGCCTGTAATGCCTTAATCAGGCTTTGACTCGAAATAAAGGAGAAAAAATTGCGTTCTTTAAACAAATCCTCTTTACAAGGCACTCTTTTCGAATTTTAAAAGACATACTCTTACATACAAAAACTACGTATTAAATACAAAAACTTAATGGAAATAAATTATTTAAATGCTTAATTGCTTGGCCGTCTTTGCCGAAAGGAGTTAAAAGGGCCAAACACTATAATCAAAGCAATTTCCAAAGGCCATCATTTCAAATGGGGCTTTATGAAAGACATCTTGCCATTGTTATTTATTATCTTTTTATCTTAGTACTTCTCACATTTACAAAGTTATTCCTATAAATTTTAATAAGTAAAAAAGGTCAGATTCAGCAGGATTTCAGCCCGCGTCAACCAGGTATCAAAGCTGGATGCTCTTCCAATTGTTGCTTGTTTTTCCTGAATCAACTGGTCTCCTCACTCTTACGGACACTTTATATGAGTGGAGACGCATAACGCTCCATTTTTACGAAAAACGTTATTCCTAAAAAAGCGAAATGTTAGGTATATGCCAACTTACACAGGTATTTAAATTGAAAGAGCAAGGCCTTATCTTTCAGGCCTATCGCTATCTGGTTGAAACAAACTCGTAAACCGAGCTTAAATGAAGCGTAACTGAATAAGGTTCATAATAAATACACGTAGGAGGCTTTCGTGGGGAAAATTTAGCTCTCAGATAACCGACGTCACGGGCTGATATGAGTTATAAAGTCGCTTTAAATTAAGCCCTGCATACAGCTATAGGAGGAAGCGTGAGACGAATTTCTTCATCTACCTTCCTTACTCGGGGTCCTCTTGGAATTAAAAGATGATACAGCTATAGAGGTACATATTATGTTACGTAGTAGCACGAAAGCATGCTAGTTGCTTGAAACTAGCATGTATACGAAGTGTCTGCTAGTAATGAGCATGCTTATTTCACATGAAAATAATTTGAGCATGCTCTAATAACATGCTTTTAATAAGTAAGTGTATATGTACCTTAAGCTCTAGCCATATGTCAAAGCGTCGATCGGTGCAGAAACCCTGACGATCGCTCATTCTATAGCTTAAGAAGGAAAATCAATTATTGTGTATGGTAAGCGTTTTTTTTAATATAGAGATAATTCCCATACCTTATTTGGATTTCGTTTAAAAGCGATGCAAAAGCAATCTACATACAACATGAGAATAAAAGTCTTAACTCATTCACTCACTCTACCATCCTCATCTATTGTTTCTAAATACATATAGATGCACCGAAGTTTATTTTATTTTATTTATTCGGGTTAACCAGCAGGTTTACATGATTCTTAAAATAATTACATTCAAAATTTGCAATACATTCTAAGGGTATGTAAACCCATTTTAAGGTAATCACTACTTGCTAAGTTCTTTCCTTGTGAAGTTCCCTTTATAGCCTACAGACAATTAGTAAGGATTGATTTTCAAAATTCCCATGCGTTTAAATTTCACCCGAGTGAAGCAGGGGGATCTATTAGCACTAAATATTATCCTAATAGACCGGTCTCCGCTACTCCTAACGCTTCACCTCACTCCTTACACTTGACCTAAGACTCTCTTGGGAGAGATTAGATGTAATGCGCCGCATATCAGCCGGCTCATAAAAGACGTTTAATTTATTGCATGAGCGCAGGATCGAGGGTTCTCTGAATTTCAGCTACTTGATTCTGCAGAAATCTTAGCTGAAATTATGCATTTTACATTTCTATTTTACAGCGGGTTTTTCAAAAATCTTTTATTATATATGTTACTTATGATCGTAATAATTATATAAATTCGCGTGTCACAGTGTTTATAACCAAACTCCTCCGCTTGAAAAATTAATGGTATGAGTCTTTTTGTCTACATTCGGTAGGTCTGAGAATAGGGTTTAAAGTAAACTATTTTTCATAACCCTATATTATATGGCAAAATAGCTATATTAATATGCCAGAGTAGTTTGAGTTATGAGTTGATACCTAATTCAATCAGTCAATCAGCCAGTCGTCTTTGGCTTTAAACATAGGTACAGAATATTATCTTGAACAAACATTCTTTTTTCTTTAACAGTAATTACGTTTAAAAAGAGAGAAGAAAATACTTGTAGTAGTGTCGTGTAATTAGATTTAAGATTTAAAAGTTGTAGAGCAATTTTCTTTCTGACACTTTAATAAGCGTCAAGTAGCCTTTTGCAGGGTCTATTTAAATTATTATTTTATGAGTACAGAAATCCTAAGGTGCCAAGTTTCGTATCAGGGTCTTACTTTAAAAATCGCCATTATATGTTGGTACCTGCCTCTCTTAATATGTTGTGTGGAGACTAATTTTTTCATATTGATTTATATTAACGTGAACTGAGGACGTGCCACTTTCTCTTAAAGCTTAAAGTACTGTTTTAATATTTTCACGCAAACAGTCTGTAAACAATACTGCAACATAACTCAGAATACAGGAGCAACATAAGTGCTTTGACGGTGTAGAAGCCGTATTTAAGTGATTTTTAATTAAGTTTTATTTCAAAACTATGAAGACAATTACTTTCTTTAAACTTCATATATTTTGAGTCTCTAATCTAAAATCGCTTAGAAGGAGAAACACGATTGGATAATGAGATAAGCATATCCTTTTTCCATACATTATGGAAAAATAAATATGCTTATTTCTATTTAATTTTTTACAGTACCAATTTTATCATATTTTCGATATCAAGTACAATTTTATGTACCCCTTCAATTTCATTTCAACTTTTCGTTACACAGTGTATAATATTTGAAGAATACATGCGATATTCAAACCTAGATTATTTTTTGAATAGAAAAATCAGTGCACAATTTAGTCGCTCCAACGATTTTTAGCCAACGTGCCTTTAAATATAGATTTATCTGTCGCACCGAATTCGCAATAAATCATTTTATACGATACATGATGCGGATTTTACGGCCGCGGACGCAACTTCAAATTGGCCGCGACCGAGATAAACTTTTATATCAAAGCCTGTTATTATTTAGCCTTAAAATTATCTTTAAATAAATGCTTTTACGATTTTTTTTTAAATCTGTTGTATAATTTTGTTAAAATCCTGTAGCTGTTGTATAATTTTGTTAAAATCCTGTAGTTGTTGTTAAAATCCTGTAGCTGTTGTATAATTTTGTTAAAATCCTGTAGCTGTTGTATAATTTTGTTAAAATCCTGTAGTTGTTGTTAAAATCCTGTAGCTGTTGTATAATTTTGTTAAAATCCTGTAGTTGTTGTTAAAATCCTGTAGCTGTTGTATAATTTTGTTAAAATCCTGTAGTTGTTGTTAATTTATCACACACTAGCTATCAACCGTGGCTCCGCTCGCGTAATTCAGTTTTTCACAAATTTCGTTGGAACCATAGACAAGCGCAGTGGAGTACGTCGTAAGGCATTGCAGTGCATAGTCCTGAGATACACTGCATTCGGCATGGGCAGACAAATCCCTTAACATCAGGCAAAAATCTTGGTCATCTCGTCAGACCTTGCTATAAAAAAGACGTGTCATGGAACACTCGGTAGAAAAAGTTTTGAATAACATCTCCATTTTGTATTTTCATGTGAGATTTCAGCCATCGCTCGATAGAAGGCGCTGTGTTCAGTTAGCTCTCGCGCTAACGAATATAAATCTCTATACGTGATTGCATACGTGCCGATTCTGTTGACTAGTCAGAGCAACTTTGTTTTAAAGATTTTCTTCGCGATGAAAATATAATTAGTTTCGAAAATTGACAAAAATATAATACTAGAAATAATACGTATACCTACGTTATAAGTAAAATTATCACCCTTCGAAATATTATATCACGCAAATAACTTTATACTTACACGTGTGAGGTGAGTTGTAAATATCGTGTTGAATAGGGGTAATCAGGGCATATTACTTACCGTATTCGCACGAATGGTTTTTATAGCAAACGAATTCTTGGATGAGGATTTATATGTGGCGCCGAATAGGGGAATCATTTTGAACGCTGGCACATGACGCGAATTTTATTGATACGAATTTAGGTTGGAATTATTCATTGTTATGATAAAATTTCGCGTGAGAGCGTTCCTGAATTTGTGAACTCTATTTATAACATATTTGAGTCGGGCTAGCGTGCTCATCAAGATCAAGACCAATCCAACCAAAACACCTTAAATTAAAGAGAACGAGCAAAATCCCCTTTGTTGTATGGCAGCCTCCCTTAAATATTTTTTATTGTAATTTATCTATTTATTTATATAACTAAATATTCTGCGAATATTTTAAGCGTCCACCTGTTGCCGTTATCAATACCGAGCAAAAAAATCACGATTGTTGTATGGGAGAATAAAATAAATATTTAAGGATATTTATTTTATTCTATTTTTAGTATATATTGTCATAGCGGAAATACATCGTCTGTGACAAGCTTCTACCTATAACGGTTCAAGAGATAAAGCCTGGTGAGCGGTGACAGACTGACGAACGGACGGCGAAGTCTTAGTAACAGGGTTACCCGTTTTTACCCTTTGGGTACGGAACCCTAAAAACAAAACCAGTCAAGTGCGAGTTAAACACGCGCGTACTAAAGGTAACTTGTTTTTAAGTATAATTTGTTGATATTGCAACAAAAGTAACTCTCTGAATCAATGGCGCTCGCACAGATTCGAGTGGGAGGACGCGGGTTCGATTCTCTCCATGGGCTACTCTAGAATTTTATAATTTTTAAATTGGCTCAGGTCTGGTCTGGTGGGATGTTTTGGCTGTGGCCAGCTACAAACCTACTAGCAAAGACGCACCACCATGTGGTTTAGTTTTCCAGCGCGATGTAGTGTAGAAACCGTTAAGGGTGAGTTTACATACCCCCTCCAAGTTAATACATCGATAACATCTTTGGTTGCATCATCACTTAACATTAGGTGAGATCGCAGTCAAGTACAACTTATAAAGTGTAAAAATATAACTTACAGAAACTTATATGCATCTAAATCATCACTTATTCATAGCTTTTGTTAATCTGTTTATTACTTGCCTATAAAAGACCTTCCTTGCCCAGTTTGATAAATCTAGGTCATCGAGAAATATCCAACAGATTTTGATAGATGAGCTTGCGATAAACTGCGGCACTATTGATTGCGTTGACTTTGATACTTGAATAAATAATTGAAGCGTCTAAAATACAACAAAAAGGTGATACACCTCCAGTGGAGTTTCATAGTTAATACCAGTTCGCTACCGTCAAATGGGTAGACAGTACATTTCGATAGGAATTTCAATCGAAGTGCGGAAAGTATATCATTTCTTCCGAGGCTTGGAAAGAAAATTCCGCACGCGCATTGAACGACGTTTTTTAAATTTTTTTGACGATTTCCGAAAAAAATATTCACATAAGGATGCCACATCTCTCGGCGTCTTCTGTGGTTCAGTTATCACTACTTAATATATACTATAGCGAACAACCGCGGATTTGCTCACGTTTCAACCTTTTGTCTTCGTTAGTTATAAAAATACACCCATATTTTCAAAAATCCTTTCTTAGCGGATGATTATGTCAAATTTTAGCCCAATTTAGTTCGGATCAGAAAATTCCTAATTTGAATACGTATTTTATATATTCGAAATGATGCAAAACGGCTTCACCGATTTTTATGAATTATTTGCGTATATTACTAATTTCTTGGAGTAGAACATTAACTATTTTTCGTGCCCCATGTGAGAAATAATTTATATACCAAACAACGTTTGCCGGGTCTGCTTAGTATAGTAGTATAGTATTCAGATAATTTGCAAATTAGACATTGAACCTAAGATAATATTATAATAAAACCTTCACCTAAGTAAGATGAAGTCAAGTATTTATTAACTAATTACAAATAAAGCCATCTTTTAATCTTATAATCAGGAAGCTTAGCGAACTGCGCAATTGTAATGTGTAATTAAAAAACTTTGGAACGTATTAAAAAAGTTCGTAACACATTTGGCGCTTTAACTTGAAGCTCGGGAAGCGATGACTATGTGTTTTTGAATATTAATTAGATTAACTTAACGTGTTTCAATTATTTTATTTTATTTTTATTAGATTTAACTTGTTGATGACCTATGGTTCAGGTGACGCGCTGTAGTAGAGGAAGTTACCGGGTTCGATGCTTAGCACGGTAGAAAATTTGATGATTTCTAAATTGACGTAAGTCTGGTCCGATTGAATGCTAAAACCAGCCACGGATGGTTATCTTTTTTCCAGAAAAGAACTACAGCTAAATGATTTAAAGTTTCGCTGCGATGCTGTGTAGCAATCGATAAATGTAGAATATACACCGCTTAGTTATTACAGTAACATTTTTCCTAGAAGTGGTAATAATAAATCATTATTTCTCATTTAAAACACGCTTGTGGTATCTATACCGTCACGAAGTAATTAGTAACTTTATATTGTCAATTTAATTACCAATTACCCTTAAATTATTCTAACGTCAAATTAACTTTTCAAAATTGCATCTAACTTAAGCCAAAAGAAATAAAAAAATTGATTTCATCTAAACTCTACAATTTTTTTATGATACTGCCTAGAATTAATATAATTGAGTTTTATCATAATTTTTTTCTCCCAATTTCAGTTTATTTACTCATAAAACTTGCACTTACAACCTACTTATGTTGAAAATGGAACTTCTCAAAAGCTCCACACAACGATTTCACTTATGCTTTAAGATTCACGTTTTTAACTAGATATTCATAAAATTTAATACCCACTCATAGTTCACTTAGTCTTCTGGCTTTTATCTGAACTATAATAGAAGCAAATATAATACGTGTTAAATTAAAGCGCATACTCTATCTATAACATCTTTTTATGATTTTCGTATCCAATTTTATCTTGCTTTCTGAATAAATTTTAACGAAATGCATCAAATAATTTACTGATGTATGCAGTATTCAATTTTTGTATAAAAAAATCTAATAAATCAAATTCTGTACTCTTTTTATGAAACATATTTTAATTAGGTTTTTAATCACTTACAATACACAACTGATTAAATCACGGCGCAACCGCAGAATATTAGAAAAAAACAACTCAACACTTCTGAAAAATAGTTACTGGTAAAAACTTACGATTTTCGTGTATATCTCCTTTGCATACCAATGTTATCAGCGCTCCGCTGGGTTCTGTCAGTGGCAGGTGCAACTTACGTCATAAAATCCAAGCACACACAGCACAGCACAGCACACACAGCACACACACACGCGCTCGTCGCGAGCGGGCCGGCGCGACTGCCGCCGCGGCGATAGGGGCGCCACGGCCGGCCGCCCAGGCACTACGAGGCAGGGCGGGTTAACGTAAAGTTAGGGCGGCGATGCGTTATCGTCGTTTTCTTGGCCTGTTATTATTGTTTTAAGGTATTAATGGACGTAATGGCTCGTATTTGCTCCTGACATCGTTGTATCAAAATTGGGTTTTATCCACTCCACCGTAGATTTATTTTTTAACGCGTTTACTTTTAAAGCACCCCACGCTATTTTATGATATTTTTTTGTATTTATTTTTAAACTTCGAAAAGTATTTTCAACTCTTTAGTACGCCTGGTTGCAAAAACATACTTTTTTTAGTTTTCTTTTTAACTATTATTTTTCAAAATCTGGCGGAAGTCGTAGAGATTCTATTCCTACTCCCTTTCCCAACCTTCTATTTACCAATAGCTGATTTCAAGAAAGTTGGTATCTGTTTTGCTATAGTGTGAAGTTTTTGAATAGGTAGGTAGTAAGTATTTTTTTCTTTTGAAGTACGGAACCCTAAAAAAATACATAATAAAAGAAACAAAAAAAAATTGTTATTGTCTTTGGAAACGACATGAGTGTGACTATAATCACTGAAATCATGTCACAAATTATTATATAAACTGGAAATTTGTACCATTATTCGAAATCGGCTTCAATTACGAGAGTTATTTTTCACACTGAGCTGAATACAGTAGTTTTTCAGCAAATAAAATAAACGAAATACACATTGGAGGCGTATCTAGGTTCTTGAACTGACCTACATTTCTTGCCTATTTATTACAGACTAGCTGACCCGGAAAACTTCGTTTTGCCTGTTATTTTTTGTCAACATTTAATTGAACGCGGCCGAAGCCTCTCGCTGGATCAAATATAGTTAAATGAATTTCATCTCAACCCCACAATAGCTGGGTTAGGGTTTCCTCTCAGAATAAGAGAGGTTTGTTTAGTAAGTACTTAGATGAAGACCAAAAAAGAAATGGATGGATCGTATGGAAGAGTATTGCACGTTGACAGCAGAAGAAGAGAATGGAAGAAGACTCCATGGTAAAAATTTAGAATCGTTTGGCAGGAGTAGGGGGACGGGAAGGGGGAAGGGGGGGAGAGGGGGTGTCCCCTTACCCCGATACCACTCCCTGAAAAGGTATTGCACCATTCTTGAACAAATTTAAAAAAATGAAAATAATTAAAATGACGATGATGGAGTCGCTTCGTCGCGGAGAGAAGCGAAAGGGGAAGGGGTGGGAAGAAAAAAAATGGCATTTTTTCCCCCCTCCCAAGCTAAAACTTTCGACACGTAGTAGTTTTTAAGAAATATTTTTTTTTAATTATGAAGTTTTGAATTCGATTTTGCTGCTATAATTACTGAAATACATGTTTTGAAATGGGAATTCTAGCCTCAAGAAGAAGTAAAGGAGCTAGGAAAACCCTTTATCCATCACCATCTACCCCTCACCCCCCCTAAGGGTCAGTCGACAGAGCTTTATAATCTTGAGGTTAAGACTCTTTTAGCCTTCAGTCTTTCCCTTACCCTTTTTTGGCTCGGTCTATTTCTGGGTGGTCATAAAAGAAAATAACCACTCAGAAGGATGGTGGGGCCTTGCAGGCCCCGCCATCCTCTTCGTCACCTATCCGTTATCCGAGTCGAGGTGCCCCAAGTCCCGAGCTCGCTTCGCTCGCTCTACATCCTAAGTCTTCAGTCTTTCCCTTACCCTTTTTAAGGCTCGGAGAAGAAGTAAAGGAGCTAGGAAAACCCTTTACCATCACCATCTACCCCTCACCCCCCCTAAGGGTCAGTCGACAGAGCTTTAAAATCTTGAGGTTAAGCCTCTTTTAGCCTTCTGTCTTTCCCTTACCCTTTTTTGGCTCGGTCGAAGGAGCTCCTATTTCTGGGTGGTCATAAAAGAAAATAACAACTCAGAAGGATGGTGGGGCTTGCAAGGCCAATGCAATCCTCTTCGTCACCTATCCGTTAACCGAGTCGGGGTGCCCCAAGTCCCGAGCTCGCTTCGCTCGCTCAAGATCCTAAGTGGTTTGTGTCAAAAATTTATTACTACAAATAACATATTTAAAAAGTTCTGTGGCCTATTTTTTTTGTCGGTACAACAAAATACATGTGTGGTGTTCCATCTCGTCCTACTGTATCTCCCGAAAGTCATCCTTACTCCGATAAAAGACTTCCCGATTTATACTGACCGCCATATAGATTGATTTTTGAAAAGCTCGAAAACACTGCGTTACCTCGTAATGCGAATAGTATTGTTGTAATCAGGGACGAAACCTCTACCAAATACAACACCTTTCTCCTCCGAACTCCTGCCAAAGGAAAGTAAATCCAACCGCGATTTACCAAGTTTCATCAGTACTAACAAATATCTGTAAGAAGTTTGGTGAATCGGCTTTAAACAACTCCAAACAATTGCGCTAAATCGTTAGTCGGTTGCATTTATGTTCAGCTGAAAGAAGCCTCGGTACCCATCTCGCAAAAAGCTTCGAAGCCACAATTCATTATGAATTATATTTCAAGTTCGTTCATAGGATACACCTATGATTTCAGCTATTTATCTGATTTTCGATCAACGGCCCCGAGTATGAAATCCCAAATATTTCCGACGTTATTCTCAGTACTCGAAGCTGATGGCCGTCCAGCTCGTGGGTCATCAATTCTTCTGACCATTTTTTAACGATTGTATACGATGGAGCAGATCCTACTTCTTTGTCATTCTGTTTCAGCGTTAATCCTTTCTTGAACAAATACTTGGCATCGACGTAATTCGACGATTTTCTCCCAAACTAACAATCGGTATTATAACGTTATTTGCATATCAAATAAATTAAATAGACCAAAAAGGTCGGACATCATACTCCGGCTACAAATTTCGAAACAAACTTGTCAGAGGTGCTGACGTGACAGCAATGAAATGTTTACATAGCAACGCCTTTAAATCAATTTATTAATTTTATTTTCAATTAGAAAATACTCGATAATCCTAAGTCTCCACGTATAAGTCCTCGACTCGGATCGATTATTTTTTTACGCTCTTTCATTTGATGTGCGATTCGTTCGATTCCACCATACACCGGTACCGCCCTTGGTTTTTGTATGGGAAAATTAAATCGGCCAGGGCCAGGGTTCTTCAGCATTTTGGGAGATCAAATATAGATAACCCGCTCCCCGACCCAGAGATCATACCCCGAAAGTTTCACAACGATCGATCCAGCCGTTTAGGAGGAGTTTGGCTACAAAGAAAATCGAGAGAATTTAACTTTTATCCCCTCTCCTAAGGGAACCATGCTGAATTTCAGGATAAAAAGTATCCTATGTCCTTCCTCGTAGTACGAACTCAAGTCATACCAAGTTTCATTGGAATTCATTCAGTAGTTTCGGCGTGATGCGCGGCCGTGATACAGAAAGACAGACAGACAGACAGACAGACAGACAGACAAAAATGAAAAAAAATACAGTTTTGGGTTCAGAACCGATTTTAGAGTGCCCTCGAAAAAAAATTTTCAAAATATCTTTAATGTACAGAATTCGACCTGTTACAGATTTATTATAAGTATAGATATATTGTAATATCTAGATACGACGTTAAAGACTAAGATCTCACAGTTATATACTTATAAGTTTGCATGTTTTACACATATATTCTAATTTTCATTAAACAGATAGTTGATTGCTGATGAATGTGATTGATAATTTATTTATTTATATGTAACTTCTAAAGTAGCAAACTTACCAACCTAAAAACGTTTTTTACTCAATCACGCCATAAATACTGAACCTTTCAACGTAGCGTATATTTTAACACATAGGCTACTTCGTATGCATTGTAAAATTCACGGTTTCCCCGAGATTTATGAAGAACCGAAATTCACGCGAGCGGAACCTAGAGCAATACTTACCTATACACATAAAACTAATACATCATTTAAATAAAACCGGTCAAGTGCGAGTCTGACTCGCGCACCAAGGATTCCGTACTACTATAGAAAAAGTAAAACCGTAAGAATCTCTTTTCTTACCGGACCGCAATTCTCAAGTTAATTATTAACACCAAAAAAGGTTACATAACAGATCCAGAGTTAATATTATTTTTCTCGAAAATTTTGCCCTTTAAATCAAAAAGCTATCAAGTATAAAAATAAATAAAATAGGTTTTAGAATACATAATATACGACCTTACTCATGATACCCCAGGTATAAAAAAAAATAAAAATCGGTTTTAGAATACACATGTCCAGTCGCGGAATGAAAAGGTTCGTCATCTTAGTGTCGATTTTCCCTTGCACTAATACTGCAAGAGTCCATAATGTCAACATACTAAAACAATCGACTAGTGCAAGCGAATCACTTTGAAAATTGACGAACCTTTTCATTCCGCTACTATCCTTACTTATGACACCCCACTCAATATTGTTTTATTTTATTTGAAATTTAAACACCCCGATTTTCCCCTCTTTTTAAATAAAATCAAAAACGATTTTCAATGTTTTATGATTGCAATGATGTTGAGCCATTATTACTTACAACAATTTCAAATTTCATGTCGATATCTTTTATAATTACTGTTATAAAGGGTCGTGACAGACAGACATACGGAAAACAAAGTGATCTTATGAGGGATCCCTTTTTTCTTGTACGGTATAATCGGGACCATAAGAAGAGTTTGTTGGTTGATAGAGTTGTTGAAGAAATAAATTATGTAAAATAAAAAACGTCTTTGCAACATATAAATTATTTACAAATCATGAACGTAATTTCGAATGCGAAGAATTTCTATTTGTTCAATTTAATTTACCCGAAGCGACATGTTCGCTGAGTTGATAAAACAAAATATTTAAATAGAAAATGTTTATTTATTGAAACAGCGACGGTATCCAATATAAAAACTAACAAATTTCAATTAATTTAGCTCGGAATTCATCGGACTTTTATCTGGTACATGTTGTTTGAAAAAACATTACAATCTGTATGTATAAAAGGAAAAAGTGACTTACAGACTGATCACCAATCTATGGAGGGGTTCGGCGAATATTTGAAAAGAAAAAATCATAATCAAAATGTTTATTCTTTCACATAGGCCTAACTAACAGGCACTTTTTATCAGGACTGAACGTGGTGGACGTTCGCAAAGCTGTTTTGCACTAAGAAGAACGGGAACGAAACTCTGCACTTGCTCTTTTTCAAAAAATCTAATATGTCATTAATTTTGTTTAAAATCTCAGATACTTATTATATAATAAATATACTTAATAATTATTATAAAAAAATATCGCGATACGCGGCTTGATCGATTTTTATGAATTTTGTCATGTAAATATAAAATACACAAAAAATCATAAAAATTAATACAATTGTAGGTCTGAAAATAGGACGCCTCAGCCGCTTCTAAATTGGAAGAGCTATCTGTAACCCTTATCGGTTTTTACACAGCATCACACCAGAAACGCATCACACCGTTGCTTTATAGCAGCGCACTGTTCCAGTTGGGTAACCTGCGTAGAGAAAGACTATTTTTTATATGATGAGATGAGTAGAGTAAATATCATAGTTATTAATTTGATCTAGGATTCGAAACAAAGAACTTTTAAACAGATATCGATCATGTTAACTACCAAACCGATGATCCAAATTCTTCTCGTAATATTTTTTTAATGGAGAAACGTTCTTTCAAAAGAAACCACCATCTTGTTTTGATCGTTGCATAGAGCGTTAGAATTTCCTTAATGTCATTTAGTACTGTGATAACTGAAAAGAAAAAATGGGTATTTAATTGAAATGCTTTAGATGTTTATCTTTAAACTCACAGATTACTATTTAAACTAGATTTAAAAACAAATAAATCTGTACAAAAACTAATTACATAGATGAAATTACAACAAAGTTAGGAGAATTTTAATGTTCCAGAAAAAAGAGTTTTTATCACAATAAAAATTTGACGTCACACGCAAGTAATTCCTATAAAGATAAATAAATAGAGCCAAGTAGCTACCATACAGATAAAGAAATACCTGCATAGTTTTATTAACTCAGGTTTTAAATACTATGTTTTTTTTAATATAATATTGTGTTGACTGATTTTAATTTTATTTTCGTGTAACTATGTCATTATTTTATCACACTTACCAATTATCAAATTGATACCTATTTATTATCCAACTGAGTACCAATTTATTTTCAAGGATCATTCGCAACATTTTTGAGAGTGTGACTGTCAAGCTCATCCATTCCAGTAGAAAAGTAGGTCCGAGTTTTCCACTCTTGTTCTCTGAGTAGTTAATGCTCATGGCGAAATACCGAGGGGTGTTTTTGATTTCCCTTGAGACATGGATTTCCCTTGAAACATGCCACCGATTCAATCCCAGTCAATCTCAAAAATATTAATGTTCAATGGCATTCGTTTTGATGAGTGTTCAATGGCGTTCGTTACTTGCTAGTTTACCGGTAGACTTTGTTAAATAACTAGGTGTATAAATTCCGCAGGATTCGTGTTTTTTCCCGGGATTAAATAATTTGCCTATCTCTTTCTTTCAAGGAGCTATCTATAGCTTTAGCTACAGATAATTTTATCACAGCTTTAGCATAGCTAAATTATAAATGCTATAGCAAATTTTGGTTTTGATAAATCAAAATTTAGAATTTTTTTTTTTTTTTTAAAACAACTTTTGGATTTATTAAATCAAAACCAAAATTTGCTAAAAAATTGCAATTTTTCTCCGGAATAAGCTATCTACATGTTTTATGCAAATAAATGATACATTACTTTACTTTATATTTCAGCTAATAGAATTTCAACTTTATGTTTTAATTTGACTTAATGTCTCAAGAAAGCTGTTTGAGAGCAAAAATTATATTTTATGATTGACTTAAAAAAATATAATAATCAGCTTAAAAAGATTTGTCGAATTCGCTATTCACATTTTGATCGAGCGATCAGGAAAAATGAACCCTTTTTCCATTGGAAACTGGAATTTAATCCATAACCTCTAACATTTAAGTACATACATTGTGGTCGATTTTGTTGTAATCTAAACTAATTTAAAAGGGTGCTATCCTTATCCATAGAGAGCAGTTTGAAAAGGATAGCAGTATTTTAAATTAGTTTAGTTTAGAGATTTTGTACAACAGAACTATCACTATCCAATTAAGAGATTATCAATGTAAACTCAAAAAAACTAAAAAAAAACAGCACAGTTGTTTGATTCAGACATAAAGCCATGAAGTTTATTGTTGATAATATATTTCGGAGGGTGAAAATTTCGGCAATAACACAACAAAAAACCGGACAAGTGCAAGTCGGACTCGCGCACTGAGGGTTACTACCGGAGGAATAAAACCATAACTTCACCGCGAGTTAAATACGTGCAACGCCATCTGTCGTCATCAAAGTTAAACAAAATATTAGACTTGTTGAATATCAATTCAACACGTATTAAAAAAAAACTACTCACTAGATCTCGTTCAAACCAATTTTCGGTGGAAGTTTGCATGGTAATGTACATCATATATTTTTTTTAGTTTTATCATACTCTTATTTTAGAAGTTACAGGGGGGGGACGGGACACACATTTTACCACTTTGGAAGTGTCTCTCGCGCAAGCTATTCATTTTAGAAAAAAATGATATAAGAAACCGTAGTATCATTTTTGAAGACCTATCCATAGATGGGACCTATCCATAGACACATATGGGTTTGATGAAAAACAAATTTTTGAGTTTCAGTTCTAAGTATGGGGCACCCCCAAAATTTATTACTTTTTTTTAAATTTTGTGTGAAAACCTTAATGCGGTTCACAGAATACATCTCTTACCAAGTTTCAACGGTATAGCTTTTATAGTTTCGGAAAAAAGTGGCTTCGACATACGGACGGACGGACAGACAGACATGACGAATTTATAAGGGTTCCGTTTTTTGCCATTCAGCTACGGAACCCTAAAAAGCCATTTTGTTGTTAAAAAGCGTCACATTGTGTTTTCCGCACGCAGCGCGAATAAAAGGGGTGTAGGAACAAACAAAAAAATTAACGTGACTTAAATGAGGAGGTGCTTTTTTATTTCACATACAGCCCAGTTTTGTAAAGTACTGGATCACTGGGTCAAACTTTGACTTTGTTGTTATTTGCTCCTCTTTGCTGTGTAATTACACTCTAACAATAAATATAACACTGAGAAAAAAGTACTTTAAAAATTTAAAAAAATTTTAAAGTACTTTTTTCATAATAAGTATACCTAGTATGTAACTGTGCTAGAGATTTATCAAATCCAAAATTTTCTGTACCTTACTATCTATGGGGAATAACAGGATTATGTAATGGTGTGGCGAGAGCCACAGACCAAAAAAGACCTTTAAATACATTTGCTGGTTTCCTAAGCAATAACACTCTTCGGTTTAAGTACCTGATTATCATTTGATATCATTTATTTTGTTTGACCACCATGAATCAAATTTTTTATTTTATTGATTTTTCAGTCAAAATTATGTAAATTCAAAGAGCCTTAACCAGAAAAAGCGTTGTCTCTTACTCTTCTCTCAGAAGTGTTGCTCGATGACTTGAACGTGTGCCGTGTCGATGGTGCTCAAAGTTGTCCGCAGGGGCTTTTTACCCTTCTTACCTTTTGTACAGCACTAGTGTTAAAATGCACCTAAACCTTAGAGCAAACTTTAACATTCTGTAAAATGTAAAATACCTAGAAGTATCGAAATAGAAAGGAGAGAAGTCTTTATTTTAGTTGCACATAATATATTCACACGTACCTAGTAGGAGAACGAAACCTAATAAAACTACATAATATGTACCTACTATTTAGAAATTTTCTAAAGAGGTATTTTTTTTCAAATTATAGAAACTTTTTTAGCACAATCACGTGCTATATATGCAGGGAGTTCCGGGTTCAATTCCCGACACAAGTCAGCTGGGAATTTATCTTCTAAATTTCTCGGGTCTGGTTTGGTGGGTTTTGGCTGCTGCTGATGCTGAGTAGCAACCCTTATGGATACTTACCCCTAACCAGTTAGTACAATACGATCTTCGCCTGCTTCGTCCTCTAAAAAATAAAAATCCTAGCAGGAAAATATCTAATTCTTCTTACATATTGATTCAGAATATGTATTTCTAAACAGAGTGCATAAAGTGACCATCAAAGGAGCGTGTATCCGTAAAATATACCAATATCCATCCCCTATTGTTTCCTTTGAATATATCGGCAGTACTATAAAAACTTTACGGTCCAACATCTGTCGGTTTTATTATGTGTAGGCGGGGAGATAAAAGGAAACGTCAAACTGTACTATCGCAAGTAACGGACTCCTGTACAAGCTATACTGTTACTATATACCTACCAAAGGATCGTTAAAACCCTCATAAACTTAGTTTTAAGTCAATGAAATGACTAGATAAGTGCCTGTAATTTAGGCCTATATGAAATAAAGTATATTTGACTATGACTTAAAATACGCAAATACTCTCGATGTTTCGAAACTTTATGATGATGGACTTTTCTCATTCATTAGATATGAAATCATCTTGGTTTTGTTAACAACATGCTATTTTGTACAATATAAGTCTGGTTTGGTTATTTATATATGATATAATTTATCGGTACAGACTATGTTGATATGGAACCCATAAGTATCCTATGTAGAGTTCAATATAAAATAATACATAGTTGTTAAAATTTTAACAAAAAAAAATAACTTCAACTCTCATCAAAATCCTTGAAGTACATCCTTTCCAGTAAAAAAAATCATCGATATAAGATGGCGTGATATTGCGTTATTCGTCCATATGTTGCGCACATACTCACTTAATGCAAATTTAAGACTTATAATAATTATAATAGCTTTCTCATGGATGCCATTATCAGAATCGGACCAATTGAAATCGGATTACACGGGAAGCACCAGCTTTCAATTAAAAAAGAATCATCATAATCGGTTCACCCAGTCGAAACTTCTGAGGTAAGAAACAACAAAAAATACAGTCAAACTGAGAACCTCGTCCTTTTTTTAAGTCGGTTGAATAAAAACTAGCTTGCACTGGACGCGGAGCATAAGAAGTACACATGTATTTTACTTCCATGCAACAAGATAAAACAAAGGGTTTCTGAGATTGATTCAACAAAAAACCTATATACTGATGGATTGCAACCGCCCGTAAAATGGCAATGTTTTTTTAATACTGAGCCCTTGTACTCGACCTCTGTCACGTTTGATAGAAATGATGATGTAGGTGCTCTTAAAAGAAAACCGTTTTCTTTGCAACTGTTTAATTTGTTTTTTAACCCCCGACGCAGAAGGGGTGTTATAAGGGGTGTTTAACGTGTCTGTGTATCTGTGTGTCTGTGTATCTTTGTATCTGTGTATCTGTCTGTGTGTGTGTGTGGGGACCGTTAGAGAGACGCAAAAGAGGTGTTATAAGTTTAATGTGTCCATATGTCCCCCGACGATGTGACGACGCTTGAATTAAAAAATATTTGTACGTACTTAATATTATATTGTGACGATAATAATTATTATAATAGGTTTAAAATACTATTTGTTACTTTTTATATAATTTTTTGTGTCGGGGGTTTTTAAAATTTGTAATTAGGGTTCCGTACCAAAATGGTAAAATGGAACCCTTATGGTGCGACTTTCTCCGTCTGTCTGTCCGTCTGTCTGTCTGTCTGTCCGTCACACTCGATTATTTCAGTAACTACCAGAGCTATCGATATGAAATTTGGAATAGTTGTGTACATTAGTGGCCCAATGACACTGGAATAAAAAAAAATGGAAATTATTTTTGTTCTTATTAAAAAAGGGGGGAAAATCGGAGGGTTGAAATTTAAAAGTGAGATAACTGTACTGTGTGGGGTATCATACGAAAGGGTTTACTTTGTACATTCTAAACCGATTTTTAATTATTTTTAGTCATGATAGTTTTTGATTTATCGGGGAAAATGTCTAAAAAAATACCGTTCCCCCTCCCTTATCTCCGGAGTTTACCAATCGAAAAATCTCAAATAATTATGGTCAATAGGAATTTACGTATATTTTACAGGAAAACTATAGCCAATGCTCTAACTAGCATAGTTTTTTATATTGACAATAAACCTCTACAAACAAAGTTAGTTTTGCGGTTCATTAACAAAGGTAAAGGTAAAGGTAATTATTACCGTTTTACATCTTTGGTCGTTACAGTTTTGGTCGTGTTACATCTACATTAGTACGAACGAATCTTAAAAGTAGAGATGCCACGAATATTCGGCTACTATTCGGTATTCGGCCTATTCGGCCACTTTTTTTGGTATTCGGTATTCGGCCGAATAGTACTTATTATTCGGCCGAATACCGAATACCAAATCGTGGACAAAAAAGACATAACATATTACTCAAGATTTGTATTTATGATCAAATTACAATATTTTAATAAGTAAAATTAATCAGCGGTAAGTTGTGATGGATAAAAACAAGCTTTTCCGCATTTGATGGTAGCAAACGATTACGCTTTTCATCGTAAATGATACCAGCTTCAGAAAACAACCTCTCACTATACACGCTATACTCCCGGGAGAACAAAGATAAACTTTAGCAAATTTTGAAAGGTTTGGTTATTGCTTTTCATTTGCTGACAACTACTTGTAAGGATCAGCTTTCCTAGGCGAGTAGTTTTCAAATAAAAATCTATCTCATTTGCTACAGTATTCTTCTCTATGATCTCCTCATCATTACTATTTCGCATATTATCAGTAGCGACTTCCTCAAAGCAGTTCCAGAAACTGTCGTGTATTTCAAATGTCTTATCATTTTCATTCAAGTTTCTTTTCTTACGAAGTGGAGAAGAATCTTCATCAGTACTACTAGATTCATTATCATCGACAAGCATGTACTTAGTGCCGAATGTTCGGCGGCCGAATATTCGGCGCTTCGGCCGATAGCGTCGCCGAACATTCGGTATTCGGTATTCGGCTAAATCACTATTCGTGGCAACTCTACTTAAAAGTACCTAGCTATAACTACCTAAGCTTATTTTGCTTCAGTACTTCTTGAGTACGGAACCCTCGGTGCGCGAGTCCGACTCGCACTTGGCCGGTTTTTTTTTGTTGAGGTAATAGCTTCTTTGAGGTGGGAAAAAACTATAGAACTCGCTCGTATCCGTGACTTCTTCACACTGTTACCGTAACCGCTATCTCAGCTATTCAAGTTTTTTCACCTGTCGTCCCTCCCGCTCCCTGGGCCAGATAAATAACGTTACTGATACGCTGACTATAGAAATGGAATAAAATTCAAAAAATGTATGCGAACTATACATAGAATATAATTATTTCGAGAAGTGTGCTCAACAACTATTTAATTTGGTTCCCCCGTTACCTTTTTACCATTGAACTGCAAGGTATCGAAAAAGCTTTCACCTCTACATAGTAGACGTACCAAAGACACGTACAAAGCGGTTTGATTCCTCGTTCCTGTTAAGGTCTGGAATACCCTACCAGGGCACCTTTCCCACCACCTAAAACCTGGGCGCCTTCAAATCAAGAGTGAATAAAATCTAGGCAAGCGCGCTCAATCTGAGACTGTATCATCACTTTCCATCAGGTGTGATCACAGTCAAGCGCCAGACAGTTAAAAAAATAACTATCGCTACTTTGACACTTGGTGACACTCAGCTGAGCGTCACTGAACGTCAATGCGCATACATTTATTCGAATTCTGTTCCATTTCTATACGTCACGACGTAACGCTATTTGTAACGTACTTGGTTAAGGGGGCCGGTCACTTATTTGTAACTTAAGGAACGGGTTGTATAGTGTATGCCGTCCTTATAAGTTATTCCTTCTTCACCTTGAAACATAACTAGGAGAGGTATAAATAATTATATTAAAAAAATCCTTGATTACGTAAGTAATAATCTCGCCATTGAAAAATAAGAAATAATTTAAGGAGTAGGCATCTGCCCACGTTTTCTTCCATTTGACAAGAACTTAAGCCAATTAGACGTTACTTCTGTAGGATATTTTTGATAAGGAACGAAATTAAAGAACTTTTTGCTTTGAGTACATTTTTTAATAATGTTTCTTGATTAGAAGATAATTGGGTCCTTTGTATGTCAATTATGACTCAAAAGATTATTTTTAAACAGCCCGTATTTTTTAATAACAGAAAAAGACTTGTAATAAGTCACCTGGTTTCTATTTATGCCTAAGAAAAGTTCATCGCAATAATTTTCGTCAGAAAATTCTGTGACCTGATTGGCTGATAAAAGAAATCATCACCATCAAATCAGCCTGTGGACGACCCTGGCGCAGTGGTGGCGCGCTCGGATTGGAGTGGGAGTTCGCGGGTTCGATTCCCGCTACGGGCCTCTTTGGAATTTTATAAATTCTAAATTGGCTCAGGTCTGGTCTGGTGGAAGGCTTTGGCCGTGGCTAGTTACCACCCTACCAGCAAAGACGCACCGCCAAGCGATTTAGCGTTCCGGTGCGATGCGTGTAGAAACCGTTGGGGTAAATTTACTTACCCTTCCAGGTTAGTACGATAACATCTTAGGCTGCATCATCACTTACCATCAGGTGAGATCGCAGTCAAGTACTAACTTGTATAGAGTAAAAAAAAAATTAGGCCTTCCCAAGCGAGCGCCACCACACACTGTCCTCAGCCTTCCTCATCCAGCCGTTTCCCGCCACCCGCTTGATGACGTCAGTCGAATGAGTTTGCCTCACACTACGCTTGCTTTTACGCGTCCACTCCAGAACTTTTCGGCTCCAACGGCCACGACACGCGTGACTGCCCACTGCCACTTGAGCTTGCTAGTGATTCTCCTGCGGATCTCCTCCTTTCGGATTTTATCTCTGATTTAAACATGTGCGCAGCTAATTTAGTCACAATTTACGCCAATGGCAGGCCAGTCTCACTTATCACGTGGCCGTCCCGGCTACAAGTACGGGTCCAGACCTAATGGTTGCCGCTCGCGGGCCGAGTTGCACGCGCTAGTTCTGTACGGTCTATTTTACGCGCCGTCTGACTACGGCAGCCGTCGTAAGTGATAAAGTTAGGCGATAGAAAGAGACCACAACATTGCGTTTGTTGCGTGTCGATTTTGAGGGCGGGGCCAGGCGCTATTGCGAACTGAATTGCACTTTTTGTGTCAGCGCTTGAGTCGCTATTTCTTTAAATAACCGTGCGGAGTGAACCTTCTGGTACTATTTAGTGTTCTGTGCCAATGGTAATGCTCAGGCCATAGAGGTCCAAAGTCGAGGCCCTCGACTTCAAAAGTAACGCTATTTGTAACGTACTTGGTTAAGGGGGCCGGTCACTTATTTGTAACTTAAGGAACGGGTTGTATAGTGTATGCCGTCCTTATAAGTTATTCCTTCTTCACCTTGAAACATAACTAGGAGAGGTATAAATAATTATATTAAAAAAATCCTTGATTACGTAAGTAATAATCTCGCCATTGAAAAATAAGAAATAATTTAAGGAGTAGGCATCTGCCCACGTTTTCTTCCATTTGACAAGAACTTAAGCCAATTAGACGTTACTTCTGTAGGATATTTTTGATAAGGAACGAAATTAAAGAACTTTTTGCTTTGAGTACATTTTTTAATAATGTTTCTTGATTAGAAGATAATTGGGTCCTTTGTATGTCAATTATGACTCAAAAGATTATTTTTAAACAGCCCGTATTTTTTAATAACAGAAAAAGACTTGTAATAAGTCACCTGGTTTCTATTTATGCCTAAGAAAAGTTCATCGCAATAATTTTCGTCAGAAAATTCTGTGACCTGATTGGCTGATAAAAGAAATCATCACCATCAAATCAGCCTGTGGACGACCCTGGCGCAGTGGTGGCGCGCTCGGATTGGAGTGGGAGTTCGCGGGTTCGATTCCCGCTACGGGCCTCTTTGGAATTTTATAAATTCTAAATTGGCTCAGGTCTGGTCTGGTGGAAGGCTTTGGCCGTGGCTAGTTACCACCCTACCAGCAAAGACGCACCGCCAAGCGATTTAGCGTTCCGGTGCGATGCGTGTAGAAACCGTTGGGGTAAATTTACTTACCCTTCCAGGTTAGTACGATAACATCTTAGGCTGCATCATCACTTACCATCAGGTGAGATCGCAGTCAAGTACTAACTTGTATAGAGTAAAAAAAAAATTAGGCCTTCCCAAGCGAGCGCCACCACACACTGTCCTCAGCCTTCCTCATCCAGCCGTTTCCCGCCACCCGCTTGATGACGTCAGTCGAATGAGTTTGCCTCACACTACGCTTGCTTTTACGCGTCCACTCCAGAACTTTTCGGCTCCAACGGCCACGACACGCGTGACTGCCCACTGCCACTTGAGCTTGCTAGTGATTCTCCTGCGGATCTCCTCCTTTCGGATTTTATCTCTGATTTAAACATGTGCGCAGCTAATTTAGTCACAATTTACGCCAATGGCAGGCCAGTCTCACTTATCACGTGGCCGTCCCGGCTACAAGTACGGGTCCAGACCTAATGGTTGCCGCTCGCGGGCCGAGTTGCACGCGCTAGTTCTGTACGGTCTATTTTACGCGCCGTCTGACTACGGCAGCCGTCGTAAGTGATAAAGTTAGGCGATAGAAAGAGACCACAACATTGCGTTTGTTGCGTGTCGATTTTGAGGGCGGGGCCAGGCGCTATTGCGAACTGAATTGCACTTTTTGTGTCAGCGCTTGAGTCGCTATTTCTTTAAATAACCGTGCGGAGTGAACCTTCTGGTACTATTTAGTGTTCTGTGCCAATGGTAATGCTCAGGCCATAGAGGTCCAAAGTCGAGGCCCTCGACTTCAAAAGTAACGCTATTTGTAACGTACTTGGTTAAGGGGGCCGGTCACTTATTTGTAACTTAAGGAACGGGTTGTATAGTGTATGCCGTCCTTATAAGTTATTCCTTCTTCACCTTGAAACATAACTAGGAGAGGTATAAATAATTATATTAAAAAAATCCTTGATTACGTAAGTAATAATCTCGCCATTGAAAAATAAGAAATAATTTAAGGAGTAGGCATCTGCCCACGTTTTCTTCCATTTGACAAGAACTTAAGCCAATTAGACGTTACTTCTGTAGGATATTTTTGATAAGGAACGAAATTAAAGAACTTTTTGCTTTGAGTACATTTTTTAATAATGTTTCTTGATTAGAAGATAATTGGGTCCTTTGTATGTCAATTATGACTCAAAAGATTATTTTTAAACAGCCCGTATTTTTTAATAACAGAAAAAGACTTGTAATAAGTCACCTGGTTTCTATTTATGCCTAAGAAAAGTTCATCGCAATAATTTTCGTCAGAAAATTCTGTGACCTGATTGGCTGATAAAAGAAATCATCACCATCAAATCAGCCTGTGGACGACCCTGGCGCAGTGGTGGCGCGCTCGGATTGGAGTGGGAGTTCGCGGGTTCGATTCCCGCTACGGGCCTCTTTGGAATTTTATAAATTCTAAATTGGCTCAGGTCTGGTCTGGTGGAAGGCTTTGGCCGTGGCTAGTTACCACCCTACCAGCAAAGACGCACCGCCAAGCGATTTAGCGTTCCGGTGCGATGCGTGTAGAAACCGTTGGGGTAAATTTACTTACCCTTCCAGGTTAGTACGATAACATCTTAGGCTGCATCATCACTTACCATCAGGTGAGATCGCAGTCAAGTACTAACTTGTATAGAGTAAAAAAAAAATTAGGCCTTCCCAAGCGAGCGCCACCACACACTGTCCTCAGCCTTCCTCATCCAGCCGTTTCCCGCCACCCGCTTGATGACGTCAGTCGAATGAGTTTGCCTCACACTACGCTTGCTTTTACGCGTCCACTCCAGAACTTTTCGGCTCCAACGGCCACGACACGCGTGACTGCCCACTGCCACTTGAGCTTGCTAGTGATTCTCCTGCGGATCTCCTCCTTTCGGATTTTATCTCTGATTTAAACATGTGCGCAGCTAATTTAGTCACAATTTACGCCAATGGCAGGCCAGTCTCACTTATCACGTGGCCGTCCCGGCTACAAGTACGGGTCCAGACCTAATGGTTGCCGCTCGCGGGCCGAGTTGCACGCGCTAGTTCTGTACGGTCTATTTTACGCGCCGTCTGACTACGGCAGCCGTCGTAAGTGATAAAGTTAGGCGATAGAAAGAGACCACAACATTGCGTTTGTTGCGTGTCGATTTTGAGGGCGGGGCCAGGCGCTATTGCGAACTGAATTGCACTTTTTGTGTCAGCGCTTGAGTCGCTATTTCTTTAAATAACCGTGCGGAGTGAACCTTCTGGTACCATTTAGTGTTCTGTGCCAATGGTAATGCTCAGGCCATAGAGGTCCAAAGTCGAGGCCCTCGACTTCAAAAGTGCGGCAAAAAATACTTTGCCCAAATAAGTAAACCCGAGCCGTCGCTGCATAATTTTTCACACACACTAGCATCCACACACCATACAAATTTCAAATTGACACGATCACAATACAAGAAAAAGTTGCCGGACTCACGGAGCTGTCGTAGTTAGGTTGGGCTCTATCTAGTCGGAGCGCGAGCGACGACCTATTATTATAAATCTATGGCTCAGGCGTTGTCAAATGTTGAGGAGTTTGCTTATTCGCCATCTTGAATAACCCGTATACGTTTTTGAAACTCTGAACAGATATAGCTTATTCTACAGTTTGCAGTTGCGTAGAGAGAAGGATTTTGTGTTCTGTTGGTCAAGAAACCTAAATATATTGGGATGTTATAATGCTGCAAATGTAAAAATGCCTTTTGAAACCAGCTCTTCTAAAATGAGGAGTGAATATAAAAAACCCTTCGATCGTATGCTCTGGCAGGGAGTTTTATATTCTCTACCTTCTAAAGCACGAAAAAAATGGAAAAACAAAACATTTTAGTCTTACCCAGTGGAATTTTGCTCGGCCCGTGCTAGCCACGTTTAGCGCTTCTTTCTTTGGTTACTTTTTCTAAGCATAACTGTTATAATCTGTAATCCTTTACTTTATTAACCTATACTCTATAAGTGTTATAGATACTCTGTGGTCATGAACTGATAACTAAAAATTGAAAAACTTGTTTTTTAAAACTGATATAGTAAAATATATATTTAATCCGGCGTTTAATTTATGACAATAACTAATTGAATACAAAAATATATTTAAAAATATCATACTTAATTGAGTACAGAAAATTACAAAATCAACATTCTTTGTGCCAGAAATGTTGAATTTAAACTGACTATAGCAGTTAAAATTCGGTTAAGCAAAACACTTCAAGCATCTGTAATTCTTCGCATTACAAGACCGTTGCCAGCAGGGCTAGCATAAACGCTTAAATCTTTGAGCTTTAATCAGATGTTCATCTTAACGGGCATTAAAAACATTATCTTCTTATTATACCTTCTCGATCGTAGCACTCTTGTGCAGTTGTATTCCTCAGGGTCTTCGCTGCTTAACAAGTCTAAAACAATTAGTATATAACTATAGCAATTATAATACTATTATGGCTTATTGTTATTATGTACAACAATTTTTCTTAATCCATTAACAATATACCACTTGAATTTAACAAGTGGAAAATTAAAAAAATTTAAAACACCCACGACTATTGCAGACTTGTAATTAAAAAAGGATTAAATAATTTTTTGTAAACTCCCCGAAAAGTAAGAACTAAGAACCTATCAGTATAATTACAAATCCAAGAAAATCCGCCGGAGCTGCTGTGTTCTGCCTATGACGGTGTTGATGGTGCTGTTTACCAGTTGATGACTAATTCAACTTCTTGATACTTCTCATATACCGGCAGTTTATCAATACTTACTAATTTCATTAATTGATATTGGAAACGAAAATACCAATGGCAGCTCCGACGGATTTTCTTGGATTTGTAATTATACTGATAGGTTCTTAGTTCTTACTTTCCTTTAGTCGGGGAGTTTCAAAAAATTATTTAATCCTTTTTTAATTACAAGTCTGCAATAGTCGTGGGTGTTTTAAAATTTTTTAATTTTCCACTTGTTTTATAGTTTTTCGAATAATATATTAATGTAATTTAAATTATATTATTATTAAAAAATGAAAATTAATCTTCAAACTAGCCATTAGCTCCTCTAGCAGCGTTTGAAGGCATCATCCCTTCCAAGTCATAAAGAGACGTTTATTGTGGCACCCCCTGCTGTTCAATCAAAAAACAATTATCTACGAACCATTGCCAATGACTCACTAATATTTAATACAAAACTGTATCCAAATCGGTTCAGTCGTTTTTGTAATAATTGAGAACATTTGTTTGCACTGTAAATGTTTTTATGGCGCCCCCTGGTGATCGATGTTCGTAACAACTATCTAAGAACCATCGCCAATAAATACCAAAGATTATACAGAAAACTGCATCTAAATCGGTCAAGTCGTTCTTGAAATAAATGGGAACATTCGTTTGCAATATAAATGCATTTTATGGCGCCCCCTGGTGATCGATGTTCGTAACAACTATCTAAGAACCATTGCCGCTGAACACCAAACATTATACAGAAAACCGCATCTAAATCGGTCAAGCCGTTTTTGAAATAAATGGGAACATTGATGTGCACACACAAACAAACAGACAAACAAACAAACAAAAATATTTTTGCATTATTGGTTTTTGTGAACAATTTAACATACAAACAAACATATCATCTCATTAATAAAGTAATGTACAAACGGTCTCTCACCCTAAACGCATATACCCGTACTCCGTTCCGTCGTGGGTAATAAACTCTATCTTTGCAAGACATTGATTAATTCCGTCTGTGACAGGAAAAACTTCTGGTTCCCACAGTTTCATAATATCTGATCAGCAGGGCTAGACAAAGTCGCAAGCGTTTGGCGTTAACGCTAGTCGACAAAATGTATGGACAAACCACGTGACCATCACGTGACTGTAGAAAAACCAAGTGACAGAATAGAGGAAATCACGCTGTTTTTGAAATTCGACTACGACTATTTAGCGATCGCTCATACCCTGTAGATAACTTTTAGCGTACTTCGTCATTGTACGCTACAAAATGGCGGAATTGTTGGGATTTTTAGTACTCTTTAGTCTTTGGTACAACAATTGAGATCACAACAAGACTCCATTTTGTTTTGCTTTTGTAGTGTGTGGTGTTTTAGACGAAGTTCACAACTTCGTTTAAAACATCGTGGCGTGTTTTTTTGGATTTTCGAGTGTTTATTTTGCTGATAGTTAATTAAACTAGTGTTAGTTATTTCAGTGTGGTCGCGGTTGCTAGAGTTAGAAGTCATAAGAACTTAAAGTTCTATCGTTAGAGAGTAGTATATTCCTTGCAGTGCTATAGTTAATTAATAGTTAATTAATTAATAATTTAGTTAATAGTTAATTATTGACATCGGCGCTCAGCAAATGACAGATACGTCACATGACAATTCCAATTGACAGCCGACAACAACGCTAACCATAGACTAGGTAGATTCGGTCACGTGGTTTTTCTACTAGCGACTACGCTTAACGCTTAGGTGACATTGTCTAGCCCTGCTGATGGACATAAGTAATTTTATCGAGATAAGACGGTCACGGATTACGTCTCAGCATGCTAACCCTGTAGAGATGTAAGAAACAAATCACCATTCCAGGAAGATCCTTATTTCCACCGAAAAAAGGCGATATTCGACCGACCACAACTGCAAACGTTGTAGCATAAGACAAATTCCCGTTTTCACAGTGAACGGTTCTTGTGAATGCTTGGAGTAGGGACTATTTTGGGTACACTCCAAGTCTTGCAAACAAGCGTAACTGGGAGTCTGGTTGGTCTTAAAACAAAGTTGTCTCTTACACTCCATACCACACTTACGTCTATCGAAATAAGACTGAAATTTGTGTGGATATAAATGATGTAATTTTGTAAGAACTCCGATAAGTTTCGGAATGAAGAATCAAAGTTGCATCGTGAGCAATTTGCAGCACAATACAATTTCGTAAATCATTGCAATACTAATTGGTACTAGTACGGGGAACTTTTATTTTCTAGACCATCGGGAGAAGGAAAATTATTTCCTCTAAGGAGTCTTTTGTCGTTCGTTGCACTGAAATCAATTAATTAGTTTTCGCTAACTTGTTTAAGGTCTAGGTTGTAGATGTTTTTTGTAATAAAAAATCATCGTGCTAATATTTACTTTTTATATAAAATAAACGAATGCATATATATTAAATTACACAGGCGTAAAACAATTAGCCTTTTTATGACCGAGTATATTTTAGTCTATAAGTTTGTAGGTAGAAAGTAATTTTATTTTACTATATAGGCTAGCGCTTGACTGTGATCACACCTGATGGAAAGTGATGATAAAGTCTAAGGTGGAACGCGCTTGCCTAGGAGATGCTTATTTACTCTTGATTTGAAGACGCCCGGATTGTAAGTGGCAGGAAAGACACTGCCTGTGAGGGTATTCCAGGCCTTTGCAGTGTGTAGGGAAATGCATGACTGCAACTTCAATACCATCTGCTTATACTTGGTGACGTCGCGGTGCACTGGAAAAGCCTATCACTTCATAACTCTGAATTCTGCATGATATTCGACATCCGAAACAGGCGAGTAGTCGACAAACAATGCTGCTCAGTCCCATTCAAAAGTCACAAGGTCATCAAAAGTGTCAAAAGAATGACACAAAATAGTTATCGACCTAAAAACAGTCGCAGTCGTAAAAGAAAGTGCGCATCGTCACACATCAGTTGTTATATTAGCACAATAAGCACATCACTCGGGAGATGGCTCACAATAAAAACGTCAAGCCGAAAGAGACTGCCGCTTTTTCACGACGCGCCTGTGCTTGAATACCGGACGACTTCGCGATCGAGCTTTTAAGGCTAAACGGCGCTGTTTGATACACACGACTCAATAGTTTAGACAGCACTTGCATTTTCATTTATCGATGCCAACATATGACAGTGTAGAAATGAAGACATCGTTCACTAAACTGTAGCACGAAACTGTCATCAATCTAATATTACGTCGCAGTCTGAAAAAAAACGCATCACTTGTTATATTAGCACAATACACCCATCACTCGAGAGATGGCTCACAATAAAAACGTCACAAGCCAAAAGAGACTGCCGCTTTTTCACGACGCGCCTGTGCTTGAATACCGGACGACTTCGCGATCGAGCTTTTAAGGCTAAACGGCGCTGTTTGATACACACGCGCTAGTAGCTTAGACAGCACTTGATTTTTTTATTGTTCGACACCAACATGTCGCAGTGTAGCTCACATGAAGACATCGTTCACTAAACTGTAGCACGAAACTGTCATTAATCTAATATTACTGTCGCAGTCTGAAAAACAACGCATCAGTTGTTATATTAGCACAATAGAACCATGACTCGGGAGATGGTTCACAATAAAAACGTCACAAGCCAAAAGAGACTGCCGCTTTTTCACGACGCGCCTGTGCTTGAATACCGGACGACTTCGCGATCGAGCTTTTAAGGCTAAACGGCGCTGTTTGATACACACGCGCTAGTAGCTTAGACAGCACTTGATTTTTTTATTGTTCGACACCAACATGTCGCAGTGTAGCTCACATGAAGACATCGTTCACTAAACTGTAGCACGAAACTGTCATTAATCTAATATTACTGTCGCAGTCTGAAAAACAACGCATCAGTTGTTATATTAGCACAATAGAACCATGACTCGGGAGATGGTTCACAATAAAAACGTCACAAGCCAAAAGAGACTGCCGCTTTTTCACGACGCGCCTGTGCTTGAATACCGGACGACTTCGCGATCGAGCTTTTAAGGCTAAACGGCACTGTTTGATACACACGCGCTAGTAGCTTACACAGCACTTGATTTTTTTATTGTTTGACACCAACATGTCGCAGTGTAGCTCAAATGAAGACATCGTTCACTAAACTGTAGCACGAAACTGTCATTAATCTAATATTACTGTCGCAGTCTGAAAAAACACACATCAGTTGTTATATTAGCACAATAGGACCATCACTCGGGATATGGCTCACAATAAAAACGTCACAAGCCAAAAGAGACTGCCGCTTTTTCACGACGCGCCTAGCTGTGCTTGAATACCGGACGACTTCGCGATCGAGCTTTTAAGGCTAAACGGCGCTGTTTATACACACGAGCCAGTAGTTAAGCCAGCACTTGCATTTTCAGTAATCGATGCCATCATGAGAAAATGTGGCTTAGGTACTGAAGACATTGCTAAACTGAAGCAAAAAACAGACACTAACTTAATATTGTCACGATCTGAAACATCACGTATCAGTTGTTATATTAGCACAATAAACCCATCGCTCGGGAGATGGCTCACAATAAAAACGTCACAAGCCAAAAGAGACTGCCGTTTTTTCACGACGCGCCTGTGTTTAAATACCGGACGACTTCGCGATCGAGCTTTTAAGGCTAAACGGCGCTGTTTTATACACACGAGCCAGTAGTTTAGTCAGCACTAGCATTTTCAGTAATCGATGCCATCATGAGACAGTGTAGCTTAGTCAATAAAGACACAAAAAACTGTAAAACTGAAGCACAAATAGTCACTAACCTAATATTGCAGCGGTCTGAAAAACATTAAATATTAGCACTATATAAGACCATGACTCGGGAGATGGCTCACAATAAAAACGTCACAAGCCAAAAGAGACTGCCGCTTTTTCATGACTCGCCTGTGCTTGAATACCGGACGACTTTGCGATCGAGCTTTTAAGGCTAAACGGCGCTGTTTGATAAACACACGCTTGTAGTTTAGCCAGCACTAGCATTTTCATTAATCGACGTCAACATGTGACAGTGTAGAAATAAAGACATCGTTCACTAAACTGTAGCACGAAACTGTCATTAATCTAATATTACTGTCGCAATCTGAAAAAACATGTATCAGTTGTTATATTAGCACAATAGGACCATCACTCGGGAGATGGCTCACAATAAAAACGTCACAAGCCAAAAGAGACTGCCGCTTTTTCACGTCGCGCCTGTGCTTGAATACCGGACGACGTCGCGATCGAGCTTTTAAGGCTAAACGGCGCTGTTGCACACGATACACACGAGCCAGTAGTTCAACCAGCACTAGCATGTACATTTATCGATGCCATCATATGACAGTGTAGAAATGAAGACATCTGTCATTAATCTAATATTACTGTCGCGGTCTCAAAAAAACACATATCAGTTGTTATATTAGCACAATAAGACCATCACTCGGGAGATGGCTCACAATAAAAACGTTACAAGCCAAAAAAGGCTGCCGCTTTTTCACGACGCGCCTGTGCTTGAACATCGGACGACTTCGCGATCGAGCTTTTAAGGCTAAACGGCGCTGTTTGATACACACGCGCTAGTAGCTTAGACATCACTTGCATTTTTATTAATTGACGCCAAAATGAGACAGTGTAGCTTAGGTAATCAAGACTTTGTAAAACTGAAGCACAAAACAGTCACTAACCTAATATTGTCGCGGTCTGAAAAAACACGCATCAGTTGTTATATACTCCTATTAGTATAATAAGCCCATCACTCGGGAGATGGCTCACAATAAAAACGTCACAAGCCAAAAGAGACTGCCGCTTTTTCACGACGCGCCTGTGCTTGAATACCGGACGACTTCGCGATCGAGCTTTTAAGGCTAAACGGCGCTGTTTGATACACACGAGCCAGTAGTTTAGCCAGCACTTGCATTTACAGTAATCGATGCCATCATGAGACAGTGTAGCTTAGTTACTGAAGACACAAAAACTGTTAAACTGAAGCACAAAAAGTCACTAACCTTATATTGCAGCGGTCTGAAAAAACACGCATCAGTTATTATATATTAGCATTATAAGACCATCACTCGATGGCTCACAATAAAAACGTCACAAGCCAAAAGAGACTGCCGCTTGTTCACGACGCGCCTGTGCTTGAATACCGGACGACTTCGCGATCGAGCTTTTAAGGCTAAACGGCGCTGTTTGATACACACGAGCCAGCAGTTTAGGCAGCACTTGCATATCCATTAATCGACGCCAACATAAGAAAATGTAGCTTAGGTACTGAAGACATTGTAAAAATAAAGCACAAAACAGTTACTAACTTAATATTGTCGCGGTTTGAAAAAAACACGCATCAGTTGTTATATTAGCACAATAGAACCATCACTCGGGAGATGGTTCACAATAAAAACGTCACGAGCCAAAAGAGACTGCCGCTTTTTCACGACGCGCCTGTGCTTGAATACCGGACAACTTCGCGATCGAGCTTTTAAGGCTAAACGGCGCTGTTTTATACACACGAGCCAGTAGTTTATCCACCACTTGCCTTTTTAGTAACCGACGCCAACATGAGACAGTGTAGCTTATGGCAGCGACAAAGCGCTCAGCCATGTATTGCGCTTGCGAATGTAGTGCGGCATTATGCAAAAGAAACACAAGATAAGAACATCTTTATTCACAACAAGATGAGATGACACAACATTCCAACTGCTTCAGAAAGCTTTAACACTTAATGAGATGAGCTAAGAAAAATATAAAATCCCACTTCTGATATTCTGTTGGTCGCTCGACTCAGCCGTGCGCAGCGAGCGGGCATGTTAAGCGACTAAGCGCTCAGCCATGTATTGCGCTTGTGAATGTAGCACGGCATTATGCAAATGAAACACAAGATAAGAACATCTAGATTCACAACATGAGATGAGATGACACAACATTCCAACTGCTTCAGAAAGCTTTATCACTCACAATGAGATGAGCTAAAAAAAATATAATCCCACTTCTAATATTCTGTTGGTCGCTCCACTCAGCCGTATGCAGCGAGCGGGCATGTTAAGCGACTAAGCGCACAGCCATGTATTGCGCTTGTGAATGTAGCACGGCATTATGCAAATGAAACACAAGATAAGAACATCTAGATTCACAACATGAGATGAGATGACACAACATTCCAACTGCTTCAGAAAGCTTTATCACTCACAATGAGATGAGCTAAAAAAAATATAATCCCACTTCTGATATTCTGTTGGTCGCTCCACTCAGCCGTATGCAGCGAGCGGGCATGTTAAGCGACTAAGCGCACAGCCATGTATTGCGCTTGTGAATGTAGCACGGCATTATGCAAATGAAACACAAGATAAGAACATCTAGATTCACAACATGAGATGAGATGACACAACATTCCAACTGCTTCAGAAAGCTTTATCACTCACAATGAGATGAGCTAAAAAAAATAAAATCCCACTTCTGATATTCTGTTGGTCGCTCGACTCAGCCGTGTGCAGCGAGCGGGCATGTTATGCGACTAAGCGCACAGCCATGTATTGCGCTTGTGAATGTAGCACGGCATTATGCAAATGAAACACAAGATAAGAACATCTAGATTCCACCCGCGGCTCACTCCGCCTCGTTCAACTGCTGCGCGTTGTGTAGAATTAATTAAAAGGAATACACGAGGTTCGAGATTCCTTAGTACGTAAGATACTCCTTACGGAGGAGTGTCCTCTCTTATTGATAAAGTTTTTACAATGCCATGTAGCATCGAGTAAGATATTAATGCCTTGATTTTGTAGTAACTCACAAATAAAACTGTAGTAACTCACAAATACACCTTCATACTCTTACAAGTGCTACAAAAACGTAAAACGTGAGTAGTGTTGCTACAGTACAGTGCTACGAGTAGCATATAGGTATTAGATTTTCAAAGATTTTTGAAAGACTCTCTGAAATCCCTTTTGGATTCAAATATGTAATCTAAAACATAAGAAAGTTTTCAGAATACTGAAAATGTTCTTAACTTTTAATGTCTTATTGAAAATCGAACTATTAATCTCAAAAGCTTATACCGAAGTTTATTTATTCTGAGTTCAATGAATGTCAACAATTTATAATTTTTTTAATAGTTGTATATTTCTCTTTCCATCTAACTATCTATAAATCAAATTGAATAGTGTTTTCAAAACACCATTAAAACTGTAATAGAAGCTTGACCGACGAAGTGTGGAGTAATTAAGAGTCCGATAAATGCAGTTTTATTGCGAACGGCTTTTCCCTTTCATTGCGAACGCTGCTGTACGGATATTAAAAAATTACTTACGTTTTTAATATCTTTTGGAATTGCCAATACATTTACAATAATAAGAAAGTTCCACAGAGTGTTTTCAGCTATGGTGGTTAATGTGCATGTACCTACGCGGGAAATTTCATATAGTCCGTCAAAAAAGTCGTGAAACGAATTCAAGAAAACAATAAAATGCCCTATTAAAAAGAATTGTGTGTTATTTTTGATTATAATATAACCGTACACTAAAGATATACTTTATTCACACTAATTATCTTTTTGATCAGTGTTTTACACACTTAGGACATAATTCCTATAAAGGACAATGCCAGTGTGGTTGAGGGTTCAGTAAATAACAGCAACGTGATTGAAAGATTATTGACACTGTATTTACTATAAATTTTACATTAAGAATATGTATAGCGATTATTACGCGGTGCGGTGAGCGGATTCGCGTGGGAGAGTGCGACACAGGCTTCGCGCTGGAGTCCGATTTCACACTGAGCTTGTGACCTCGCGATGGCGGATAGCGGCGCAGCGGCGCGCGCGCCGGCGCAGTAGGAGGGGCGCGGGGGCGCATGCGCGCCGGCCGGTCACCCGCTTGACCGCTCGCCCGGCGTTGCCGCGCTAATTTGAATTAGGGAGGTCGTGCCGCCACAGGATTCCCCCGCTGAGCCCGCTACTGCGGGCGGTAGAAGTCAGGGAACCGCACCAGCCTGCCGGACCTTGTCCTCTTTTCTGCTGCACCCGGCTGCTTGTCCACTGGAGTTGCATCCTCCTGCGCCATGAACGCTGGCTTAAGGCGGTCGATGCTCACGGTCATCTCCTTACCACGAACATCCAGCTTGTAAAACTTGGGACTGCGGTGCAGGACCTTGTAGGGACCTGTGTATGGCGGATCCAAGGGTCTCCGGACACAGTCCTGCCGTAGGAAAACATGCGTAGTCTCTTGTAGGCTTTTTGGTATATAGAATGGACCTTTTCTGTGCCAGGATGTTGGTTTTGGAGCGAGATTGGCCATGTGACTCTTCAAGCGGGTTGCCAGATCAGTAAAATCCTCTGTCTTGTAGTCATCAGCTGGAGCTAAGAACTGACCTGGTAAGCGTAAGGGCTCGCCATAAACTAATTCTGCCGGCGACGCCTGTATGTCTGTTTTCCATGCACTTCTAATACCCAAAAGTACCAATGGAAGAACTTCAGTCCATTGCGATGTAGCATGGCACATAATGGCTCCTTTAAGTTGACGATGTAGGCGCTCGACGATCCCGTTCGCAGCTGGATGATAGGCTGTCGTGCGGTAGAGCTTCGCACCGACCATTGAAGCGATGGCGCGAAAGAGGTGTGACTGGAACTGGGCCCCTCTGTCCGTGGTGATCCTGAAGGGAGTTCCGAAGCGCGAGATGAAGCCAGCAACAAGGGCTGCAGCACAGGTCTCCGCCGTGATGTCCTTGATTGGGTATGCCTCAGGCCATCGTGTAAACCTGTCGATTACGGTGAGACAATACCTGTAACCAGAAGAACTAGGTAAGGGACCGACTATTGCCCGGTTCCTATATTCAACGAATCGTTATTGTACAATAGGTACGATTCGTTTTTGAGTTCTGAGTAACGAACCGTTATTGGCGTTCCTAAAAATATGTGGGAGGTCTACCTGCTGCGACCCGTCGTCGGTCGACCGCCTACCGAAGCCCTCCCTCAACACATGTTAATTACTTTAAGTTTGGTTATTGCAAATAAGCACATTTACAATTGCATTAAAAACAAATTTAAATTTTGTTATTTTGAGCGTATGCATATCAGATTATGAAAATCTTGCATACAGTTAAATTGTTTATTCTTTAAACTAAAGAAATATTGCAATTATAGAAATATAAATTCTTTATTTTATGCTTCTGCTGCACAGTGAAGTGAACCAAACGCATTCGTGATGTCAAATGTCAATCAATGCCCATTGCCAATTGCCTAAAAACATGCTAAAAACTTTTGAACTTTGGAAGGGTAATATTGTTGTGCTTTGGAGTAGGTTTATATTGATTTCGCGTGTCCTAATTAATATTAAAATGGAATCTACACCGGTAAGAAATTTTGTTAAACTATCACTAAGTTTAATTTATTTGTTTTGATGTCAACGGCTACTTGAACATGTAATAAATTTTTGATGTTTTTTTTCAAGAAAATGAAGAAAGCTATGGTGAAAGAAGAGGTTTCCTTGCTGGTTGACCTTATTGAAGGTAAATCAATTTTAACCAGCAAGGAAACTAATGCGAACACAAACAAAATTAAAGATGACGCTTGGACATCATTGGTCCAAGAATTTAACGCCAAGACAGGATCAGTCCCAAAAACAAAGGACCAATTAAAATTGAAATGGGACAATTTAAAAAAAGCGGCCCGTAAAAGAGCTCAACTAATAAGAATGAATAACTTAAAGGTAGGTATAATTCACCTACGCTCATAATATTATCATCACTTTACAGAAATAACATTTTTTTTGTATGAAATATATTACATAATACTTATTTTTGGAAAGTCGTACAACAAAAGTTGTTAGTGTTTATGAGAACAACTATAGGCCGATAGTGATTTGATATTTGATATTTTGTATATAACCCTGTTTATTGTATTGTGGCATATTTCAAATATTGAGAGTTGTTTGTGTTAGGTTTCTCGACTTATTCTAAATATTTATTACTTTTTCAAGACAGGTGGTGGTAAACCTGATTACATTCCACCGGATGATATTTTGGATAGGGTAGCCGCCCTATTAGGCTCAACTTGCACTGGATTTACTGTGCCATTTGGTGGGGATGGCACCAGTAGTTCGATCTTGGTGCCAGAAGTGGGTGCCACTGCTGAGATAAATACAAAAACTAGTTCAGTGGAAGTTGGTGATATCACCTCCCACGAGGATGATGCTGACCATGAATACCAGGATGCTACGCTGAGTGATCATGTATATGAGACTCCACATGGTATTATACTCCCTTCTCTATGTACATAACTTTTGATTTTTTTAATATGTTGTATTGTATAGTGTTTTATAATAACGTTTAACAAACATTTCAGGTTTAAGAAAAAGAGAAAAATATATCCAGGGACCAGGGAGCTCAAAATGCTTCTTTAATAAGCCTTTCTCAAAACAACTTGCTACAAACAAGAAAGGTAAGATGATTATGAAAATTATTGATATTACATTATTTCTATTTGGAAGAAATGCATAAGTGATTCCTGGTAGATTCTGTGATCAAATTAATATTTATTTTGAACACTAAAATAAAAATACTTATTATTTGTTTCAGTTAAAAAGGCAAGCAACGATGATTATAGGCAGTCATTTATTACAAGAAATTTGGCTGCGGCTGCTTATTATACTGCACAAACAGAAAAATTACAGTTAGAAATTAAACTTTTAAAATTAGAGTTAGCTCAAAAGGGAAATACAGATTGAAATTTTTAAATTTGAACTTTGTTGAAATTTTAAATTACTTTGCTTTAAATAAAAAATAATTGATTCAAGTTTAGTAGTCATCATTTATTACCTAATTTGATTGGTAACAGGAAGGAACATAATAAAAGGTCAGTATTTTGTATTTAATATTTGTACTTTATTGACAACATCTATTCAATAGATAATTAAAAAAAAAAAAACTTATATTTATATAGAATTCTGTGTATTTCAGGTAAAGAGTGAAGCTTGCTCTTCGTGTCACTTTATCTCGATAAACAGGATTTGTATGTGTTCAACATGTTTATTCTCATTTCTTCATATTAAATGACTGCACAGGAAATTATAAACTGAAATTAAAACATAGTAACTAGTAAAAATTATCAGCGATGTTATAATTTTAATGGCAAGGTTTCAATGCAATAAAGCAGTATGATCAGATAATACTAACTTATTGAAGAAATTTGAAATAAGGGTTGCTCGTTCTGTGTAATGAGGTTCTTCAGTATTATTTGACATAGGCACTACATCTGCAGTAGGAATAGGTACTTCTGGTGGAACATCAGGGAGATTGTTTAGGCGACAGATATTATGCAAAACTGCAGTAGCTATGATTACTGTGTGGGCTCGTAACAAGCTTAAACGCATGGTCAAAGCTACTACTGGGAATCTTCTCTTCCACACTCCAAAACATCTGCAAAAATACAGCTATTAAGTGAAATATATAGTTACCCTTAGTATACTTACATATGAATATGTATATACTGATATTAAAGTGAACAAAAATATGCATGTGTAAAAACTGCACCTTTCAGAAGTCAAGATACAACAATCTCACATAGATGCATTTATTTACAATTTCATATTTAGGTGAATTAAAAAGTTCTGCCAGCTAAAATTTATTTTTTGTTTGAATACCTATTGTGAGTCATACGGGGCAAATGAGGGAGGGCAACAGTGACTGATTTTTACACAAAGAAATATAGAAAATGCATCTAACCAGAAAAAATAAAAAGAATGACAAATCAAAATATGTGCCACATTACATTATTAAAGTTTCAGTAAACATACCTTTCAATACAGTTTCTTGTACGGATGTGGGCCTCGTTATAAAGTTGTTCACCTCTTGTTTGAGGGTTTAATAGAGGTGTTAAGAGGTATGATTTTAGAGGATATGCGCTATCAGCAAGCAACCATTTGTTTCCATATAATCCACTTTCACATTGAGCTAAAAAAGTTAAAATACTGGATTTTATTATCAGTTTAAATATTAACTATGAATGTACTGAATGAAATTGTAATTTATATATTTACTGTTACCTCTAAGTACAGAGTTATTAAATATGGTGGCATCGTGAGCTGAACCAGGCCAACGGGCTACTACATTCATTAGTAATAAATTGGCATCACGAACTGCTTGCGCATTAACAGAAAAGTAGCTCTTACGATTTCTGAATTCTTCTCCTATTGCTGAACCTATTGAAAATAAAAAAAAGTGAAATGCAACATACTTAATCATAGAATGAAAACCTTAATATACTAAGATATGAAAACTTACATGGAGATTGGATTCTAACGTGTGTCCCGTCTAGTGTCCCAAGAACCCGTGGGAAGTGGGCAATTTCATAGAACTTTTGTTCTGTGTCTGATCTCATATAAATATATTTATTATATAGCTGTGCTATAGCACAGCTGACATCAAATACTATGCGACAAGCTGAAGATTTAGATACCCCAACAAAATCGGCTACTGATAATAACATTGTGCCCAATGCATAGAACCTGAGTGTCAATAATAACTGGTGAATAGGGTGTATACCATGGTTCCTGTGACAGACAGGATTAATTATATAAATAATCACAATAGTTGAAAAAAAAGTGCATATAAAGACACTGTGTAACCACTTGGTAAATATTTTGAATTTAGGTTAGGTAGGTACTTGATGCATTAAAACCAAATTAAAACATATAATAGGGTACCTAGGTTAGGTTAATTACCTAGTTCCCTTAACCCTAATGTAAGGGTATATTTCAAAGAGTAAACTTTGTACAGACTCTTTACTGAGCCTAAATCTGATGAGGAATTCGCTATTGTCCAGGGTGTTAAAATGATCAATCCTCGTTTTGTAATTCCTTCTAGCATGTATCTGATCAGAATCAGAGTCACTCAAGTTAGATGACACTTCATCACTATCTGCACTAGACATTTTACACAAAAATTATATTTAATTATTTTAATTAAACAGGTACGTAGGCACTCTACCGACGTTTAACCGGCCGAAATTGGGCGGTAAACGAACTATAGACGACTCGTAACAATGACAGTTATTTGACGTTTCACTTTTAATATAGGAACACCGCAACTCGTCCTCTTCATACAATTGACCTACTAATCGTAAGTCGTAGCCCTCCCATCCGTAAGTAGCAATCCATCGGTAAGTTTGTTGTTTATTGGAACGATTTTGCGATACGTCTCGTTAAAAATTAAACGGTTGGTAAGCAAAACGAATCGTTTTTTGGATATAGGAACCGGGCATATGTCGAGATGAATATGGGAAAATCTTGATGATGGGACAAGGAAGGAGGAAAGTGGAGCAGAGGTGTGTCGGGTTATCTTACTGCCTTGACATTGTAGGCATTGGCGAGACCACTCTCTACAGTTTCGGCGGATCCCTGGCCATACAAATCTTTGTGTCACCAGTCGCACTGTAGCTGTGTTTCCTGGGTGACTCAGACTATGTAGCATGTCGAATACTGCCCGTCTAAACTCTGGTGTAATATACGGACGAGGAGGTTGACTCGAAGTGTCACAGTAAACTTCAGTATCCGTGTCTGGTATTTTGACCTTTTGCAACTTGAGAGAAGAGCCACTCCGTAACAAACCTTGTAGCTCTTGATCGGTGTCCTGAGAGCGAGCGAGCGCTTCGTAATCAAAGTCTTGGTCAACTTCTTCAATCCTAGAGAGTGTGTCAGCGACTACGTTCTCCTTGCCAGGTAGGTATCTAATGTCGGTAGTGAACTGACTAATATAGTCGAGGTACCTGTACTGTCTAGGTGAGCAATTTTCTCTTGACAACCGATAAGCATGAGTGAGAGGTTTATGGTCTGTACTTACGAAGAAATTGCGTCCTTCGACCATGAAACGGAAGTATTTAATTGACTCGTAAACTGCAAGCAGGTTCAAAATCTGATCCGGGAAACTACCGTCCAATTTCTGTTTTACCGGTACTTTCAAAGGTTTTTGAGCAAGTCTTATATTCACGTTTAAATAACTACCTAGCAAACATAAATTTTCTTTTTAAAGGACAATATGGATTCCGCAGCAAATCTAATACACTTTCGGCAACAATAGATTTAATAACAAAAATTAAACTGAACATCGACAAAAAGAATATAGTTTTAGGTATTTTCATAGATCTAAAAAAAGCCTTTGACACAGTCTCTCATTCAATTTTATTAAATAAATTAGAAAATATAGGTATAACTGGTTCAGCATTAGAAATTATGAAATCCTATCTCACAAGTAGAAAACAAATTGTAAAAATTGAAAATTTTGAAAGTAAACCAAGGAATATTAACTATGGAATACCGCAGGGGTCCATTTTGGGACCCCTGTTATTTTTGATATACATAAATGAGATAGGAAATTTAGGCTTGACCGGAGATATATCACTATACGCCGATGATACGTGTTTATTCTATTTCGGTAACTCAATACACGAAATAATATCAAATGCTCAAAACGATTTAGATGTATTGAACGAATGGTTCCAGTATAACTTACTAACCATAAATGTTTCTAAAACTTCATATATGATTTTCACTGCAAAAAATAAAAATATACCTACTTTCAATCCACTGACTATTGATAACCAAAACCTAAAACATTCTGATTCAGAAAAGTATCTTGGTTTAATTTTAGACCCCAAATTAACATGGCGAAGTCATATAGACAACCTACAATCAAAAATAGCATCACTCACTGGAGCCTTGCGTAGATCTTCCCGATGTATACCACCAAAAGTCCGTGCCATCATATATAACTCACTAGCTAAGCCCATAATAGAATATTTAATAGAAATATGGGGAAGTGCTTATCCAACGAATTTAAAAGATCTTCAAATTTCACAAAATAAGCTCCTTAAGACCTTATTTCAATTAGATTATCGTTTTCCAAGTAAAGAACTCTATAAGAAAACAAATGTTATGTCTATTACTCAACTATATAAATACAAAACATGCATATTAATTAGAAAAATACTAACCGAAGCTACACATACACACATTACATTTAAAACAAAATCATACTTGAATACTAGAAGCAAATATAAACTCCAAATACCGATAAGAAGAACAAAATATTACGGAACTAAAACCATACAGGTTGAGGGAGCACTGCTATACAATAGTTTACCGAAGGATGTAATATGTGACAAGTCATTTGTATCTTTTAAAAAAAAACTTAAGAAACATTGTCTTAATATTTAATCATGTTCACAATATGTTCACACAATTTATAAAATAGTTTACACTAAGTTTTCTTTGTTAATTTCTCATTAAGTGAAATTATTGTATTTCTTTTGAGAATAAATATCTTTAAACCTAAACCTAAGTAACTCCTTGTCATATGGGCTGTATTTTCTTTGCGAAGGGCTGAGCTTACGCGAAAAGAAAGCCAGTGGTTGCCATTGACCGTTCTTTCTTTGTTGGAGCACGCCGCCGATCGACACGTTTGAAGCGTCCGTTGCGATCGATAGTTCAGCCTCTGGATCAGGATGCGCTAAGAGTGTATAATCTGCTAGTGCTTGCTTACAGTTTTCAAAAGCTTGCAACAGTTCCGGTGTCATCTTCACTGGTTGTGAACCTTTTACCTTCGGGCCAACTAAGAGGGCATTCAAAGGAGCCTATAATCCTGCAGCTTTAGGTATGAACCGGCGATAAAAATTTACCATTCCTAAAAACCTTCTTAATTCCTTTATGGTCTTCGGCACAGGAAACTCCATGATTGCATCGACTTTGGACTTCAATGGTTGAGTTCCTGCGTTGGAGACTTGGTATCCTAAGAAGGTTACTTCTTCCTGACCTAAAACACACTTGTTTGTGTTGATGAGGACACCATATTTTTTAAGACGTGAGAGTACCTGCCTTAAGTGGTCACAATGGCTTTCTGCCGTGGGGGAAAAAATAATGATGTCATCAATGTAGCCATAAGCGAAATGCTCGAGACCTTGTAACACCTCATCAATGAATCTCTGGAACGTTTGAGCTGCATTCCTAAGACCAAAGGTCATAAATGGGAATTCATACAACCCAAACGGCGTAGTAATTGCAGTCTTCAAGATGTCATCTGGATGGATCGGAATCTGGTTATAAGCTTTCACTAAATCTATCGTGGAGAAAATAGTACAACCAGATAACTGATGTGAGAAGTCTTGTATGTGCCGTACGGGGTATCTGTCCGGAACAGTCCTAGCATTAAGTGCTCTGTAATCTCCGCACGGTCTCCATCCATCATCTTTCTTGCGAACCATATGCAGCGGCGAGGACCAAGGACTCTCTGACCGTCTGGCAGTGCCACAAGCTAACATTTCCTCGAATTCTTTGGTTGCGGCCTTCAAGCGTATTGGGTCTAGCCGCCGTGGCTTACTAGCCACTGGCGGGCCGGGGGTTGTCTTGATGTGATGGACAGTATTATGTTGAACTGTACGTACCGTCCCGGCTGGCTGAGTGACTTCAGGAAACTCACGAAGGATGTCGTGGTATCTGGATTCTCCAGCAACCGTCTTGACTGAAGAGACGTCCTCGGGAACCCTTTTTCGTGGCACGCTAACAGATAGTGTGGTTGTACCATCAATGAGGCGATGATTTCTGCAATCAACTAAAAGGTTATAATAACTTAGGAAGTCCACGCCTATTATTGGTTTAGAAACATCTGCGATAGTAAATTGCCACACAAAATCTCGTCTGAGTCCCAGGTTCAAATGCAGGCGTAATGGGCCATAAGTGTGAATAATGCTGCTATTTGCTGCTGAAAGTGTATATTTCGTTTTCGTGCAGGGCGTCTTAATCGCTGACCGTGGATATACGCACAAGTCTGATCCGGTATCGATGAGGTAGGTTATATTTGTTACCCGGTCGGTGATGAATAGACGGCCTGATTGAAGTGGGCAGTCGTTGGCCGCTACTTCCGGCTGCCCCCTGCGTTTCCCGCCTTAAACTCACACGGCTGGCTGCATTTCCTTGCTCTGGCTCCGAAGTTGTAGTGGTACCAGCAGTGCGGATGATCAGCTGGGGGTTGCCTTGTACGTGAGCGGCTGCGGCCGCGACTCCCTGTAGTCCGAGATCTAGATCGCGAGCGTGAATGATCCTGCTTGATAAAAGAGGTAAGCTTAGCAATTTCTTTAGTTAATTGAGCTATTTCTTGCTTAAGATGATGATCAGATGTAGATGATGATGACTGCGATGATTGCGGCTGAGTGAATGGTGTTGATGATGACGAATGTGACTGTGACGTGGATGGTAACGCTTGTGAAGCTACTTGCGGATAAAGCGGGGTAGGTGCCATTTCATGCACGCGGTCGGCTAACTCCGCTAGTTCGTCGAGCCCGAGCCGAGGCTGCTGTGATGCGATCAATGTTTGCAGGTTGTGAGGCAAGCGACCCGACCATAAGCTAAGCAGTAATTCGTCTGATACTGATGGGCCCGCTAGATTTTTAAGATGCCGCAAGAAGTGTGTTGGTTTGCGGTCACCCATGTCTTCATGCATGAAAAGTTGTCTCAACTGCTTTTCCCTCGAAGCCGAGAGGCGCTTCGTCAGTTCTACTTTCAATTTTTCAAACTTACCGGTTGCCGGTGGGTCTCGTATTATATCCTTTACCTGGGAAATATACGTATGATCCAGCTGTGATAAAGCGTAGAAAAATTTAGTGGAGTCAGTCGTCACATTCTACAGTGTAAATTGTATTTCAAGCTGTTGAAACCATAGCTCGGGGTCCTCCGGCCAAAATGGCGGCGTTTTCACTCCGACTCTGAAGATTCCGCCCGCGATGTCTTCGTCCGCGCCCCGCGCGGCAGCGTTTTTATCCATTCTTCTGCGTGTTTAATCGGGGTCACCAATGTGGTTGAGGGTTCAGTAAATAACAGCAACGTGATTGAAAGATTTTTGACACTGTATTTACTATAAATTTTACATTAAGAATATGTATAGCGATTATTACGCGGTGCGGTGAGCGGATTCGCGTGGGAGAGTGCGACACAGGCTTCGCGCTGGAGTCCGATTTCACACTGAGCTTGTGACCTCGCGATGGCGGATAGCGGCGCGCGGCGCGCGCGCCGGCGCAGTAGGAGGGGCGCGGGGCGCATGCGCGCCGGCCGGTCACCCGCTTGACCGCTCGCCCGGCGTTGCCGCGCTAATTTGAATTAGGGAGGTCGTGCCGCCACACCAGATCCTGACCCACCGTTTACACAAAATGTAATTAATGGAAAATCATCTTACGAATATATGATAACTTGTACATTAATAATTATTAATGCAGAACTTGGGGATAAAAAATGTTATATTAAAAGGATTTCACTTGACTTCCTGTTTCTCTGGCACGATGGGCGGCCATTTGCATTACTTTCTATGCATACAAGACTAAATAAAAGAGCTTCGTTACAAAAGAAAAAACCGAAATAGAATGGATATTAATTATTTAAATACGTTATTTTATTTATTAATTATTATTAATCGAACAAATAATATGATTAAAGTATACATATAAGTATTATTGAAAAAAAAAATTATTTTGTTATATCATAGCATCGAATGCGCGCGTTTTGTGTAACGAAACGTATTTCAAGATGTCAATGCTAGGTACCTAGTCTATGTGACACATCATAGACAAGTGACAATTGGCATTGTTTTAGATTGTTGCGAGGCGTTTAATACAGTGTTTATCGTGCGATTTTGAATGTTTATTGTTTTTCCTTACCGACGACTTTTGCTATACTATACGGACTCGATCTCGCCTACTCGCTGATTTACGCTACTTTCTACGGATTTGGATAACGAAGTTGAGGTGCATTATTTGTCTCAGCGAATCACTTGGATAGCTGTTGCGCTTGCTTGCTGTGCAGTGTGCAAGTGTTACTGTTGCGATGGTATCCTAGTAAGTTTAACTACTAGGTACTTCATGTCAAGCCATATACTTTCTCTCGGAAATTCTGAAATGCTACAAGGCTTTTTCTTACTAGTTTCACAATTATAAAATACACATAACCTACAATCATTTTGAAACTTAAACTTAGATTTATTAAAAAACCGCAAGTTCTAGAGGTATCAAAATAGTTTTTTTTGTTATTAGGAATAAAACCGCAGTAAATGCTGCAAACAGCATGCTTGTAAACGACTTTTAAAAAATGGGTCACATGCCCATACATTTTCTGGCATTGTCCTTTAAAAACGAATCAAAATTTTCATTCGCAGCGGGATTTGAACCCGCGTCCCCCAGCTCTCGCGGCTGGGTGCTCTAACCACTGAGCTATTCGAGCCATATCCCTCTGAGATGAAATTTCGATTCGTACTATTAGGTCCTTAGGCAGGACTAGCGCCATCTATTTGTGAAACGAAATATATTTGTGAAATCTGAATTTTGTGAAAAAATTTGGATTCGTATTTAAATTCATTCACACTTTTAATACTTATTATTATTATTTATTATTTCATGACTTTTTTGATAGACTAATGATTACATTAATTGTGTGTGCTAACACAGGTGCCCTCTTAGTTCCTCACTCACTGATTCGATAGGACGGCAGCAGCTTTACCCAATTCCCAAACTCCGGACTAAGTACTATTTATTGGCATATATTTCTTAAAGGAAAAACTCAATCTTTCTCTTTTTAATATATATATATAAACTCTTCCGGAACGGCTTGACCGATTGGGATTCTGTGTATGTTTGGTAGGTCTAAGAGTAGGGTAGTAAGCTTTTTTTTTTTTTTTTTTTAATCCCTAATGGCAAAACAACGTTTGCCGGGTCAGCGAGTACTATATACTGGCCCATACGACCAGGAGTAAGAGTGAGTAAGGGTAATTGGTAAATAATTAAGTTCACGCAGTGAAGTCACGTAGAAATGCTAGTTTCTTTTATTTTTAAAATAGAAAAATCACATTGATTTTCCTGGGCGCGAATTTCATTTTAAGTAGAAATGTAAAAATCCTTTTTACATTTCAGCTCAAAGCTTTATGGAATTATCGCAAGCATAAAATATATCCAAAGTTTTGAGCCTGAGTGAGCTATTATTTTAATATTTTATGTGGAAACTATTTGAGAGTCATAATTTTTATATAGCTCATGACTGTCATATGTAAAATCTTTAAGTATAATTTACTGTCATTTGAAGTAAGCATAAATCAAGTATGTAAAACTTTAGCATTTTTTAACTGATTGGTTATTAAGTTTTATTAATCGCTAAAGGATATCACTAAAAATTACATGGAAATCTTTTTCTCTCGGAAACTGGAACCATATTAATACTTAATTATTTGAAGTAATCTAAATCTATCTAACTACTTAAATCAATATTTGCATGTCAAAAATAATAATTGACTACACAAGTATGTATTAATGTATCAGTTTATGCAAAAAATATGAATATGACGAAACTAAAGCGCGGGACTTTACCTAACGTGAAGTTAAATAAAACTTTATGAAATACGTAATGGAGTCATTTGTTAATGTTTTTTTAATCTGATACAACCTCAATCTCGGTATCAGTCCGAGGCCTACACTATTAATTTGCAGCCGGAAGTGTGGAAGCGTCGATCACGCAAACGTTGTTCGAGTGACGTTATAATCACAGCTCGATCTAACCCTGCCAACTTAGTTAGCCTTCCGTTATAATTACAGTGGCAAGTAGATACAAAGTAACGCCGTGGAAATGGAATAGGTCAGAGCTTAGATTAGATTGCAGCTTTGAATTTTAATTAAGTTTTTAAGTGTAAGGTGTTGAAAACAGAAGTTACAATGTTGTTCGAGTGACGTTACAATCATAGCTTCATCTAACCCTTTTTTTTTTGTCGCTGGGAAATGCGTTTACGCATCCCGTCCGTAGACTGAGCGGGTCAAAACCGCGCAGTCTCCGGCCGGGTATGTGGGACTCGCTGACTGAGTCAGAATACCCACTAAAACCCAGCGGAGCCGCCTGCGTCCCAGATGGGGCACCAAAGGATCGCGAAAGCATGCACTTTGACGCCCCGACGCGCTCACCGTACCACTGGTCACTGGCTTCTACGGGGGTTGCAGAAGGTGCGCATATCGGCGCCTCCTTCTGCCTGGTCTTCTTCTGCGGAACGGGAGAGCATCAGCCGCCTGCTCACTCTCCCGCTCCAAAGCCTCCTTAATGTTCATCACCTCCTCGCAGTAGGAGGTGACGTGTGACCATCCGTCCTCTTTGTCGAGCATGTAGTTGATGACGCTTGACAGCGAGTGATCCCCGTTAAGTCTCGACACCAGCGAGTGTCTTTGTGGCGCCCATGAAGCTTCATCTAACCCTGCCAACTTAGTTAGCCTTCCGTTATAATTACAATGGCAAGTAGATACAAAGTAACGCCGTAGAAATGTAATAGGTCAAAGATTAGATTGCAGCTTTGGATTTTAATTAGGTTTTTAAGTGTAAGGTGTTGAAAACAGAAGTTACAATATTGTTCGAGTGACGTTATAATCAAAGCTAATTTAACTCTGCCAACTTAGTTAGCCTACCGTTATAATTACAGTGGCAAGTAGATACAAAGTAACTCCGTGGAAATGGAATAGGTCAAAGCTTAGATTAGATTGCAGCATTGGATTTTAATTAAGTTTTTAAGTGTAAGGTGTTGAAAACAGAAGTTACAATATTGTTCAAGTGACATTATAATCATAGCTGCTGTAACCTTTCAACTTTGTGAATCTTCCACACAGTCTTCCATTATAGTTACAGTATAGGCAAGTAGATATAAAGTAATAAACGCCTTGGAAATGGAAAAGGTCTAAGCTTAGATTAGGTTGCAGATTAGAGATGTTGAAGTATTATTATAATATTTTTCCAGTGATTTTATAATAATAGCATGATCTAACCCTGCCAACTAAGTTAGCATTCCATTATAATTACAGTGGCAAGTAGATACAAAGTAACGCCATAGAAATGAAATTGGTCAAAGCTTAAAAAAGATTGTAGTAAACATAGGCCAAGACAAAATTGTACCTTAGAGTTCAATCTACATACTCATAAAGTATCTCTCCAACAAATAGGTGGCAAGGTAAATAACCCCTATTAGAATTCAAATTAAGAAGTCCAAAGTTAAACAGCCCCCTGTTTTGCAGCCAGGGGAACTGGCTGCGAATCAAAATTAGATTCGCAAACTTGTACGTGACGAGATAATTTGGCTTGATGTTCGGCGAAGAAGTAATGGGTTACTTTGCCTGCCTTTGGGTAATTTTTGAAATGAGTCTGACGATAATGTCTTAGTGTTTCAGCTACAATACAGAGTAAATACAGCAAGATAATTTAGAACTAAACTTTCTTGAAATTAAATTTTCTAAGTTTTGATTACGATTGAAGAGATTACGATGTAAGAGCAAGGGAAAATTTATTTCTATCTATTTAGATATTTAAAGTATCTTGGTTTTGAAAATTGGTTAACGCTAACACAGTTACAATTAGATACCGTAAACCCCGTTAACATTTGCTGAGTTCTTACCTGCATGTATAAGATTTATAGAACTACCACGTTAAACTATTTGTTTAACGTATGTTGCAAATAATGTTCAAATGAATTCTAATAAATGTGCTAAATAGTGGAAAATGTTCCCTATTCATGTTTTGTAAGTTTCGTACAAAATAATGAGATAATATTATGTAGTTAGCTATCTTTACAATTTCGCATTTGTGAAGTCAACATCGCCGTAGGATGTCCCCCGGTCGGGACTAAAAGTACGTCGAAGAAAATGTCGGAAGAATTATGTGTGGTATTTCATGTGGGCGTGGTTAATGCATATTGGACCATACATATACCTATATATACCATGTGGGCGGTATTAATGCATATTGGATCATACAGATTCGTCTCAAGTACTTAGCGAATTATAGCAAAAAAAATTAATCTTCCCAGCTAATTATGGATTTGCGCAAAATAACGCCTGCTTCCATTTAATAAGTAAGTAAGTAGTTAAATTAAAAATTAATATTATCATACTCGTCCACATCATTAATTATTATTTATGTACAGTACGATTCACGAAAGATGACCATGCGCAGAAGTCACATTTTAGGTCTCTTTGGACTTATCTAACTAATATTATGGTCTTATTTATTTGAACTAATATATATGGTCTTATGTACTTAACTAATATTAAAATATTATTTTGGCTTAAGTCTTTTCTTCATGAGTGTACATGAAGAAAAGACTCGCCATTTGTGGTCATCTTTCGTGAATCGTACTGTACCTAATCTATCCTACGTGGCAGGCTGTGGCAAAACCCTCTCATTCAGGAACCTGTTCCCACCCGGGGTCTGATTGCGTAAGAAAAACGTATTCATCGTTATTGTAATCGTTAGCAAATTCTGTCCCCGGTTGGCTAATGTAAATCAGGGAACCAATCAGCGGGCAGAATTTATAAACGATTACGGTAACAATGAATACGTTTTTCTTTCACGATCTAGGGGCTGTTTGGCATAAAACAGAAATTGAGGCAAGACCCTCAGCAGTGTTTCTTCAAGACTTTAATATGATTCAGAGCCGCCAACGCATTGGCAGTGTTGCTTTGCCCAGGTACTATGAATATTATTATTAAAAAAGCATCAACTATAAAAATAGAAAAATAATAATTCCCTTACATTTTCCGCTGCGCCAACACCACTCGTATTAATAACAATCGGATTCAGAACTATGTCAACGCCACTTGGCATACTAAACTAATATTGAAAAAAACCGGCCAAGTGCACGTCACGCCAAGCTCAGTGTAGGGTTCCGTAGCTGTTATAGCATACGAGTACCTACAGCTAAATAGGATTAGTACAGCTTTTTGCACAACTTTCGAGTCGACTCACTTCGAATGAACGGAACGAATTTCTCCATACATCTACCAGCCAACGTACAACCGCAGAAAGCTTAGTTTACAATGTTTCCGCTTGGGGCGCTGGGTGTGAATGTATGGAGAAATCCGTTCTGTTTATTCGAAGCGATTCGACCGGAAATTCGTATAAAAAATTGGTAGTCTGTAAAGTCGGTTTACGGACGATAGATTTACGTGATAACGTCATAATTGGCCTCTCTATCGTTTGTTTTATAGTGCATCTCTATCGCTTGTGGCGCGCTCTCACTTGCACGCACAGGCTCAGGTGGAACGTTACGCGGAACGTTATTATTTTTCATGTGCGTTGCTGGTGTTCATCAATTTATTAAACGTTATCACGTCAAAAACCTGTACTAACCTTAAAGCACTACAAAGTTAAAATACAATCAGATACGTTATCTGATACTGTAGAGACGTTAGCTATCTATGTGTGATCTATTGGTTGTTCAATAGGGAATCCTCTGATAAGCTGTTTGAGGTGAATCCACCATCAGTTTTCTCTATGCGTATATGGGATGGAATGATCTTCCATCACTACTACATAATATAGCTGATCAGACCCTTCTTCCTGCGCACATACTATTCAACCAGCTTTCAGCAACTGTGGTCCGTCAAACATATTAACATATAGGGTTATTCAAGGGGTGGATAAATAAACATCAGATGACCCTCCTGCTGATCTTGTTCAAAACTTTTTATGAATTGACCGACCTACTAATTGTTAACGTGCAAGGCCAATTTAAAAATGATAGTTTTACTTTTTCATGAATTATTTTTAGGTAATTCTCGTGGCAATTTTTGTTACCAAACTCCTCCGAAACGACTCGACCGATTGTTATGAAATTTTCTGTGTAAGGTCGGTAGGTCTGAGAGTAGGTCGTAAGTAATTTTTTTTATATCCCTAAATGGCAAAGCAAGGGTTGGCCGGTCAGCTATTATTATATATTAAAATATTTAGGTGCACTTTTCAAGTACATGGGTTCTTCGTTGATTACGGAACCCTAAAACGAGAAAGTATTAACGCAGACATCCGCGCCCCTTGACCCGGCCCTAGCGACGCTGTTACTCAGTGATGACAGAAAAATAAGTCTTAAATTAGTTTAAAAACCGACACACACGCTTTATACGTACCTATTCATCGTATAAAAGCGAATTAATGTGCCAATGTGAGAGCTTTACTACACAGTAATGATAGAACACATAAAAAAAGACGTGTGGCACTCGGAGACTGCCGCGGTAAAGCTATTGCATAACCGTTTTTATCAACTTATGCAATTATAATTATACAACCAATGCCACTTAGAGACGAGTTGCTGAACTAAAGAGACAAGCGTGATATTTAAAAAAGTCATTAAAAGTACTGCTATTCATCAATAGATAGCAAAACTAAAAAGTATCACCGCTGTACCGGTCGAGTGTTAGGTTACTTTCGTTACGGAATTTTTGGATTCGGTCTCCACGCTCAAGGCCCGCGATAGAAGCTATGCAATAGCTTAAAAATGAAAAAACTCTACCTCCAGGATCAGACCCTTATCATATTGATGATGAGCTAAGCGTACCTGAGGGAACTGATAAATAGCGTTACGTCTCGACGTATAGAAATTAAAAAAAATCTGTTTGTGACCATTCTGTGGAACCCTTTATTCTAAGAGGTCCCCTGACATATTATAAATTTATCTATTTTAAACAAAAAAATTTGAACAATTTTCAGTTAATTTCAGTTGTCAATATACAGATCATCTAAACTATAATAACTTATATCATAATTTTTAGTTCGTTTTATAACAGGGCAGTCGTGTTTTTTTTTTTTTTTTTTTTCAATATTTCATTTTTATTTTTACATACTTTATAACCCATTTTTTAACATTGATAAAAATAAATCAGCACGAATGTGATTTCATTTCTTCAAGATTTAAGATAGCGAAGCCCCTAGAAAGATTTTACAGGCGTCCCATGGAAAAGTGTCCGGTAGAATATATACTAACTAGTACTAGTAGTGTCTTGGTATCGATGAATCGATGAGGCTTGTAATAACTTGCAAGTCCTCAGGAGATCAAAATGGCGGAAAGGAGCTCAAGAGAGGTCGTTAGAGACGGTTTCTAGTGTCAAAGGCAGACCTAGGTCATAGTAAATTAATCTGTGCCTAGGTCCTAAGGTTTACTACTGAGACGATGAAGGAATGTGCAAGATACTGTTCCATTAACAATGAAAGATGAACTGTTTTAACTGATTATTATCCGTATGAGTCCGATCAAAACTCATTCAAAACAGATTTTGTGTAAGACGTTCAGCTGATGTTAAGTGATAATTTGTCCGTTTTCTATGCAGTGCGTCCCACAACCATACAACATAGATCACGTCTTATTGCATAGTGTGCCCAGATACATTTGTCATGGTCATTTGGGTACAATACAATTATCTTGATAGTTTTTTAACCCAAACTTCAGGGTGGTACAAAAAAATGTTTTGCCTAACCAGGGAAAAATTCATGCTCTCATTCAAAATGCTGACTATTGAAAAAATCAGACAAAACTAAAAAAATCGGCTAAGTGCGATTCAGGTTGGAAATTGTTCCATCGAACAATATAAAAAAGGTTATTTTTCGAATGTTTAAATCCGTTACCATCTTAATTGTGCTATCTCCATTCCAAATTTCAGCCAAATCGGTTCCGTCGTGAAGGAGTACCACACACACCACACACACACACACACACACACACACACACACACACACACACACACACACACACACACACACACACACACACACACACACACACACACACACACACACACACACACAGACACACACACACACCACACACTCACACACACACTCAATTTTCATACGTCTAAATACGTTTAAAACCTAAGCGGCAACCGATTTCAACGACGAAAATTATTAATGCAGGGGTCCATTTAATGCATTCGATAAATACGAACAAAGCTGTATCTACTCACTCAAGTTTTCGTCCGTAAATAATCTGAATAGTTGTATTTTCCGTGTATATTTCCCGGAAAACATTTTGTTTACTAGCATTACGGGAACGCTCGTGATGTTTAAGACTCGACGAAAACTTTATTCTACTTTGCATCTGTATATTTTGTCGAGACAAAGCTGTGAGACAGTATACTTTTGTGATATAATGATATGCATTTTTTCATGTTATATTCATAAACCCATAAAAATAGTGAATATAGTCTTGTTAAAAGATTGACGTACCGAAACTGTTCTTGTAAGTATAATTAATGTGTGAGTAAATAAAGAGTTTTGCTAAGGAATTACAGTTTTTACAGTATAATATTTATTCCAATTTTTATTTACTCATTGTGTCCACTTTTTGTATGCCCATGCACACTTTTTATGTTATATTACAATTTTTATTTATTTTGCTCTTATGAGTATATAACAACTTTTCTTAGCTACTTAATATACGTTACGCATTCAACTTATTTTGTATGCACGTATAAATCTACAAGTTTCTTGGATCCTTTTGAATCGACGGATACTCATCCTATATACGAGTAAAAAATAGTATCAAAACAAACTTGAGATATTTTTAGGGATCCGTTATACGTTTATTCCTCTATCACACATAGAGGAATGTATACCACAACGTTCAAATGATGTTTATCGATGTACCTACTTAGTGCTTAAGTCAGATGCAATGTATCCCAGAAATGTGAATTGCCATGTCAAACAACGCACTGCACTGCGCTCGTCACCCCAAACATTATGCGGCCTATAATTTCAACGTCTTGTGCATCATTGCGATTTTGAATAAATTTGGGTTTCGAAAATAAATTTAGGAGGAACAATAAAAAATCCAATTCATATTGGCCAAAGTAGCCCGCGATATTCGAATTTTATTTAGTTTTTCGTAAATAGTAGACTTATTAATTATAATACATCGTGGACTCATGGAAATGAATTTTGCGAGCATAGCTTTCATGCATCTACATGTTATTAATAAAAACTTTGCTCAAAAATACTCATTTACCTATTTACATTTTCATATTGGTTCCCGATAGCTCCAAATCTGAGAAACTGCAAAAAAATAATCTTTCGGGAAAGTTCGCAAAAGTTATTATAAAAAACCTGTAGATGATAAACGCCAAATCGATTCGAACGCCCGGACGATGTCCACTATTTGCGAAAAACTAAATAAAATTTGAATTTTCGCGTCCGGGTAGTAACCATCTACCTTAAAAGCTTGCATAGGGTTCACTGCTTTCTAATATGAATATGAACCTGTTTTGTACTTTTGAGAAATGGGATATTTTTCTCTTACATCCAGTTGTTTCTGCGGAACCCTCTAGCTCGAGTTCGACTCGTACTTACTTGTAGTTTTAAAGAATTCTATTCCGCGTTCTTATTACCCACTCGATACAGATATTCAAATGCTAGTCAGTATCACTGATCGCACACTGACTTTTGACTGTCTCGGTTTCTTTATTTCCAATCAGAATATTTACATTTTTATTGTTACGTCCCCAAAGGGCCTCGTTGGCAACTTGGTTATAGAGCCTTGTTGCCAACGAGTATGGGTAAGACATCCTGTTTTTGTGTTCGTCTGTCTAACATTAATAAATAAATATATACGGGACATTTTACAAATCGCAATCTAGCCCCAAAGTAAGCGATAGCTTGTGTTATGGGTACTAGATAACTGATAATCATACATACATACTAATATACATAAAATTAATATATTGAAAAACACCCAGACACTGGAAAACATTAAAGCTCATCACACAAACATTTACCAGTAGTGGGAATCGAACCCACGACCTCCGACGCAGACATCGGGTTCGCTGCCGCTACGCCATTCGGTCGTCGAAACATTATTGTGGCTGGCTGTAATATGATGAACTGTAAATAACAGCTGTTAAAAGCAATTCCTGGTTTTTATCATAAAACCCGGCAAAGGTTGTTTTGCTATATGCATTCACGGGTATGAAAAATACGCCCTATTCTGAGATCGAATATACAAAAAAAAATTGGTAGCCTGTAAAGTCGGTTTACTGACGATAGTTGAACGTGACAACGTCTTCTTTGTCACTCGTTCCGCGCTCGCGAGGTAACGCCGGTAACGCCGCATAAGCGAGGTAACGCCGGATGAGTCATGTTTTTTCGTGCGTGCAACCGGCTCTAGCGATTTATAAGACGTTGTCACGTCAAAAAAATTGGTTGCCTGTAAAGTCGGTTTACTGACGATAGTTGAACGTGACAACGTCTTCTTTGTCGCTCGTTTCGCGCTCGCGAGGTAACGCCGGTAACGCCGCATGAGCGAGGTAACGCCGGATGAGTCATGTTTTTTCGTGCGTGCAACCGGCTCTATCGATTTATAAGACGTTATCACGTCAAAAATTGGTTGTCTGTAAAGTCGGTTTACTGACGATAGTTGAACGTGACAACTCTCGCTTGCACTTCAAGCCTTACATGGAACGCCTCAGAGCGAGGTAACGCGAGCGAGGTAACGCCGGTAACGCCGGATTAGTCATGTTTTTTTGTGCGCGCAGCCGGCTCTATCGATTTATAAGACGTTTGTCACGTCAAAAACATAAAAAAAATTGGTTAAACCGTTTCGGAGGAGTTTTGTAACAAACACTGTCACATAAGAATTTAATATAGGTACGAGAATTACTTACTAATATACCTTGATAGAGTAATAGAAATCGTAAAATTCAGCTAAATTCTAGGCGCAAATTTCAAGAGGATCTTCGTAGGACCGTGTAAAATTCAATTTAAGGCCAACGCCGCAACTATCGTCGCATTTGCATTCAACTAAGTGAGTGAAACAACTCATTTAAAGTCTTTTAAACTCGAGTCTTACTTGTCCGGGAGAGCATCTTATCCGGGACACTTAAAAACCGTTCAAACTGCGAACTATGTTTAATTGAAAAGGATCCGAGTTTACAGTAAGCAAACCTCGCTGGGTAAATTCCTTAACGTAAAAAATAGTCTATATTTCTTTAATTAATCATTCATGTTAGTAGATAATATTATCAAGGTAAAAAACCTTGTATTTAACCACACAGTAAGGAATAACTTTGATTTTTCAGACAAAATATTAAGGGTCCGACCTTAACCTTTGTAGCTACAGGACAACTACAGGTTTTAAGATATTGCTTACCAAGTAAAACTCTGTCTATTACAAAAAACAAAAATGTCTCTTCGGATGGCCTGGGGGCTAAAAAACAAAGGTATGAGTTCTAAATTCAGACATCACCAAAACGCCGTAAAGAAACGTACGAAAATGAAATATTTATTATGATGACCAATAGTGGGTGGACAGGCTTCACACATTAAAAAAAGTCTCGGAAAATAGGTAAAGACTTATTTATACTGTCTGCCAAAATCACACAAACTAAAAGGTCTTCTTAATTGGTTTCTCAAGAATAAGGATTGAATAAGGATCTATAAGGCCAGTTTGGAGGTTAAAGCTCGACAAATGGAACGGTCTTGCGCTTGTTGAGAAAACGGAAAGGATCTTGGATGGCAGTAAAGGATACAAACAAAAAAATTAAGTCAGTCCTGTAAGCAAACCGTCTTTTAATTAGCGTATTCTCAGATACAACCAGTAACCGCTGTTCAAGCATTCGCTTATTATTCTAAGCCCATCCTCGATTAATTATTCATAAGGGAGTTCCGACATTTAACCACTTTGATTTGACAAGAAACGCCTGATCCTACAGCCTATTACTCCTTGGGGCACTGTTCTCGCAAACGAATGTATGCGCATTGAGTACCTATAGCCATCATGGGTGGGTAAAATGTATACTACCTAAAATCTGTTTCACAACGCACAGCTCAATCCACGAGACAGATTGGACTAAAATTTAGCATATAAGTAGCTAATATGACTAGTCGTATGGCTGATAACATGACCCTGTCCATTGAATTTACATTCTAGCTATCACAGACAGCCCCCTGTACATTAGTACTCCTCCATGAAGTCTTAGACGAACTGGACCAGGCCTTTTTTCCTTCTGGAGCAAGCTGGGCTGACTCGAATGATCCAGTAGGGAGATATATCTAGGTCCCAGCGCACAACAAAAGGGCACTAAAATATGGAAAAGGTTCAGGAAGAAAAGAAGCTAATAATATGACGAAGACTGGCGCTAAGGCAGCGGGCCATGAAGAATGAAACGTAGAGGACCCTGTTGGCGACAATCCCCATCAAAGTTTTTTTTGTTTTGTTTTGCTCTCCTGTTAACGGCGTACAAGCCGTATTTCAGTGATTTTGAATGCAGTTTTACGTAAAAACTATAAAGACAATTACTTTCAAAATTAAACGTCATGTATTTTGGGTCTTTAATCTAAAATCGCTAAGAAGCAGAAACACGATTGGATAAAATTTTCTCGATAGAAAGTTCTCCCAAAAGTTGCTCCAATATCTCAGTTTTCCTGTTTTTTATCCGAAACTACAATGTATGTAATTGTCATTTTTGTTTTAATGTGTTGGTAATAACAATATCTAAAAACGGTGAGAAACCGATTTTCGATAACTGGCTTAGTTTTTGAGTATAGGTAATTAGGTAAAAGGTAGTTTTTCTGTTATATTCTTCCGCAACGCTGCATGTCGCACCTACCAAGGTATCCGTGAGAGTGACAAAGACAAAAATAAATTCAATAAATCCCCTTAACTAAAGTAAGTACTCAAAGAATGTTAAGCGTTTAGTGGAACATTAAAATGTATGGAGTCACCCGTGACGTAGGCTAGGTCGCCGATCAGGTTCCCAATGGAAAGGCCATGATAATGAGAACATACAGAATTATTTTCGGCACCAGGACGGCGCCACTGTGGTGGAGGCTACTAACAAATATGTATTTATAAGGAAATAACAGATACAGTCACAAAAACGGTTCACAAATATTTTTTTATTAAAAAAAATGATCTACCTTTACAGGTTACTTGCGATTGATAAAACTAACCGTATCTATTAATAATTCCTGACGCACTGCATGTAATATGCAGATCTAGCCATATGCCTAAACGTCAATCGGTGCAGAAGCCCTGACCAACGCTCATTATATAGCTTTGATAAAAAGAAACCAATAATTGTCTATGGTTAGCGATTGCAAACGTCAAAATTGCGATAATTCCCATATTTTTTTTATTTCGTCCTAAAGCGATCTGAAACAACGCATGGATAGGACATATTATTATAGCTACAGCTGATGGTCATAACTCATACGTATCACTAAATTCTAAACGTCTATATATTGTGCGTTCAATCCACAAAGACGCCCTTACTAATTCCTACTCCTTCCTAGCGAATCACATGAAACATAACTGATTGTAAGGTAGTGGGTAAGATGATAAGTGGTGGTGTAAGATGCGCCATCTTCGTAAATTGAACTACCTACCTAAAAGTCTTACTCGTCTCCTACTTGTAATTAAAACGTCATATGTCCCCAGAGTCTGAACTCAACCAAGCTCGCTGGGGCACAGTTTCCGTTAGCACTTTGCAGTATGAAGTGCGAGGTCCCCAAGAGGCTAAAAAGAATGTTTTTTTGACTATCCTTTGATTGGAACGACGTTGTTTGCACGTGCCGGCGCGGCGAGGGTTAAATCTCCACCTCATTTATTCATGGGGATGTGAATGGTGCGTCATGGGGCGCCATATTGGATGGTGTATTCACCCGACGAGATTGCTGCTCTGAATAGACTGGAGCAGGAAGGTGGCCAGCAAACGCGCGTTTTAAACTATTATCTACCCTACACGACTAACAAGGGATAAACATTTTATCGCCTGATTATAGTTAAGGAACACCGACAAGAAACCTCAGTATATGGGCGTCCGAACGATTTACATAACCCTTTTCTGTACAAGCAAACAGTAGCGCCATCTGTCAAAATTCTATCTTCTGAGTGAACTACAGCGTCGCCTTACTGTTGGCGGCAAAACAAGAATTTTTGGCACCGATAAACTGGCGACATTTTTTCACGCCTTCTGCCCTGTCCAGGATACGCCATCTCTATTTAATTAGTTTTATCTCCACCAGTTAAAACACGGTAAGTCTTTGCCTCGTTTCATCCAAGATATTTTAGGTCATGCTAGTCAAGATTGTTGGTGAGTCCCACCCAATTCTTACAAGCTTTTATTTTTGATTTATGCCCTAGAACAAAAATGTATAAACAACCAAAGACAAGGAATCTACATGCGTCAGGTTAAAATTGACAAAAATGTTCAATGAAAGGCGTTTAGTCTAGTTTGAAAATGTCATTATACTTATATCTCATCCGTCAGTCCGTTAATATTATTCCTCGTATAAACTGATGAGGATGTTTCGATACGAAACGTGCGTCAAAATTATTGTGGGGTAGCTTGTGGACTGGGCTTTGCTCGCTTGGGAACTAGGCTTTCGTGCTTGAGTGAGAGCGCGGGCGGTGCCTGGCTTGGGAGTATGACTGCATGTTCATGCCGATTCTTTTCAGATCATGGATTTTTTTAACAAAATATTTAAATCTTTCTTGTTCAATCCAGATGTCTGGCGCAAGTGAGCCTTAGTCATCGAGATGCTTATTATAGATCAAATTCTGTCACAAACACAAACCCGCTTATTCAATGGCCTCAGGCTCGATGTTAGGTCAACGCTCAGAGTATCGCTGGGATTCTTCCTCTTAAAAGTTGTATTGAAAAAACGATTTGATCAAGCGGCCATTGTAAACCTGCGCGCACAATACACCACGCAACAATGAACTATGAGCTATTGTGTGCACTGAGGAGGATATTTTTGAAAATTTACGCACATTGTGGTCTAAAATAACTAGAAAAATGTTTTCAATACAAACCTCTACCACAGTGTTAAGAGATACTACCAGTGAGGCAACGAATGTACGTACGCCAGGCCAGTCTCACTTATCACGTGACCGTCCCGTCCTCCAAGAAGGGGTCCGGATCCCAATATTTCAGATGGTTGCCGCTCGCGGGCCGAGCTGTACGCGCTAGTTCTGTACGGTCTATTTTACGCGCCGTCTGACTACGGCAGCCCTAGTAACTCGTAAGAGATAAAGTTAAGCGATAGAAAGAGACCACAACATTACGTTTGTTGCGTGTCGATTTTGAGGGCGGGGCCAAACGCTATTGCGAACTGAATTGCACTTTATGTGTCAGCGCTAGAGTCGCTATTTCTTTAAATCATCGTGCGGAGTAAGCCTTCTGTACTTGTACTATTTAGTGTTCTGTGCTTACGCAGAGCAACTGCGGGGACCCTTGCGGAGAGTGGGCGGCGCGGTCCGCGGTATGCAGACACGCTATGTTATGCCTGAGCTCAGTTACTTTTGAAATGAAATGATTGAACGTATTTCTGAATGTTTTAAATCCATTGCTATCGTGGTCTAGCGTTTATATAAATTGCATGCTAAACTAATGTGTCGTATAATTTAAACATGTGACGTTCTTTCAATCTGACACATGGCAACCAAGGTAATAACTTAACAAAGGTTATTATTTAAATTTCGAGCTGGTTTGCAAATAGAAAAATGTTTAGTAAAAAAAATATCAAATGAACACTATTTTGGAAAAAAATATTGTTGTGATTAGTTTTGAAAATGCCTAGGTTTTACTTACTTAAAATTACCGCGCGGTATGAGTAAAGTACTATACTTACAAGACTAGGCCACAACTAGGGATTGATATACTCACGTATGTGATTATTTACACGTTCATCAATCAATGCCTTTCTAATATACTATACGAATGTACATGATAATTGTATTAAAAATAACGTAAAATTCTTTTTTCGTAATTTTTAATTTTGTGTCAACCCTTACACCTTATTTAAATGAGTGGCGGCGTCGCTCGACATCAAAGGCGTTACCCAACTGGTAAGATAGAATATCTTTGAACTGTGCCTCTACATAAAGGAGTAAATTCTTTTAGATAATATAATAGAGAGTTTTTTCTCGAGGTGTGTTCACAAACATACACTTTCATATTTTCTAGACAATGTAATGATATAGGGAATGTTTTTCAATACAAAACTGGATGAAATAAACCTGTAAATTATTTTGGTAAATATAAGAAAGAGTTCTTTCATTCGTATATTCTTTTATGATACTACAATGTGCCAATCAATATCTAAAGATAGTCTGGTTCCGATATTATGGAGGACGACAAAACCATTTTGTGATTTCAAATAAGTGTCCCGTCTTAGAGAAGACGGAAAGTTTCTTAATAGTCCAGTCATTTTAGACATTTGAAGTTACATTAATTCCCACCAAGCTGAAAATCGGTACGATTGTTTAAAATATCATTAAAAATAAAATTTGAAAGTATTTCGTATTTCCCCTGTAAGGAAAAAAAATTATTCAAGGTCAAATGTCAAAAAAATGAGTTTTTCGCGATTTTCAGCAAAACGGTTAGTTTTATCATTAAAATACCTCAGACAAAAATTGTAGATCATAAAATTATCTACAAAAAATTTATTAATACTATTTTTTCTAAGAGCCACCGTTTTTGAAATATAACGATTCAAAAAGTTGTAAAAGATATGCACACGTTTCCTCGCCACCCGCCGGAAAAACCACGTTTCGGGGCGGAAAAACTGCTGAACTCGACTGAAAGGGATGCAGTACTAAATGTGGTTGCAAAAAGTCGGACCGTTCCGTTCTCCGGCATGTACACATTGTCAAGGCCGGTTGTGCTCTAATATTGAATCACCAACAGTAGAGGATCCGTTTGATTCCAACGAGGCAACATGCGATACATCGCTATTAACGCAGTTTACATGCACTCAGGATTAAGATGAAGAAGAACAAGAACAACAAGAACAAGACGAACAAGAACATGAAGATCAAGAAGAAGAATTTGAAAGTTGAACGACTCGGACGATTAAATTTAACTACTTTTTTTTAACTTAAATTGCTTTTATCTTCTCAATATCTGCTAATATCCATTAATTTTCAATAGTTTCAAATTAAACAGGATCAAAACTGACCCGTGGAATAGGAATACTGGGGAAACCACGTTAAAAAAACCGGCCAAGTGCGAGTCGGACTCGCGCACCGAGGGTTCCGTACTCAAGAAGTACTGAAGCAAAACAATCAGGCATACTAATGTAGATGTAACACGACCAAAGATGTAAAACAGTAATAATTACCTTTGTTTATGAACCGCAAAACTAACTTTGTTTGTACAGGTTTATTGTTAATATCAAAAAAACTATGCTAGTAAGAGCATTGGCTATAGTTTTCCTGTAAAATAGACGTAAATTTCTATTGACCATAATTATTTGAGATTTTTCGATTGGTAAACTCCGGAGATAAGGGGGGGGGAACGGTATTTTTTTAGACATTTTCCCCGATAAATCAAAAACTATCATGACTAAAAATATTTAAAAATCGGTTTTGGAATGTACAAAGTAAACCCTTTCATATGATACCCCACACAGTACAGTTATCTCACTTTTAAATTTTAACCCTCCGATTTTCCCCCCTTTTTAAATAAGAACAAAAATAATTTCCATTTTTTTTTATTCCAGTGTCATGGGGCCACTAATATACACAACTATTCCAAATTTCATATCGATAGTTCCGGTAGTTACTGAAATAATCGAGTGTGACGGACAGACAGACAGACGGACAGACAGACGGAGAAAGTCGCACCATAAGGGTTCCATTTTACCATTTTGGTACGGAACCCTAAAAACGCGCTAAGTACACTACCTCATAGGTGGCGAGGAAACGTGTGCATATTAAGACGATTACAACTTTTACAACTTTTTGAATCGTTATATCTCAAAAACGGTGGCTCGTAGAAAAAAAATATCAATAAATTTTTTGTAGATAATTTTATGATCTACAATTTTTGTCTGAAATATTTTTATGATAAAACTTACTGTTTTTCTGAAAATCGCGAAAAACTCATTTTTTTGACCTTTGACCTTGAATAAAAACTTTTCCTTACAGGGGAAATATGGAGAACTTTCAAATTTTATTTTTAACGATATTTTAAACAATCTTACCGATTTTCAGCTTGGTGGGAATTTATGTAACCTTACTCCTACTTTTTGGTCTAACTTGACCGGGCTATAACGTGGCGGTGAAATTTGTTATTTCTTAAGTGTTTACAAGTTATGCCCATCTGAAAAGCCTAACATTTTGATATTTTTGCAATCACTAGTTTCCACGAGGTTCAGCTTTAATCAAAATCAAAGCAGTTTTGTACCGAGAAGAACGGGCAATAGTTCGGCATTTGCTCTTTTAAAAAAAAATGTGTTTTTTCAATTTTCTTTGATCGAATACCTGGATTAAATTCTCGCCTCACAGACTACAGCGTGTAACTTCAAAGTAAGAAATATTTTTTGAGGGAGAACAACGTTTGCTGGGTCAGCTCCTGAGCTAACGTAGGCTGATAAACTTACTTTCCAGAGTTCTTTGTCATTTATCGTTTATTGTAGTAGCCCTGGCTTAGAGGGCGTTTTTAACAGTCCAATATTTACCATCAATGCATATCTACCGCTTTAAAACTTTCTCTATAGGCTTTACACTGAGTGTACATGGAGGCTGATAAAAACTTAATTTCCAAAGTTCTTTATCACTTTTCGTTTATTGTATAGGAACCCTTGTTTAGATGACGCTTTTAACAATCCAATATTTACCATCGATGCATATTGAAAACCAAACACCAGGAACTCACATTAACACAAAACAACTGTTCTTTTACAATTAATTTATTATTTAAGTTTCTTTGTACAAAACGATACATTACTAATTTAATCACAAGTTAATTGACGGGCCCCACGAAACTACAGCCCGTCTACAGGTATCAAAATACGTTAATGTAAACAAAACTGGCCAATAGCAAAGAACTACATAATAAGAATTATTAGCAGAGACGAATTAGGGGCCCGCGGTACAATATTAATGCAGATTATACATCATTTGCTTACAATATCTTGCTTTGAAACTTTCGCTATAGAAGCCAGGGTACAAAGAGCGGAATTGCAAAGAATCCACGTTTATTATTCGACTCACGGCCCATGACACTCGTGTTTGTCACTTTACACTTAGCTCGCGGGAGCAATATCCACAGTAACGAGAGCCAGTGACACCGCGACGTTTTTGTTTTTGTTGCACATCCATTGCCGTTTTGTTCTAGATTAAGTCAGCTGTTTTTCTGCAAAGAACGTCTGAAACAGTTAGCGATGGGGTTAATTGAGTTAGTCTGAGAGCAGAAGGACCAAAACTACCATAATAATAATAAAAAATTGTTTGTCTGTAAACTCGGTTTACGGACGATAGATTTACGTGATAACGTCATAATTGGCCTCTCTATCGTTGGTTTTATCGTGCCTCTCTATCACTTGTTGCGCGCTCTCGCTTGCACGTACAGGCTCAGGTGGAACGTTACGCGGAACGTTACTATTTCATGTGCTTTGCTGGTTATCACGTCAAAAAACTTGAGAGGTGTCAAAGAACACCCGGATGGAACCAAGTATATCTGGCTTGCTTTCTATAAGAGAGAGAGAGAGAGAGAGACAGACAGAGAAACATGCGCACGCCGCACGACTAACAATAGCTTACTATAGCAAAAAGTGTCGTTAAAACTTTTCGTCTTATTTTTTTCCGTCCAGCCCCCTTTCGCAACGCGCGATAAGGAACTTCATTCCAAAATGGCTGTTATTTTGACCTTTGGAATAATAAAACGGGAAGCGAATCCAATGGACAGATGAGGAAATCTATAGGAACACCGGGGCCCACAAAAGGGCTGTAGCGAAGTCGATGATGATTATATTTTGAACTTAGAGTTAATAGCGGATGTACTGTATCTGTGAGTCCATACTGTAAGCCAGCTATTTTGTATAGGATCTGACGAGAAGACAACTCTCAGAACTCGTAAGGTTTTATAGAACCTAAAAATTAGTATAGGTGTGTGCCTAAGTATAGATAACTAATCGTCTAATAAACTTTGTTAAAAATACTATAATTAAGATACAAATATTTTTATAGGCTGTTGAATAATAATGCAATCGTAGCCCGATTGCATTATTATTCAACAGCCTATAAAAATATCAAGCGCACGATGAATTAAAGATGCGCAAAATTGATGTATGATGCAAATGTGAAAGAGAATACTAGAAAGGACGCCCAAGAAGGACTTTTTTAATCAAATCAAAGAAGTCCCGAAAAATATGGGAACAAAAGAGAGAACCATAGAAAAAGATTTGATTGAATGAGCGTATATAAAAAGATTTGATTGATTGATGTAATTAAAGCAAAAGGCGTGGGCCAGAACCGCGCAAAATGGCGATCCTTCGTTTCTACCTACCTATGTAGCGACGAAAACGGGAGCGATTACGTATGCATGTATGTACAAACCATCAGGCTATATATATTTATTAAAGGAAAGTCTGTTCGTCAAGCAGTACCCACAGAACTTGAAACTCTAACGTGAAAAAAGTCTTGCCTCCCTAATATGTAATGAATTTCCATTTTCCCATTTAAGGAAACCTAAAAATGCCAAGTTAAATAGGTAATTAAAAAAATAAAAATCACGACTGCCCTGTTGTATTACGATTTCTTACAAAAAAATTACTCGGAGTGATGTGAGGATTCTATAACGATACCCCATATTATGTCCAAATCTCTTCAGCCGTTCAGAAGTTATAGTGGAATAAAGAAACTCACATACATACATACATGAACCCTAAAAACATTACACTCCTTTTTTTGGGCAGTCGTGTAAAAAGGAATCCGTAAATAAATGTATGGTAGTCAAGCCTAAAAATGCCAAGCAGAAATGTACACGAAAAATTGCGATACAATCGACACAATACGTGACTGAAAAGAACGCGTCACACGTCACGTATAGAACCAAGAGTGAGGAGATCCAGATGAATGTATCACATGCCTGCATATCTTTCACACACGTCACTCGCTGAATAATTATGCGCTTATTAAAAAACTTGTTAAAATGATGTTCCGACGTGTGGAAATTTGCGTGTGTGCACGTGTGTGTTTTAATCAGGCAAGTCGCGACCGCCTGAAGGGAAATACATCCCCTTTATGAATTTTTCAGAGACTGTTGTTGAGTCATGAAAAAGATATCCACATAATTAGGTACCTATATACTAATCCAATGCTTTGTTGGTCTAGTCTAATGTGTTGTGTGTACAGTTTGATTCCCGCGTTGAAAATGCCTATGGCAGGCCAGTCTCAGTTATCACGTGGCCGTCCCGGCTACAAGTACGGGTCCGGACCTCATAGTTGCCGCTCGCGGGCCGAGTTGCACGCGGTGTTCTGTACGGTCTATTTTACGCGCCGTCTGACTACGGCAGCCCTAGTACGTCGTAAGAGATAAAGTTAGGGAAAGAGACCACATTGCGTTTGTTGCGTGTCGATTTTGAGGGCGGGGCCAGGCGCTATTGCGAACTGAATTGCACTTTTTGTGTCAGCGGTAGAGTCGCTATTTATTTAAATAATCGTGCGAAGTGAACCTTCTGGTACTATTTAGTGTTCTGTGCCTATGGTCAGGGGGCTGGATTTTCTACTTTTACCACACTTTTACAATAATATATCTACCGTTATCTCAATAGACATATTATTCCCTGAACAGCCAAAAAGTTTTGCAACAACAGTAAGGCCGCGCTGTAGTTCGCTCAGCAGCCACCTACAACATTTTGACAGATGGCGCTACTTTTGCTTGTACGACATAGTTTTACGAATATATTATCGTTGGGATGCCCATATACTTTTTTTCCTTTTTTCTTATCAGTGATTATCTCACACAATTGCTTTTTTTTATCTCTCACGGAAATCCAGGCCAAGATGAAAGCAAACCCTGGTGGTTACAAACCCTACAGCTTATACTATTTTATCAGTGAAATAAATTCTTAATTTTATTCAGCGGGTAGGTGCTAGGTACTTTATTATACTTATTCACAAAACGTCCCTCAAATAAACGCTTATTACACAAAGATGATTGTTAGCGCCAATTTAATTAAATTCAACTCGTAAACCTTTCGCGACGCCGTTGGAGAGGGAAGAAAAGGGAGGAAGGAGGGGGAGGAGGGGGTGATTTACTGCGCAATATCGCTTATGAAAATAAAACGCCTCAAAACCCGCAGAATGAATAATTACTTAGCACTTCATAATTTAAAGTTACTTAGCTTAGTTCTGGAGTGGAGGCTGCGTAAACGCTGCGTAGGACGATTCTCTGAAGTCCCGAAATAGTCGCTGGTTGCGAGTGGTTAAGAAAGATGCAGGAACGAGTGTGGTGCACCCTTTGGAAATTGGATTAGACATATCTAGCCTAATTTTTCGTTGGTGAGCACATTCAACTGCAGATCATGAGTTCTTGTGTTAACACTTGTGTCCCGGATCTGGCTAGTAAAGTATAGTAGGTGGGTTTTTCTATCAGGAAACTTTGAATAGAAGCAGACGTTATTTTGCGGAAATCCATAATTAGCAGGACATTAATTTGTTTTGCTATAAACCGCTACTTCAAAAGATTATGTATGGTACAATATGCAAAAACACCGCACACATAAAACACCACATACAATTCTTCCAACACTTTCTTCGACGCAAGTTTCGTCCCGACACCGGGACATCCTCAGGAGATGTTGACTTCACAATGCCAAATGTATCTGTACTAACCAATAATCATGTCCCGCTCCACCCTGTGGTTAACGAAAACTCTGCACTCGAAATTGTTGACGAGTACATATAGGTACCTTGGACATACAATACAATTAGGTAGGCCAATTTCGAGAAAAAGGTGAACCGCAGAATCTAACTCAGCTAGGCGTGGGCAAGGAATTTACAGCCAGCGCCATCTATTGACAGCCACATATCAGTGACTGTCCATAATATATGGCGTTAACTGTAACTGTATGGAGGAATTCGATTTGTTTGTGCGAGGCAAGTCGACTCGAAATTCGTACAAAACGTGTACTAACCCTACTGGTAAAACTGAAGTCACGTACTAACTTATATAATGTAAGATTCCCTAAGAAAGTGTTTAGGAAAATTCCAGAACAGTAATTCCGAACAAAGTCGCGAGTAAGTACGAGTGACATCAATAGAAGCTATTGACCGCGTGTATACAAAGGAAGGTTGATTAAATTTCAAAGTTTAGATTGCTCGTGACAAAGTTTGCAATATAATTTCATCCCTTTTATGTTTTCAGTTTGAATAATAGTTGTATTATTTCAGTCACCATATAAGTTGATTATGTTTTAAAACCGTTTAAAGTAAGGAGAACCCTGTATATTTTAACCTCCGATGAAAACAAAGGCATGTCATACCTAAGTCCTTGTATTTGTTTATGACATAGCCCCTCAACGGACCAATTATGAAACAGTTTATTTCAGTGATGATGCTGCGAATTATTGTCCAAATTAGTTTATTGATATTATATCGACCTTTTTTTATAATTATATCGGGGCGACACTGAAGTAGAGAAAAGTTTTTGGCAGATTTGTGTAATGCTATCAGGTTGCATGCAGAATTCTTCTAAGATTACAAATCTAAAGCGTATAGTATGGTCTACGGACGACTACTGGACACTCTATCGAGTTTATGGAAAATATCACTCCTCACGAAAAGTAAACATAAAATAGGTAAAAAAATTGGTTTTCGGAGGCTCAGCTTGGCAGGTTGATAGCGGGTTTATAAAACTAAAAATCATTAAAATGAATTGACAGACCAATTAATAGTTAAACATCTTCATTTTAAACGTGAAATGCCCATACTACACCAGAAAATAGTTGTTTACTGGAACCTCATTTAGTTTTAGGAGGAAATGTTCAGCCTAGTCAAAATATCTTAGTTAATTCATCTCTTATGCAAAAAAAATTAACAGTCTCAACTTGTAATATATAACATACGAATAATATGAAAATTCCAAAGACTTGTGGAAATTTACAGGACTTTTATTAAGGCCCTTCTCCCATTACGCTACGCACAGGCGACTCAAGTATCCTGCAAGTCTCGGAGACTAGTCGCCGCCAAGTATCTCACATACATTTGAATGCAGGCTCGCACACTACGCTACTGGTATCCTACGCGTCCGCGACCAGTATCGCGAGACTCGCCGTGTTGGTCGCCTGTGCATCGCGTCTCTTGCGCGTCTCGAAAAGATGGCGGCGGAGCAAGAAATAAATATTAAATTTGTACAAGAAATTGAAAAACATGCTTGTTTATATAACTACAAATTACCAGAATACATGCGGAAAAATAAAATAGATAAGACTTGGGCAGAAATTGGGAATAAATTATGTAACTCGTTGATGTATAGCAGGCTTTAATAATGTAACAGGATGCTGGTAGATCTCTTTAGACATTCGGTAGAAAGATAAAAATTTATTATCATCATGTTGTAGTTCTTGTGCGGCTACAAAAATTCTACAATTTATGTTTCTTTCAATATATGGATGAATCCAATATTTTCTACTCTTGCGTTGACGTCTTCTGTTTTTACCCACGACGGAACGGAGTACGGGTATATGAGTTTAGGGTGAGAGACCGTTTGTACATTACTCTATCAAAAAGATTTTATGTTTGTTTGGATGTTAAATTGTTCACAAAAACCAATAATGCAAAAATATTTTTGTTCGTTTGTTTGTTTGTTTGTTTGTTTGTTTGTTTGTTTGTGCACATCAATGTTCCCATTTATTTCAAAAACGGCTTGACCGATTTAGATGCGGTTTTCTGTATAATGTTTGGTGTTCAGCGGCAATGGTTCTTAGATAGTTGTTACGAACATCGACCACCAGGGGGCGCCATAAAATACATTTATATTGCAAACGAATGTTCCCATTTATTTCAAAAACGGCTTGACCGATTTAGATGCAGTTTTCTGTATAATGTTTGGTATTTATTGGCGATGGTTCTTAGATAGTTGTTACGAACATCGATTACCAGGGTGCGCCATAAAAAACATTTACAGTGCAAACGAATGTTCTCAATTATTACAAAAACGACTGAACCGATTTGGATTCAGTTTTGTATAAAATATTAGTGAGTCATTGGCAATGGTTGTTTGATAATTGTTCTTGTGATTGAACAGCAGGGGGCGCCACAATAAACGTCTCTTTATGACTTGGAAGGGATGATGCCTTCTAACGCTGCTAGAGAAGCTTATGGCTAGTTTGAAGATTAATTTTCATTTTTTAATAATAATATAATTTAAATTACAATAATATATTAATCGAAAAACTATAAAACAAGTGGAAAATTAAAAAAATTTAAAACACCCACGACTTTTGCAGACTTGTAATTGAAAAAGGATTAAATAATTTTTTTGAAACTCCCCGACTAAAGGAAAGTAAGAACTAAGAACCTATCAGTATAATTACAAATCCAAGAAAATCCGTCGGAGCTGCCATTGCTATTTTCGTTTCCAATATCAATTAATGTAATTATAAAGTATTGATAAACTGCCGGTAAATGAGAAGTATAAAGAAATTGAATTAGTCATCAACTGGTAAGCAGCAACATCAACACCGTCATAGGCAAAACACAGCAGCTCCGGCGGATTTTCTTGGATTTGTAATTATACTGATAGGTTCTTAGTTCTTACTTTCCTTTAGTCGGGGAGTTTCAAAGAAATTATTTAATCCTTTTTCAATTACAAGTCTGCAAAAGTCGTGGGTGTTTTAAATTTTTTTAATTTTCCACTTGTTATAAAACAGAAAAACTGCAAGTGCTTCTTCGTCACTGGAATCGCTCGACATAACGTCCGTCCGCAAAAAACGAGTTTGCACAAATGATGAAAGTCATTTTTCAGTAGCATAATGTGCGAGCGTCGGGTAGCGAACAAGTATCCAACTAGTATTCTACTCGAGTATCGTATCCTACAAGTATTGTAATGGGAGAAGGGACTAAGTTCACCGCGAAGTAAACCTGCTGCGAGAGAGTTCTTGCAAAATAAACGCGGAGACTCAGCACACCTGACCGTGTTGACTCAGCCGCTTACAGGCAGCAGTGCTGAGCTCTCTAGGTGTTTGTGAGAATTTCACACCAATAGTAAAACATACATTAATTTTACCACTTTTCATAATTTTAAAATATTCGCTTGTAAGTCTTATTTGTGGTGATTTTTTTTATTATGTACGTATTTCAGTATGTAGTTTATAAACTGTCCACCAAAGAGATAATTATTGAGCGTTTGTACACGAGTATTTTACATGAATCTAAATAAACTTAATTCTCCAAAAGACTCTTCTTGAAAAATTATAAGTATACGTATGAATTCATAACGTAAACAGTGTCAAGCATATCTCTAAAATCTAAACCTACATAGAATAAGGCGCATTTTATAAAACCTACAAATATTTTTAGAAGTTTTCTTAGGAATTGACACCTCAATTCTTAAGTTTCCTACACACAAAGAGACTAAGTTTGCTGCAAAGTAAACCTGCTGCGAGAGAGCTCTTGCAAAATAAACGCGAAGACTCAGCACACCTGACCGTGTTGACTCAGCCGCTTACAGGCAGTGCTGCTGAACTCCCTAGGTGTTTGTGAGGATTTCACACCAATACTAAAGCATGTTTAGTGGTGGAAATAAAAGATTTTTCTTTTTCAGTAGTTTCAAATTATAGTCTCACAGAGTCTAACGTAGAGAACTTAACATAGGCTTAACATATTAAAGAATACTTTATTTTACAGGCTCTTACAAAGTAAAGTATTCTATAAAGTATAAAGGCACTTGTGTTAAGTAAAGGGATGAAATGTCGGCAATACATCATCCCCGTAATAATAATATTATCATAAAGCACATGTTCATAGTGCAAGCTGTTAGTGGAACAAGCGATATTTTACATCGCGGCCTTAACAAGGTTAAACGCGAAAATGTACAGCGACTAAATTAAAAACTCATCCGTCACACAAAATGGTGCAATTATTTTGTAATAAACACGCTTAAAGTATTGATGCTGGCATGACCATATTTTAACAAGACGATATTTTGCCCAATAAATAAAAAATTATCAGGCATAATAACCTGTCAACTGCGAGTCGGACTCGCGCACTGAGGGTTTCGTACTACAACCGGAGGAATAAAACCATAAAAACCACTTTTCTTATCGAACCGCAAAACTAACTTTGTTTTTAGAGGTTTTATTGTAAATATCAAAAAACTACCTATTAGATCTCGTTCAAACCAATTTTCGGTGGAAGTTTGCATGGTAATGTACATCATATTATATTTGTTTTAGTTTTATCATACTCTTATTTTAGAAGTTACAGGGGGGGGACACACATTTTACCACTTTGGAAGTGTCTCTCGCGCAAGCTATTCATTTTAGAAAAAAATGATATTAGAAACCTTAGTATCATTTTTAAAGACCTATCCATAGATACCCCACACATATGGGTTTGATGAAAAAAAAATTTTTGAGTTTCAGTTCTAAGTATGGGGCACCCCCAAAATTTATTACTTTTTTTTAAATTTTGTGTAAAAACCTTAATGCGGTTCACAGAATACATCTACTTACCAAGTTTCAAAAGTATAGCTCTTATAGTTTCGGAAAAAAGTGGCTGTGACATACGGACGGACGGACAGACAGACATGACGAATTTATAAGGGTTCCGTTTTTTGCCATTCGGCTACGGAACCCTAAAAATGGATTGTTATTGTATGTTTTTGTTAACTTTAGTAGTGGATAACTTTAATAATTACTCAATTGATCGAGTGCGACAGACGGATGGAGAAAGTCTTAATATGGATTCCATTTTTACCAGAACCCTAAAAAATTAAAATTCAGGGTTCGAATCCCGTCACTTTTCAGAGCTATGTTACGTTCGTGGTAACTATTTTTTTATAAAATAAATAAATAAATATATACGGGACATTTTACACATCGCAATCTAGCCCCAAAGTAAGCGATAGCTTGTGTTATGGGTGCTAGATGACTGATAAATATACATACATACTAATATACATAAATATAATATATTGAAAAACACCCAGACACTAGAAAACATTCATGCTCATCACACAAACATTTACTAGTAGTGGGAATCGAACACACGACCTCCGGCGCAGACGGCAGGTTCTCTACCACTACGCCATTCGGTCGACAAATACATATATTTCTTGCGGTGATTTTAATTTTCTGAAAACATCGTAAGAAATTCTGCGTTTTAGAAGATTTCAAACATCTTCCGCACTAATCCGCACTTAGTCAGTCACTAGAAAGTGACGGACTAAGTAACCAGCAGCAACCCAAGTTTTGACTGACGAAAACCGTAGACACCTAGGAGTGGGACACTATACTGTGATGCAATTTTTGTAAAATGGTATCCATTTTTAAATGTTCAAACTGTAAATTACAGGGACAAAACGCTAAAATTGAAAGTGTCGACACTGATTTAGTGTCCAGTGTCACGGCCCTAGGTGTCGGCTGTGCCCGCAGACACTTTTATTGTCACTACATTGATTTTAGACGGATTGAACACCAGATAGGTTAAAACATCAGGTAAATACATAATATTTTACATACATCAGATAGGGTTATTACTTTAGTTTGTTTTCAACAACATTTTAAACATTTAAACAAAAGTTAACAACAATAAAGAAATAAATTTGATAAAAAAAAACAAGAGAATTAATTTATTATAGGAATTCATTTGTTCACCACCGTATGTTTTCTGCACAAAACCTATTGGTGTTGCAGTCAAAATAGGTGATCATAAATATCTGAGATATTTACATGAGAATTAATTTGTTCACCACTGACCAACGGGTGCTAAACAATAAAAAATTTGTTCATCACTAAACCAATGCGCTATTCCAGTTAAAACAGGGGGACAGGAAATATCTGAGATGTCAAGTTGAGAATCTGCAGGATAATTATTTTGTTCACCATTGACCAATGAGTGCTAATGCTACACAATAAAAGTTTTGTTCAACACTAAACCAATGATTTCAAGTTAAGAATCTGTATGAGAATTAATTTGTTCACCATTGACCAACAAGTTTTAATATGTTGTAAACAGCTTTCACATCATTTTATAACAAATATATTCACAAATCACACATTGTACTTTGGAACATAGTATTATCAATTATGTATTATAATATAACCTAAGTTTTCGGAGGTGGGCGTGACGGCTGGAACGCAGTTTTTACTTTTCCAGCCGTCATCGATCTATTAAATTAAGACTTTTTGTAATTGAAACAAAATAAAATAAATTGACCAACAAATGGTGAACAATGAACATTTTCTTCGTCACCAAACTAGTATGGTGTTGCGTTCAAACCAGATGGTTAGGTAATATCTGGGGCTGCCCGCTATAATACCGCATATTCTGTCGACCGAAGTTCCTATGGGGAGATCGTCAAAATAGCCTTATAATAGTAATGCTCGGGCAGGCTTCGAGAATTACAGGCTATAATTCAGGCCGTTACATTGACCGCGGCTGCGGTCGCCCGATATTGCGCACATAGGGCGGGACACATTCATCTTCGCCGCCCGACCAGGTTGCACGATTGATTGGCTCGTGGATAATGGATATTAGTCGTTTATGAACATATTTTGGGTAATATAGTTGGCGAGGGTCCCGCGTTGGTGTAACGTAACCGAAGTATTGGGGTTTCTTCTTGCAATAAAGGACAGTGCCATTTAAAGTTGGTGTAAGAAAATAAATACAGTAAACGAAATAGTACCTACAATAGAACTAATTATATAAATATAGACGTGAGTTTGTTGGTTTCTTTCTTTCTTTCTTTAATTACGTCACAACGGAGCAACGGAACTACGTGATTTTTACATAAATATAAATGAAAGTGTAGAGAATAACATAGAATACACTGATAATATGAACCTGAGGATGAACGTTGTACGTCAACTTTCTTCATACAAGAAAAGCGCCATTTGACAAAATTTCCGCTAATACGCCGCAACATGGTGAAAATCTTCCCTTTGGAAACTCACGTGCGGACAAATAACAAGTATAGTGATTTGTGGCGTGGGCCTCGGTCCATGGACAATATTACGATCGGTTTACAACTGACGCTGTTGGTGTCAAAACAAACGTTTTTGTCACCAGTGAACTGGCGTCATTTACGCGCGGTTAATTTATATTTCGCGCGGTCCGCCGGGTCCTGTGTATACGTCTATTATAGAATAAGTACTTTTTATCCATGGTTGATCCACGCAACACACTGCGTGAGTAGACCAATCATAGCGGACATGAAATAAAATACGAAATCGAAAGACATTTTGTATAACTCAGCGGCTCCCATGTTTTTGACGTGACAACGTCTTATAAATCGATGGAGCCGGCTGCACGCACAAAAAACATGACTCATGTGCTGTTACCTCGTTGCCGTTACCTCGCTGCCGTTACCTACCTCGCTCTGAGGCGTTCCATGTAAGGCTTGAAGTGCAAGCGAGAGTTGTCACGTTCAACTATCATCAGTAAACCGACTTTACAGACAACCAATTTTTTCCATGTATGAAAACATGCCACCAAGGCTTACTATAACATCCACACCTATTGCTGTTTTGCGTTTATAATGAAAAAACAACATCCATTGTTTTGTAAAAGTTATATTCAGTGAAATGAAAGCATGTAACTGAGACTGCAATTAGTCGTCTCTTTAAATTAAAATCTCAAAGGCTCCTATTACCTAAACGCTTTCAACGTTGCAGCGACGATGTAATAAAACATGAATTTATTTAGCTACTCATAAAAATAAAATATTTGCAAAACTACGAATACTATGTAAAAAATTTCATTTACCCTAAATAACATCTACATTTAATAAATATTTTATACCAATATTCAATGAATACTTTATATTCCTAACACGAGATAGAATTTTTTAATTGAAAATAGATACGAGTAAAATATCCGAGAATTTAAAATGTAACGATTTTTAATTATTTTCGAACGCGCCCTGCACTGAGAAGAAGCCCACAAGAAACTCAGCCGGGTTTTGTTTTCTGCTATCACCACTTCACAATTATGGCTCTTAAAAATAATTGAGATAGTATAATTACAACAGTTCATTCATTCCCAAGAATTTGATTCATGTAAATAATCTTTAATACTATATTAATGTGCTTTCGTTTTACAGCTACTTTGAACTTATCGAGGAATGAGTTTAATATTTGTTTAGGGAGTTTGATGTAAAAGCGTATCCCATTGCCTTTCCCTCCTCGGTCGTCAGTCTTCATTACTGAAGGTCGTGTTCGCACTGCAGTTCCTTTAGTTTGTCATGTTCTTAACTAAGTCCCTCCATCCATTTCTGTCCTCAGCTTTTCTGACTTCACTTGGTCAGACCAGCGGCTAGGTGATCGGCCGCGTGGTCTTTTCCCATTGCCTTTAACGGCGTAGAAGCCGTATTTAAGTTTTATTTAAAAACTATAAAGAAAATTACTTTCAAATTTAAACTTCATGTATTTTGGGTCTTTAATCTAAAATTGCTTAGAAGCAGAAACACGATTGGATAAAATTTTCTCCATAGAAAGTTCTCCCAAAAGTTGCTCTGAAATCTCAGTTTTTCTAACGGAAACTACAATGAATATAATTGTAATGTTTGTTTTAATGTGTCGGTAACAATAATATCGCAAAACGCTTAGAAACAGATTTTTGATAACTGGCTTAGTTTTTGAGTAATTAGGTAAAAGGTCGTTTTTCTGTTAAATATTCTTCCGCGACGCTGCATGTCGCACCTACCAACGTATCCGTGAGAGTTAGAAAGACAAAATAAATTCAATGATTTATTTATTTATTTAGTCTCGTTTTATGCACTATAAAAAATTTGGAGTGCACCTGGCCTGCAACAGTTGTTCAACCGCGAATTCGTCGACGAACAGCGGTTACGCAATAAGACGGCGGAGCTGACTTGGAAAATAGCGGGCGAGAACTTTCCAGACTTATAATTTTTGTCTCCCTGTTATCGTTAAAGTTTCCTGAGACAGGAAACGTGGTACGTTGCACTTTAAACCATCTGACAACGAGTCATTACTCGCAATGAGGAGACGACTTTCACATCGTTCATCTGTCAAAGAACAGGACCACTGAGTCCAAAAATAAGAAAGGAATATTTTTCTTTGATTTATTTTACTAAGATATGAAAAGGATTATTATGGACACAGATGGAAATAAAGGAGTATCTTAAGATAATAGTTAAGTAGTTTTCAATACAGCATCGCACCGAAACTATATAAAGTGATAACGATGGTTATAATAAATTAACTCGCCACTTGCAACAGAATGAAACTCCAAACTTGGCTTGGAAAATCCAAAAACTTGAAATTAATCTAAGATACTTAATTATCTCTATTCAACTTCTTGAATATGTTATACAAGCAGAGAGTGAGCATGTTTACCTGTCACATATGTTTTGGCTAGCGTTTGACTGATATCACATCTAATTGAAAATGATCCAAAGGTGCGCTTTTGCCTAGTAAATACCTCTTGATTTGAAGGTGGTGTTCGCCTAAGTTTTAGGCGGCGTTTCAGAACCGAGCAATCAAACCACTTCACACGAGTGTTTTATACGTCGACTATGTAGGGGTGGTAGGAGTATAACCCTTTACGATGCATTGCAGTTTTATCTTCTCGTAAATGTGCTGCTCTATGATGAAACAAGCTGACTTGTCTCAAATTCAAGCGTAATTAATGTGATGAAAAATTTTATCGCGATCTCGGATTTTCCCGCGCTTTCAAACTTTCCATTGTGAATTTTGAAATGAAATTTTATTTTTGGAGCACTCAGGAGGGTCAGATGGCGGCCGCCCGTTGTAAAAACTAGTTTGTTTTATGAATTCATGAAATAAGTTAGCTAAGTATTTTATAATTTGTGAACAACAACCTTTCTTTGAAAGGATTCTTTCTATTCAAATAATTTATGTTTCTGCGAATACATGAAAGATGTCGATTTTCTAAATAAAAATTATACGTCTATTTTGTAATGATGCGCGTAAATGATTCGAATGCCCAGCCGAAGAAATTATTATTCGATTCATCTGATGGTAAGTGACGATATCGTACTCACTTGGAAGGAGTAAATAACTCTAAGTAAAAGAAGGAGTAAGTGAATAGGCATCTTCTAGGTAAGCGCGCTCCATCTTCGAGCACATCGTCACTTTCCATCAGGTGAGATTGTGCTCAAGCTTAAACCTATATTGAATTAAAAAAACTCATGACGGTATCTACACAGCATAGCGCCGGAACGCTAAATCGCTTGGCGGTGCGTCTTTTCTGGTAAGGTGGTAACTAGCCACAGAGTCTTCACCAGAGACCTGAGTCAAATTACAAATTATAAAATTCTAATGGCCCGTGGCAGGAATCGAACTTCCCAATCCAATCTGATCGCCACTGCACCATAGGTCGTCATACATTTGGTACACAGTGATTGAACGCATTCACTGCAATTTTTATACCTACACATTTTTCAACTTCACGAGTAGATATTTCGGATTTTCAACGTACCGAATTCCGTTGTAAATGGTTTAAAAACGTGTTAGTATTTCATTCAATGCGTTTACACACACATTACTTACAACTGGGCGGACTTGTATCTTCATTAAAAAAAGGTTTTAAACAAGGGGAAAACATTTTTGCATGAATGTCATGCAAGGTTTTATTATCGAAAATTATGGGTGTAACTCGGCCTTTATATGTGGGACTTTTTTTGTTAACTACTTACCTGTAAAATGTTGATTTTCAGGTACGAAGTTATGGGTCAAGCTTTAAAAAAAACATTAAATTGTTGTTATGTAAAGCTGATTCTATTACTTAGTAACTTTTGACGTGATAATAATAATAAATGATGACGACCAAACCACTCCGAGTTCGTCTGTATTATTTTTTTTATGTGTATTTTGAAAATAAAAAAATACCCACCTCAATAAATAATAGTCAGCGCAATATCTCGCTGCACACGATACAATAAAAGGGGAATATAAGCCACCTGTTGCGTTCTCTATCACACTTACGGAATTTACAGCAGGCTTGCCAGGCAACAGACTCTGTCCTGATTCCTCATGTTATTGCATCATTGTTAGCGAGATATTTCTCCGTATAAGACGTTTTTGTCAGTTTTGTTTTCAGCCGACGGATGTCCAATTGATTTCCAACCTACGTGATCCTGCACTAATTGTATATTTGACGACCGAATGGCATAGTGATAGCGAACCTGTCATCTGCGCCGGAGGTCGTGGGTTCGATTCCCACTACTAGTAAATGTTTGTGTGATGAGCATGAATGTTTTCCAGTGTCTGGGTGTTTTTCAATATTTTATATTTAAGTATATTAGTATGTATGTATATTTTTCAGTAATCTAGTACCCATAACACAAGCTATCGCTTTCTTTGGGGCTAGATTGCTAGGTGTAAAATGTCCCGTATATATTTTTTTATTAAAAAAAAAACACCCAGCACCTTCCCACGACTCTCTTTTAATGTCGTCAGTACATCTGATCGAAGGTGTCTGCCAATACTGCGTTTTCCAGTACGAGGTCGCTATTCCCTCTTCGGGGAGCACTTTGGGTCCCCCAAGGTCTACACTCTACGAGCTATGTACCGCCCCCTTGCCACTTCAGCTTTGCGATACGTTGAGCTACGTAGGTGACTCTGGTTCGTTTACGGACTCCTCATTTCATTTGGTTAAGTAAATAATTTCCAAGTATCTTCAATCTTGTCCGTTTTTTCGGTGCAATACTGCTTTCCGAACGTGGCGGTAGAGTTCGACATTTCATAAGTCCCTGTATAAGTCACGCTTATGTGAAAGAATAAATATTTTGATTTTTATAAGTGAACACACAGGAATGCTCGGTATATGAAACTCTTCAAGCTTATTTTGTTCTTCACACATTCCGCGTTCCGTTTTACGCAAAAGAACCAACGAAATTAATCATATATGTGGGTTGGTTGTTGGGGCGAAGTAATAAAATTACAATATGAATGCGAGTGTACACGTCTCTCGTGTGTTTATGTGCCGGAATAAATGCTGCTTGAGTTGCTGCTCGTGTAAAATGATTAAAATTGTAAATTATTAAAAATATTTAATGCAGTGACAACTCAACGAAATTTTTTATAAGCGTTAATACTGCAACATTACTGCTTTAAGTACGGTGGTGGTGGCGGTGGTGGTGGTGGTTGTGGTGATGGTGGTGGTGGTACGGCCCTTGATCCAATTTTAAAGTAATAACATTCTAAAGAGGACATTCAATGATGAGGTCTAGGTTGAAGCGCGCTTGCCTAGAAAATGCCTATTTACTCTTCTCTTGAAGGCACCCAGACTGTATTTGGCTGGAAACACGGAGGCTGAAAGGGCGTTCCACACCTTAGCGGATCGTATCAGAAACGTGGAAGAAAAACGTTTCGTGCGAGTTTGTTGGACGTCAACCACATAAGGATGATGCCACCGCTCTCGGCGTCTTGCGGTCCTATGGTAGAAAGGTGAAGGAGGCACAAGGTTATGCAGTTCCTGAGCACACTCACCAAAGTATATCCTGTAAAAAACCGCTAAACAGGCAACACTGCGTCGGTGTTGTAAAGTGAGCAATTACAATTGTTACGAATAGGTATGTTTCTTTTTATAATAGCAGGAGGCAGGAATCTAGTCAGTAATTAATACAAATTAGATTTTTGAAGTTTTATTTTTTAATTACAGCCATTATAAAGCTGTAGAGGAGATTTTTGAACGGTTATCATAACAAAATTTGAACTATATTTTAAGCTCAACCATAAGTCCGGCTTACATGGCGGGCTGCTGCTGAAAACAGCCATATTTCACGGCGTGAGCGAAGGTTTAACGTTATTAAATTTCGGCTGCGTTGCATGTGATAACGTCCTTTGCGCGGAAAAACAAAAATTTCATACGTCAAAGCGTATGGAGCCGCTTTGTTTGGAAGTATTTTTAACGGTATAGAAAAGGATATAAATTATTTTTAAACAAACAGTTTAATAAGAGAGACGTACACTTGATGTTAAGTGATACGCCCGTCCTTACTAGCTGCAATGTGGCCCACGATTTTGCATTGAAATATTATACGACGCACTGTTATGCGCTCAGCATCCTGAGACATCAGTTCTTATACCTGATTTTTTCTGCTTACAGCAGTCTTCGATAGCTGAAGATAGATGGCGTAACCAGTCCCTTAGCATACGCTGACGTAGTTTTCGTCGAGCGGTCTATAAATACAATTTCTGACAAGCGGTCCCCAGGCATAACACCTGCCTGGAGGGTTTCCCTATTGCCTCCAACACCGACAAAGTGCTGACCCCGGCGTGATATCACACCAGAGGGCGCACATCAACTGAATAACACCGCAACCGCAACCACCGCAACCGCAAGTCTAACAACCTCATGAACCAAACCAAAATATTCTTAAAAAAGTTTTTTATGAATTATGAATTCGTTTTTCATATTCGGAATTTAATTTTGCGTACAAAAAGTTACTTTTTTTTTCAATGCACATTTCCTGGTATACAGATTTTATTGAAAAGTACAACTTGTTTATTTGCCTATGACTTTGGAGTCCGGCTGTTAATTAAAAAAATAATAATTCTAAGTGTTAATGTGCAGACCGTAGTTTTTAAAAAATAAATTTTGGATTTTAATCTACTTAGTATGGGATTCCAAACATCCATGGTCATTGGTCAATATCTTAAATAATGGATATTTAAGATGTAATTATCTAGATGTATATAACTTATGGTGTAGAAACCTTTAAATATTGAAAACAACGCTTTTTTAAAGCCCACTGAAATGAACGAATAATAAAAAATTTTAACTTAGTTCAATCAACAAAGATACGCCTCACTTCTTCCTAACCCTTACAGATCACATGAAACATAATATAAGCGATTGCTGAAAGTTATTCTTGCCAAGTGATGAATACCAATTGTTTTCGGAAGATAGGTAGGTATATTTTCAACAAAATGAAAAAATAAACCAAAAAAAATAACTTCGGATAAGTAAACAAATAACATTTATTCCGCACAATAAAAGCGGAGTCCGAAGAGAAATGTATAAATTCGCATTCATATTGTAATTTTTATGATGTCTCGACAGCGAATGATTAACTCGGCGGTGGTTTATTGTGCCGCGTGAGCCGGGGCGGCGGGGAAACTGGTGCGGCATAATTAAAAAATGAGATTATTACTGTGTGCTGTTTACGGTGTGAAATGGCTTTAGGAATACTAGGTTCTAGGAGTGAAGTGGAGCTGAGCTGAGTTACGCCACAACGTCCCGCTTAACACCGGGTAGCATGTCTCAGCACCGCTCAGCATCGCTCAGCACCGCTCGGCAGCGCTCAGTACTGCTCAGCAACGCTCAGCATGTCTCAGCACCGCTCAGCATCACTCAACACCGTTCAGCATCGCTTAGCACTGCTCAGCATCACTCAGAAACGCTCAGCATCGCTCAGCATCGCTCAGCACCGCTCAGCATCGCTCAGCACCGCTCAGCATCGCTCAGCATCGCTCAGCACCGTTCAGAATCACTCAGCACCGTTCAGAATCCCTCAGCACCGCTCAGCATCGCTCAAAACATGACTCCGTTCTGAGTTGCTCTCGAGGTCCACCCTCATATACCCATCTACCTATTTTATTTGAAAATCCACTCAGCTCCGGTCCACTCCATTTACACTCCACAAATCCACGGCAAATTCCGATAAAAAATTATGAAATTGATAAATTCGAGCACGTGTTTCCGTCTTCAGATGAATTTCGAAACAGACCTTAAATATAATGTTTAAAGGATGTATCAATGTATGACCATGGATTGTGGAATCCGATACCAGGCTGAATTAAATCCAAATTTTTTTTTCAAGCAATGATACATTTAGAAATTACAATTTTACAATTCCGCAGTGTCACAAAAACCGTTTACCGTTTATCCGTTAAACCAAGGTTACTTATCATTCTTTTAACAAAATCCGGCTCCCAAAGTAATGGGCATATGAACAACTAGCTTCTCAATAACATCTTTATGACAGGAAATGAGTTGTAAGTAAAATTACACAAATTCCTTAGTTCTAAAAATTCCCAAAAAATACATTTTTTGATCCTAAAATATTTTGGTTTTGAAACGTAAGAATAAATGATAACTTTCTCTTTCTCCGTTTTCCTGCCCTAGTTTACAAACTTTAGGCTCTCTAGTACTACTCATAACAATCGCTTATTTTTTTGTAACTGTTCTGATTTATTATTTAATATTGTAGCTCGCTTCACTTCACATGGTACGTGCTATCGCGGATCTCAAGTAGGAAAGCATATTATAGTCACATGATACAAAAGCAATAGAATATGCCACAAGGAAAACATTTCTCCCCGCGAGAGGAGGGATTTATTCAAGTATCTTGATGCAGTAAATCCTGTAAAGCGGTCATACGGCGCATACCGCTGAATCAGCAAGTCGCAAGACGTTCCGTATGAAGGCGTTGTCCGACCACCGGAGAAAAAGGGGATTTTATCTCTTCTAATTACATGAATCAAAACGAGACAAAACATAGGTACTAATTTTGTTCAGTAACAATAGAACTACACGTTCTTTTTCTCGCTCTATTATATTCACTTCATTTGAATTGCGTATTTAAATTACCTCAACTCCCTTTATAGCCTACTACTATAAGTACTAATGTTAAACAGTCGTTGCTCGTGAGGCAATGAAATGGGGAAAGAAGCCGCCTTTTGCGATGTCTGTCGCACTCACGAGCTTTACGACATGCGCCGCCCGTGCTCCAACTTTATTGTCCCGTGGGCAGAAATTGTTAACTACAAATATAGGCATGGTTCGCATTACAGAAAGATAATGGTCAGCCGCTACGCTATCTAACTGCGGGTTAATAGGCTTCATACACTTTTCAGATCACGTATAACTCTTAGGAATACAGATTTTATCACGATTGATTTGACGACGGACACCGACGTTCCATAAGCAGTGAGAAATTCGTTGAGAGAGTTGAAAATATACATATAACTTTTTTAACACATTTGCTCAAATAGTGGACTTTTCCGTGAATGTTTAGCGTGCTCAAAGTTATTATTTTCCACACTAGTACTTTTTGTTTTCCTTCTGCACGGAGGTTTTAATCAAAAAGTTTGTAGTACAAAATGTTTGTATTAAATGACTATTTTATAGCGTTAACACTATTAATACTTGAATTAAAGGACGTAACTTTTTTAATTGTTAAATCTGAAATAAAAATATAATTTTTTCAACAAAGTTTCATTGTTATTTGTTTCAGAGTTACTTTTTTGTAAATTATTAGGACTTTCATAACTTCCGGATTCTGACCCCAGGTCACAGAGTGCATCAGTTGACCATAGACAATTCTTGTCCACTTTTTGGTTTATTTTTTTTTGCGTGAGTGGTCTGTATTCATAGTAAATTGGCCTCGTCTCTATTGTTAACACGCGCCTACGGCTTGTGTCAACAAACCGAAACTTGTAAAGAAATGACATACTTATAGTACATGAAATGTACTATTCTGGCAGCCAGAAGGGGATGTAAGGGATTAATACAAGTTAGATCGACTCTTAAATCTCCAATCGGTTTACCATACAATCTTTATGCGGGGAATACCGAAATCGTACAAGTCAATAAATTCTCAGCGCCATTGTATCTTGTATCTACTAGTCCTGTTGTGGCACACGCTTACATTACAGTTAGCTACAATTACACAAAATCGCTTCCCATTGATATCTCAATTTATTTTTCGCTTATCGTCAATGGTGAGAAAGTTCCTAAAATGCCTCGTATGGTAGGTACTCCGATTTAGTAGAGATGCACATCGGATTGAGCTAAAAGATATCATATCAAACCTACGCACTCAGTTCTGATAGCATTGCATTCATATGTCAAACGTGATGGTTGGATTTTTGGATTTATTCAATAAACTACCTGCGGAATAAATTTGAAACATATTCCATATAAAACATGTCATATCGTGATATTAATTACATAGTTATCAATTATCTGAAGATTGAAAAACCAACCCTTAAAAGAAACGATATGGCTGATCTCCGCACAAAACAAAACTTTCTTATTTTGCGACAAAGATTATAAAACATTTTTAAGGAAAAATTAACAACGAAAAGAAATCATTGAAAAATAAAATGTTTCAAATTTAATTTGTGTAATAATATTATTAACGCTTCAAAAAAGTCATTTCGCAAGTCGCATTTCATAGAAAAAAGTTATACAGAAAACTTTCTCATTAAAAACGTTTGTCATGCAAATGGATGGATCTTAAATTCAGAAGGAAAACTAAAAATGACTAAATTTCGGAAAACCCACATGGAAGAATAACCTCCAATTTTTCGCAAATATATAAAAAAAGACATTTAAAAAGTAAACGTTATTTCATCCCAGCTTGTTTACTCGTACAGATTTTATCACGTTGAATAGTGAACAATAAAATGTAAGCAAAATCTCCCGCGATCGGAATCTGCACAACTTTATGGAAAATGAAATAACGATTTTATATAGTTTGCTGTAGGTTACAATCTAAGTATTTTTATTTCATGAATTCTAATAAGATTATTATACAATCTTGATAAGTATTTCATTCATTTATGAATTTCATTTACTATATACTCGTATCGCTTTATCAAATCGTTTTCTTTGACCTCAAATATTTCAAGTGAAATTACCAATTTTTAGTGAATTAATTAATCATGTTTAGTGAAAAATCATCACGCCGATATAGATTTTTTTAGATGGAAAGGGCGGACGGCGCATGCAAATTTTTTTTATTTTGCCACCAACAGTAAGGGTCCGCTGTAGTTCGATCAGCAGCCACCAGAATTTTGACAGATGGTGCTACTGTTTGCTTGTACGAAAAAGGCTTACGTAAAACTTTCTTATGCCCATATCCTGAGTTTTCTTATCAGTGCACACAAGTACCAAACAATTTTCCAGATGGTTTTAACGCATACATGACTACTGGCGTACTATACAGAGGATAGTAGTACCATTATCCACTACCAGGTTGCACCATTAAATTCCTGTTGATTAAACTGGTCGCCTTCAAGAGAAGATTGAATAGGCATTTTTAGGCAAACACGCTCCATCCTAGACCTCATCATTGCTGTTCATCAGACAAATGATTGTAGGTCAAGCGCAAGCGTATTAATAATAAAAAAATATAAAAAGTGTACGAAGTCTTCATGTTACAATTATTGGAATCGTTAAACCAAATCAAAAAGACACAAACTCGAGAGCTCGAGAGTTTGCTACAAATGGCATTGATATTGTCATATTATTAAAACGAAAATGGAAAAAAAATTTGAGTTGCCTTAGAATAAAGAAGACACGTTTAGTTTTTAATAATTATACGTTGATTGAATGGACTGCTAAGATTTGTTTACATACTTAACTGCTTAATAACTAGTTGGAATCGAATTTTGTAAACGGTGTTTAAGTATCTCTAATTTGTAAGTTTAAACTTTGTACCAATAGGTATAAAAGTTAGAATAGGTAGCAACTGGCCTGCCAACCAGTTAAAGTGATTAAACTCGAGTCTTATAGGTGATAAAGTAAGTTAGAGTCCTGATGTAGTTTGGGACAGGCCAGACTTCGAACATAACTTATGTTCTATTAAGTTTATGTATGGCTGAACCTCCGATCTCGCCGTTCAAAGTTCAAATGCCGTAGCTATACCTACTTTGAAACTTAATTACACTTATTAATTTAATGTACTTGTTCAACAAAACTCTAAACTATATACATGGAATATTAAGTAACACCTAAAGAAGCAAATAGCATTATCATCACTCTCGTATCTTTTTAAAAACTTCAGTTTAAGATGACTTACTTCCAGGCATTTTGTGAATGAAAAAATTACGTTATCAATTTAAAAAATTTGTCGCATCTATCGCATAATTATCGATATTGTATCGCAAAGTCCTTGGACGCATCACGCATTGTATCTGGTATGGGCAGGCGTCACCGATATGACCCTGAGGATGCGGCCCTGAGGAGCGTTTTACGTAGGTAAACCTTTTTCATACAAGCATACAAGCAAATAGTAGAACCATCTTTCACATTTTATAGATGGCTGCTGATCGAATGGTGTTCTTACTTCTGGCGTCAAAGCTATTTTTTGACGCCAGCAAACTGGTGACATTTTTATTTTGTGCGGTTCGCCTCGTCCAGTGTATATTATTTATTTTATTTATTTATTTATGTACCAGAAACTTAACTTAAAATTATACAAAGAACAGACGTGCACAAAGGACAGTTTATATCTACTGGAGAGATTTATTCCAGGAGCCCTTGAATGTGGGAAAAAATAAAGTTTGGATATATTACAGAAGTATAATCTTGGGGACTTCAAGAAAATAGTATAGTTCTTGTTAGACTTCATCAGGCTTGATTATAGTTAAGCGCATACTTATTGATAATATTAAAGACAGCTGGCACTCAGGGTGAGCCGAGCCAATTGAGGTGAAAACTCAAAAAAAAAACTTGTATTTGGAAGTGTCGGAGCTCAATGGTTTTTACCCATCTCAAAAGTTCCCAAAGCACACGTAAAAGATTTCAAAGATTCAAAATACGAGTACATAACATCAGGCATCTTGCTTGCCCGTCTCATGATTATATTGCATTAATTAAAAAAGTATGGTATGGTAAACCAAACTTACCGACGCTCTCTCCTTCTCACTAAGATCCAAATAGAATAATTGGGGCGGCCACGTTGCTATGCTTGCCGACGATCTTTGGACTATAAGGTTGACAAAGTGGCCAGGCCCCAGTGCCACACGCGCTAGAGGCAGACCTTATAGCCGTTCGGACGACGATATTAAGGGGATTGATTGAATTTATTTTTGTCTTTCTCACTCTCACGGAGATTTGGTAGGTGCGACATGCAGCGTCGCGTAAGAATATAACAGAAAAACGACAAATCTGTTTCTTAGCGTTTTTGGATATTATTATTACCGACACTTTAAAACAAAAATTACAATTACATCCAATGTAGTGTCCGATAAGAAAAACTGAGATTTTGAAGCAACTTTTGGGAGAACTTTCTATCGAGAAAAATTTATCCAATCGTGTTTCTGCTTCTAAGCAATTTTAGATTAAAGACCCAAAATACATGACACGTAAATTTGAAAGCAATTGTCTTTATAGTTTTTGCATAAAACTTCATTCAAAATCGCTTAAATACGGCTTCTACACCGTTAAAAGGACAAAACTGGCTGGTGGTGGCAAGAGACAGGCAACGATGGACATCTCTGGGGGAGGCCTTGACCCGCGAGGGGTTTTCCAATACTCAATAAATATTAAATTTTATTAGTTATAAGTTAATATTAAGATTTCACTTTTCTAACTATCTTTTTGTATTGTAACAGGTAAAATAAAAGGCTTTTTTATTTTATTTCATGTATTTATAAAGTATGGTCGGGTCAGCCGTCTCAAATACTATTTAGGCAATACTTGTGTTCATTGTAGGCAAATTGGCGAGTCCTTGCTGATTGATTGCGCGAAGTTGGCGCGAGTCAGCCGTCTTATCAATCAACGTAATCCCTTTGAGAAATTCAGCAGCCGCCATTACAGAACAAACTGTAATTCGAGCTTCCGTTTTGCTGTAATTTTAGCTTTTCGCTATTTTCATATCTATTGGGTTTATCAGTGATATAATTCTCCCGGCTCTTATAGCACCGCTTCGTTTCATCTCGATAGTCCGTTGCTGTAAATTTGGCTACATCTGTTAAAAATCCATATCAGAAACAAAAACAACGTCTATGGCTAGACTAGGTAAATAAGGCAGCTCTTACTTCATAAGTTCCACCCTAGACCCGTGCCTTTGGCTTGGGTTAACAAACCGGGACTCGTGAAGAAATTATGTGCTTTCCACAATTGTATAGTAATGTACCAATTAGTTCATGGCTTGCGAATTGATTGACGCAAAACTTTTCAACAGAATAAGGTAGGTGGGCTGAAGGTTTTTCAATAGCCAAGGAACACAGCAGTAGTATCTTAAGTACTTTACCTTAGTTACGCTTCGGTAAGTTAGAGCCTAATTATTGTTGTCACGCCAAACAACTTAGGTTGGACTATACTTTAGACTAAAGTTTTTCATTTAAGCCACTTAACTATGAACTCTTTGTTCGCCAACGTTCCAGCGATAGCGGTTTTCAGTTAACCGTAAACGCAACTGTATAGTTTTGAGACTTAACCGCTACTTACTTTTAACGGCGGTCGCTGATAAAAGCTTGTTTATGTTACGCGGCGAAGCCTTTTTATTTGCACTGCTACTGACAAAAACCATTATTTCGAATTACGGTACGAATAATAAAAAGAAAGGGTTTTTCACGCTAGCTATGCACAATATATCGATATTTCTTATCTTTACAATTTTTGTGTACATAAAAAGCAAATTGTTTTTACAAAGAGGAATGACCAAAGGTCAAATTTTCTCATTCACCAAAATATTTTAGGAAAATAAAATAGTGTTTTGTAAGAACCATTGGCACTAGGAATTTGTTTTTCATATCTATCATATAAAAAGTTACTTTCTTTCTATGCACATTTCCTGTCGCCCAGATTTTATTTTGAAGTACAACTTGTTTATTTTCCTATAATTTTGGAATCCGTTATAATTGCAGGAGTTAATGTGGAACCGTAGTCTACAAAATAGTACGGGGTTCCATACATCCATGGTCATTATTTGGCTGTTGTACGTACCTACTCGTAAAATAAAATTAAAAGGATTTTTTTAGTTTTTGGGTATTCAAATTCTTTATCGCTTTTGATAAATACACTTATACTGGTCGCAATTTCTTGCTGCACGTGGAGAAATAAAATGGGAAAACATCGCCTGTTGCGTTCTTTGCCACACTAAAAAAACTAAAAAAGAGCTATATTTTCGCTCCCGAATAGTATCCATCCCGTTTAATACTAGATCATCATGCCTGAATGGGTATTAGGGACGTAATACAGCTAAATAATGGTGCATTCAGACTGAATTACAGCTTATAATAATTCAGCTCGGAACATTGACCGCGCCTGCGGTTAGTGGACATTAGGCCCTTTACATATCGACTAGACACATTATTTTATGAAATGAATCCGAATGGTCAGTTTTAAACAATTCAAAAATTTATAAATTTTGCACGCACCTTTATTCATGTTATAAGAAACTCAAAAAACATAATATCGTTATTTCACATAGGCCTTGCAAGCACTGATGAAAGGTATTTACAATACGATATTTGTGTATGTGAATGTTAAAAGATCACATGAAGTAAGAAAGGAAACACTGAGAAAAGAAACAAAGATATTAGATGTCACCGTAAAAGTTAGGAAACTGAAGTGGAAATAGGCAGGGCACTTATGCAGACACAGGCAAGACAGATGGACTAAAATTGTTAACGAATGGTACCCAAGAGATGGAAAGAGGTCACGAGGAAGTCAAAGATAGAGATGGAGTGACGAGTTTGTCAAAATGCTAGGCACAACCTGGCAAAGAATGGCACGTGATAGAGAAGTGTGAAAAAGACTGGAGGAGGCCTTCGTCCAAAGGGTGTACTGGGGAACAAAAGGCTCTAAAAATAAAACTAATATAATATTAATACAGACTAAACTAGACCTTTTACGAGATAGAAAAAAAAACGCCATATTTTAAGTTGAAAAAGTTCCCGGGTCCATTATGATTTTGATGAATAAATTGAATCTAAGCCGCTCATACTATAAAAGAGGAATAATGTTTTAAATACAATGTAAATATTTGAAGCCCGAATTGCGTACTCTATATTGGGAGGCAAAATCTCTGCTGAAGCCAACTGAAGAGGTATTAAAAAACCACCTATCGGACATGGTAGAACAGCGCCTGCCGGGACAGCTAGTGTAAATAAGCTTCTATAGCTATACCAAAATGACGTCTGTTTCACGTCTAGGATAGAATAACATTCTAAACAAGCTTCTACTTCAAACACAGGTACAAAAGCAATAGTACTGAAACAACGGCTTTAGAGTTTAAATAAAGTTGTTTTCAGACCGGACCGTGGAATGCAATAAGGTACGAACACAGATGCTGTGAGTTTGGGTTTACCTCCCGCTAGTTTTCGCTTTATAGGTATACAGGCGAAATAGTCGTATATACAGTATCCGGCGGACCACGCGAAAAAATGTCGCCAGTCTGGTGTCAAAAATGTTTGTTTTGACACCAACAGCGTCAGTTTTAAGTGCGCGGTCCACGTCACAGATCACTATACTTGTTATTTGTCCGCACGCGAATTTCCACAGGGACGATTTCTGCCATGTTGCGACGTATTAGCGGAAATATTGACAATTGACGATACTTTTTTCTTTATGAAGAAGATTGACGTAAAATGTTCCGTTGGGCTAATCCTTAGGTTCACATCGGTGACTTCGTGGGAATCGATTCTTGTTGTAGTGTTTGAAAGGTAATTGCATTTATAGCAGTTTTCTTGATGATAGAGTAGTGTGCTGAAAGTGGATATTTTTATGTGCTGTGTAAAACATCCAATTAGGAGTTATACAGTGTGAGTCTTCAAGTTACAAACATGCAATTTTAACCATTAGGTAGCTAATACGATGAGGAATAATTTAAAGTAATAAAAAAGGCACACATTGGGGGAATTTTATTGAGATATTTTACGATTATTGTAAAAATTAGTGAAAAAAAACCAGAAATTGTATTAAAAACACGTGTTTTTTCCATTGAGGGTAATTTTTTTCCACAATTTTCATTTCATGAGGAGGGACCATTACTTCCAATCATTAATAAGTTTGATTCATCGTGATCGATCATTTAGTTTAAAAGTTACACCGTTTTGTTTACACAAGGGTCATAGTAGCGAACACAAATTTTAAAAATTCAAAAAAAATAATAAAAAAATTTAGATTTTTTTTAATACGTTTTCCGTCGATAAAATTAAGCATAGTTTCCCTCATTTCAATATGTGCACATTATGAAGACTCACACTGTATATCCCTTCAGCTGCATAATATGCACTTCACATCATTTTTCACATTTCATTTTATCAACCGACTTCAAGAAAGAAGGAGGTTCTGGTACCTATATCCAAAAGGTACACGCAACAAACTTTACTGGTAAAAAGTTTGTTTTAATTAATAAAACTATAACGAAACTTCTCAATTTAACTACTTTAGATATCCGATGGCAAAAAATTAATGGCATTTTTTCATTAAACGCGAAAATATTATCGGAGATTCATTTTTAATCCGCGCCCCACGGGAGGGTATTAAGAGGAATTTCATTAAAAATATCATTCCCCGTTGAAATGCTCGTTATAGTTATAGTGCTATAATTAATGATCAAACGAACTTGCAAAGTGAAGTTCGATCATAATTATATGAATTCGCTTCATTTGAAGATAATTATTATTATTATCGACAAAGTAGTAACTTCTATTGTACAGGCACATTTCGCACGTTTAGAATTAAGTCACTCAATTGATTTTTGTTTTCCTGTGGGGTGTGGGGCAACCCCATATATACTACCGCCGCTGCAGCCGTCGTCATTATTTTAGAGTAACACAAAATTTTCTAATGAGGGTTGGGAGGGAGGGTGTTTATATCTTCAAATGAAGCGAATTCATATAATTATGATCGAACTTCACTTTGCAAGTTCGTTTGATCATTAATTATATTTCATTTCGCTTCATTTTTCAGATAATTATTATTATTATCGACAAAGTAGATGTTTAGAGACGAAAATTTTGTGAAGGTAAATAGTAGAACACAATAACTACCTATATTATTATGTTTATCATGCCAAATCAACGTTTATTTAAAGAATAAACCTTACACAACGTCTCTCAGGTACATATGAAATTAATTTTTATTAATCAATCATCAATAAGTAAGTTTAATAAATTAAGTTCAATAAATTTCATTACCTCCTAATGTTTTTTCAATCGTACTTAGTTAATCGGCTATTAAATTAGTGCACGAGTGTCAGTATTATGTTTGCGAACGGTTAGTCTTTCTAATAACATCTAACGATATGCCGGAGTCGTGTGCCGTGGATGTGGCGGCGTGCCGCGTGCTGTGCGCGCCGACCGTCGGCACATCTACGCCAATTTCGCTCAATCTTTATCCATCTGCTGATGGTTTGAGGAGATGCTGGGTTGTGTGGCTTTTTATGCGTTAAAATTAGCGAAATGACGTTAGACGGTCTAATTTTTAACGGTCTAACTTTTATGACGGTAGCAGGGCAAATTGATCTATTTTCTTCAAAATAGGGTTAAAGTAGACTGTTAGTACGTGCCCGAGGGGCTGATTACTATAAAATTCTCCAGTTTTTTAAGTGAGAAAGTTTGCACTCGATGCGTTTCAAAGAGTGCAAGTAAAATAGCAAAATTTTTTCGGTTATGATGGTCTTAACTTCTAGGTACTTTTAAGTATTAAGCGTTATATTCGATCGATACTAGATAATTCACTACCGAAAATTAGCGATAACGCGCAGTGATAACTATTTAAAGATCCATACGCAGCTCCATTATTAAATTGTTCTGTGAAAAAAAAAAAAATATTACAATGGATATAGCTGAGACTTCGAAAGAGCTATGGTTATTGATACGACAGAACTGCTACCATAATTCGTATGTATCGCTGTACTGATCTAATGCATTTTTGTACAAGGATGCCTATGCCAAAGTTGAACTTCACGGTAAGTTTCTTCTCGGGACGCTATTCGGTAATAAGTCCCGGAATAGGGCAAAACAGTGTTGAAATTAGGGGTAGCAAATATAGGCTTCGGATTGAACCCTGTTCATTAACAAGGGAAACCAAGGCTGTGATGGCCAATAGGTAAAAACTAAGATACCCTCGGCTTCGTCATTTAAAATTTTTGTCAACATTTTAAAGCCAGTAAAAATGGTGGAAATGCTTAAAAAATCTATTGATTTCCAGCATAAGGTGGATGCTAGATGCTATCAGAGAATCAGGATCTGGTCTCCGAGATACATAGGTTTTACATGTGGCATTAGTACGAGAAGCGAATAGGTCAATTGTTGCTTCTCCGAATGCTGATGTCGCTAGCTGGTAATTAAAAGCTTTTATGATATATCAGGATTGTCTCGATGAGATTCCTGGTCGGCTTTTACATTGTCTTTGGTGTTCTTAAATATATTACGATACAAAGATCCAAAATATTTTTCGTCCCTCGCACCATTGGCAAATGGATCTTGTTAATTCACTTGGGTGAGAAAACTGAATTCCTCCCATCCGATTTATATTGCTGATTGCGGCTGATATCAACCCGTTCTAGGATGTTAATTTTTGACCTCTTGCGAGGAATGTATTTAGGACCGAGAAAAAACCGCCAACAGCTCTAAATAGTTTGTGTGAAAATTACTTTCGTATTCTGTCCACCCAGCGTTAGTACGCTTGTTCTCGCTCAGCCCTTTTTGGAAGCGTCTGTAAAGATTTCCAGGTCAAAATAGACTGTAGGTAAGGGTATTTGATAAGGTAAGAATGCCCGCCAATCACCACTGTAAGTCTGGTAGGATATAATTTTTAGGATTTAATTTTTCGTAGCAATTCTGGTGTATGAGCCAGAAATTTTTGTCTCAAGTCTTAGTACCTAACCAACCATATCTTACAGCTTGGCAGGCCAACGTAAGAGTACCTATTAAATTGACAAGTTTCTAATAGTGCAAACTGGCAGGCGAGAAAAATTTTCTATTAAAAATATAAATATTGTTAAGTTTTTCTGATGGAAGTGAAATCCTCATCTTCACAGAGTTGTAAATGTAAACGAAAAACTTACGAGTATGCCAGGGATGTAAACAACTTTTATCATAATTAATTATGGAACCTAAACAATAAAGTAAGTGGGTAGTATTGTTTACATTTCTAAGGCATTCTTCGAAGGTGTTCCCGATACATAAAACATCATAACAAATTAAAAACCACGGTATCTTAAATAGCAAAACTACTTCTTTCATCAGTTTTGTTTTCAAATTGGAATCGTACATATTTACGATGAGAGGTACATTTACGGACGAGCTCAGACTAAAGTCTGTAGGGACGAGTAAATAAGCTTTTAAGTTTAAAGTTGCGACAAATCCTTGCCTTGGTATAATTTAGGATGCGGTTCTATGGTCTTCCATCCTAAAATGAGAATTTCCATCCTAAAATGAAAATTAAATACAAAATTTGACTGTTTGTAGTTAAGAAAATCTATCATCGCCATTTCGTTTACGAGGTACAAAAATATTCGAAATAAAATGATGTTTACAGAGTTTACGTTTTCCAATAGTACCCGATTTTAGGTAATAGTTTTGGAATAGCGTTCGACATTTATCGAGAAAGTATTGTGAGGAGTAACATTTTGTACTCCTTGGCAGATGAACGGTATGCGGTAACCGTTACGAATCCAATCTAAAACACGTCGTTCTAAGCCAACAGGAATAATCGTGTTGTAGCCTGCCGGCATGTACCTGTGTTACTGCCGCGTTGTGGTACGTTTGTTGGCGTCCGTTGCCTTTGAAGACGACGTGTGAGTCGGCGGTGTTCGCGCCGCTGTTCTTCGGTAATGTGTGTATTGTGTCCGATACGATCCACCTCGCCCCCCCCCCCTGCTTGACGACTGGTCAAGATTGGGGCTTGAGAAGGGCCGAGCCAATTTCGCCGATATCGAGGGCGAGAGGTCTCAGGTATTATTGTTTGTACTTTGTTATCACTGGTCAGTAGCACAGTCATAGCTCTGTTTATAGCCGTGATTCCTAAACCGACCTGCCTCGTCTGGAGCTTTATATCACGAGCCCTTGGGGTATCCCCGGTAAATACAGATAATTCTGGATTAAGCCTTTAGTAACTTACAAATATCCGGGACTCGCTGTCCGGGACTCGCTGTCGAGATTCCTTCAATAGCTTTTTTATTCTGGGTTCGAATTCAAGTGTATGTTCGGTAAATGCGTCTTGTGACGGTGTCAGATCTACGGGCGCAGAATTCGATGGCGGTGGCGCCTGTGGCGGCGATGGTGAGTGCGACATCGAACACTGTTTGTTATTGAATTATTGTGACTCATTTTCTGATAAAAGAAAGCGATCGGGTTATCACCCAAAGGTTTTTACACCATCAAGAGGTAAATAATGTAACGTCATACTAAACCATCATGTTTACCCGCAGTTACGCACCAGGAAAGCATTAAGCCCGTGACAATATTCACAAATGTTTGCTCACTACTTTGATCACTAATTACAATGCGTCACGCAAATCCATCGTGTTAACCCGCAGTTAACCGCCAGGAAAGCATAAAGACGCTAGGCCCTTGACAATATTCGCATCTTTTTGTTCACTACTTTGATCACTAATTACTATGCATCACGCAAATCCATTGTGTTAACCCGCAGTTAACCGTCAGGACAGCATAAAGACGCTAGGCCCGTGACAATATTCACAAATGTTTGTTCACTACTTTGATCACTAATTACAATGCGTCACGCAAATCCATCGTGTTAACCCGCAGTTAACCGCCAGGAAAGCATAAAGACGCTAGGCCCTTGACAATATTCGCATATTTTTGTTCACTACTTTGATCACTAATTACTATGCGTCACGCAAATCCATCATGTTAACCCGCAGTTAACCGCCAGGACGGCATAAAGACGCTAGGCCTGTGACATTATTCACAAATGTTTGTTCACTAATTACTATGCGTCACGCAAATCCATCGTGTTAACCCGCAGTTAACCGCCAGGACAGCATAAAGACGCTAGGCCTGTGACAATATTCACAAATGTTTGTTCACTAATTACTATGCGTCACGCAAATCCATCGTGTTAACCCGCAGTTAACCGCCAGGACGGCATAAAGACGCTAGGCCTGTGACAATATTCACAAATGTTTGTTCACTAATTACTATGCGTCACGCAAATCCATCGTGTTAACCCGCAGTTAACCGCCAGGATGGCATAAAGACGCTAGGCCTGTGACAATATTCACAAATGTTTGTTCACTTATTACTATGCGTCACGCAAATCCATCGTGTTAACCCGCAGTTAACCGCCAGGAAAGCATAAAGACGCTAGGCCCGGGACAATATTCACAAGTGTTTTTCACTACTTTGATTACTAAATACTAATTGCTAAGCATTACGCAATTTCATCATGTTAACCCGCAGTTATCAGTAGTATATCGACTGGATGTATTTTGTCATTTATTAAAAGAGTCATGTCCATCGTGGTAACCCGCAATTACCCGCTAGGAATTTGGTTAATTACAGTATCACAGTCACAGAAATGATCACTACTACGTGATAAAAATACATAATAAGACTTACCCGTATTCTTATCCGATGAACACTTCACTATATCTATTTAGTAAGTTTTTATAATAATTTATTTTAATGGCAGCGCCAGCGTGCGCGCGGTGCCTCGCACAATAAAAGTTACTACTTTGTCGATAATAATAATAATTATCTGAAAAATGAAGCGAAATGAAATATAACTCCGCTCTTCAAATCGATGACGCCATAATATGGTGACGTAAGCATTCCGTAGCTGTAAAGTTTTGTCTTTGTTTTTATACTGATCAGCCTAGGGATTGTGTAAGAAAAATGTATTCATCGTTATCGTAATCGCAAACAAATTCTGCCTGCTGATTGGTTCCCTGATTTACGTCAGCCAATCGGGGGACAGAATTTGCTTACGATTACGATTACGATTACGATGAATGTTTCCCCCTTGATCTTTTTTGGACTTACCAAAAAGCATAGCAGGTTTAAAGTTACTGTAAATATAATTGAAAATGAAAATTTATATTTTTCACATTTATGCCCAATTGACCACCGTGCACTGTCAATAAAACATTTAATATCAGGGTTACGCATAGATCTCTCCATTGGCCGCTAAGTGACTCCAATCTTTCTTACAGGACTCTAAATATTCTTAATGTTTAAATAAAAATATTTTTAATGTACTAATTAAATTAAATTAATAATTTCGGTTCTTTACAAATCCCGTGGTAATCATTGATATTTCCGGGATTAAAAGTAGCCTTTGTCACTTTGAGCCCTTACGTTTCAACTATGTCTGTACAAAGAAATCACGTTGAATGCCCCGTTGTGGCGGGGAAAAAGGAAAAACAAATAATGCTTAAAACTCACTAAAAATGAGTTTATTCTATAGTAAAATGTGCAGTCAACTTTTTAATTATTAATTCATTTATTTTATTTATTTGTTTAGTATTAAGAAAGTTAAATTACACATAAACACAGTAAGAGGACATGCACATTGCACAAGGACATCTTATCGCTACATATGAGGATCTCTTCCAGATACCCAAGATGTGGGATCAATTAAAACGTGATATGCAAAGTGGACATAATAAAAACAATAACTATTGGATGGAAAATCAATTATGTTTTGGTCCGTGTATCTGCTGTAAAAAGAACCTTTAATCCGAATTTTTTCGCGTGATTTAACATGGCTGAAATGTAGCATTTTAGATAGATTAGAAAAAAAAACACTCATCCAGATTGGAAGCTACCTAAAAACCACATCGCCCGTTAATCTATCACGGTTTTTCAGCATTTAGAAAGATAACCTAGATAGAAACTAATCAGTGGAGGTAAAACCTAGACGTTTTTAGAAAAATCCAATCTGACCTCGAAATAACTTAGAACTTCTAATTTCACTGATGTTACTCGACCCTAAAGGTGATATTTAAATATATTTATTCTTGACTACAATGATAATCTTTTTCATCTAAAAAGACGAAAGACGTCTAAAATGATTTAAAATAATCTTATAGATTAAATTCTCGTGTTTTGTGTTTATTACCAAACTTTGAAACGGCTCGACCGATTGTTATAAAATTTTCTGTGCATATTCTAGGCTAGGTCATAATATGTCTACGGCTACAGATTTCCATGTGCGACAAGGCTATGGTGGCGCGTAGTCAAAATCGGAACTTTTTTTTACTCTATACAAGTTAGTACCTACTTGACTGCGATCTCACTTGATGGTAAATGATAATACAGCCTAAGATGTTATCATACTAATTTGGAAGGGTAAGTAAATTTTCCCCAACGGTTTCTACAAGCATCGCCTAACGCCGCTATCTCGTGACACTGTTTGCAGATAGTTCGCTCTGTCGGGCGTATCGGTATGCAAGTATTTTGTATTGTTTTGGCTTATTATAAGATTGAGGAGTTTTTATTCGCTTTCTACCATTGTTCTACAATTACACTCTCCTGTCAATGTCACTCAAGTGCCTCGAGAGCCTTGTCGGACCGGACCATTACATATTTGCCACATAGCTCCGTTTCGAATATCCCCGAATAGAGAATCGGAGCCCGATAATAATAGACATGTAGGCTGTTAAAATCCCCGCTCCATCCCGGAGCGATTCGCCCATTAAAACCAGCCGAAAACAATTAGCAGGCAACTACAAATTAACAGAGGTTCCGATGTCACGTTTCCCCGTCAATTATTTTCGACGGCAACGTTACCGGCACTTTGAGCTGTTAGACCCGAGCCCCATCCGTGCTACTTGACTCTGTGTCACAAACGTTTGCTAGAAGCACTGGCTGTGAATGTATGGACGAAAGGTACTCGATAGCTACTCGAATACGTTTTTGCAAATGCTGAGATTTCTAAAGCCTGTATACACACGTATGTAGGTCTGATAGTACGAATTCTCAGACCCATTGGTATTGGATTGATATCGGATGTAGAGTCTGGAGAACTAAGATATTTCTGTGTATCGGTCCATAATATAAGACGTCTTTTTTATAAAAATGGCGATGATTACAAAGCTCATGCAATCAGAACAATTCATACACGCAAGTTATGAATGATATATATAAGTTATAAGCGCAATTAATTACGCTCATATTTTGCTGGCTTACATGAAGATGATGATCACACATTGCATAAAATCATAACAGGTCCTGAACGCAGGGTGGCTAGTATTCACGCTCGCGTGCGCTCTGCGGGTGGACGTGTATAAACCGTGCGCTGTATCACCTCTGTAATCAAGTTTTAGCTACCTACGATTTACAAAGTAGTAAAAATGGTGCATTGCAATAAATGTAAACTTTTTGTATCACTAGCCAAGGATGACATAGTGAAATGCAAAGGTGGCTGTGAGGCTGTGTACCATAAAAAGTGTGTGCGCAGCAAGAGCTTCCTGCAAAAAGGAACCTGTGGGGACTGCCAGGATCGGATGCAAGATACTCGTAGTCCCGAGATCGACGTTCAAATAAAGGACACTTCGCCAGAAGGATTGCTTAGAGAACTAAATAAAAAACTGGAGGTTATATACAAAATGGAAAGAAAACTATCAGACATTAGCGAAGCAGTCGATTTTTATGCGGAGCAGTACCAGCAGATGGTAATATTCAAGGAGGAGGCGGAGAAGAAAATTAGGTCTCTGGAGCAAAGGAATGTCTATTTGGATAAATGTAATAAGGCGTTAGAAGAAAGAATTTTGGATATGGAGCAGGGTATGAAAGCTAATAATGTTGAAATCGTGGGCTTAGAGAAGCAAGACAACGAGAATACGACGGAGTTAGTTAAAAAAATTGCCCAGAAACTAAAACTGGATCCGAACAATATTGAGGATTCTTTTAGGGTTGGACGAGAAAAACCCGACGACAAGAAACCGCAGCCTATTGTAGTGAAATTGAAAACAAAAGGGGCCCGAGACCAGTGGATTAACTCCCGTAGAACTACGATTACTAACAAGGATATATATAAAAACAATAGTAACCAGCCCATCTACATAAATGAGGACCTACCACGTTTCAAGCGACAGCTATTCTGGACGGCTAAAACACAGTTAAAGGGGATATGCAAATATATATGGATCCAAAATTCAAATATTTTAGCCAGGAAGGAGGATGAGAAAAAGATTTATAGAATTAAAGGTGACAATGATATAGAAAAGTTAGCACAGCAAGTATAAGAGGCATCTAAGGCACCGTGCACACAAGCCGTGATTACGAAGTTATAAAATTCAACGATATTATAGATTTTTCAACTGACATAGAATACACAAGATATGATGATTTTGAGTCCTGGTATAAAAACAAAGATAATTGCACAAAAAGATTAAATATACTACACTTAAATATAAGATCAATAAGGAAACATTTCAATGAGCTACAGGTTTTACTGGACAAAATAAAATATGAATTAGATATATTAGTGTTATCTGAAATAAATATAAAAGAAGAAGAAGTTTCCCTGTTTTCCATAAAAGGTTTCACTTCATTCGCCAGAACACGAGAAATCAGTAAAGGGGGAGGATTATTATTATATGTGAAAGATAATCTTTGTTTTTGCTTGGAAGAAAGCAGAACCACAGCTGTTGAAAGTATGTATGGCACGCTTAAAATAAACAGTTTATCGATACATATTATCGCGCTGTATAGGCCACCAGGAATAAATAAGTTACATTTCTTAGAACAAATGAATGTGCTTCTGGAACGAATTCCAAAAAATGTGGACTTAGTGATCATCAGAGACGTTAACATAGACATTTCAGAAGCTAAGTTAAATGCAACTGCAACACGCTACAAAAACATCCTGTGTGAACACGGCCTACAGTGTGCCTTGCCAACGACGGAGATAACGCGCGAAGCGATCGTGAACGGGCGTCTTGACCAGTCGTGCATCGATCACGCGTGGGTGCGAGCGGGACGGCTGCGGAAGCACGACAGTGCACCGGTGACGTCGTTCTTACTTGAATGCGATATCTCGGATCATCACGTAATAGGTATTTCGGTGGCTGTGAACGGTGAGTCGAACGAGTGTAATATCGATAGGTGTAGTAAACAACTTGTATTGTGTGATAAATTAGTTCAACAAAAATTAGAGAACTACGACTGGGTGCAATTCTTAGCTATCACGTGCCCATTACTGTTGTTTAGCAAATTGTATCAGGCTTTTACTAGTATATATAAGGATAGTTTAATACGTAGACCTGTTAGACATGCCAGATTTACGCAGCCCTGGGTGGATAAAAAATTATATACTATGATAGTTAGAAGAGACAGATTATTTCGATCTTGGAAAGCATCGCCGAATAACATGAATAAGAGATTAGAATATACAAAATTTAGGAACAAGGTAAATAAGTTAATAAATATTGCAAAAAATAATTATAGAAGACAGGAAGTTGTAAGCTGTAACGGTGATTATAGGAAAATATGGTTAACTGTAAATAGTTGGTTAGGTAGAATTAAACCAAATGTAGATAGTGTAATTAAGAAGTTTCTAGGTAAAGTTAATGATATGTGTTATATATGTAACGAGTTTTCTAAAACCTTTACACAAGAAATTGAGCGAATTAAGCATAACTGTCCAGTTAAATTTCTTGACAGAAGTTTGTATGTTAGGAATAGTGAAGTTTCATTTAGATACATTAAAGTAAGTGCAGTAGATATAAAAAAAATTATAAAGAAATTAAGTAGTGACAAAGCTCCCGGTTTTGATAACATTAGGGTTCAAGATATTAAGTTTCTGGCAGAGCGTCTGAGCCCAGTGTTAGCTAATTTTGTAAACTTGTGTGTTCAGCGTGGCTTGTACCCAGAAGATCTAAAGAAAGCTATAATACGACCTATATACAAAGGTGGCAGCCACCTCGAGTATACTAATTACAGACCGATAGCTATTTTGTCTATAGTTAATAAAATTGTTGAAAAAGTTGTAATAGGGCAGGTTTCGCAGTTTCTTGAAAAGTACAATATATTGAGTGACGCACAACACGGGTTTAGAAAGGGTAGGAGCACTATAACAGCTCTCAATAATTTTTCAGATACAATAAATTCTTACTTAAATAGCGGGAAGCAGGTGCTAGCACTTTTCATTGATTATAAGAAGGCTTTTGACACGCTGGATAAGGAAGTTTTATTGTTAGCAATGGAGGAGTGTGGCATTGCGGGTCCAACTAATAAGTGGTTCCGAAATTATCTGTCCGATAGGACCATACGCACAATGATTGATGGAACTATGGGCGAGGAGTGTAGCGTGACCTTAGGTGTTCCCACTGGCTCGATATATGGGCCATTGGGATACCTGATGCTTGTCAATAGTGTTGTTAACGTCATTAAGAGGTGCCGAGTATATATGTATGCTGACGACATGTGTCTGCTGTACGCGTCAAATGACGTGTCAGAAGCGCGTGATAGTATTCAGTCAGACTTCGACAACGTCATCAAATGGGCACATGATAATGGTATTATCATTAACATGGACAAAACGAAATGCATGCATATATACTCGCCATACAATAGGCGGGCTAAGATAGTACAAAGCCATGAATTAGTTATAGTAGGTCACAGCTACGACTGCCTGCACAGGGATAAGCACTTGTGTTCGTGTCGGCAGCTACAATATGTAAGTACATATAAATATTTAGGTTTGCACATAGACCAAAACTTTAATTGGAAAACGCATGTGGGTGTCGTGTGCAACAAGTTAAGATCAATCTTGGGAAAATTTTACCATCTCGACCGGGTGCTAAGCAAGCAAATGAAACTGGTGGTTTATTACGCACTGGCTGACTCAGTGATAAATTACGGGCTAAGTACTTATGGGAGAACTTTTGATACCTACCTTAAAGAAATATATAAAATCCAAATTAGATTAGGGAAAATTATACTAGGAAAAAAAAAGAAAAAATTTACAAAAATAATTATGAAAAAATACTTCGGGATTTGAAAATATTACCAATAAAATGTAAAGTAGACTATCTTATAGCAAAAGAAAATTATTATACCAACTTATTTAAAAACCCTATTAAGTTAAGGGATAATGTTAGAAGCTGTAGAAAGGTAAGGTTCATGATACCAAAAATCAGTAACTATTATGGAAAAAGATTGAATGAATACTGCGTGCCAAAAATGTATAATAAAATTGAGTGGCTAAGAGAAGTTGACAAGGTAGGTAAAGGAGTCCTTAAGAAAAAACTAAGGGAACACCTGCTTAAGGATTTCTTCACAGACTAAAATTACAGCAATTAAGTAATTCTCACTATTCATAACTTTGTATTTAAATATCTTTTGTTACTATAACGTTTTATCTAGTACCTAACGAGTCATTCTGCATTAAAATAATCATAAGTGTATACATATTATTGGTATTTATATGAGCATCATTGTTGTTTAAATAAGTTAAATTGTAATAGTAGTTAGTTAAGCTTAGAAATAGATGCGTAGTTTGTTAAGGTTAGAAATAAGAGCGCGAACTCGCCAACAAACTGTTTGTCAGTTTGGCGGGATATTAGGTTTTAAGAAACAACTGTGCTTTTTATGAAATAAATTAAAAAAAAAAAAAAAAAGTATTTTAGAGTGACATTCGCAAAAAGAAAGCACTACACTCATCTATTACCGCACCAAACAGAGAGCGATGTAGACATTGATGCACCTTATCATGCTTGTCAGCAGGTTAATACGATGGCGATGATGACCACATATCACGTACAAACATAGCAGTAATTTCTAAACGCAGGGTGTCTAGTATTTTAGAGTGACACTCGTAAAAAGAAAGCTCTCGGGGAACACACAACACACTCATCTATCCATCACGCCGACGCGCCGACAGTGATGTATTGGCGCACGTAATCATGCTAACCTATTTATTTACCTGCGAGTCATGGAACTAAAAATAATGTACTCACAAAACATGGAAAGGGTGAAAGGCGATTGTGGAAATGAATGGAGAAGTTATGGAAGCGTGACAAAGGGTACGCCGTAAGAAATCAATATAAAATGCCGGCCTTCATCCAAGAATAATGACCAAAGATGGTATCAAGTTTTATCATGAAACAAGACCAAAATATTCTAGAAAAATAAAATAGTCTTATTGAATGTAAGCAGGCGTTATTTTGCGGAAATCCATAACTAGCAGGACAGATTAATTTGTTTTGCTATAATCCGCTACTTGAAAAGATTCTGTATGGTGCAATATGCAGGAAAACTGCCCACATGAAACACCACACACAAATTTTCCAACACTTTCTTCGACGCACGTTTCGTCCCGACACCGGGACATCCCTGACCATGGTGTTGATGTTGGGAGTCAACATCTACTGAGGATCGATCGGAGGAATCGGCTAAAATAGTCTTTTTTAGGACCTATATTGGCACAAGGATATAGTTTTTCATCTATCTTCTTTTTAATGCATATTTCCTGCAGGCATACAGATTTTATTGAGAAGTACAGCTTGTATATTTGCCTATAACTTTGGAATCCGGGTGTTAATTATAAAAAAATAATAATGTGGAGACCGTAGACTATTAAAATAAAGTTTGGATTTGAATCAGCTCGGGACGGGGTTCCATCCATGGTCATTTTCTTTTACAAGTAAACTTTCGGCGATCCTGCTAATCTAGTATTGGCTTAAGCTTAATTACTTGAGCTTAAGGTTCTACACTGATTATATTATTTTTCCTTCTCTCTCACACGAATGCGTTGATGGGTGCAACAGAGAGCGTTACAGAAGAATATTACAGAAAAACTGCATTTAACCTAATTACTAAAAAACTAAGCCAGTAATCAAAAATCCGTCTTTTTGGATATTATTATTAACGACACATTAAAGTACATCCATTGTTGTTTTAGAAAAAAAAAATAGAAAAATGGAGATTCTGGAGCAAATTTTGGGAAAACTTTTTATGGAGATTTTTTCCCAATCGTGTTTCCTATGCTTAAATTTGAAAGTAATTGTCTTAGTTTTTAAACTGCTGTTCATTAAAAATCGCTTAAAACATTGAGTAACTAATGGCTTAAAACGACCATTTATGCCGTTAACGATTGGAAACTGACACCTCAAGCGGTTGATGAGCAACCCGAAATCGTTTAACGTGGCTTTAAAATTTAAATTTATACGTTAAATTACTGTAATTGATGTTATTTTCATTGAGATATTATTTCGTCGCTTCCAATTACCAGTATTTATATTATGATAATTGATTATTTATTATTTACTCGTATTATCTTGAAACTGTTTGGGGAGCTTGGCCACAATAAATCATCACAATGTGGTATTTAAATCGTACCTAACTATTCTTGTAGAATTCACGAAATACTTCTGATTTAAAAAAAAATTAATAGAAATGGTTATCAGTGATTTCATTATCAATGTAAAAAATGCCTTACCATAATATAACAGTTTTTAGATTTTTATGTTACCGTGAAAAAAAGTAGGTATGTGTGTGTATAACAGAAGATTGTCTAGTTTTAAATTTTCACTCCGCGAAAGTGAATCCGGTACTCCCACCAGTAGTTTATCGAGTAAACAGATAGTTTCCCTTTCCTCCGTTTTCCTTACCAATTAAGGCATCCAACATATTTAGGTATTTTTCGTCTATTCGGAAGGTACGAGTATTTCTGATAAACAAAAAAGTCTTGCTTCGTTAAGTCCATTCAGTGATCAACGCCCAGCCCAAACCTTTGGTCCGCAGAAAGATAACATTTTCAGAGCTTCTCTATATGACGTAAATAACTAAAAAAGGTTTTTTTTTAATTCCCGCTTAATCACTCGGGCGAAGCAGGGAGGAATCATATATACTTTATTTCAAATATGTCTTAGTTACAAGTTTTCAATACAGACTTATACAATGGTGATATATAACTATTTAATTCACGATTTAAAACTAAGTTAACGAGAGTTTCAACAAGCCCTGCCACTGAGAAGAAACCCACAACAAATTCTTTTCGTATCCTTTTATGTTACCACCATTTAACAAAAATATAATCAGAGCAATTCATTATTTATCGATTATAATAATTATAAGTAGGTAATTAGCAGTATTATATGAATATTTAATTACTAATAGTAGTAGATTTGAATATTTTATTACTATCAATTAATTATTTTATCACTATTTATTACAAACGGTCCTGCGCGATTTTGTACAACAAAGTCTTATTATAATGAACGAAGTCATATCCAACACTGAGGTAATAATATTAAAGTTTAATTTAAATTGCAAATTTTGTTCTCAATACCTGAATAAATTATACAATTACAAATTGAGTTGGCCCAAATAAATATTTAAGTAAATTGGGTACTGTTGTGTGAAGCGGGGTTGACAGCGGAAAAATAAGTTTTGGAATGTTTAGACTCCCTAGATTCAGGCCTTGATTTGAAGGCCGGCATCGTCTCTTACCCCAAAACTCTCTCTTAACTTTATTAGGAATATCTACCAAACCATCAGACTTATTACATCTTACAAATTTTGTATCAGGCCTCTCATGGATGTGCCAAATTTTTTGCAATATTTACACGTTCATTGCCGAGCAAATAATATGTCTGGGTGGTTAAAAAACCAACACACAGACACCGAATACATAATACTAATGTATCACAAGTACCTGAGGTTGTAACCCTGTCTTAACCATTACCATACCCAGCATGTCCTTTGCACTCACTACCTGTACCTATAACTTTGGTTATTAGGGAGGATCTTTCTTTTTGACGTGACAACGTCTTATAAATCGATGGAGCCGGCTGCACGCACAAAAAAACATGACTCATGTGCCCTTACCTCGTTGCCGTTACCTCGCTGCCGTTACCTACCTCGCTTTGAGGCGTTCCATGTAAGGCTTGAAGTGCAAGCGAGAGTTGTCACGTTCAACTATCGTCAGTAAACCGACTTTACAGACCACCAATTTTTTTGACGTGACAACTAATATTATAAATCGACTAGCTTTTGCGCGCGGCTTCGCCCGCGTTAATTTCGATTTTTCACAAAACCAGAGATTCAGATTTCTCAAAAACCTAAATTGCCTTATCAACCTTAACCTTTATACTTACTTTCTAGAAAGTAGCTTATGTGGTAATTATAGGATATCGTCTATCTCCATTCCAAATTTTAGCCAATCATTTCCGGGACAAAAAGTAGCCTTTGTATTAATCCAAGTAACAATCTTTCACCACTTAAATTTCCAGCCAAATCGGTTCAGTAGTTATGGCGTGGAGGAGTAGTATACTTCTCACGCGTGACCTTAGTTTTTACACAAATTTTGCGGTAAACACGGATTTTCCAGAATAATAGATAAGCTGTATAATAATCCAGGATATCGTCTATAGTCTCTCCATGTTTCAACTAAGTCGTTTCTGTAGTTACAGCATAAAGGTATTTCTACCGCAAAAATTACGGTTTTTCACATATTTCTCAAAATCTATAGATATTTCCGGGATAAAAGTAGCCTATGTATTAATGCACGATGTAATCTATCTCCATTCCAAATTTCAGCCAAATCGGTTCAGTAATCGCAGCGTAAAGGATTTTTCTCCTGCGTGGAAATCGATTCTTCAAAAATCCCGTTAAACCATGGATTTTTCCGGGATGAAAAGTAACCTTAGTTCTAAATCATTACATAATTTACCTCTGATCCAAATTATTGTCAAATCGCTTCAGTAGTTACGGCGTAAAAGAGTTTTTCTCCCGCGTAAATTTTGGTTTTTCACACATCTCGCGGAAACCATTGATTTTTTCGGGATAAAAAGTAGCCTATTCATTAATCCAGGATATTATCTTATCCTTTCTAAATTTCAGTCAAGTCGGTTCAGTAATTACGGCGTGGACGATTTTAATCTGGCGTGGAATTCGATTTTTCAAATATCCCGCAAAAACCGTGTAACTTTCCGAGATAAAAAGTAACCGAAGAGCTAGATCATTATATAATGTACCTCTAATTCAAAATTTAGCCTAATCGTTTTAGTAGTTGCGGCGTAAGGGAGTTTTTCTCCCGCAGGAATTTTGGATTTTCACACATCCCGCGGAAATCGTGGATTTTTTCGGGATCAAAAGTAGCCTACGTATTAAACCGGGATATAATCTACCTCTATCCCAAATTTTAGACAAATCAATTCAGAAATTGCGAAGTGAAGGAGTATTTCCCCCGCGCGTATTTCTATTTTTTACAAATTTCGCGGGAACCATAGATTTTTGTGGGATAAAAAGTAGTAGTATTTATTAATCCAGAATATAATTTAACTCTTGTTCAAATTTCAGCCAGTTCCGATCAGTAACCGCGGCGTGAAGGAGCATTTCTTCGTTATATATTTGGACCCCCGTTTCACCCCCCTAGGGGGTAGTCTCGATAATAGGGGTGGAATTAAAAAATCGAGGAACTTTGTTATTTTTATCCAAAAGCCTACTTACCGATTTGAATGAACACAACTTGAAATTTGACGGATTTCCATATATGTAAAATAAAATTCCTTATTTAACACCCTTAGCGGTAGAATTTCAAAAATTCCTTTCTTATTACACATCTAGGGTGTTAAAAGAATATTCCCTGAAAATTTCATGTTTCTACGTTCAACCGTTTGGGCAGTAGCTTGTCCAAAAGCCAGCCAGCCTGGACCAAGCGTTTTCTTGTTTCAACCCCCTTTTTAGAGAGTTAGGGGTGAAAGTTCCAAAATCCCTCGGACACCCATTCTCTTATTTTTATTCGAAAGTCTATATACCAATTTTCATGAATCTAACTTGAAAAATGAGGGACTTTCATACAAACCTATATCCCTTATTTAACCCCCTTAGGGGTAGAATTTCAAAAAACCCTTTCTTAGCGAGCAGTTTTGGTTCACAAAGAATCTTATCTGAAAATTTCAAGTTCTTACGTTCAGCCGTTTGGGCTGTAGCTTGTCTGTCAGTCAGTCACTCAGGACAAAGCCTTTTATAGTTATAGATAGAGCCGGTTGCACGCACGAAAAAACATGACTCATCCGGCGTTACCGGCGTTACCTCGCTCATGCAGCGTTACCGGCGTTACCTCGCGAGCGCGGAACGAGCGACAAAGAAGACGTTGTCACGTTCAACTATCGTCAGTAAACCGACTTTACAGGCAACCAATTTTTTTTTTTGTAATAAGGAATGATAACACGAACAAGACGTTCACCTGATGTTAAGTGAGCATTCCGTGTCAGATGCACTGCACTACGCTAATCATCCTGAGACATCAATTCCTCATTTTGCCCAGTAATCACGACGTACAGTTACCAGCAAAGACGCACCGGCGTGCGATTTAGCGTTCCAGTGCAATGCTTGTAGAAACCGTTGGGGTAAATTTACTTACCCTTCCAAGTTATTACGATAACATCTTAGGCTGCATCATCACTTACCATCATGTGAGATCGCAGTCAAGTACTAACTTGTATAAAAAACCTCCAAACCGAAACACAGTAATACCTGCATTACTGCTTCACGATAGAACTGACTGTGGTGGTACCCAGGGCGAACGCCGCAAGAAGAGCCATACCACCAGTAATAGATCACCGACAAGCAAAGCATCCCTCAAGCCTACATTACACTGATGGCAGTATAGTTTTGGCTCGCGTCCAATCCTACACAGGTACTCTCCAAGGCACCTCCTTTACACCTATAATATTCACATATTCAGTGAGGAAGACATTTTAATAGGTTATGGGCCTAAGTTGATAAAATGTAAATACAATCGGTTATCGGCCCAGGGGTGGCCCTAAAAAGGGAATAGCCAGGCTACACCCTATTAAGGCGACGTTTATTGCACCACTGGATATATGAATTTATTTTATCACTCTTTTATGGAACATTACAAAGCTCTGTACTCAAGGTTTATGTAAACGACATGTTTATGATACGAGCTTGATACAAAAGTCATGCTAATATTCATATAAGTTTATAATTTATGTTAAATTTCCTTTTTAGGGTTCCGTAGCCGAATGGCAAAAAACGGAACCCTTATAAATTCGTCATGTCTGTCTGTCCGTCTGTCCGTCCGTATGTCACAGCCACTTTTTAGGGTTCCGTAGCCGAATGGCAAAAAACGGAACCCTTATAAATTCGTCATGTCTGTCTGTCCGTCTGTCCGTCTGTCCGTCTGTCCGTCCGTATGTCACAGCCACTTTTTTCCGAAACTATAAGAGCTATACTGTTGAAACTTGGTAAGTAGATGTATTCTGTGAACCGCATTAAGGTTTTCACACAAAATTTAAAAAAAAGTAATAAATTTTGGGGGTGCCCCATACTTAGAACTGAAACTCAAAAAATTTTTTTTCATCAAACCCATATGTGTGGGGTATCTATGGATAGGTCTTCAAAAATGATACTAAGGTTTCTAATATCATTTTTTTCTAAAATGAATAGCTTACGCAAGAGCCACTTCCAAAGTGGTAAAATGTGTGTCCCCCCCCCTGTAACTTCTAAAATAAGAGTATGATAAAACTAAAAAAAATATATGATGTACATTACCATGCAAACTTCCACCGAAAATTGGTTTGAACGAGATCTAATAAGTAGTTTTTTGATATTTACAATAAAACCTCTAAAAACAAAGTTAGTTTTGCGGTTCGATAAGAAAAGTGGTTTTTATGGTTTTATTCCTCCGGTTGAAGTACGGAACCCTCAGTGCGCGAGTCCGACTCGCACTTGACAGGTTATTTCCGAAACTATAAGAGCTATACTGTTAAAACTTGGTAAGTAGATGTATTCTGTGAACCGCATTAAGGTTTTCACACAAATTTTTTAAAAAAGTAATAAATTTTGGGGGTGCCCCATACTTATGTGTGTGAGGTATCTATGGATAGGTCTTCAAAAATGATACCAAGGTTTCTAATATCATTTTTTTCTAAAATGAATAGCTTGCGCGAGAGACACTTCCAAGTGGTAAAATGTGTGTCCCCCCCTGTAACTTCTAAAATAAGAGTATGATAAAACTAAAAAAAATATATGATGTACATTACTATGCAAACTTCCACCGAAAATTGGTTTGAACGAGATCTAATAAGTAGTTTTTTTGATATTTACAATAAACCTCTAAAAACAAAGATAGTTTTGCGGTTCGATAAGAAAAGTGGTTTTTATGGTTTTATTCCTCCGGTTGTAGTACGGAACCCTCAGTGCGCGAGTCCGACTCGCACTTGACAGGTTATTTAGCTTCTCTAATTTGACAAGTATTTTACGTGTATTTTAATGCAAGTATTTGTGAAGAAAGTAGGTATTCTTGGTAATCTATCGTCTTCATTCATCTTCATAATTATCTTGGGCTTCCAAATGAGTAAACTCAATTTAATAATTACTACATTAAACACATATTATAGTGATTAAATTGTGTGCACCCATTTAGGAGCCCTTATAGTTGTATTGAGAGCATTATTTTTAATAGGTTTACATTAACTTCTTAGGTTACAAGTTTCATTAAAGTTTAGTGTGTTGAAGACGGTTAAACTTACATACTTTACTTTTTCTTTATAACTTGTTAGTAATTACAACAAACTTTTGTTACCACATTTTAGGTGGGTATATTCAAAAATTTTAAAATAACTATATCCATAGTTTTCAGAGACCTTACAAACTATTTTTTATTACATTTTTTAGTTTTCAAAGCTTTATCGATGTTAGAGTCGATATTTAACGTGGTTTTGCCCCAGATTATTAACGCATATGCTGATATTATTATTGAAAAAGTATTATTAATAGTGCGGCTACGGCTAATGAGATTATGATATCTCTTAATGTACTCAGTATTACCTAAAGGAGCCTATTTATCTCTCAGTTATAACTAACGACTTTTTGATGCCGTGTACCCATGTAACGTTGACTATAACTTTTTGTTTACTACATTTTACTACCGTACGTTAAAGAGTACGTAAAACCGTATCTTAACTTATATTGTTACTAATTTCTTTATCCTGTCACACACTGACATTAAAATTAAGTACTAAACATGCTCATAATTGTTAAATAAAGGTCCGTAAGTGGTAATTACATCAAGAGTCTTTTTCGTATTGAGGTATGGTACCCTAAACATACTTTTTTTATCAATATTATATTCTCTAATATGTTTTATCCATATTATGATCTCCATTTATCTATAGTAATAGTGTTTCATACACTTTTTTAGGTTTCCATTAATCCATTACGGATCCCTAAAAAAGTGTTCCGTACCAAAATGGTAAACATGGCTGGTAGACGCACTATATTATAATATAGGACATCTTTATCTGTCTGTCTGTCTGTCTGTCTCAGTTATAGCTCTGTAGAGACAAAGTCAAAAGACTCCTACTTAAAAAGTTTAAATAAGTACCAGTAACTTTGTATTTCAATGTTTGATTTTAATTTTATTTTTTGCCTCTCTCACCTCTCGACTGAATATCAAGTCTCCTCTCTTGTAAAATAAACTCAACGGTTGCGCCCTAACGAAGCCGCCCCGACTCTCGACAGTTACACAGTAATTAAATTTTCATTTGTCATAATTATATGAGTCACAAATTGAGCGAAAGTTTTAATTGTCGAGCCTGGCTTTGGTTAGCTAGCTAGTAGCTCTACGTAATAACTTCAAGACTGTGTACTTAGGCTGGGTTGCTTGACTTGACTTTAACCAAAACGTTTTAGGTATATGTATATGGCGGTCTGACTCTTATGTCATTATTATTATCATATTCTTCCGCGACGCTGCATGTCGCACCTACCATCGTATCCGTGAGAGTGAGAAAGACAAAAATAAATTCAATAAATCCCCTTAGCAGTGGTTTAACGGTGGAAAAGCTGTCCATGCCACCACTGCACTACGTTCATTTAACTATCGTATAACGGTGGAATAGCTGACCACTGCACTTTATTTAACGGTGGTATAACGGTGGGTTAGCTGCTCATTCCACTACTACTCAACGTTTATTATAAAAGAGTAGAGTTTACCTAAACCTTAATTTTACTAACAGCTCTATGATTTATTTTTCCGTCGAGACAGAGCGGGCTCTTACAAGTTTTTTGAACTTCGGATAAAGGTTAATACGAAAACTTTTAAAGCCCCGCACAAAATTCGGTGGATTTTAATTCGGAAAATAAAAAAGGTATACGAGAATTTAAATTGGATGCCTTTAATCTTTATCACGGCTGGTTGACATGTTTCCAGTAAGCATAGACGCAGCACCAAGCGATTGAGCGTTCCGGTGCGATGCTGTGTACGAACCGTTAGGGTTGTTTACTCCTTCCACGTTAGTACGATAAAATCTTCAGCTGAATCGTCACTTACCATCAGGTGAGATCGCTGTCAAGTACTAACATAATAGAAGGGTTATGAAAAAAAGTCCTTGCAAGGTCTCTAGCACTTTTCTGATGATGAAGCTTTAACTATGAGCCTCAGTGCCTATTGGAGGCTTTTTGTTTCTCAAGTTAACGTGTCAATGGGCGGCGTACATAATATCTCATAGGACTAATGGACGTTTGGTGACGAACGACCCACATCAGATGGAAAAACGTCATTAAAGCGTCTTGGGAAGTCCCTGATTTCAGACGGTGTTCGGTCGATTTATATCAGGAGGCTTTCATGCAGCGGTGAGACGATAGTCTACCTGCCTAGCCAAGTTCAGGTTTTTAGTTAACTTCAGGGTTTTAGTCCTCAAAAAGTAAAGGACTATAATTTCAGAGCCTAGTTTATATAGCGCTCTCTCTGTCACGTAATTCCATACAAATGACAAAGACAAAAAAAGTCAGTGGGCGTAAACAATTCTGAATGTACGTACACACAGCGCTACTATTCAAATATACGACTACACTGATTGCCTTTGTAAGTTAGTAATATAATAATAAGTAGGTGAAAAATTGGGCTAGTAGATTTTTTTTAAATAAGTTAAAAAAAAGCTTATAATATCCTATCCTATTAATATTATAAATGTGAAAATTTGTGTAATGTCTATAACATTATAAAAGTAGGAGTAAAAGTAGGAAAAGGTATCGGGAACGGGTCAGGGAAATCCACATAACCCTGGGATTTCTGAAAAACCGAATTTCACGAGGGGGAAGCCGCGGTCAAAGGATGGTTAAAAGTCAAATGGAAGTCATATATTTAATGAGAAGGAAAAAAAAACTAGAGTAATAAAATATTTACACCATTTATTTTCATTATAATTTACGGTCATAATTATCCGACGACGTATCACTGCTTTCATCTTCTACATTTATTCTTATTATGAATTTTTCACACGTCACAATGAATGCACCAAGAGTAAGTACGCGTCAGGTCACGGAACAATAATGATAGATAAGGAAAAAATATGAACGCGTCTGCACAGTACGGGTACCACGATCAGACTAAAATATACACGTAGTCTGTACACTGCATTAACGGTTATCGCTAACCAATCACAAACGAGTCGATGTTTTCCCGCTGAACTTGTCTCTGTAAATAGAGTATAGTTCTCTAAAGAGACCGACAACGAAGGTATCTCTCGGATGCGACTCGAAAAACACTGCAAGCTGTAGCCCTATGCCCTGTCTATGCTATTTCTACGATTGCTTTCGGTACGCTTTTAGAACGAAATTTAAAAATTTATGAGAACGATAATTGACATCGATAAGTCATGAGATGGATTTGTCGATCCGATATTTCATTCCCGTTCATTTTTTTTTAATTTAATTCAAAAAGCGTACCAAGACCATCGTAGAAATATATTACTAAATTATTATTCATATACTAAGGCTACTGGACTGGAATAAAGCGAAAATTGAATAGTGACGTGTCTATCGTGGGCTAAGAATCCCAAATTTTTAATAAATAAATCAGATTTTACGGCGTAGTACCTAAAGCGAAGATAATGTTTTTCGTTATCATAGCTTTTAAGGTGTTCATCTCGGTATGAATTTGGAATGTTTATTATGGCTTAAAAACTGAGCACTCACATTCTTTGTTGTTTATTTTTAAAAAAATAATGCCAACCATGATAGAAAATTAAAAAAAAAATGATTTGTTCAAATAATATGGCCACTTAGCCAATTTTACAATAGTTAAAATTCATTTCGAAAAAAATCCTTACATCGTACTATGCCTTCAAAGGTTTAGATATTGATGATAATAATACTGTAGGTATAATATCCGAACATCGATTATCCGAATATTCGTATTCTTCACGCTTCTAATTAACTTTTTTTTTATCTGTCAAATGACATGATAAAAAAAACAATTATTATTTTATTAGACTTGTAAATCGATAATTCGAATTTTCGATTATACAAAATATCCCTGACTATTTGATTTGGGTTATCGATATTCTTCTGTAAGTAGCTATCAAAATTGTGATTTTGTAAGTAGCTAGTGTAAAAAACATGACGAATGCCGCAGTCAGCGACAGTCGGGAAAAATATAGGTGCTTTCGGATAACACTCGGCTACGGATAATTCATGAGAACGACGCAACTTTATCTGACAGTGATGTATGAACTTACTTTATCATTCTAACCTGCTTATATAGGTACATATACTCGCACCTACATGCTTACCTGTCCGATCCGTATGTCGGTGGTATGTACAGTCGCGGAATGAAAAGGTTCGCCACCTTAGTGTACATTTTCCCTTGCACTATAGTACTGCAAGAGTCTATAATGTCAACATACTAAAACAATAGACTAGTGCAAACGAATCACTTTGAAAATTGACGTACCACCTTTTCATTCCGCGACTGTACATTTGAATAGTTATACTTCAAGATATTATCTATTGTAATAGCCAGTATTGAGAAGGCACTACCTACGTCCTACATCCTTAACCTCTATGAAAATGAAAATCTTTAATTTTCACCTAGGCCTAAATATACTAGGCCTAATATAATATACTCTTACGTGAAAAGTCAAAACTCTACCGCCAGGTTCGGAAGGCAGGTTTGCACCGAGAAGAACTGGCAAGAAATTTACTTACCTACTAAGTACTTGCCCTTTTCAAAAATGTCATAATATAAAAAAAAAATTGGTTGCCTGTAAAGTCGGTATACGGGCGAAAGTTTTACGTGACAACGACTTTGAGTGGTAAAATAATTTTAATGTGAATATTCATTCGTATAGTAGGAAGAAGGATGAAATGCCTTTCACTTTTTATGTCTGTCTCTCTCGCTCTTAGGCGGGCTAACCATGCCCGAGTGGAAGGGACGCGTGCCTCTCACTCGCTCTCATTGTGAGCGCATAACGTGAGCGGAGCGTAACGCAGTTTCTTGAACCCGGCAAACCAATTTATAAGACGTTGTCACGTCAAAAAAATTGTATGAAACAATATTCATATTTTAAAATATCTCTTGAGGAGATGGAAGCATATCCTTGTATACTTCTTCTTGGTATAATATTTATTCTGACGACCTACAGTGACTAATTTTACTGCAAGTGCGTTTATGAATACGAAGAATATTATGTTTCTCAATCAAAATGAAATAAAACTATGGTCAAATAGGACGGCCAAGTGCAAGTGAAGCTCATGCATCGAGGGTTCCATACTATAAAAGAAGTGAAACTCTAAAATAGTCACTTTTGTTCATTGAACTATAATGTAAAAGAGTGATTTCCGCGCAGAGAACTGTTATTCTAATGAAATTGTTGTCATTCTAAATGATGATAAATGATGCTGCGGGAACTTCAACAAATTTTCTCACTATTGAAGATAAATGCCATGTTATGACATATATGTATTAAATACAATGTGGTCGATTCTGTTGAGAAAAATTGGTTGTCTGTAAAGTCGGTTTACGGACGATAGATCTACGTGATAACGTCATAATTGGCCTCTCTATCGTTTGTTTTATCGTGCCTCTCTATCGCTTGCTGCGCGCTCTCGCTTGCACGCACAGGCTCAGGTGGAACGTTACGCGGAACGTTACTATTTTTCATGTGTGTTGCTGGTGTTCATCAATTTATTAAACGTTATCACGTCAAAATATAATATCTAAAATAAACTAAAATAGTGCCATCCTTTTCCATCGGGAGCAGCTTGAAAAGGATAGCACTATTATAATAAGAGATCAAGCACAACAGAATCAACCACAAGGTATAGTAGAATTCACAAAAGATGACCACAAATGGCGGGCCTATTTTAGGTCTCTTTGGACTTATCTAACTAATATTATGGTCTTATTTATTTTAACTAATATAAACTCGCCGGCATATTTAGCGGAACATAAAAAAAGGTCCATAATAAAAAAAATATGGTTTTATTTTAAAATCTACTTACTACACTTCTTTTGTTATTTAAAGTTTTTACTTTAAATGAGATCACATTAAGAACAGATTTTGCGAGTAAAGGCTATTTGTGAAAAATGGTACATTTTTGAACTTTTCATGTAACCTGGAAAAGTGAAATTTAATATTAAAATTACAATTAATTAAATTAGAAAAATGGTGATTAATATCGCGTATTTCCTCCACGTGCTCTTATTAAAGTTTCTACCCGTCTAGGCATACTGAGAATGATGTTATCGATGGTCTCCTGGGATAGTCTCCGCCATTCCTCAACTACGGCGATTCGCAGTTCTCCCACGTTGGCAGGAGCTGGAATTCTGGACTTAACTTTTCTTTTCAGCAAGTCCCAAAAGTGCTCTATTGGGTTCATATCCGGTGATCTCGCCGGCCACTCCATAACAGTGATATTCATATCATTAAGATAAGCTTGAGTTACCCGAGCGGTATGCGGCAGAGCATTATCCTGCATAAAAACAAAATCGTCACCGATATATGGGGCAAACGGTACGACATTTTCTTCTAAAACTTCCCTGATATAGCGGTCTGCAGTCAGACTCCCTCTGTCAATCACTACCAAGTCTGTGCGAGCTCCCAAACAAATGCCCGCCCAAACCATTATTGATCCACCACCGTATGCAACTGTAGTTTCAAAATTTGTCTGAATGTATCGTTCTCCTTTGCGTCTGTATATTCTTTGCCTGCCGTCAATTTGATTTAAGAGAATTCTGCACTCATCACTAAACAATACCTTACTCCATTGGTCCGCGTTCCAAAGTCGATGTTCCTGAGCAAAAGTTAACCTGTTTCTACGATGATTTACCTCGAGCCTTGGAGCCTTGGCGGGCACAAATGAACCCAAACCAGCTTCTTCGAGCCTTCTTCGTACCGTACGCTCACTTACGGTTACACCCCGCACTGCTTCTAACTCATGTCGGGCTTGGACGGCCGTCAAACGGGGGTTCCTACGTACACGAAGCCGAATGAAACGATCATCCCTACTCGAAGTGCGTCTTTTTCTGCCTTGTCCTGCTCTTCTCACATAAGTACCGGTCTCCCTGAACCGGTGGATACTGCGATGGATCGTTGAAACTGGTCGACGAAGATCTCTGGATATCACTCTGTAGGTTTGACCATTTCTTCGCATTTCGAGTGCCCTGGCAATCTCCGTTGGGGCTAAGTCAGGCATAATTCAGTCATCAACTCCAGAAAGATACGCGATTAAAAAAAAACTAACAAAAAACAGTATTTCAATGAAATTTTAAATCAAACTCAGAAGGAAGAAATACTCGAAGTTCGCTCCAGATAAGGTGTATTTGAATAAAATTAAAACAATTGCATAAAATGTGATGTTCAGTTGTTTTCTTAATTTGAAAATATTTCTTTTTAAATTAAATAACGTATAAACCAGCCTGCAACTTTATATGATACTGATATCAAACCTTTTTTTTATGTTCCGCTAAATATGCCGGCGAGTTTATATGGTCTTATTTAACTAATATATATGGCTTTTTTTTTTTTTTTTTTTTTTTTTTTTTTATACTATATAGGCTAGCGCTTGACTGTGATCACACCTGATGGAAAGTGATGATACAGTCTAAGGTGGAACGCGCTTGCCTAGAAGATGCCTATTCACTCTTGATTTGAAGGCACCCGGGTTGTAAGTGGCAGGAAAGACACTGCCTGGGAGGGTATTCCAGGCCTTTGCAGTGCGTATCAGGAACGAGGAATCAAACCGCTTCGTACGCGTCATTGGTACGTCGACTATGTATGGGTGGAAGCCTTTACGATGCCTTGCCGTTCTATGGTAGAAAGGTGATGGGGGAACCAAATTAAAAAGTTCCTGAGCACACTCTCCGAAATATATTCTATAGAATACCGACAGACAGGCAACCTTACGACGATGTTCAAGGCTTTGGAGTTTTTTGTGGACCAATGTCGGGTTGCCGATGAGTCTTCTAGCACGGCGATCCACCGAATCCAAAGCATCAAGCTGGTACTTGGCAGAGCCATCCCACAAGTGGCTACAGTACTCCATGCATGAGCGAACCTGTGCCTGGTATAAGGTTAGTAGCTGTTCTGAGGTGAAGTACTGTTTAACTTTATTTAGAATGCCGAGTTTTTTACCAGCTGTCTTTGCTTTGGATTCGATGCACCGGCCGAAGTTAAGTTTAGAAGACAGAGTGACGCCTAGAAGCTCAATACCGTCGGTAATCGGTATAGAAACATTTCGAAAAGTCGGAGTCAGGGGGAATGGACTCCTTTTGGCGGTGAACAAACACGCTTGTGTCTTGGTAGCATTAAATTTGACCAAGTTGGCGTCGCCCCAATTAGACACCCCATCTAAAGCCAAATTAATGCTATCTACCAAGGCCTCTCTACGCTCAAGAGTTTCAGCACCACTAGCCCGCGGACTGGATATATATCTCTCTGACACAGTGCTGTCATCTGCGTACCCAAAGATACCGGGTTTCAGCAGATCGTTTATGTGCAGCAGGAAGAGTGTGGCAGAGAGAACTGATCCCTGAGGGACACCGGCATTAATCGCCATAAGATCAGACGAAGAGCCATCTAGGACAACTCGAAATGATCGTCCACTCAGGAAATCTGATATCCACTCGCAGAGACCAGCTGGTATCCCATAGGCTGGAAGCTTGCGCAGAAGGCTCTCATGCCAGACCCGGTCAAAGGCCTTGGACACATCAAGTGAGACAGCTAACGCTTCACCACACTTGTCCATGGCCTCGCCCCAGATGTGAGTGGCATACACTAAAAGATCTCCCGTCGACCGATTCCGACGAAAGCCATACTGTTGGTCTGACAAGAGATCGTTTGCTTCGAGGTACCCCAGGAGCTTGTTATTCAATACACGCTCCAAACTCTTACAAAGTATGGAGGTGATTGCTATGGGTCTGTAATTGGCCGGGTCGGCACGGCTGCCCTTTTTAGGCACAGGTTGGACATTGGAAATTTTCCAAGCCATAGGGACTAGAGCAGATTTAAGAGAGAGGCGGTACAAGCGCGTTAAGACAGGAGACAACTCGGGAGCGCAATTCCTCAAGACTATTGCAGGAATCCCGTCCGGACCGCTGGCCTTATTCACATCCAAGTTGCGGAGAACTTTTAAAACCTCATTGTGGCGGATACGTATCTCTGGCATCACAGAGTCGCAAGTTGGTATAATTGGTGGTGAGGCATTCCCCGCATCGAGTCGCGAATTTTCGGCAAACAAAGTCGCCAGGAGGTTGGCCTTTTCTGTTGCCGAAAAGGCCAGGGATCCGTCAGGTCTCAGCAATGGAGGCAGCGATGGACGACAAAAGTTCGTTTCAACCGACTTGGATAGAGACCAAAATGCTTTGCTACCACGAGGATAGGAAGCTAATTTAGCCCCAAGGCGCCTAGTGCGGTTGAAACGAGCTCCTTTCAGAACCTTCTTGTAGGACTTGGCGGCGAGATTGAAGGCTCTCTTCTTGGCCTTAATATCCGGAGCTTTGGTGGTGCGGGCTTCAGCCCACTCTACAAACGCTAAATTTTTACGAGTTTCAGCCTCAGCGCATTCAGCGTTGTACCACCTAGGAACCCTGCCATCAAGTGATACGTCAGCATACGGAATAAAAAACTCCATAGCCTGACATATCACTTCAGAGATGGCTTGTTCACAGCTCGACGGGTTATTGGAAGAGAAGCATATCTGCCGCCAAGGATACGATGCAAAAAAATGCCGCATTTCATCCCAGTCTGCTGACTTGTATCGCCACACTCGTCTGGTTCCGGGAATACCGGTGTCCAGAGGGTGAAAATTGCAGACAGACCTTACCACACAGTGATCAGAAGTGCCCAAAGGAGCCGTAACTGACACTGAAAAACGGTCTGGGTCTGTAGTCAGCAGAAGGTCCAGACAATTAGGAGTGTGACCGTCTACGTCGGGAACACGAGTTGCTTCATGTACAAGCTGCGAGAGATCAAGTGATAGGGCGAATTTAAGCGCCTCTCTCCCAGCATGGTCGGTACTCTGGTACGGGAACAGCCAATCTTGGTGGTGAGCGTTGAAGTCCCCCAGAAATACCATTTGAGCAGTTGGGTACCGGCGTTGGACGGTGTCAGTCGTCACGCTGAGATATTCAAACAATCGAGTTGTCTCCTGGTCACCGCTGTGCGACCGATAGATGCAGGCATACACAGTTTGACTCAGACCCGTGTCCGATAAACACCACAAAACCGAAAAATCGGGCACCTCCAAGTTACGGAGACGGCGGCAGCAGACGTCATCACGAGCGTACAGACAGACCCCGGCGCGAGGTTTAAAGTTATGCTCGAGCGAGTACCCGGGGTACTGCAGGTACGCTACATCCGCTGGACTGACAATTTGCGTCTCCGTAAGAAAGAGCATGTGCGGCTTGGCAGTCTCAAGGTGGTGATGGACCGCAAAGAGATTGGAGTGCAAACCTCGAATATTTGAGAGGTGCACTGAAAACGAGAGGTGGTGCAGCCGCTGTGAAACTTTCTTTCTTTTCTTGTTGTATGCCATTTTAATCGGGAGTGAATAGGTATGGGCAAATGGAAGTTGTGCGAGGTGCTGCATTCTGGACACCGTGACTTTCACCGCAAACAACGCAGCTGGTAGACTCAACTGGAGACCGCGGGGACGCCCGAACCCCCCTGGGAATCGCCACCGGGACCTCTCTCCGGTCGCCAACCAGCACGGTGGAAGCCATCCCAGGATTTTTCGCAAGTTGGCGGGGCAGCCTTTCATAGGTGGCGAGCCTACTAATTGGGCCCCCTACTGACTGCGGTCGGCCAGCGGTGCACCGTGCTTCGGATCCCGCTGGCCTCCAGATTGAGCCGCCCGGCGCTGTTGCGACTACGGTCAGAGCCTGTCACCGAATACAGCACAACTGCACAGACCCATTTCCCCATGAACGGCTTCTGCAAACAACGCACCGGAACACGACACGCCGTGTGGTGGAATAAAATATCCCGTCACATGAAACATCGCTTGGCGGTACGACTTTGTTTGCAGGGTGGTGTATTTGCCGGCGGCCGAAGCCTACCACCATGAATAGGTTGCTCATTTAGCACCACCCAGGGGCCACGTGTAGGGTAACGAGGAATGATACCTGCCTTTGGTGAGCCCTACGGACGCGAGCAACATTGGCCCCCATTGGCTTATATATATTTTATTATATATATATTTTATTACATATATTTTATAATATATATATTTTATTTTGGCTTAAGTATTTTCTTCATGAGTGTACATGAAGAAAAGACCCACCATTTGTGGTCATCTTTCGTGAATCGTACTATAGCATATTATATTCAAGTTTTTTTTTTCAATCGACTCTTTAAGGGACCGGAGAATCGAACCCAAAAAACCTTAGCACATTTTAAGTAAGTACCAACTGGGATGAATTAGACCAAGTTCCTTTTTTGTAATAGACCCAAACTCATTGACAGTCTGTCACCAAAGAACTTGGTCATAATTTGATCTTGGCAAGGAATTATCCAGAGTATTTACATTTTAATTTAATTTAACTCCACTCCAATAATTTTACAATGAGAAACGAGCACGGAAATATTCGCGTAATTGACGGAGAGTCTTCGTAGTGAAGCGTTCCCGGGCTGATTTAATAAGGATTATGAACTTGTAACTAGATTTTAACTAGACTTTATTATAATAGAGACTCAAACTCTCACTACAAAAGATACCCTTCTCTTTATCATGGATCTACGATCTGGAAATACGTCATCATTAGAGCGAACACAGAAAACAGTGAGGTTCATAAACATCTCGGAATTAAAACTGTAAAAGAAGAAATACAGCAGTGCAGTATCAAATACAAATCCCGGCTGGAACACCATCCAAATCAGCTGGCGTTTCAACTCACGGTCCCAGACTGCCTGAATCGTCTGAAAAGGAAAAAGATTTTAGATCTGGACAGATCATAAACGACCTGAACAATGTATATTTACATTCCAATGGGAAAAAATATACAGAATAATAATAAAGAAAACTTATCAAACATCTGCTCATAGTCTTAGGACTGATCGCATGATACCAACAGAAAAAAAAGAGCGAACTACGAAGGTAAAAGTAATTAATTTTAAACGTGGTTGTTGATTTTAAGTTTGAACAACAATTTTCTATCTCTATTGATGGTTTATTTCTTCTCAAATAATGCCTTGAAATTAAAACTAAGTAGTACCTAGGCAGAACATTTCATTTAAGAATACAGTTGAATTTTTTCCAATAAACAGCTTTGTATTTGCAAAATTGCAAGCCATCGAATTTAAAAGTTACCAAGGTTGCCATGTTTAAAACAATTGTACCAGTTTTTATTTACAGTACAGATATGAGTTCACTATGTAATTTATTTAGCTACGCTAAACCACGACAGACACGGCCTTTCATATAACTTTTGACGGTCGCTGCTCGCATGTACAGCATCAGATCTTTCTCATTTTATTTCGATTCGGTTGTAGTTACACATTAAAGCGAACTTAATTTTCTCATCGATTTACACTCCAAAAAAGATTTCTACATTTCTAATGAAGTGAAAGTGTAAAGTCGTTTCCAATTTAGGAGAGCCGGGCGAGAAATAAGACAAAAAATTCAAAATGCGGCGATAAATTAGTTTTGTTCACGGCGGGCTTGTATCAATGTTGTCGCAGGCAGGGACTAATCGGCCTTGCTTCCCGGAATATCCAGTGTAATTCCAAATTGTATTATTATACTTTCGTGATGAAAAGCTGAAGAGGCAATGGACAGGGCGCTAAAATTTTTCCTTATTTATTGACTAAATACGGTATTTTATTCCTTTTTTTTTTGTTTTATTGTAAACTAGGTTACAAGAGCCTGTACGTTAGGCCTATGTGAATTAATAAAGATTTTTTGATTTTTTTTTTTAATTTGAAGTAATGACATACATTGAAAATAAAATTCTTATCCGACAAGGAAATCAAAAGTCACAAGCATTTGAATTTTTCCTTTGTCCCTTTCTCACAAAAAGAAATTTTTTTATGGAATAACGTGGAGTTACTATAGCGAGAGTCAATAGTAGTGTCACAATCCGATATAGCTATCTTTATCTAATCAGGATAATTATTAAATTGATTTTAGCTTTGTCGTTATTTGATCGATTTCATTTGTTTCTTCAAAATTTTATTTATCATTGAATACGGTTTCAAAAATTAGTTAAATAAATCAATAATTTGATTTGAGTAAAATACCCTATTGTAAGAAACACTATTAGGTAGTGAAGAGATGAATTGTTATTATTGTTCGCTCTAGCTCTTACAGGCTTTACGGCAGGCCTGACGAGGCACGTGCTCTCTTTTTCCCTATTTTATTATACCGTGGGCAGCGAGATTATGCGTTGACTGTAATACTTCTCTTTAAACCTGACTGGGTGCACGCGGCTTCGCTCAAGTCATCTCTATTTTAACATAATTGAAACCTACAGCATAAGTATATAACACTCTCTAGTTTAGAGCTGTGCTATTATTTTATCAGTAGGTATAATTAGGTTAATTACTCACATTTGCCTTTTATTTTATCTCCGTAGAGACAGCATGGATAGTAATATAGCCCTTTTAACCAATAACATAATATTTAAATGTCAATTACAAATTAATTCACTCCGCTACAGCACTTCGTCACGTTTGGCGCCAATTATTATTTCTGGCGGCCATATTGCCGCCGCCATTTTCAACGGTTTTCGACGCTTATATCATTTACGATTATTACGAACGCTTTACTATTCTGAAATTAATTGTATTGATTTCAATATTGTCCATTTAAATGCACGGCGACGACCGGGGAATTGGCGAGTGGTTTTATCGCGGATTTCTGTGTTTAACTATGGGGTAAGTAATTGGGCTGCCAATTGGATACAACGCTAGTAATGTACACTGCAACTAATGTTATTGCGAGTGATGTGCCTATCATAGAATGGAAGCAGACGTTATTTTTCTAAAATCTATAAATAAGCAGGACAGATTAATTTGTTTTGCTATAATCCACTACTTGAAAATAATCTGCATGGTCCAATATGCAGGAACACCGCCCATTTGCAACACCACAGACAATTCTTCCAACACATTCTTCGACGCACGTTTTGTCCCGACACCGGGACATCCTCAGGAGATGCTGATTTCTCAATCCGAAATCGTAGAGTCGTGACCTGAAAGTACAGTCAATAATTGGCTTGACAAGATTCTCTTGTTAAACACTTCATAATTTCGGATAGTGTTCTTTGAATGAGAGAACCTTTGGATTTTGGAAGTAGATTTAAACTAAAAATGTTTACTGCTAGAGGGCATCGCCAATGCAACTAATATTATAAACACGAAACTTTGTGTGTGTAGGTATCTATGGATGTTTTCTTTGACACAAAAACTACTGAACCAATTTAAATGTTATGTTGAAAGATAGCTTAGAATACTATCCATGGTTCCCGCGGGATTTTTGAAAACCGAAATTCACGAATTATATTCTGTGGTGATAGCAAGATTTTCAATCGATCGAGCTGCTCTTGCGTGGAGAAGACAGTGTACCATAACAACCAAAGTGTAGCACGAATTCCGCAAAAATATAAAAATAATAAGAAAACAGAATTCTACAAAAAAATATCATCTTAGACTCGAAGACTTAGAGCATAAATTAAACACCTATGTTCGTAGATACAATACGTGCATATAATGAGCGGCTTCTTTTGCGGGAAACCAAGAATTGCGTACAAAAAGAAAATAAGCTAGCAATTTGTACAAAAGAGATAAAGTAACATCTTTGTGCACTAAAGCAAAGCGGGGCCGGCTTTTATAATGAAAATCCTCTGTGTCACACGTGACCTTATGTTCTCTTGCATGTACAGTGCACTCACAGGCTCTGTAAAAAGAAACTCGTTTTTATGTACCAATGTGTAGAGGTAATACAACAGACAGAGGTAATACAATAGTTACTAGCGTGTATGACTATAATTATAGATATTGAATTTTCTTTGACAAAGAGACCGCTATACTGGTTGCAATATCTCGCTGCCCGCGCAACAATAAAATGGAGTACCAGCAGCAGCAGAAACTTTTTAGAGTTCTTTAAAACAGAAAATATTCTTTTCTGAAGTTATTTAATACAGATTCACGAAGCTCTTCTCTGTACCATACTTCTTAGATTGGCGGCATTGAGTGAAAAATTTCAGGTAGGTAGAGTTATTTTAATTGAAAATCTTTTCTTTTTTTTTTTTTATTCTTAAATTTAAAGGGCTTTTATTTTTTAAAAACATGTCAGCCCTATCGTACTCTCACTTAACTAAAGAATTCACACAATTTTAAACAACTATTTAGAGAAAACATTGTTAAAAGACAATAGTTTTCTTCTGTTTCATCCCAAAAGGCGTTTCTACAATTACCTTTTCTTAAATAATTAAGCATAAGCAAGGGAAATTTATTTCAAAATAGAAAAATATATTCATCTCTTCTCTTACTTTGACGTGTTACTCAATGAGTCTATAAAATAGTGGCATTTGAATCTGAGCTTTATGAATAATTTTTAAAAGCTCTATAAAATACGAAATAGTAAAATAAAACATTTTCCACTTTGATCCTTTTAAAGTACTTACGAGAGCTACCTACATGAAAAAATATTAAATTCGTTTATGGAATTTAATATTTATGAATATTTTATTATTCAAAAGTTATTCAAAAACCGGCCAAGTGGGAGACAGACTTGCGCACCAAGGGTTTTATACTGTAAGAGAAGTTAAACTTCACTTTTGTGCATAACACTATAACGTACAAGTACTTTTGAAAACAAACCGCAAACCTAACTTTGTTTTCAGAGCTTTATTGTAAAAATCAAAAAAGTATACTAGGCAGAGAGTTGATTTTATTTTTCTTGTAACATATACGTGATCATAATAATTTTTTGATCGTTTAAACTTCGGAGATAAGGGGCGAAACGTTGTCTGTTTCGACGGATTGCCCAATGAAGGAAAAACTATCATTCATAAAAATTTATAAAAATATGTTTTAGAAAATACAAGTATCGCTCTTCAATATTTGTATCCCCACTCAATATTTTTATCTCATTTTGTAATTCCATCACCGTCGTTTCCCGTGGTTTTATGGTTTAAATAAAAATAAGAACTATTTTAAATTTTTTATGATTGCAATGGCGTCGGGCCGCTATTACCTAAAATATTCTATAATAGCTTTAATATCAAATAATCGACAGACGGACGGACGGACTGAGAAAGTCGAGTTGAACAAGTGCAAAAATCCAGACAAACGCCATTTCAAATTTATGCATGGATTATCATCAAACTTCTAAATACGGGAAGCACTCAGACTTTAACTGTTATTCGAACCTGAAAACTACTATAAAGTGAAACCCCAAAAATGCGCTCGAAATAGCCTCTTGTTTACCGTGTCTCATAAATTAGAAGTGCACTAATAAAGTGGACATGCAGACAAATGGTAACCGTATATAAAGAGACAATTTAGATTCCAGGAATGTCTCTAGAGACGTCCCGATGGGTATTTTTGGGTTGCGAGCAAGATCTGGATTTCTTGACAAAATAATGTTTATTTGGGGACATCTGACAGAGTACAAGTTAAGCTTGAGAGATAATTAAAATTAGAGTCTGAGTAGTGTCTGTCAATTTTAATTAAATTACTGAGAGTAAGGTCTACCTACTTTGTATTACCAATTCGGATTGGGTATAAATAAATAAATACTTATAAATAAATTATGCCAATCTGTACATTGACGTAAACTCTACCTGACATGCTTTTAAAACGATGTCACAAAATGAGGGTAGGTATCATTAATTTTACCGTTAACGAGCTGTTCGGTTGTTTTATCGATTTTTCGTGAACTTCATTAAAAACTGTAAAAACAATTACTTAAAAATTTACACTTCATGTATTTCGTTACCTTAATTAAATTCGCTCAGAAGCAACACCATTGGAAGAAATTTTCTCGATTTAAGGTTTCCCAAATGTTGCTTCAAAATCTCTATTTTTTTAATTTATCGGAAACTGCAATGGATATACAAGGTGTGGGTTAATTCATACAGTGGTAGCTAACCTTTTTACTTGACCCTAGAATCACATTAATGGAGATAAGAAGACCCAATCATTTTGTTTTATCTTCAATATAAAACTTATTATTTAATTTAGAAAAAGTGCTTTTAGCAACCCTAAGTGACAGTCCACACGGCGCGTTGCGTTGCGTTGCGTCGTCGCAACGCAAATATTTTGACGCATAGCCGGCCACACGGGCGCAACGCAACGCAACGCGCCGTGTGGACCTCCTCTAAGCGCTGCCGCTCCGACGTCGCACGAGTACACCCCCTCTCGCTTCGTCTCGGGGGCTGCTGTCCGTCATGTGTGCGTTGCGACGACGCAACGCGCCGTGTGAACACCTTGGTTATTTGTATGTAAAACAACGCAAGGACAGCGCTGCGACGACGCAACGCAACGCAACGCGCCGTGTGGACTGTCACTAAGAGGAGGTCCACACGGCGCCCACTCCGTCCCCCACTTTTCGGCTAATTATGGCAAGTTACCACGTTGTATAAATATTATACGTTTTTATTTGTGTTCGTGGTAACTACCTACCTGAACTCCGCAAAAAGAATGTACTAGTGTCGACGATAGATAGAAATATAGTAGTTTATGTAACGGTTACATAATGAGGGGTATTAAAATACGAGTGTGAGTTTAAAAAACGAGCCGCAGGCGAGTTTTTTAATAGTATCACACGAGTGTTTTAATACCTAATTATGTAGAGTTTCATACACTACTTTATCTACGCTCGTATTATTATCATAAATCCAAATCATAAAATCTTGCTAACTTTTGTCGTAAATCATTGCAACTACTTAAGATGTCAGGTGGAGTGAAATTTTCTTTAGTAGGTTTCACTACTAGACATTTTTCAGCGCAAAGTTTTGACTAAGTAACAAAAAAAATTAGTTGTCTGTAAAGTCGGTTTACGGACGATAGATTTACGAGATAACGTCATAATCGTAATCGTTATCGTAATCGTTATCGTAATCGTAGTCGTAATCGTAATCGTAATCATAATCATAATCACAGGCCCAGGTGGAACGTTACGCGGAACGTTAGACATTGTGTTGTTGTCTATGGTCAATCATGGCCCATTTATACTCTCGGCAATGACTACCAACTATATGTTGTCTGTGGATTCACTTAAAAAAATATTACATAAAAAATATTACCTACCCCAGATAATAATTGTAACCGTTAACCGTTGTATTGCCGATAGCGGTACTGTAATCAATTCCTTCAAAACCCCAGATACAAATACAGGAGTCCAGAGCCGTGTATCGTTATGGATATTATACAACTTTCTTTAAATATTTCCATAATAGAGCGATGTTATTATGAATAACTTTTTAATAATTATAGAAGTCTGTGAATAAAGTAGGTAATTATTTGACACATTTCGATTTTATAATTCGAACTTTAAGCAATGAGCGTAGATAAAATGTAAAACGTCATGTTTAACAGTGCTTAAAATTGAACTTCTCTCAGATCAGTTGAGCATTAACAGACAGTGTGGCTGTAGGTCTTAGTTGGGTTAGATTTAATAGGCAATAAAGCGATTTCTGGACCTATCCCCGTACATCTATAGCGGTAGTTTGCGGTCACGACCGGTTGCCTATTTGCTTAGGAATTTTAGGTTCGCTTTACTTTGGTTAAACGGAATCAAATTAAATTCTATTGAACTCGTAACAATAATGCTTTTAAGACAAAAAGCCACTGCTACCAATCATTTATTTATCATTTCTTTATTTTTTTTTACTCTATACAAGTTAGTACTTGACTGCGATCTCACCTAATGGTAAGTGATGATGCATAATAAGATGTTAATGTACTAACTTGGAAGGGTAAGTAAATTTACCCCAACGGTTTCTACAAGCATCGCCCCGGAACGCTAAATCGCTTGGCGGTGCGTCTTTGCTTGTAAGGTGGTAACTAGCCACGGCCAAAGCCTCCGACCAGAGCAGACCAGAGCCAATTTAGAAATTATAAAATTCCAAAGTGGCCCGTGGCGGGAATCGAACCCGAACTCCCACTCGAATCCGAGCGCGCCGCCACTGCGCCAGGGAGGTCGTCACATTTATTTATCAGTTATCAAGTACCCATAACTCAAGCTATCGCTTACTTTGGGGCTAGATTGCGATGTGTTTAATGTCCTGATATATATTTATATTTGTTTATTTATTTTTATTACCAATTACAACATGGTAAAGCCAACTATGTGTGAGAAGTATTGAACCCTGCAGTCTCTTTTTCAGGTTGTAATTTTTTTTACAAAGTCAATGGAATGATACTAGAATGAGAAGTATTTTTTTCTATTGAAGAATGATGAGACGAGCAAGACGTTCACCTGATGTTAAGTGATACGCAAGCCCATGTCAGATGCAGTGTGTTCCATAGTTTTGCATTGCAATATCATACGACACACTGCAATGCGCTCATCATCCTGAGACATCAGTTCTTATGTCTCATTTCGCCTATAGTAGTATTATTATCTCGCTGCAGACTCGGTCATAAATCATCCGAGTGTTTTGCTTTTGTATTTCACTGCTGAGCTTCACTGCTGCTTTTGTATTTTAGTGAACAACAAAAAAGAAACACTCGGATGGTTTATGGCCGAGTCTGCAACGAGATAATAACACTACCATAATAAACACGACGGCGTACAGTGCCTTCCAAACCGAAACACAGTCCGGACTGGACCGGACAAACCGGACCTAATGCATTACTGCTTCAGGGTAGAATTAACACACACTGCGGTGGTACCTACCCGGACGAACTCAGTAAGAATAACCCTACTACCAATATAAGTATTGGGCTTTAAACTGGGCAATGGGCATAATGAGACTACAAACTAATGTCTCACAATTATGAGCGTACAACAGTGCGTCGCATGACAATGTACCTAATGCATTTGAAATCAATTAACATCAAAATCTCAACCCATTTACTTTGTCCCACAGCTGAATACAAAGCAAAAACTGCTGGTAAAAGAACTTCGAATTTTAAATAAGTTCAAACAGTATATCACGCACTTCTGCTAGTTTAAAAATTAAAATAAACTCCGCGTCATAATTGTCAGATTACGGGGTCAGAAGAAGAAGCATTTGTATAAAAATCTGACGCCCTGGAGAAAAAATTTCAAAGTCACAACTTTTTTTCTTCCTCCACCTTGAAATAGCATACATCATTTAACCTTATTTTTTTAGCACCTAATAAATAAATAAATATATACGGGACATTTTACACATCGCAATCTAGCCCCAAAGTAAGCGATAGCTTGTGTTATGGGTGCTAAGTGACTGATTAATATACATACATACCAATATACATAAATCTATCTATATATATAAAAGAGAGTTACCACTCACTCACTCACTCACTCACTGACTAATCACGATATCTCAGGAAGTATAAAGCCTACAAACTTGAAATTTGAAAGGTAGTTTCTTTGTACTGGGTAGGTGTCAGCTAAGAAACGATTTTGAGAAACTACCCCTCTAAGGGGGTGAAATAGGGGTTGGAAGTTTATATGAAAGTCCCGTGTTTTTGAAGTTAGAGACGTGAAAATCGTCATTTAGGTTATCAGCTTCAGATATTAAAAATTTGTATAAGTCGTTTTGGAAAATTCCCCTTTAAGGGTGGTAAAATAGGGGATGAAAGTTTTTATGTGAAAATTTTAATATTGTTACTGTTGACTTGAAATTTGAAAGGTAGGTTCTTTGTAATGGGTAGGTGTCAGCTAAGAAACGATTTTGAGAAACTACCCCTCTAAGGGGGTGAAATAGGGGTTGGAAGTTTATATGAAAGTCCCGTGTTTTTGAAGTTAAAGACGTGAAAATCGTCATTTAGGTTATCAGCTTCAGATATTAAAAATTTGTATAAGTCGTTTTGGAAAATTCCCCTTTAAGGGTGGTAAAATAGGGGATGAAAGTTTTTATGTGAAAATTTTAATATTGTTACTGTTGACTTGAAATTTGAAAGGTAGGTTCTTTGTAATGGGTAGGTGTCAGCTAAGAAACGATTTTAAGAAACTACCCCTCTAAGGGGGTGAAATAGGGGTTGGAATGTTTGTCTGTTACTCCTTCACGCTGCAACTACGAATCCGATTTAGCTGAAATTTGGAATGGAGATGGATTATTACCTGGATTAACACATTATGGTACTTTTTATCCCGGAAAAAGCGATGGTTCCCGCAGAAGTAGTGAAAAACCTAAATTCACGCGAGCGGAGCCGCGAGCAACAGCTAGTATAATATATTGAAAAACACCCAGACACTGGAAAACATTCATGCTCATCACACAAACATTTACCAGTAGTGGGAATCGAACCCACGACCTCCGGCGCAGACGGCAGGTTCGCTACCACTACGCCATTCGGTCGTCAAATATAAAAACTATTTATATATATTTACAATCCTGCAGATCCCCATGGCACTCAAGTAACTACCAATATCCCCATTGGGCTCCTCTACTATAAAAAAGTATAAATAGTACGTTAGTACGACAGGAATGTACTACGGCTCGTATAAAATTCACATCGTCTGTCTGGATGTCACTGTATATATTGTAAAATTAACATCCGAGACTCACTGAAATTGTGGATCGCGAACTAACAATTAGTATTTTGAAAAATATCTAAAATGGCGTATACGAGCGTGACTAGCGCGTATGTCACAGGGGTGGGGGAAAGAAAATATGAATAAGCGTACATTGTTAGCGTACAAAATCATAATATACCTAGTTACTCTAACTCTAGTTAGAATAGTATAATGTACTCATATGAACAAGGAAATATTTAACATTAACCACTTCAATTTTCACAAATTCTCCCATTAACTTTGAATTACTTAAAGCTGAAAAAAGGAAAATTTATTTCGGGTATAATATATAAATTTAAAACAGATCAGAGTACCTATGTCAGGTGAAGCTAAATCCGAAAACTTTTAGTAGATTTGCGTTTACTGTGACGACCGAATGGCGTAGCGGTAGCGAACCTGCCGTCTGCGTCGTAGGTCGTGGGTTCGATTCCCACTACGGGTAACTGTTTGGCTGATGAGCATGAATTTTTTCCAGTTTCTGGGTGTTTTTCACTATATTATATTTATATGTATATTAGTATGTATATATATTTATCAGTTATCTAGTACCCATAACACAAGCTATCGCTTACTTGCGATTGCGATGTGTGTAATGTCCTGATATATATTTATTTATTTACTGTTACGTATATAATATTGCCAAGTACTCGTGCAATCATTTTCCAAACTCCGTTAAATGTTAACTAAACTAGTTAACCAACTTATTCGACCGTGTGTCCAGTTCCAATAATAGCTAAGCCCGTGGCGCCGGCTGCCTTATTTTATGTCTGCAGATTGTTTAATTAACTTGCTATGGATCATTTTACGCTTTCATGTAAATAAGAGCGTCTCGCGTTATTTATGACTGCTGTTTATTGCATGCAAATTGGCATTCCAATATAAATAACGAGGATTTGTCTTCAGGCGTGATCAAAGAAGTGTCATTTGATGATGTTATAAAATATTGAAGTCTCAGAAATATCAGCTGGTAATATTATAATCTCACATCAAAAATCTGTCTGTTGTCTGGAGATCGAGTTTGGAGATACAAAGGCCTTTGCACTTTGATCATCAACAACTTAACCCTTTTTTATGGCCATTTAAGTGGACAGTGGACACAGGTTGAATAAGGCCCACTTGCGCAAAACGGGGGTTAAGTATTTACATGTTTAACCCTAGAGTCAACGTCTCTCATTGGACAATTTTGACAATTACTCTGGGTTAGCGTGTTAACTCTGAGTTAAAACACTGACCCGGGTTGGCGCAAGTGGGCCTAAATAGTAATTAGTGTCAGAACATTATTTATTATTATATCACTTCCGATAAATACCTACGTCGCGAAAAATTGAAGGCTGGCGGTTGACTTGTCAGTCTTTGTTTTCAGGGCGATCGCGTTAAAATGCATCAATAATTCAAAAACTGTATCAATATCAAAACAAGGACTTTACTTTTGATCAATAAAAATAAAAACACTTGAAAATCACGTTTTGACTATGATGCAGTTAATTAATGATTGATACATTTTCCGGTTTATATCGCTGTAAATACTATGGTAGCAGAAATTAAAAAAATTGACACCTTGTAGGTTTCTACGTATCTCACTGTTTAACTATAATTATAATAGTTAACACCATTATCTTCTCGTACCATAAAACGGCTGAAGAACAACGTCCACACAGCGGTTGAGTATTATGTTCTAATCTGCCTCAATACGAGACCCTCTGCGAATAATTAATGTAAACGGTTTTCGGCTCCCGGCTATTAGCTTTCATTATTATAATCCTGTTAAGTATGCATAAACGGTGCTAGAAGTGTCCTACAAAGTCCGGGCTAGCTGCCAGTGACATAGTACGAGTTGATAAACTCGATGTCGAATTACGAAGACAAAACGTTCGTTCTCTCGTTACAACCGATGCTTGTTTTCTCAAGCATCTCGATTTTACTGTTTTTATTGTTTTGCTCTTGCTATTGACGACAATCATGCCTGATGGAAAGCCTAGCAATAATGTCTAGGTTGGAGTGCGCTTGCCTGGACAATGTATATTTAAGAGAAGACTCTTGAAGCCTTGATGGCACTCAGATTGTTACTATTTGGACAGAAACAGGAAGGCTTGGAGAACGTTTCACACCTTTGCGGTTAGAATAATTGGTTATCAACCACAGGATGATGCCACTTCTGACGGCATCTTATGGTTCTGTGGTAGACAGGTGGAGGAGGTTATAGGTTGCTACCTTCCTTTTTTCTACGTGGGGAAACCGCTACTTATACGGTTCTTCGGTCATGCCGGAGTCGCCTGGTGGCTGGGCAAGGGGCCGAAAGCGTTCACGCTACCCAGCCAACGGTGTCAACCGAGGCAGATCCTTTGTAGTTATCATCCTAGGTTAAGTTAACTAAAATTTAAAATTATAATCATTGTAATACAAACTGAACGAAGCGGTTTGATTCCTCGTTCCTGATACGCACTGCAAAGGCCTGGAATACCCTCCCAGGTAGTGTCTTTCCTGCCACTTACAACCCGGGTGCCTTCAAATCAAGAGTGAATAGGCATCTTCTAGGCAAGCGCGTTCCACCTTAGACTGTATCATCACTTTCCGTCAGGTGTGATCACAGTCAAGCGCTAGCCTATATAGTATAAAAATAAAATTAAAAAAAAAACTGAGCAATTTTGCACGTGCTTGCGATTCCTTGCCGATATAACTATTATCGTGACAGTTTCACACGAGGAGTACTTAGCTCGTACTAGGGGTGCAGTTCATATGAAAGCATGATAAAATCACGCTTGCTTTGCAGACTGCCTCCATGACAGGCGGCGATGAAAATGTTCGGGCGTAGTAATGACCGAAAATTGAGTAGCAGAACTCAAAGGCAGAACACGTAGAGAGAGCAGCTCTTTGAACGGACTATATTATTCCTTTTCACAAGCTTTTACCAAGTTTTCACCGGTCCCGATGTTTCTGATGATGGAACCGGAAGGTGTTCATTGGAACTGGGTAGTTAAACACCACAATCCCATCGAGTTTGGACTCGTTTGTTCCGTCTTAACGTTAGATGGTAACCAAGGTCTGGTGGATAAGAATACGGATTTTTTTTTTAATATACTATATAGGCTAGCGCTTGACTGTGATCACACCTGATAGAAAGTGATGATACAGTCTAAGGTGGAACGCGCTTGCCTAGAAGATGCCTATTCACTCTTGATTTGAAGGCACACGGGTTGTAAGTGGCAGGAAAGACACTGCCTGGGAGGGTATTCCAGGCCTTTGCAGTGCGTATCAGGAACGAGGAATCAAACCGCTTCGTTCAGTTTGTATTACAATGATTATAATTTTAAATTTTAGTTAACTTAACCTAGGATGATAACTACAAAGGATCTGCCTCAGGAACGAGGAATCAAACCGCTTCGTACCCGTCTTTGGTAAGTAAACTATGTATGGGTGGAAGCCTTTACGATGCCTTGCCGTTCTATGGTAGAAAGGTGACGGGGGAACCAAATTAAAACGTACAAAAGTTTGTTTTAAAAATATACTAACGATACTTTGTTTAAAGTCTAATATAAATTCGGGACGCTGAATTACGGCTGGAGTTATTCGATTCACCAAATGGATTTCAGGTTTTTTTAGACAGAAAATGCCTAACGCATACCCCTCCGCCAGAGGAAATTGATGGGTTATGTGGGGTTTGCACCCACAAGAAACTGTGTCCGCTAGTAATATTATAAGGAAGAGGTGACTCACGAACTGATCGATTGATTGACTGATCTATCAACGTTGAGCTCAAACCACTGGATGGATAGTGCTTTAAAATTGGTATAAAAATAGCCGTTATGACGGTAAGAAAGGAATTTTGGAATTTCAATCCCTAAGGGGGAAAATAAGGGGTCGTTAGAGCAAAGCCGTTGTAACTGTTTCAACTAGGTCCTACTTATAAAATACCCTATACTTCCTTAATTCATCTAAATATTGATCTTTCTCAGGTTGGCACGTGATTATCTAATGGTAGGACCCTTTTATATGTTGTGTTCATAGTAGTATCCCAAATCCTTTTAGAGCGTCAGAAGTCATGAGTCCACTAGTCCCAAAGCCATCATGATTTATTAAGTGATAAAAATAGGACCAGACGCAATGTCTGATCCTTATAACAGGTTCTTGCTTTATAATAAGGTTATTATAATGTATGGCCCTACTAGCAGCCCGGCGTACTTCGACTATATGCCTCCATACACCTAGCACTGCGTTCGGTAAGCGTTCGATAGTGGCATCTTTATGAAAAAGATGATCCAAGGCCCCACACTCGCCCAGGATGGTGAGCTCCCGCATCCGCCCGAACCCAAAGGCGCCCCGAAGGGTGAGCTCTCCCCCCTCATCTCTCATAAGAGATGTAAGTCCGGCCGCATTAAGGTGGCGGTTTTCACCTATGTTCACATCCCCGTAAGGATATGAGATAACTAGCCTCATTAAGGTGGAGGTTACACCTATGTGATAAGGTGGGGCACTCTCTTACAAGAGCGCCCCTAACGGTTGTACCGCCCCAGATATATTGTGTTATATTCTTATCCCGGTGAGGATAAGAGATCAGCACCTTAAGCGTGGTGTTACGCATACTAGAAACCAAGAGACAATCTGCAAACATCGAGGCCTGAAGGCGCAGCCTACCGTATTAACTTATAGTGCAACAGCCAGCTGCGACACATCAATACACTCGACGTCATACAGACAAGATGCGCCACTTAGGACGTCTTCCCATAGTACCATAGTACGGGCATTCGCTGTGTTAGCCATCTCAGAAGGGTCTCAACAGACTCCACTAAACTTCATATTTATATTTATTATTCATAAGATACGTCATGACCACCAACATGACGCACAAGCCATCAGAAGTCTTTATGTCTTTCGCTCCAATACCATCTCGAACACAGGCGCTCTCGGCGACCCGCGTCCCCTTATATATGTCGTGCGGCGATCTTGATCGACTGCACGCATATGGTGAAAACCATGTATCTCTACATTATTGAATGAATATTGCCATGCGATAATACTTCGTTTACCTTATCGATTAAGCCCATTTCCATAGGTCATTAGAATTTTCCAATACACGAACACGCTCTACTCCTATACAAAACAAGTAGTCAAATTATGACTTTGTCTAAGTTTGATTATTTATCTTTGTATTGCTTCGGGTTATCACCCTCGTTACTCAGACAGTTTGACAAGCTATATGTTTGTATTGTTCTTACATATCAAGAGTCAAGAGCGGTTCTTTTTCATGAACATAGGTAGGTATAGGGTAGTTACATCCAACCCCCTAAATTCTATGTAACCTGTGGAATAGAATTTACTCTACCTTCCGCTCATACAACTCATCTTTGCACCATCGGCTTATCGGCTTTATACATAATTGTTTACTGATCTACTTGCAGTTAAACTGCTTTCGATACTGTACCCTCTTGCGAGAGCCAAGATACATAAGTGTTTACTGATCTACTCACAGTGGAACTGCTTTCGATACTGTACCCTCTTGCGAGAGCCAAAATACATAAATGTTTACTGATCTACTCACAGTGGAACTGCTTTCGATACTGTGTTCATCAAAATCTCAGTTAAGAGATGAAGCTTATATTTTGATTAATGAAAACATTTTTGGCAAATGCTTTCGCTGTTGTTCGTCTTGCAACGATCCAAGAATTTCACCTCTACCGTCGCAATACGAATGCCCCCAAATGTCCCTATTTACCATTTCTCATATATTTTTGATTGATAAAAACACCTTTGGCAAATGCTTTCGCTGTCATACATCTTGCAACGATCCAAGAATTTCACCTCTACCGTCGCAATACGAATGCCCCCAGGTTTCCCTATTAATCATTTCTTTTGAGTTCGAAAACTCTTATGCATTATAACATTATACCTTGGTCTGGTATCATCCGTTTATTAAGGTGCTTTCAAAAGCGACCTTAATAGCTGTAATATTTGTTATTTCACTTGAAATCATCACTACGTGCCGTTCCTTCACGTAATTTATAGTGCTTGCTCAAACACTACTTGAGCTATACTCCTTCAATAGTTTTAATTTGTTTCGCTCCGTGAATCATTATCTATTAATATATTGTGTGTGAGACCCATACAATAACTTGTATATGTTTTTCATAGGTCATTGGTAGTACCAATGACCTATGAATGAAATGAGAGTCAGACTCAGGCGTTGCACCATTGTGATACTTTGCCAATAAATACAAGATTTTTGGTACGACCGCTTGGTTCCCTTAGGAACACTAATGAGATCAAAGTCCCATCGGTCGGCGCTGTGTAAGTCTTTGCATTAAGTTATGCAAGTTTTTTTTTTTTTTTTATGTTTTAACCCATATTCCATATGGGCAATTCAAGTACTATTAGTACTGCTCAACTCTCCACACACTTAGTAAACAATTTCATTTTTCATACGACGATATTAAATATCGTCATGAGAAGTTACACATAATTCTTCGATTGCATCGATAATACTATTATTACATTTCTCCTTCACACACAATTTGTCTTCATTCCATAAAGCTGCCATAAACAGCCGCTTTAGTGCAATACTCGCTTGAGCATTGCTCCGAGTGTTCCTTTGCTTGTTTTGCAAGTATTCCCTATTAATCTATATTGTAATATTTCAATCGCTCTAGCGCACCGCTCTCTTGAACAGCGCTCTGAGCGTTTCTTTACTTGTCTTACAAGTAATCTCCACTCGCCACTCATCAATATTTTAATATATCAATCGCTCTGGCGCACTGCGCATTGACCATCGCCACCGGCGATCCATCTTATTACATACACCTTCACTCTCCTTAATCACTTTTTTCTGGTAGATGTAGCATCACCAAGCAACAAAAGATAGCCAATTGCATTTCCAAATAGTCACTTCAGTGCCCCGCTCTCTCGAGCATCACTATTTGTGACTAAATATACTACCACACAATGTGTGTGATGTGTCGATCTCCACGCAACTTCTTCACCAATAGTCGCTTTAGTGCACCGCCCTCTTGGGCATCACTCTTAGCGAGCCATCTTAGTGACAAAATACACAACCATCATGTGCTCTCCATGTATCTCCACATTACTTCTTTATCACTTAGTCGCTTTAGTGCACCGCCCTCTTGGGCATCACTCTTAGCGAACCATACTCATTACATCACGTCTTAGCACAATGTGCTGTCTCATCACCACCTCTCAACTCTATTTTACAACCTTGTGTTGCTGTGTCAAATAACTTGTTTTATCAATAAGTCAACTATAATCGCTTCAGCGCTCCGCTCCCTGGAGCATCGCTTTTTGCGACCCAAGACACAGTCAACACATCTTTACACATCCTCCTTTCCTTAACATCACTTTAAAATGAGGATATTAATACATCTCAACCGCTTCAGCGCACCGCCCTCTTGGGCATCGCTCTTTACGGCCTTTGCGTGCGATCTACACAACTCATTTTTGTAAATCATGTAATAATATTACATGTCATTATCAACTTTGTGTGGTATTCAACAACTTCGGTCCGAATACCACAACTTCACTTTACCTTCGGACCTCGTCGCCTACACGCTTTGCATCCTCACATTAGTTATTCGTATCATACGTCAATGCTGCCTTATCGACGTATTCAATGTTAAAGAATGTACACACCATCAAACTCCATCTCCTCTAGTCACCAGGCGTTAAGCATCATCAAGACTCAATGTCCATTTATAACCATAGCAACCCCCAGACCTTAAGGGTTTCTAAATTTTTTTTTTTTTTTTTTTACAACTTTATACAAGTCGTAATCACCTTCCTTCCACTTCCACTTTATGTCTTGAGTAGAGATCACGCCTCTACAGATAGAAGACAATTAGTTAAACATGTTTTGACATCAGATGCCCGTCACGACATTCTAAATTCACATAATTAGTATAATACAACCCCCGAGACCTCAAAGGTTGTATTTCTTGCACATAACTATATAACAATAATAACCATCCAACTCTCCACTTTGTTATCTTTTATATTTATAACAACCCCCAGACCTCAAGGGTTGTACAACTAACTTATATTTGCAATTTCATATCTCATTTATTTACATCATTATAAACTTGACCACTTCTCGGTCACATACTAATTGCATGTATCTCACATCTTAAGGCCATACCCAAACCTTTTATATTTCACCATGAATGCATCACACTCGCCATTTCATGCCATTAATAAATATTTAAGACAAGTTCGACTTGTTGCCTTCCAAATTTGCAGTATTTTACAAGTCATTTAAATATGTATATATGCTTTACGTATGAGTAAAACTAAATGTATCATCAAGAATAGGCTCATAGTATAATCTGCCTTCACATCCAAATGAGCCATCAGGCAAAAGCCAGTATAAGAATGTCTTTCCAAATTACTTCGATAGCGCTCAACAGGTGTTGCAATATTGCACTTTGTAAGTTAACGCAATACGTCAACTTTTATATGTATAATTCACATAATTTCGTTATTCAATTCAGGCCTTTGCAAGCCTTACTATGTTAATGATTTCTCTCTTTCCACAACTCGTTATTCATTTCAGGCCTAAGCCTTACTATGATAACGATTTCTCTCCTTCAACAACTCCAAACCACACTTGGTATCCAACGGCTTTGATATCACTATTTCTTCCTTCAACCCCCTGACAGTATGACTTTCGGGACATCATGAACTCGTAGACCTCTTCAGTCTCTTTCCATTTCACGGACAACAAATTGTAGGCTTTCGCCTACTTTCCTAACCCCTAACTTGCCGTTTGACCAGTATCCTGGTCACGGCACCAAATTGTAACTGTTTCAACTAGGTCCTACTTATAAAATACCCTATACTTCCTTAATTCATCTAAATATTGATCTTTCTCAGGTTGGCACGTGATTATCTAATGGTAGGACCCTTTTATATGTTGTGTTCATAGTAGTATCCCAAATCCTTTTAGAGCGTCAGAAGTCATGAGTCCACTAGTCCCAAAGCCATCATGATTTATTAAGTGATAAAAATAGGACCAGACGCAATGTCTGATCCTTATAACAGGTTCTTGCTTTATAATAAGGTTATTATAATGTATGGCCCTACTAGCAGCCCGGCGTACTTCGACTATATGCCTCCATACACCTAGCACTGCGTTCGGTAAGCGTTCGATAGTGGCATCTTTATGAAAAAGATGATCCAAGGCCCCACACTCGCCCAGGATGGTGAGCTCCCGCATCCGCCCGAACCCAAAGGCGCCCCGAAGGGTGAGCTCTCCCCCCTCATCTCTCATAAGAGATGTAAGTCCGGCCGCATTAAGGTGGCGGTTTTCACCTATGTTCACATCCCCGTAAGGATATGAGATAACTAGCCTCATTAAGGTGGAGGTTACACCTATGTGATAAGGTGGGGCACTCTCTTACAAGAGCGCCCCTAACGGTTGTACCGCCCCAGATATATTGTGTTATATTCTTATCCCGGTGAGGATAAGAGATCAGCACCTTAAGCGTGGTGTTACGCATACTAGAAACCAAGAGACAATCTGCAAACATCGAGGCCTGAAGGCGCAGCCTACCGTATTAACTTATAGTGCAACAGCCAGCTGCGACACATCAATACACTCGACGTCATACAGACAAGATGCGCCACTTAGGACGTCTTCCCATAGTACCATAGTACGGGCATTCGCTGTGTTAGCCATCTCAGAAGGGTCTCAACAGACTCCACTAAACTTCATATTTATATTTATTATTCATAAGATACGTCATGACCACCAACATGACGCACAAGCCATCAGAAGTCTTTATGTCTTTCGCTCCAATACCATCTCGAACACAGGCGCTCTCGGCGACCCGCGTCCCCTTATATATGTCGTGCGGCGATCTTGATCGACTGCACGCATATGGTGAAAACCATGTATCTCTACATTATTGAATGAATATTGCCATGCGATAATACTTCGTTTACCTTATCGATTAAGCCCATTTCCATAGGTCATTAGAATTTTCCAATACACGAACACGCTCTACTCCTATACAAAACAAGTAGTCAAATTATGACTTTGTCTAAGTTTGATTATTTATCTTTGTATTGCTTCGGGTTATCACCCTCGTTACTCAGACAGTTTGACAAGCTATATGTTTGTATTGTTCTTACATATCAAGAGTCAAGAGCGGTTCTTTTTCATGAACATAGGTAGGTATAGGGTAGTTACACCGTGGATGTCTTCTAAGTTCTTCCACGGCATTTTGCAAACAATACAATTCAGCTTAAAATTAATGATTTCATTTTTATAATTCAATCCTGTTTCTAGACACAAAGGAAAACTTCGAACACACAACGATTATTACAAACAGGTGGCGCTCGCCATTACAACTCTTTAAGTGAAGTCGTAAATAATAATTACAAGGCAGTTCTTAGATGTTTTTAACTAAAAATCCTCACAAATGAACGTGCTTAACTACTGGCATAAAACTGGTGCTTCGGTAAATTAGTCATTAAGCTCTAGTTGCGTTTAAATCCTTGTCATGTCTGTGTGTGTGTCTGTGGTACTGATTTTGGTTTTTTTTTTTGAAGGGTGAATAAATCGTGAGTATTCTTAGGTATGTTTGATGAAAATTGGTTCAAGATGGCCGCCGCCAGCAGTAACAAAACAGTCGTAGCTAAACCAGAGGGCTATTCCGTATCTTTGACAGTTGCAGTGATGTTCACTGTGGTCTATAGTTCGTACATTGCTGCTTCATTAAGTGAAACTAAAGTAAGATTTTGTGGTGAATTTTCAATGAATAAAAAACATATGTCAAAACATTAACTCGTTGAAGGTTACCGAGTGATCATTACTGACATACAGAATAAGGGTCCAGACTCCAGTGCCCGATTTGCGAACATTGTAACTACATGCTAAGATTCAAAAACCACTTTTGGATTTCTTCCTTTATTTTTGTTGACCTTGACTTAGATTCTTCTTGCTGAATTTCATGACAGTGGGAGGTAGATAGATAGAGAGATAAAGAAGAATATGTAGATAGATAGATAGATGTACGGGGATACTACATTAGTTCTGAATCTGTAAGCCGCAAAAAGGCGTTACCTTTGATTGGGTTGACTTAGGCTGTGTGTACATTGCAACCGTGGAGCAACTGCCGACGCTTCGGTTTTATCGGTTTCGGTCGGTACAAGTTTAAACACGGTTAGTACATGGAACAATATTGACGAACCGGTCGTTACTCGTGGTAGAGTGTGGACCCATATGACAGAGTCACAGATAATATAATACACTGAACACTGACTTATCCATAACCTGTAAATTTGTTAATACTAACAGAGTTATCGGTTCTCTCTAACACCATCATCATTGCAACCAAAACCTACAGTTTTATCGGTTCTTTTTATCAATATGGGCTTACGCTTTGCCACAATGTCACCTGATGGAAAATGGTGATGTGTTTGAAGATGTTTCTAGAGAAAATGGATCGTAATGGTGGATAGTCAAACAACAAAATTATTCCATAGATGTTCTATTTTTGTGTTGAGATACGAAACACTAAAAAGGTGATTGATATATTCTCAAGCTGGCAACACTGGAACAATTACACGGATCAGTGTTGCCAGCATTAGTGGTACGCAAAGCGCGATACGGACAGGCTTAGCACGTTCGTTGCAATTAATCAATACCTTGTGCACAGCTTCTCAAACTTTGCCAATTAACCCGCCAGCTCTACCTTGGCTGACACTTCGCGTAGATACGAGAACAATGATAAACCTTTAAAGCCGTGCCATCTGACTAGGGGCACAGAATGAATACTAAATATTATCTTATAGTACTAGTAAGTACAGATAAATCACTCCGCAATTTTACTTTTGATCTCAATGACTGTTTTCCACATTTTGTGATTTCCATATGATACAACATTTTTCCACCCAGTTCTTTAACGTACGACTGGCAAATGCTCAACTGCATTCTGTTATTTCTTTTTTTTTAAGATTATCTTCAGTGTATAAAACTAAAAGAAACGAGCCTTACGGATCTGAAACATCATAATATTATGTGATGTTTAAGGTACACACACACTAAGTTGTACGTTGTCGTGATTCGTGGTATCAACTTTACGCAAAATGGCACCGCACGCGCTCAATGGTCGAATCAAATAGCGCGCGCTTCTTCGGTTTTGACACCATTTAACAGGCGACTTTTTTGCGCAATTTGCCCGATCCCGTATATAAGGTGCTGTCAAATTATCTGCCACCGTTCCAGGAGGTGACTGTGCATACATATACACTTCAATAGTGAAGAAATCTCAGTCCCCGGGCTCAATTTTTTTAAATTAAACATTATTAACATATCGCATCATGTTCGATAAACATGTCCATCAGTCAAACTTGAGTACATGTTTAGTACAGTTATCGCCTCGTAATGGAAATTAGCTGTTTGGTCGCGGCGTGAGAGCGTTGACCTTGGGTTGCGACGTAATTTTTAATTAAAAAGAAAAAAAAATTGAGCCTGGGGACTGAGATTTCTTCACTATTGCAGTGTATACGTATGGCACATTCACCTCCTGGAACGGTGGCAGATAATTTGACAACACCTTATATATTATATCCATTTTGTAAATACTAAAGAGCCCGTAACAAAACAGTACGGTTTGAGCGCCACTGTTCATGTTCAGTATTGTCAGAGCGCGCCATTAATTGGTTCACCCACAAATCGCTTGAGCACAGCTGTAATTAGACACATTGCAGTTTGTGCTACTGGTGATCCTCGCCCATTGCAGTTTAAGACCTGCAGTGATATTTTTAATCAGTAGGGTTAGTACAGGTTTTTGTACAAATTTCGAGTCGACTTGCATCGCACAAACGAATCGAATGTCTCCACACATTTACAGCCAGCGCCATCTATGGACATACGCTGACGTCATCACCTCAGCCTGCGGACGTCCACTGTTGAACATAGGCCTACCCAATCGCGTGCTACCACACCCTGTCCTCCGCCTTCGTCATCCAGCCGCTTCCCGCCACCCGCGCCATATCGTCGGTCCAGCGGGCTGGAGGTCGCCCCACACTACGCTTACTCGTACGCAGTCTTCACTCCAGGACTTTCCGGCTCCAACGGCCATCGCCCCTGCGACAAGCATGACCTGCCCATTGCCACTTCAGCTTGCTAATGGTTTTGGCTATGTCGGTGACTTTGGTTCTCCTGCGGATCTCCTCATTTCTGATTCTATCATGCAGGGAACATAGCCCTCTCCATAGCACGCTGAGCGACCTTGAATTTGTGGATCAGGCCACTTGTTAGTGTCCACATTTCAGCGCCATAGGTGAGGCATGTCAGCGTGAGCGTCCTCACGCTGACATGCTGCTGCCAATAAATAGCGCTGGCTGTAAATGTATGGAGACATTCGATTCGTTTGTGCGATGCGAGTTCACTCGAAATTCATACAAAAGCCTGTACTAACCCCTTTGTGACGTTTCAATCTATGAATTTCATCCCAATGCTTAGGCTGATTCTGTATCGTTCAGTGTGTTAGTTAGCAACGCTCACTGGGTTATTAACTAAGAAAATGGAGACAAAAATCCTCTTTTTGTATTTTTTTACATATTTTAGCAACTAGCATGGTATATTGACATGATACCTAACCAACCTACGTTGGTAACTTGTTTAAAAAAAATGCAAATATAGGTTTTCTACTTCCGTTTTGATAGTTATCAACCCAGTGAGGGTTGCTAACTAACAAACTGAACTCTTTTTTCAAGCATTTCTGATAGAGTGTGGCACAATATCTTGAGACGTAACGTATAAGTTGATGCTCGATATTATTTCCGAGCTTTTGCCCCACGTCTCTTTTCACAAATTTATAAAAATAGTTTATTTATTAGTGCCAGTGACGACAATAGAAGCCATCATTCTAACAACACACCAAACCCAGAGGTGTTACTTAAACAACTCGTATAATTTAAAAGGATTAACTTCTGAAGGTTTAATTTTTTTTCATAAAAAGGCGTGTGACGTCACAGCTCACGCACACCACCGCGCACCCCTCAGTGCGAGGCGTAAAGATGTTCACGGACCGACGAACACCTTTATACGCGCTCGGTTAACAACATGTTTAAACATGATTCAAAATAAAACGGTTGGTGTCTGGTTAGCAAGGTAAGCCTTGAGCGCAAAATAGAGAGACTCTCTTTACTCTGTGGTTTGTGTTCACTGTACAGTGAATAGTGTGCACTGTACGGTCTGTAAGATCTGCTGTGAATTGGCAGGTATACTGTACAGTCTGTTATCTGCAGGTATCGAAGGAATCGACGCACTTTCAACAATTTTGTAACTAATTTGTACCTACAATATACAGGGACACTGCCCACATGAAACACCACCCACAATTTTCCAACACTCTCTTCGACGTACGTTTCGTCCCAACACCGGGACATCCTCAGGAGATGTTGACTTCACAATGCGAAATCGTAGAGTTTTTCTTAAGGGTTCTTTCGAGCTATACCTATCACGTGTCACTTTACTGCTCCTCCCCAAGTTTTAATAGCATAAGTTGTATTGGACTGACGTAAAGTAAGATACATTGTTTTTATTAGTTTATTATCTGCAACATCAACATCACGTTTTAAATAAAGCTTTTATTTTTCTTATGTTATTTGTCAATCTCACGTGTTTTTCAAAATTTAGATTTCTCTATCGATGAGTACCTACACCCAAATGTTTTATGTAAGGTTCATTTTCTAATTTAGGCTACTTGCTTATTAAATATATAAAAAATATTTAACTTGCACATTTGTTTCTGGTATGTATGTCCCTATTTGTAATTTTAGGTTGCAAAGTTGGTTCATGTAACTATATCAGGAAGAGAGTCGGGGCCACGATACTTCCTTGTGGGACACCATGTGTTTATATCATCATCAGTTTAGTAGATCCAGAAATATCAGTGTAGACAAATTACCAGTCATCATTATCCTCAATGGAATACCTAACATTTCGATGTCAAAGACCTCAATTTTCGATGTCTACATTGTACGAGGTACGTCCGCCTTCTCTAAAAACAATCCTTCCAGATTCTTGAGTCGAACAAACGCTTGTTTTGACTGTCACAACGCATTACGCCGCTGATATCGAAACGCGAAAACATTTTTCCATACGATCTCTCATGACAGGCAGGATTTATTGCGAAAAGAGGAAAAAAACAAAAAATACGGAAAATACGCCCCCGGGCTATGAGCGATTCAGTTTTCACTGCGCATAAATTTTCGTTGGCGTTTATAATTTACTTTTGAAAATTTTATTTTTCGGTCTTCCGTTAATACTTTTATCGTCACGTTGCAAAATTGATTTCGCTGTTTTCAAAAGTAGAATGCTTGTAACTAAGTTGTCTTAAAGTATTTTAATTTCCCACCACTGGGCACTGGTGTCCTTTAAAGAACTGTCTCTCTTGTTACTAAATAATATCACATATTATAAATAATATATGATAAAAAGTGAAAATGTGTATGGAAATGTGACACTCCATTTCCTGAACCAATTCACTCAGCGCCTTTGTTTCCATTATTCTGCAATAATTGGCACAAACCAGTGATTGTTTTTTTTTTTCATTTATTGCTATAAGTTATTTATTGTTGGAATTTCTAATTAATCTATCTTTCTCGCCTGAAAACTATGCTATAAATAAAAAACTTGAGAGGTGTCAAGGGACACCCGGATGGAACCAAGTATTACTTATAGCTAAAATAATATCAACATGTCAAAATTATACAACTTAAATTATTAAATTATACTAATTATTATCACCAAATATCAGTTCACATGCAATTTCAAGTACGTTTTATATACTGGAGAGTCATGTCTTTCTCCTAACGCCCTCAGAATGCTGTTGCCACTCGCCCACACTCTTCGCATCAGAGATGCTATACGCTTCCTCCTTATAAAAGTATATCTGGCTTGCTTTCTATAAGAGAGAGAGAGAGACAGACAGATCAAGCGCACGCTGCACGACTTACTATAACAAAAAGTGTCATTACAATTATTCGTCATCAGGGGGCACGGCAGTGCTCCCGCCAAGTCGAGCGCGAAGCAAACACTGCCGTACCATCCTTTACTGGAACCATTTCGCCGCATTTTCAGGCCCCTATTTGAGAACCTCTGGATAAGACGAGAACGCTGAAATTTTCGTTATCTAGTAAGCTGCAATCACATACTTAAATCCCAAAATTTCAAGACTGTAGGTCATTTAGTTCCGAAGTTAAGCGAAAGCAAAGTTTCGCATTTATGTAACTCACTCACTCATGATCATCAAAATAGAACTAGTACTTCCCATAAACTCAGAGAGCTGAAATTTGGTACAGAGTTAGGGTTTAATGGCCACATATAAGGAAAACTATAAAAACTAGGATAATCGAAGACCTGGAGTACCTGGTGACCCTGATTAGAAAACACAAGAGCCCAACCAAATCTAAGGACGTACCGGTGTATGGTGGAATCAAACAAATTGCACATCAAATGAAAGAACTTAAAAAATTACGCGATCCGAGTCGATACCTTATATGCGGAGAATTAGGATCATCGAGTATTTTCAAAATAAAAGTAAAATTAATAAATTGATTTAATGGCTTTGCTAAGTAAACATTTCATTAATGTCACTTGGGTGTGAGCATGGGTGTCACGTCAGCACCTATGACATGTTTGTCTCGAAATTTGTAGCTGGAGTATGAGGTCCGACCTCTTTGGTAAATTGGTCTATTTAATTTATTAGCCCAATCAGTATAGGTTTTGGACAAAATCGAAGATCGTGTTCCACCGTGAGTCCCATAGTCAGGCTCCGATCGATGCGACACCAAGTAGCGCACCGAAGTCTGCCATTGTAGGTCCGGTCCTCGGGGGTTTAACTGACGCAGCGGTTTCCGTCCTATGGTATATCGATGTTTCCACCTGCCGAAAATGTTGGTGGCCGTCTTGCTCACGTTGACGGCCATCCTTTATTTGTCCAGCCACTCCGGCAGCAGGTCCAGCACACGCTGCATGCGGTTGACGGAGACGATTTGGTGATGTGACGACGCGAGAGGTACGCGCTGTCGTCGGCGCACAGCGACGTATAATGCATTGAACTAAGAGTGGCGGTGATAGCCGCACACGTCTCTAGATAGCGTTGACTGTATTTTAAAACGCGCTTACGTTGTTTCTTAAGAAAATCTTATAAAATAAATCAATATGCACACGTTTCTACAAAAAGAAGTGAAATCCCACCAAAAACATTCTGTAAAAACTAGCCAAGTCTCGGTGAAGCTGCTTGTTTATTTCTAAAAAGTAATGAAATCTAGACAAAGTCGTGCCAAGTCTAAGATTCCTTACTGCGATTTCTTTATTATTATAGTTAATGTTGTGTAACTTGGCCATTGAAAGGAACACAAGGATACAAACTGTGGCAGTGGCAATTTTCCATCATCAATGGGTAGCGGTTCTGGCGACAGTTTGGTGCAATGGTGTCATGGAGCACCTGGTTTTGTACCCTTGTGTACCCTTCAACGGCCAAGTTACACAACATTAACTATAATAATAAAGAAATCGCAGTAAGGAATCTTAGACTTGGCACTACTTTGTCTAGATTTCATTACTTTTTAGAAATAAACAAGCAGCTTCACCGAGACTTGGCTAGTTTTTACAGAATGTTTTTGGTGGGATAATTTTTTCCGTCTAGCCCCCTTTCGCAACGCACGATAAGGAATTTCGTTCCAAAAATTTTGATACTAGTACTACGGAAAGAACTTTTGTCAATTGCGTCAAGTCCTAGTACAAATTTTCATGAAAACCCTCATCCCGAGGTGCTTTTCAAGTAAAGGAAACAAGTTGAACTACGTCGTAGTTGTGCTAAGCTTGCTGTCGTGTGCCGAAGTTGGCCCCGGGTTGTTTTGTAATGAAGTTGTGTGCAAGCCACGCAGCATGGCACTGTCCTATTAAGAACAACTGGGTAGAGTTTGGTACTAATTTTAATGTGTAGTTTGCATTCTAACATACATAATAATAAAAAAAACCGGCCAAGTGCGAGTCGGACTCGCGCACCGAGGGTTCCGTACTCAAGAAGTACTGAAGCAAAACAATCAGGCGTACTAATGTAGATGTAACACGACCAAAACTGTAACGACCAAAGATGTAAGACGGTAATAATTACCTTTGTTAATGAACCGCAAAACTAACTTTGTTTGTAGAGGTTTATTGTTAATATCAAAAAAACTATGCTAGTTAGAGCATTGACTATAGTTTTCCTGTAAAATATACGTAAATTTTTATTGACCATAATTATTTGAAATTTTTCGATAGGTAAACTCCGGAGATAAGGGGGGGAACGGTATTTTTTTAGACATTTTCCCCGATAAATCAAAAACTATCATGACTAAAAATAATTAAAAATCGGTTTTAGAATGTACAAAGTAAATTCTTTCATATGATACCCCACACAGTACAGTTACCTCACTTTTAAATTTCAACCCTCCGATTTTCCCCCCTTTTTAAATAAGAACAAAAAAAAATTCCAATTTTTTTTTTATTCCAGTGTCATTGGGCCACTAATATACACAACTATTCCAAATTTCATATCGATAGCTCCGGTAGTTACTGAAATAATCGAGTGTGACGGACAGACAGACGGACAGACAGACGGACAGACAGACGGAGAAAGTCGCACCATAAGGGTTCCATTTTACCATTTTGGTACGGAACCCAAAAAACGATCACGCGACACGAGTGGTGTTTTCAAAAATGCTATCTATTTCCGTATAGAGAGAGCTGCAAGTTGCAAGGCCTATATTATTCTTGAAATGTGGCTTTGGGTGATAACATTTTTACCTCCCAAACGTTTACCAAATTGGACAATTTTGAAACTCAAAAACACATTGTTGTTTGTTGCCACATTAAAAACATATCATTTATTTATTTATTATTTACTGTATACACAGAGCCAGTCTATTTTATTTCCGTTCTGTGACCACGGAGCGATCTCAAGCGACATAGCATAGTTAGAAACAGAAGGCGAACTCTAACTTTAATTTGCTTGCAAATTGCTTTCGGAATTTCTTCCTCACGAAATTCGTTAATGATCATACTGGTAGGATGTATCAAAAGGAATATGAATTAGTTTGATGTGATGAGCGTTCTACTTTTCGTCATGCGAAAACCACGACTCCTACTGCCATGTTTAAAATGATAAATGATATTCACTCATGCATTTCTTTGAATATTGCAAGTATATATTTTTCCCTGAAGAATTTAGGTTTATTAACCATGGGTATCGTAAATTTTTTCGGTAAAAAATATCATCTTATACCTTTAAACGAGCAATTCTTGTATATCTCGAAAACGGCGCCAACGATTTTCATGAAATTTATTTTACAGGGGGTTTCGGGGATGATTAATCGATCTAGATAAGATTCTTAGAAAATGTCATATTAAAAACAACCGAGTAAAGCTCGGTCCAGCCAGATATTAAGTATTATTTATCCAGGTTTTATTTATCCACGGTATAAGTACAGGGTGTACGTTCAAATCCGTTTAGTAGTTGTAGCAAGGAGAAACAAACCTGTTCCCTGATCGATCTTTTACGCAATAAGATCATCACACAAACAGCAATAATTTAAAAGCAATTAAAATATTATTGTTTAAACCTAATTTATTTGATAATGTTGTTATTTTAAAGTCTTTAACAGTTAACATTATTATAGCTTCCCATCCAAATAAACGCATCCTTGCCAACAACTGAATTCTCTACACGTGAATTTTTCCACGACACGCCGCCTCCTGGACTCAATAATACCACGTTTACATTCAGTCAACTTGGGAAGAGAAGTGAGCATGAAAGTCAGCGGCATGAGAATATAAAACACATAATTAATTGCGTTTTCACTGGTAATTTTGCGTGGAAGTTAAAAAATGGCAATGCATCACAGATACACTGTGCGAGCCAAGATTGCTAGTAGTAAACGAATTCAGGCTATTTATTATTCACCTGACGGATTAATTATTATTTTGTTGTCAAAGTTTATAGGTTTCCTCCTGTCCCAATAATGATCTGATTTGGCTTGTACTTAGAAAGAAGATAGTTTTTACACCGAATTAACATAACATTTTTGTCCCGAGAAATTGACTGTTGCTGTACCATAACCATAATCCAAGCGCAATACGTAGCTACCCCCATAAGTTGTGCACATTATCGTACGGGCACGGTATAGCATATAATGTTACTGAAATATCTTTGCCCTTGTGGTTTTAATCAGCTTTTCGACAAAGACATCATTCAGATGAAAGACGTGAAATACCTACTCGTGTAGTATCCGTGGAAATAATTGCAGTAACGGCATTAGCAATGGCAAGTGCTGAATGTAACCCTCACGTTACGTCTCGTATACTCGTATTTATGTTTACCCAAGCAACTACTGTAACTGGTTCTTACTTGTTTAACATTGAATACGAAAGTTTATTCGTTATTTCTATTTTCGTAGTTTCAGGGCACACTTTATTTCGGTCTTTAGGTACTGTTTGGCAATAACATGTTTGCTACAAAGTTTTATTTAACTTAATGTGTATGGGTGTTTAGGCCAAATCTCGAAAATGGATTTTATAACCAGATTTACACAACCGATTTTACTGAACTGAAACTTCTCGAAGATTAACTGCTCTAGATACCTTGGCTCTACGCTTTTAAAGAATACGTTCTTTTCTTGAAGTTTAATTTATCTGTATTTATGAAACAAGGATAGTTACACCATTATTAACCCAAAGATCGATTTTATGATCTTTGAATTCAGGTAGTTTATTGATAAAAACATAAGATATTATTTATACTAAATAAACTAAAATGTTAAAAAATAAATTAAGACTAAAAATATTTACAAAATGTACACACCGTCCAAATGCTCGCTTAATGTCATGGTGCCCAAAACACTGGCGCTATTGCCTCGCTGTATAGCTAGGCTTAGCCGTTGGGCTAAGTAAGCGCCAGCTCTTTGGTCACCTGACGCGTGAACCAACTTTTTGGATAAGATATTCACAAAATTTTTTGTGTCCGATGACCATGAACCTAAAGTCTCAAATGCAAGCGCCGCAAAATCATAGTCCTTGCTGATTATCGAGTATTTGCGGCGCTTAAGCATTTGAGCAGACTCTGCAGCTGCACCCGCCTTTTGGTACGTACCCGGTAAATGAGATGCAGCCAACGTATCGACGCAGGTCGCATGCCACACCAAGGCACGTCCCATCAACCACGGTATTATGGTCATCCCGTCTGGCCTTTTGCCATCATCCCTGAATAGACCGGATGGCTCTAATTGCGCAGGGATAGAAGCAGTGGCCAGAGCGCGGCGTACCAAATCATTGATAGTACCGTGGCGATAAAGGCGGCCTGCACTTCTGGTGCAGCTGAGGCCATGGTAACCAAGTTGATCCACGCGACTGCCACAGGGACAGATATGAGGTTCACAAATTTTGATACCCAAGCGTAGACACACGGCAACACGAAGTGCTGTTCTGTCGAGTATCGTCCCCAGGCTGTGGGATGGCAGGGCATGTAGCCAGTGACCAGATTCTTTTTCGGAAACAGCTAAAATTCGAGCTTTATCCGTAATTGAGGTACACTGCGCTACGAGATCAGCGTGAGTCGCGATAATACGTGGTTTGTCCCAGAGGACCTGACATTCCACAGCCGTTGGAAAACTCTCGCCAGGACAAGATGCACTCCAGGCCAATCTCTCTTTGAATTGTTGTATTTTTCCCGCCTGGAATACAGTATATTATCAGAAAAATTACATACTCGTTTAATGATTTATACGAAAAAACTTTTATTCTCGAGAAAGGATTGACTAAGGTTCGTTTTTTTGTTTTTGTTTGTAACATTTTTAATTAAACTCTAACTTCAGAGGCAGAAATATTTTCAATGGAACATCTAAATAGTTTTACTGTAAATTATTGTAAATAAAGACGATAGGACAGTACGGTTAACGAAACGCAACGTTGATTTCCGACCCTGAAGTGACTTCAAAACTGAACAGAAACTTTTGTCGTCATTACTTCACGTTCTTTTGTCAGTACTCTGTACCTCCAGTCGCCCTCTTAAGTTCTTAAACTCGAAATGCCTTCTTCGCCGATGTAATAAACAAAAAAACTGTCCCGGAAAAGGTCTTTTGAATTTCACTTTGCGCAAACAAAGAAATGAGCACGTTTTGTTCGTAGGAAACCAGCCATTTAATCCCCTTTGAAAATGTTCCCCAAGTAAAACAATTCTTTATTCTTGATCGAGTTGTCCCCATTGTTCGCGTGGCCCCTGCCGTGCCCCGTGTCGGGGCAGGATGATCAAAACATTGGGGCATAAATAACAAATTCATTAGCGAGAGAATTAAACACGCGATCGAGTTTTCTCAGAGGCGTCTTTTTGTTTGAACGCCTATTATGAATAATTGAAGTGGGGATATCAAGGATTTTGAAGATATGTAATCATAGGACGACCGAATGGCGTAGCGGCATTAGTATGTATATATATTTATCAGACTAGTACCCATAACACAAGCTATCGCTTACTTTGGGGCTAGATTGCGATGTGTATAATGTCCTGATATACGTTTATTTATATATATATCACACTTATTCACTCTCTTTCATGCATCAAAGGCATGCATTAGCACATTGTACCTACATTGCGAAAATGAAGTCTGGAAGAGCGTTACACACCTTTGCGTAATGTTCAATTAGTATCAGAAACGTGGAAGGAAAACGTTTCGTTAAGGTTTGACTTTGTAGTTTTGAGGAATAGTGTCAGGTGGATTCGCGATCGGTGTTCTAAGAGTGCCTTTGTAGATTTGGGGGGCTATTCACGCAACGTTTTCACACACTGATATTGTCAAACAAGAAATAAAAGAAAAAAATAGCACTGAAAAATTAACTTTAGTTCTCTTGGTTTAGATCGTAAAATTTAATGTATTTCAACATCAACATAGTAAATAAAATCGTTTAACCTGCCCGCAGAAAGTAAATTTTCCGTTTTGTACTACATTTAATTTTAGACCCTGTGTCAATAGACGTAAAATTAATTTTTCAGTGTTCGCAAATACCGTGACCTTTTTTTAAACATTTCACTTCACAAAATGTAGCCGACGTGTTACGTGAATAGTCCCATTAATGACTATAATTATGTCAGGTGGATCGGTATTGTAAGTGTGCCTTTGTAGATTCGAGGCAAGTGGAAAATAGTGCCATCCTTTTCCATCGGGAGCAGTTTGAAAAGGATAGTACTATTTTAAAATAGTTTAGTTTACAGATTTTGCACAACAGAATCGACCACATTGTCAGGTGGATTCGCAGTCAGTGTCGTAAGTGTGCATTTAAATAAAATAAAATAAATTTATTCATAAGAATGTAGGTACAATTAAGGTCTAACACTTATATTTATGGTCCTTATACATTCTACCATATTATCGTGTATGAATATTTAAAAACATAATATTAAAAAAAATTAAGATAATCTGCAAATTATATTTAAATATATTTATTTTATTTATTTTTGCCTTTATGATGCCCCAGTGTCAGGAACTCGTACAAAGTTGTCTAGTTTGCTAAGACGCCGCATTAAAACAGGCTTAGTGGAAATTCATCAAAACTTTATATACTTAGCACTTAAATATTTTCAGTAAAGGAAGCCCTAAAACGTTGAAACTGCTGATCGGAATTCAGGAGTAAAATTAATGAAGATTAAAACTGTTTACTGTTCTTCTTGTTTAGCTAATAAGTAAAATGTGGTTTAATTAATATAAAGCTAACAAGCTTAATTAATTCGAACACCCACTTATCCTTTGGTTTAGGGTTTCCTACCTCGATTGACAAAAACGTAATCCTTTTTTGTCCGTCTGTCCACGCTTATCGTCCGTTTTCTCAGGATCTTTTTAAACCCAATCCTAAAAACCAATTTAATGGTCCCTATGATAGCAAACGCTGTCCGGAGCAACGGCTAGTTATTCGATACAGAAAACTCAAATTTCAAGTACTAAACCGATTTGGGTAAATTTCCGGATTTGGCTCAAAACATACACAAACAATAATTAAATAAACACACAACAAAATTCCTAAAAATTGAAAATCGAAGCGAATCTTTGTTTTTTTGCGCTTGACTTCAATCATGTCTAAAGCACGGTCGCGGAGCACGAAGAATTTCGTACATTAACCTGTTACTACCTGTCTCTGTCACTCCCGCGTCAAAATAATGCGGTCACGCTCGCACAGGACGGGGTCATTGCATCTGTGTCGGGAGTGACAGAGACAGGTAGTAACAGGTTAATGTACGAAATTCTTCGTGCTCCGCGACGGGACTTTAATATAAAGCAAAGATGAGGTACCTGGTGGAGAGTTTCGTTCAAGTTAGCTGGATATTAACCACATAAGCTGCAGGCACTAAGTATGCTGATTACCTACTCACATAGTATGATAAGAAAAGCCGACTCCGCGTAACGGATTTTGCGAATTCGCACCGCCAAGCGATTTAGCGTTCCGGTGCGATGCGGTGTAGAGACTGTTGGGGTAAATTTACTTACCCTTCCAAGTTAATACGATAACATCTTAGACTGCCTTAGCATCAGGTGAGATCGCAGTCAAGTACTAACTTGTGTAGAATAAAAAAAACGGGATAAGACGAGGACAAAGAAGACGAAGAAGAAGATAATATTGTCGTGCGATTCTCAAAAATCAAATATATATTATATAGACAGAGCAGCGGCCAAAGGATACTTATTTTAATTTCATAAAGGACATAAAATTATATTTAGCCGCACAGTAAACACACCTCTCAAGTTAGCATAAATCCCTCCAGCTACACATATATACAAACTTTTCCTTTATGTATGTTAGTATGTTTGCCGAGCTCACTCGCTCAGTATTTGTTCGGGGTTGATATTTGTGTTGTCACTTATTACCTAATGTGTACTTTTGCCTTGTGCTGCATACTAAAATTTTATGTCTGTTTATAAATACTTGATAGTACCTATATAGCAAAGAGAATCCAGTTTAGAGTGACCTGGGGGGGGGCCGGGAGTACGTATACAGTCTAAGTTTTGGGAGTTATGTACGTTTTAGGATACTAAATATAATTTGCTTAGCCTCAAGAGGATTTATTGAATTCACTTCTGTCTTTCTCAATCTCACGAATACGTTGGTAGGTGCGACATGCAGCATCGCGGAAGAATATAACAGAAGGACGACGTTTTACCTAATTACACAAAAATTAAGCTAAAATTAGACAAACTAAGATTTTGTAGCAACTTTTGGGAGAACTTTCTATCGAGAAAATTTTAAGCAATCGTTTTTATGCTTCTAAGCAATTTTAGATAAAAGACCCAAAATACATGACGTTTAAAGTTTTTAAATAAAACTTAATTCAAAATCGCTTAAATACGGCTTTTACGCCGTTAACAAAAAATATCGTGAGGAAAACTAATGTCGTCAAAGGTGTGTGAAGCCCGGCAACCCGCACGCGGTGGGCTAAGGCCGAAACCCATTCATTGCCCAGCTCTAGGTCATATTATACATACACACACGGCTGCATCGTCACTTACATCACATTTGATTCCAGTCCATTACTTATAACTTGTACCTACCTTTATACCTACGTACATAAGAACTTAAATGAAAAGACTAAATTCTTAATCGCCGCACGCCGGGCATTATATTAATGTGTACTTTGATATAAAAATAAATTTAAAAACTACTCAAAAAGACTCAAGAAAATAATCAACCTAACCCAAAAATCTCGTAATGACTACAGAATTAAAACTTCTCTCAATATATCTAAAACTACATGGGATATTATTAACAATAAATTTAAAAATAACCAACTAAAAAATTCAATTTCTCAAATAAAAAAGGACGGGAACATAATAACGTCTCCAGGTGACATTGCACAAGCATTTAACGATCATTTCGTTAAACGTAAAATAAATACAGATTGCAAGCATGAAATAAATTGGAGTCATTTAAAATCTATGTTTATGGGGCCGTCAGTCCCTCAAGATATCACAACAATAATAAAAACACTAAAAAACACTACGAGTACTGGATATGATAAGATCAGTACAAAAGTCATTAAAAGTGTAAACAAAAGTATATCACCTATCCTAAGTCATATTATAAATCTATGCGCTGAATCTGGAGTATTTCCTAATAAACTAAAAACTTCGATCGTTAAACCTCTATTCAAAAGAGGGGATACGCTTGATTTAGACTGCTATCGTCCAATTTCGTTAATACCTATTTTTTCCAAAATAATAGAAAAATATATCTACAATAACCTAAATGACTACATGGAATTGAACGGAATTATCACTGACGAGCAAATAGGATTTAGAAAGAAAAAAACAATAAATTTGGCTATATTTAATTTTGTTAAAAAAGTTATGATTCATTTGGACAAAAAAGAAACTGTGTGTGCATTGTTCATGGACTTAACAAAGGCTTTTGACTATGTTGATCATAAAATTCTAGAAAACAAGCTGTATGCTTATGGAGTGCGGGGTAATTCTTTAGCACTGGTTAAGTCTTACCTTAGTGAAAGATATCAAATAACGGAAATAACGCGAATAAATATGGTCAATAAGACTGAAGAGACATATTTTTCTGATGCTAAGAAAAATGATACAGGTGTGCCGCAGGGAAGTGTATTGGGTCCTTTGCTATTTATAACGTATATTAATGATTTTCCTAGGAGCACGGATCATCAAATGGTCTTATTTGCGGACGACAGTACTGTAATTTTTACTGGAAAGAATAGAACGGCTCTCGAGTATGACATCAACAGTGCTATGAAGAATATTATTAGTTGGGTGACATCAAACAAGTTATTAATAAATCTAGACAAGACCAATATAATGACATTCAAAAATAGAAAAAGAAATTTACCGCCACTCGACATAAAATACTCAGGAACTGTAATAAAAGAAATAAGCAACACAAAATTTTTAGGTCTTTACATTGATGATTGCCTATCGTGGGAAACCCAAATAGATAATGTGTGTATAAAACTAAATCGTTTTTCTTTTGCACTATACATGCTCTCTAAAGTGGTTAATCAAAATGCAGTTATGGTAGCTTATAATTCCTACGTAACCGCAACATTACGATATGGCATTATTTTCTGGGGGAACTCTGCTAGCAAGGAAAGGGCATTCAAATCCCAAAAAAGATGTATTAGGTCTATTTGTCACCTTCAACCCACAGATTCATGTAAGCCGTATTTTCAAAAATTAAAAATACTTTCTTGCCCATGTCTATACATCTATGAGGTTGTTGTATTCATTAGAATGAATGAAAATCTGTTTAAATTTTCTGAGAATGCAAGAAGGGAAAACAAAATTTGCTTTACCCATCACTCATCCGCGAAATTTGGAAAAAGTGTTTTGAATATGGCACCTAGAATCTACAATAAGTTACCAGGAGAACTGGCAGACAGATCTCTTAATATAAATATATTGAAGCATAAACTTATGGAATTTCTTATCAAAAAATGCTACTATTCCATAAATGAGTACCTTGATGATAAGTTTGATACTTATTAATTATTATCCTACTAAATTGTAATTTCTTTGAGACTTGTTTAGACTTGGCTTTGTTGACTGTAGGTACTAATTTAAATTGTATTCATGAATCTACTTAGATCATCAATTATATTGTTGTAAGGTTCTTAATTTGTTGACTGTAATTTAATTGAAATTGTATGCTTATATCTATTATTAATACTAATTTATTAAGGTTTCAAATATTTCTTTTTAAATTGACTTAAATTTGCATGTCAGCAATGACGAAACATGTTTGGTCTACATTCGGTTTGTCATCATATTTGTACAATGTTTCTTGCAAATAAAAAATTGATTGATTGATTGATTGATTGATTGATCCATAATATGGGCTTAGATCTCAGGTCACGTTTACACACAGTGAATATTTGTATCATTCCCGCATCCACTGATAGCACACGTGACCTCAATACCTAATACAATATACACCTTATCCCTAAATACTGCTAAATAGCTTTTAGACCCCACTTCACTCTCGTGGGTATACCTAATTATTTTTTTAATACATTTCCCACACACACACACACACACACACACACACACACACACACACACACACACACACACACACACACACACACACACACACACACACACACACACACACACACACACACACACATCACATGCAACGCACAATATAATATAATGCATTTGTATCTAGTTACTTATATTACTATTTCCTGTCTTGGTAATTAAGTTATAACTAAGGAGAGAAACTGTCGCCTGAAATACAGGTATACCAACCTAGTTCAGGGGCAGTTGTATACAAATTTGCACTCCATTAAACTTATATTTAAATATTTTTGTTGATGTAATTTTTCTATATGTGCATTATTATTTTTCTTAGTTATAATATTATAACCTTGAAAAAGTGTACAAAAAACGTTACTTTGAATAAATATATTTGAATGTGTGTTTAGCGTGCGCAAAGTAATTCTTTTCCGCACTAGTGCTTTTTTGTTTTCCTCCTGCGCGGCACCGGAGCAGGCGCACCAGGACGCGCACGAACATGGAGAGGGCTATGTTAGCACGGCACCCAAACACGGAGCAGGCAAACACGTAAAACCAATATTTTTTTCGCAAATGTATTAAAAACCGTCTTTCAATGCACGTGCGGAATTGTCATTTCTAGTCGTCCCTATAGTTGACCCGCGAATTCCGCTTGGGTCAACAAACCGGGACTCGTAAAGAAATGACAAAATTTCCGCACTTATATTGCATTGCTATTTACAGCCTGGTGACAGACGGACGGATGGCGAAGTATTTGTAATAGGGTCTTTACCCTTTCGGTACGGAACCTTAAAAATTTGCGGAAAACATCAGCTGTGTATAGCGTATCTGTTCCATTTGTAAGATTGCTTTTGGTACACAACGGAACGAAATTCAAAAAGTGTATAGGAATGACAGTCATGTGTGTGAAAGTTGCGTGATTAATTTAGCGATCAGATATACCTATCATCTTCATACATTTATTTTCTATTTCACCATGCATTTTTGGCAATATTGCATTTTAAAGGTTTGGAATGAACTCCCAGGCGCTGTCTTTCCCAACTTCTACAACTTGGGCGCCTTCAAATCAAGAGTGAATAGGCATCTCTTAGGTAAGTTCGTTCCACCTTAGACTGTATCATCACTTTCCATCAGGTGTGATTACAGTCAAGCTAGCCTATATTGTTAAAAAAAAAAATTGGGCGTTCGAATAAGACATGTACCTACCCTGGATGGATAGGGCGGGCAGACGGCGCGAAAGAATGTCGCCAGTTTATCGATGCCAAAAATGCTTGTTTTGCCACCAACAACAAATATAGAATTTTTCAGATGGCGCTACTGTTTGTTTGTACGAAAAAAGTTTACGTTACTCTTTTGGATACCCATATCCTAAGGTTTGTTTTCGGAGGCGATCGAATAGTCTCTGCGACGAGAGACTATACTATACTTACGACCCGAAATTAAATCCTGGACCTTACGATCCTCAGACGAATCATCTAGCCATTGTGCCAAAAGGGCGATAAGGCAAGTTGAGCGTTAATACAATCAGCATCTCTCGAGGTCAGCGTTAGGGGTGGGGGGGAGTGAGTAATCTGGTAAAGATTCTCGCTCGACCGCTTCGGAGGGTGCAAATGATCCTAAATATCCCCGCCCTGCACCTAGGGCTGCCTTCTTTTACACGACTGCCCAATTATGGTGTGTAATGTTTTTAGGGTTCATGTATGTATGTGAGTTTTTTTATTCCACCATAATTTCTGAACGTGAAACGTGGACACTCACACACGGCCTGATCCACAAGTTTAAAGTCGCGCAGCGGGCCATCGAGAGGGCTATGTTAGGAGTTTCCCTGAGGGATAGAATCCGAAATGAGGAGATCCGCAGGAGAACCAAGGTTACGACATAGCCCAAACCATTAGCAAGCTGAAGTGGCAGTGGGCAAGTCACGCGTGTCGCAGGGGCGATGGCCGGTGGAGCCGAAAAGTCCTGGAGTGGAGACCGCGTACAAGTGAGCGTAGCGTGGGGCGCCCTCCAGCTCGTTGGACTGGCGGGAAGCGGCTGGATGAGGAGGGCTGAAGACAGGGTGTGGTGGCGCTCACTTGGGAAGGCCTATGTTCAACAGTGGACGTCCGCAGGCTGATGTGATGATGATGATGAATTTCTGAACAAAGGAACATATCTTTAATTATTTACGTGTTACAAGCTTTTATTTAGTTTCACCTGCCCCCATGTATGTCTTTTATCAAATTTTGCAAGTTCCAGAGTCCGTTGAACTGAAAGGATAGGTAATAATGACCATGGATGTATCAAGCTGAATCAAACCCAAACTTTATTTTTTATAGACTATGGCCTCTACATAAACTTCTACAGTTGTTACTTTTTTAATGAAAAAAATGAAGATTTTGGGAGAAATAACTTCAACCCTACTACAAGCCCGCCCTTCTTTCTGCTGAATAGATACTGAGTAAGCGTAGCCCTTAAACATCTGGTTTTACGCGATGCGATACTAATATTATATTTTTATATTTATTTTGAAAAAAAGGCCTATAATTTGGGGGCCCAGGTTTGAATCCGTCATGCATAAAGCACGCTAAACAAATGATCAAACACTAGCGTTTTCCAGAGGGTCCGTCATCATGAATTTCGGGTTTTCACACATCCCGCGGGAACTATGAATTTTTCCTTGATAAAACGTTATAAACCGACTTCAAAAAAAAGTAGGTTCTGTATTCGACCCGTATGTTTGTATGTATGTATGTATGTATGTATGTATGTATGTTTGTCCGCGATTATTTCGCGTTTGGCTGAACCGATTTTGATGCGGTTTTCAGGAAAGTGTTTGTTACATTCTGGAGAAGGTTTTAGTATATTAACCGACTTAAAAAAACAAGAGGTTCTTAGTTTTATAGATATATTTGTATTTAAGTTTGTTCGCGATTATCTCGAGTTCGGCGAAACCGATTTTGATGATTCTATTTTTATTAGGTAGGCCATACATCACAGGTAGACTCATTTTAATTTGGTCGAGATCTAATGAATATCTTCGGAGATGGAGAGCGGAACTCCCCAACGGAAAATCGCTTGCGATCGGTATAATTAGTTTACAGTGTAGATTTTAACGGTCTTCAAAAGAGATAGTGATTCGCAAGTTGACTAAAAAATATGTTTTTAATTGACCGACTTCAAAAAAAGAGGCTCTCTGTTTAACCCCTATATTGGTATTTAGGTTTGTCCGTGATTATCTCGCGTTTGACTGGACCGATCTATTTGACCTATCGCGAAACAACATTCCTCGTCATTAGGCATAGGTACAGCATAATAAATATAATAGTAGGTATGTCAAAGTCAGTATTACATATGATATGATATGTTTTTAGTGGTAAGTATAATTATCACTAAAAAACCTATCACTAGAATAAATTGATAAGGTAGTATTAATTAGCCCAAAACCTACTTATCACTAAAAAGTATGAAATAAAAAAAAATAAAAAAATCCCATTTAAAACACATGATAATTCTATTTCTTTTTTAAAAAAAGGGAACCGCCTTCAAAAAACCAACCCACTGAAAAGCAAAAAAATAATTTTCTAATAAATCTGGGTATACTTACCTACCTACTTATAATAGTTTTTGAAAACGGTGCCAAATCAAAATTCGCAATTCATTTTGAGTATGGCTAATGGCACCGACTTCAAAAACTAAGTAGGTAGGTAAGTATACCCAGATTTATTAGAAAATTATTTTTTTGCTTTTCAGTGGGTTGGTTTTTTGAAGGCGGTTCCCTTTTTTTAAAAAAGAAATAGAATTATCATGTGTTTTAAATGGGATTTTTTTATTTTTTTTATTTATGTAGTTTATTTAACGCAGTTATAGGTATCTTATAATTATTGTAAACGCATAATGAATTGCGAGCAAGATTCCCACAGGTATTTGCACGTTCGTCTGATGTTAAGTGATTCACGAGCCCTTATTCAATTGCAGCGCCTCCTAGGACTTTGCATTGCAGTGTCATACGATGCACTGCAATGCGATCGTCATCCTGATACTACAGTTATGCCAAGTTATGTCGTCGGCTACAGTGACCTTAAATTCAAACAGCAATGCATCTCAATGGAATATACAATTAAAAAAATTAGGTAGAAAGATTAAATTGTCTTGCTATAATCTGCTTAATAGAATCTGTATGGCCTTACATGCAGTAACAAGCCAAGTTCCCAAGGGAACAATGCAACCACCACCCACACGACTTACGACGCACGTTTCATCCCGACACCGGGACATCCTCAGGAGATGTTGACTTCACAATGCAAGATTGTATAGTGACGTTCGTGTTAACGGCGCGTTCCCCGTCCACCACCCGGAACCACAAAGCAGTGGCGAAATTGAAACGTTAACTTGTTCGTACCGCCTAAGCCCCGAAAACAAACGAAGCAGTGGCGATATAGAAACGTTAACTCGTTCGTAAGTAAGTAGGTAATCCATTGAAGAAAAGTCCTACCGTCTGATTTATCTCAACCAACGATCTCGAGGTGTCTCCCAAAGCACATAATAGGCAATTTGATGCTAAATCATTAAATAAGCCATTAACTCGAGATAATGGGACTACGGGCATAAAACAACAAAACGAAATTGATTTCTCGCGACAACGGCGCCTGCTCTTCTCTAAGGGCCCTTAAACCCAAGATAAAAGGGTTAGGAGTAATTACGCGAAACTAAACGAGCCCTTAACGAATTCCTTCGAACTTAACTTGAGACATAAACGTGAGAGATGTGAACAATGAAAATAGAAACGAAGGAATGCCCTTAAATATATATTGTTATACCAGCTGTTTTGACTTCGTTGTTTTGAAAAAAAAGAAAGAAAAAAATATTTATTTCAAACATTTATGCCACACGTAACAAAACATACTGTGCGACAAGGCTATCTTGGCGCGTGGTCAAAATTGGAACTAACGCCGCTATCTTGTGACACTGTTCGATAGTTCGCTCCGTCGGCATATTTGTCGGTATGTTGCAAGTATTGTGTGTGTTGTGTTTGTGTGTGTGAGAAAATTTTATTAACTGGCTGCCATAGTCCTACATTTGTTTTACAACTACGCCCTCCTGACAAGTCATTCAAGTGCCAAGAGATCCTTGTCGGACTGTACGTACTTACGTACTAAAACGATGCCTGAAGATTCCCCCACTCGGGCATCAATAACCCATAATTGCCCAAGTGACGGAAGCATCAGACACCGCCTGTCACATGTGGCACAACTCAGCAAGGTGCTGTGATATAAATAAATAACTCAGAACCTATTCTCAGACCTACCCAACATACACAGAAAATTTCATAACAATCGGTCGAGCCGTTTCCGATGAGTTTGGTAACAAAGACTGGGGAGAGAATTTTATATTTTAGACTAGCTGACTCGGCAAACGCTGTTTTGCTTTTAGGGATATAAAAATAGATACCAACCTGCTCTCAGACTTAGTGATCATACACTGAAAATTTCATAACAATCGGTCGAGCCGTTTCGGAGGAGTGGACCAAAGAATGGCACGAGAATTTTATATATTAAAAGAAAAGATAGAAATATATATAAGATATTTCCTCTTTTAAAGGTATAAGATACAAGTGGAAAATTAAAAAATTTTAAAACACCCACGACTTTTGCAGACTTGTAATTGAAAAAGGATTAAATAATTTTTTTTTTAAACTCCCCGACTAAAGGAAAGTAAGAACTAAGAACCTATCAGTATAATTACAAATCCAAGAAAATCCGCCGGAGCTGCTGTGTCCAGCCTGTGACGGTTGATGGTGCTGTTTACCAGTTGATGACTAATTCAATTTCTTGATACTTCTCATATATTATACCTACCGGCAGTTTATCAATGCTTACTAATTTCATTAATTGATATTGGAAACGAAAATAGCAATGGCAGCTCCGACGGATTTTTTTGGATTTGTAATTATACTGATAGGTTCTTAGTTCTTACTTTCCTTTAGTCGGGGAGTTTAAAAAAAAAATTATTTAATCCTTTTTCAATTACAAGTCTGCAAAAGTCGTGGGTGTTTTAAAATTTTTTAATTTTCCACTTGTTTTATAGTTTTTCGATTAATATATTAATGTAATTTAAAAGATATTATTATTAAAAAATTAAAATTAATCTTCAAACTAGCCATTAATTCCTCTATGCAGCGTCTGAAGGCATCATCTAACCCTAGATGTATGTACATACATCTAGGGTTAGATGTACTATGTACATCTAAAGGTTTGGGCCTAGTTAAAACATACGAATCCCTGTTTACTAGACTGTATACACAATACGTGTTTAATAGAAAGATAACACATTAAACACAGGGAATTTCTCTAATAAAGTAAGAAAAACTGAGCGAGGTGCGGCTGGCGCCGCCCCTCGGAGGCTGACGCCCTGGGCCATGGCCCTCTTTCCAGGTAAATGCGCCATATTCATTCATTAATCCTCGCCACCAAGCCTAATGTGTTAGAATAGTTTAACCAAATCAAATGAGCCTAAACTCGAGGTATTTACTAGTTACCATTAATATGCATCGCTAATCAGCCCCATCTTGCATCGTCAGACCCTCGTCACCAAATTTAATGTTTGAGACTAGTTCAAACAAACCCAATCACTAACACAAGGAATTTACTAGAAATATATTAAAACAGAGATTTTCCCTTCCAAGTCATACAGATACGTTTATTGTGGCGCCCTCTGCTGTTCAATCACAAGAACAATTATTTTCAAACCATTGGCAATGACTCACTAGTATTTTGTACAAAACTGTATCCAACTGTACAACTGTATTGAGAACATTCGTTTGCACTGTAAATGTTTTTTTATGGCGCCCCCTGGTGATCGATGTTCGTAACAACTATCTAAGAACCATTGTCAATGAATACCAAACATTAAACAGAAAACTGCATCTAAATCGGTCAAGCCGTTTTTGAAATAAATGGGAACATTCGTTTGCAATATAAATGTTTTTATGGCGCCCCCTGGTGATCGATGTTCATAACAACTATCTAAGAACCATCGCCAATGAATACCAAACATTATACAGAAAACTGCATCTAAATCGGTCAAGCCGTTTTTGAAATAAATGGGAACATTCGTTTGCAATATAAATGTATTTTATGGCGCCCCCTGGTGATCGATGTTCGTAACAACTATCTAAGAACCATTGCCGCTGAACACCAAACAGTATACAGAAAACCGCATCTAAATCGGTCAAGCCGTCCTTGAAATAAATGGGAACATTGATGTGCACAAACGAACACACAAACAAACAAACAAACAAACAAACAAACAAACAAACAAACAAAAATATTTTTGCATTATTGGTTTTTGTACACAATTTAACATACAATGAAACATAAAATATTTTTAATAGAGTAATGTACAAACGGTCTCTCACCCTAAACGCATATACCCGTACTCCGTTCCGTCGTGGGTAAAAATACTATTGAATAATGAAAATACGTTCAGAAACAGACCTACTTTAGATATTTTCTCATTCATTACTTAGACTTAGAAATATTTTCTGACACAAAATCTCAGCAGGCGTAAGGCAACTACTGATTAGTTAATGAGTCGCCAGCCAGAGCCACGGCTTGATGCGCCGATGTGGATTCACTGTGAATGAATGGAACGCATTAAATGGGAGTGATAGCGAGTGAACGAGCGCGGTCAGCGATGATAGCGGCCTATCATACGAGATAAAACGCGGGCAGACGGCTTTCATAAGTTACTTTAATGACTGATTAACAACATGACTGAAATCAACATTTAAACCGCTGAGTAACTTAGAGATTAATTTGTTTTGATATCCGCTGACTGAAAAGAATTAAGAATCTGTAGAGTCCAACACCACCAACTAGCCAAGCACGAAGGCAAACTTCCCAAGGGAACAATGCCAACCGCCAATCTTCAGGAGATGTTGGCTGCATAATGCGAGATTGTACAGAGCTTGTACTGTACAATCCCAAATTGTGAAGTCAAGTGTGGATTTCCTCAAAATAACGCCTGTTTCTCGTTAATTACTTAGTTTCCTTTACTCGTTCTAAATTTTTAAAATCGGGTAAATGGTTAAAGTTACGCAAAAACTATGTATAATAGAACTATTTTTCTTTAAAAGTTCTAAAAAAAGGCCGTGACAGCACTTATCTATCTTTTAAGGTTGACTAATTATAACGGGATATGTAATTTATTTACTAACAAAAAAACCGACTTCAAATCTCATCAAACTACTGTAGAATATATCCTTTCCAATTAAAAATTTAACACTTACATGGTTTTCTCGTGGATACCATTATCAGAACTGGACTAAATTGAAATGGGACCACACAGGAAGTATCAGCTTTCTAATAAAAAAAGAATCATCAAAATCAATTTGTTGTAATTTCAGGGTCCGTGGATGCAGGAGTGGATGATTTCAAATAATAAATATGTACTTGACACTTGGTTTTAATTAAAAATAAGAAACTCACAAGGAAGTACAGCCGACACGCCATTTGCAAAGTCAAGAAGGAGGAAGAGAGTGTTGCCAGCCACAGATAACAAAATATCATAGTTCATAGATAAAAAATATTGTGACATTATAAATTATAATTAATATATCTAACACCCTCCCTTAATGGAACAATATTTTAAAAAATAATAAGTATAACAAAACTACAAAAAAAAAAATTTTTTTTTTTGAATTTTTGACTTGTCCCACTTTGCCTCGAGAGTTTAAATTAGACTAAGACAACTCCTAAATTTATCTAATTTTATCTTAGGTAGAGGCTTGGTCAACAGGTCAGCTATTTGGCCATCACTTTTTATATACTCCAAAGATATTAAATTTTTTGACAATTTGTCTTGAATAAAGTGATATTTTATATCTATGTGCTTTAACCTTTTTGATACACTATTGTTATTAGCTGCACAAATTGCAGACCTGTTTTCTTCAAGAATCAAGACATTGAGTTCATTTTCTGATATTAAACACAACTCAGAAAATAAATTCCTCACCCAACATGCCTCGGCAACACACTGACTTAATGCTATATATTCAGCCTCAGTGGACGAGAGAGAAACACATGTTTGTTTTTTACTACACCACAAGACTAGGTTATCAAAAACCATTAAACAATAACCTGAGGTTGATTTTCTACTAACTGTGTCACCTTTCCAGTCACTATCCACATAGGCTTTCAATGGATTTTTACAAATTAAATTATTGAAATTAATTTTATACACTAACTTTTAGTTCTAAAGTAGCTTTTACATACCTCAACACATGCTTCAAATGTTTCCATAGATCTGTACTAGCACAGTTTTGAAATCTACTAAGTATACTTAAACATATTGATAGATCAGGTCTAGTACCTAACATAGCGTACATAATACAACCTATTAGTTTTCTGCATCTATGTTCTATTTCTGAGTTTTCAGAGCATTCTTTTAATAACAAAGTACTGTTGAAATTAGGTTCTAAGGGTATACTCACACCTTTACATTCAGACATGTTAAACAATTGTAATACATTCTTTAGGTATTCACACTGATCTAAAGAAATAAAATCTTTATTTTGCATTATTCGGATACCTAGATAATATGAAGCAAGACCTAAGTCTTTAATCTTAAATGTTTTACCCATCTGCAGCTTTAAATTTTCAATAATATATTCATGTGAACTAACTATCAAAATATCATCAACATACTGAATAACATATGTCTTTGTGTTTTCACATATTTTAATATACAAACACATATCAGTTTTAGATCTTTTGAAACCTTGACTTATCATGAAATTACAAAATGTATCATACCAGTATCTGGGTGCCTTTTTTAGCCCATAAATAGCTTTATTAAGTTTTCCTACCTGTCCTGAATGCTGGTGACCCTCTGGTAAGTAAATGTATATCTCTTCATGTATAGTGCTATGTAGAAAAGCACTACATATATCAAATTGATAAATATTCCAGCCATAATAGGCAGCTATAGAAATGAGGATTCTTACCGTAGTTAAACTGGTGACAGGAGAGTAAACTTCATCTAGTGATATACCTGTCTGCTGAAACCCACGTGCAACCAAGCGTGCTTTATACACTTGTACTTTACCGTCACTGTTTTTCTTTCTTTTAAATACCCATTTGGTATCTATGACCTTTTCTTCTGGCTTCACCTTTACCAAATCCCATGTATGGTTGTCTTCCAATGCCTTCAGCTCACTCTTGACAGCTTGCTTCCATTCAGTAGACTCATTGGACTCCATAGCTTCTTGATACGATTGGGGTTCATTTTCTAGCTCAGAGAAATAAGCATAGCTTGCAAATTCAGTTTCATACCTTATTGGCTTATAAATTTTATCACGACTGCGGAGAGTTAAACCACCCACTTGTCGTAGACCTGAACTCGTACTTGAAGTCGAGTCAGTTTTGTTTCCTACCTCATCAGTGTTCTCCGTAGAGCCTTTTTCAACCTGTGAGTCATTTCTTACCTCTTGAGAGTGTTTGGTGCTGCTCTGACTTTGCATTTCCATATCAGACTCTTCACTTGTGGAAGATATATTATCAGAGTTATCATGGCTATTACTTACCTGATTTTTGTGTGGAATTTCCCCACAATCCGGCAGAAAGACAACGTCCCTGGCCGTTTCAACTTTATCAGTATTAGAGAAATATACTCTATAGCCTTTAACATTTGTATCATAGCCTACAAATATTCCAAACTTGGTTTTATTATCCAATTTCCTCCTTTTTTCCTTTGGTATATGTACTGCACACTGCAGACCAAACTTCTTAAGATAATTAATATCAAAAGATTTATTAAACCATACCTCATAAGGAGTTTTATTCTTCACCGGGCTAGATCCAGACCTGTTAAGTGTAAACACAACAGTATTGACCGCTTCAGCCCAAAATCTCTTTGACATACCTGAAATTAATGTCCTCGCAGCTTCCATGATCGTTCGGTTCTCACGTTCTGCACGACCATTCTGCTGTGGAGTATAGGCAACTGTACGCTGATGACAAATACCTAAGCTTTCCAACATGTTTTTAATATCACTATTGCAAAATTCTAAGCCATTGTCTGTTCTCAAGTATTTTATAGAATTACCAGTTTGATTTTTGATTAATTTAATGCAATTTTGTAAATGTTGTTTAACCTCATGTTTATTTTTCAAAAAATAGACAAATCTATAACCTGACATATCATCCTTAATTAATAAAAAGTATTTTGATTTACCAATAGAAACACAATCTACCGGGCCACAAAGGTCAGCGTGAAGTAACTCACCCGTTCACTGTTACTGAATGATGCTCGGTGTTGTTTGCCTAGTAAACAGGGTTCACATGGATATACTTTTGAATTTACATACTTTATGTTATGAAGATCAAGATATTTTTTAACATATTGATAATTTTGGTGACAAAACTTTTCATGCCATTCTGTTAAAGTACAAACATAGTTAGCCATAGAAGGTTTTGTTCTGAAAATTAATTTATACAATTTTGTATCCAATCTCTTAGCAAGTACTCTTACATTATTCTTAGAATCTAAAATTTTACAAAAATTTTGATCACTTTGCATAAAATAACCTTTATCTAAACATTTACCTACAGAAAAAAGGTTTGCTTTTAGAGAGGGAACATAAAGAACATCAGAGAGTGTTGTTGAGATCCACTTTTTACCATTCCACGCTTCGCACTGTATGGTACCGACACCTAATACATCTAAAGCTGTACCATCACCAATTTTTACTTTACGCTGGGAACTTTCACAGAACTTTGAGTATAGAGACCGGTCACAGCACATATGGTCACTCGAGCCTGTATCGAGCACCCACTCACTCGATGAAGTAGCTGTGGCTGCCATCACCTCGTCCTCGGAAGCTAACATGAATGCATTGGTATCTGAATTCGTACATTGACTCTTCTTCTGTTTGAACCAGCAGCTGGAAATTTTATGGCCAAATTTCTTACAATATCTGCACTGTAATCTAGATTTATTGTTGCTGGTTGACTGCCGTTGTTTTGCCACCAATGCCTCTGTGTTCTCAACCTCCTTCACCCGAATCTCTTCGATTTGTAAGCGAGCACTAAGTTCCAAGAATGTTTGCCGCTCTTCCGGTAGGGACTCCCAAGCGGAGATAAAATGTTTGTATGTAGGTGGCAGACTCATCAACACTTTTGTAATAAGCATTTTGTCAGGCAGTTTTTCGCCTCTGGCTATTATTTTTGATCTTATGTTTTCAACGTTCGTAAGGAGATCTGTTAGGTTAGTTTGGTAGTTCAACGCATAAAACTGTTGATACAACAAGTGCACACTTACTTGAGATTCTTGTTCGTAAATTGATAATAATTTATTCCAAATTTCAAATGCACTATCGCAGGATAAGACTTGAGAAATGACTTGTTCACTCATTCTGCTGACTAACAGCGCCATTGTTTTCGCGTCCTTGTCGGTGCCCTTGGCGTTGATAGTTACGATGTCATACAGACCTTTTGATTTCAGTAATAAGGAAACTTGAAATTTCCATACGGTCCAGTTTTCTTCGCCCTTTAATTTTAATTTTGCTTCTTCTTTGTCCTCCATGGTTTATTGGCGGTCGTAAATCGTATGAACAAAAATGGCCAATGCCCAACCCACGCCTCCCACAGCGTGGTATATTTCCTTTCCACTCCTTTTACTTGCGTTCTGGGCCCATAACCTGTTGTAATTTCAGGGTCCGTGGATGCAGGAGTGGATGATTTCAAATAATAAATATGTACTTGACACTTGGTTTTAATTAAAAATAAGAAACTCACAAGGAAGTACAGCCGACACGCCATTTGCAAAGTCAAGAAGGAGGAAGAGAGTGTTGCCAGCCACAGATAACAAAATATCATAGTTCATAGATAAAAAATATTGTGACATTATAAATTATAATTAATATATCTAACACAATTCACCCAGTCAAAAGTTGTAAGGTTGTAAGAACATAAAAAAAAAATACAGTCGAATTGAGAACGTTCTCCTTTTTTGAAGTCGGTTGAAAAGGTGCCACTGGAAAATTTATAGATATAAAAATGTCAATAAACTGTGCTAAATTGCTCGGTGAACTCATGTCAATGTAGTATAACCATCCATACTGTCTTTATTATACACGGTCCAGAGAGGTTAGTACGAATTTCGAGTCAACTCGAATCGCACAAACGGATCTAATGTATGGACATACATTTACAGCCAGCGCCATCTATTGACAGCCGCATGTCAGAGAATGTCCATAGATGGCGTTGACTGTAAATGTATGAAGGAATTCGATGGGTTTGTGCGATGCGAGTCGACACGAAATTCGTGATGCGAAATTCGTACGTACAAAAACCTGTACTAACCCCACTAGAGAGTGCTCGTATTAGCATATTATATTTCATAGACCCTCTCGTGGGTAAAAATGCTCTGTAATAGACGAGCGGTAACGAACTGCGCTCCTGGGAGCCGTCGCTCTTCCCAAGCTGAAGATGGCTTTGTACAATCTTTATTCTGCTGAAATATTCGCATATTTTTGTCCACGAATGCACTACAGAGGAGAATTTGGATAACAACTATTAAAAATGATTATAAATTCTAGCTACCACTTACAATAATTGTAGTCTTTTGTTTATTTTCAACCGACTTCAAAAAAGGGTTCTTAATTCGACTATTAAACATATAGGTATGTATTTTTTTATGTTTATTACTTCATAACTATTGTTTGGGTGAATCGACTTAGATGATTCTTTTTTTTATTAGAAAGCTGACGCTTGCGGTGTGGTCCCATTTTAATTTAGTCCAGTATCCATGAGAAAACCATAATATAAGTCTTAAATTTTTTATTGGAAAGGATGTTTTCAACAGTAGTTTGATGAGAGTTGAAGTCGGTTTTTTGTTATTACTATTATAAATGATATTTCCATTGTATTTGTATTGAGTTATAAACCCCTCCGTTCAATTCGTATAATAATTGTCGTAGGTGACTACTTGGTGGGAAATGGTAATCCTGCTAAGTTCGAATTTTTTTAGGCACCAAGTTTCTTTTTGGACGGTACAGCGGAAATGGTTCGGAAACGTTATTTATACAATTTATTCTTTCTGCGTTACATAGTAGATTCAATTTGCAATTACATTTATTTGTCATTTTTAAGAAATTAAAACTTCAGTTCTGTCCGCGATGAGGTTTGAAACAAGACTTCAAAGATTTATAAATACCTGCGGGGCTAGACAAAGTTTTTTTTTACTCCCAGGCAGTGTCTTTCCTGCCACTTACCACCCGGGTGCCTTCAAATCAATAGTGAATAGGCATCTTCTAGGCAAGCGCGTTCCACCCTAGACTGTATCATCACTTTCCATCAGGTGTGATCACAGTCAAGCGCTAGCCTATATAGTATAAAAAAAGACCAAGTAACAGACGTTTAGCGTTCACGATAGTAGATAAAAATGTATGGACAAACCACGTGACGAATGAAAACAAATGAAAGCAGAATCTACTTTATGCTTAGCGTTGTTCACTGTCGGCTGTCAATTGTCATGCGAAGTACGCTAAAGTTCTATATTGTTTTTTATGTTATTCTAAGTATTATTCTATGTTATTCTAAGTACGCTATCTACAACGTCTGCGAGAACGCCAGGGAGCGTTCAAATTGTCGTAGTCGATTTTCAAAAAAAGCGTGTTTTCCTCTATACGGTCACGTGGTTTTTCTACAGTCACTTGTTTTGCCCATACATTTTTATCTACTGTCGTGAACGCTAAACGACTGTTACTTTGTCTAGCCCCGCTGGTTACTCAAACCGCTACACCAACGCTGTATACTGAGTTACGTACTCAGTAGAGATATTTCAGATATTTTAGTCCACGAAGACGCGCCCCACTCTTTCAAAATTGCTTATGTTTCATTCGAATCGTATGGAGTCTGACAGAGTGGGCGCGTCATCGTAGATTGAACTATCGATAGCTACAATCTGTATCAAATAAACGACTTTTCAAATTGCGTGTTACTCTTAGAGTATTTATTGGAATTATCTCTTATTATAATATCTTACAAATACGAAAGTAACAACGTTCCAACACAGTGTTACACGACCTTTTGTTTTAGGTTCCGATGATCAATTTGTACTCCAAAACCAAGCCAAGCCAAGTTGTACTGCTAAGTTTGTGTTTTCATTATTTCTTCTTTTTTTATATTTTTATTCTGTGGTGTGCAATAAAGTGTTTATCTATCTATCTATCAATCTATAACTATAAAAGGCTTTGTCCTGAGTGACTGACTGACAGACAAGCTACAGCCCAAACGGCTGAACGTAGTGACATGAAAATTTCAGGGCAGATTCTTTGTGAACCCAAACCGCTCGCTAAGAAAGGATTTTTTGAAATTCTACCCCTAAGGGGGTTAAATAAGGGATTTAGGTTTGTATGAAAGTCCTTCATTTTTCAAGTTAGATTCATGAAAATTGGTATATAGACTTCTGAATAAAAATAAGAGAATGGGTGTCCGAGGGATTTTGGAAATTTCACCCCTAACTCTCTAAAAAGGGGGTTGAAACTAGAAAACGCTTGGTCCCGGCTGGCTGGCTTTCGGCTGGCTGGCTTTTGGACAAGCTACTGCCTAAACGGTTACACGTAGAAACATGAAATTTTCAGGGAATATTCTCTTAACACCCTAGATGTGTACTAAGAAAGGATTTTATGAAATTCTACCGCTAAGGGTGTCAAATAAGGAATTTTATTTTACATATATGGGAATCCGTCAATTTTCAAGTTATGTTCATTAAAATCGGTAAATAGGATTTTGGATAAAATTAACAAAGTTCCTCGATTTTTTGATTCCACTCCTACTAACGAGACTACCTCCTAGGGGGGTGAAACGGGGGTCCAAAGATATTACGAAGAAATGCTCCTTCACGCCGCAGTTACTGATCGGAACTGGCTGAAATTTGAACAAGAGTTAAATTATATTCTGGATTAATAAATAGACTACTTTTTATCCCACAAAAATCTATGGTTCCCGCGAAATTTGTAAAAAATAGAAATACGCGCGGGGGAAATACTCCTTCACGTCGCAATTTCTGAATTGATTTGTCTGAAATTTGGGATAAAGGTAGATTATATCCCTGTTTAATACATAGGCTACTTTTGATGTGGAAAAAATCCATGATTTCCGCGGGATGTGTAAAAAACCAAAATTCCTGCGGGAGAAAAACTCCCTTACGCTGCAACTACTGAAACGATTAGGCTAAATTTTGAATTAGAGGTACATTATATAATGATCTAGCACTTTTTATTTTGGAAAATTACACGGTTTTTGCGGGATATTTGAAAAATCGAATTCCACGCCAGATTAAAATCATTCACGCCGTAATTAGTGAACCGACTTGACTGAAATTTAGAAAGGATATAGATTATATCCTGGATTAATCAATAGGCTACTTTTTATCCCGAAAAATGTGTGAAAAACCAAAATTCACGTGGGAGAAAAACTCTTTTACGCCGTAACTACTGAAGCGATTTGACAAAAATTTGGATCAGAGGTAAATTATATAATGATTTAGAATTAAGGTTACTTTTCATCCCAGAAAAATCCATGGTTTAGCGGGATTTTTGAAAAATCGATTTCCACGCAGGACAAAAATCCTGTACGCTGCGATTACTGAACCGACTTGGCTGAAATTTGGAATGGAGATAGATTACATCGTGCCTTAATACATAGGCTACTTTTATCCTGGATATATCCATAGATTCCGAGAAATATGTGAAAAACCGTAATTTTCGCGGTAGAAATACCTTTATGCTGTAACTACAGAAATCATTTAGTAATATGGAAAGAAGATAGACGATATCCTGGATTATCTTACAGCTTATCTTTTGTTCTGGAAAATCCGTGTTTACCGCAAAATTTGTGTAAAAATGAAGTTCACGCGAGGGAAGTACTACTCCTCCACGCCATAACTACTGAACCGATTTGGCTGGAAATTTAAGTGGTGAAAGATTGTTACTTGGATTAATACAAAGGCTTCTATTTTTTTCCCGGAATGATTGGCTGAAATTTGGATGGAGATAGACGATATCCCATAATTACCACATAAGCTACTTTCTAGAAAGTAAGTATAAAGGCTAAGGTTGATAAGGAAATTTAGGTTTTTGAAACATCTGAATCTCTGGGTTTGTGAAAAATCGAAATTACCGCGGGCAAAGCCGCGCGCAAAAGCTAGTCAACTATAAGAGTGGTAATTGGTTTAAAGCTGTGGATAAACGCTAGAAATATTAACAATTTACGATGCTAGTGGTTTCAATCAGCCTGCCGAACCGATGCGGTGTACCTACTACGTTATTTATTGGGCGTAAATTAAACCGGAATACGTTAAAATTAACAGATATTCATTTACCGCTTACAGCGATCGCGTGTCGGCTTTTGGTGACCACAATTATTTTACACTAGCTGTAACCCGCGGCTTCGCCCCCGTGAATTTCAGTTTTTACAAATCCCGTTATAAAGAATTGAATTGTGATTTCGCGAAGTTTTTTTAGAACTGTTAAAGGAGAAAAATCCCATCATGCATGACGTTTGCGTAACTTTAACCGTTTACACAGTGCTCGCAACTCTCCCCAAAAGAAACCATTTTTTTAATTTTCTTCAAATTTTTCATCGATTCTCCGCTTTTATGGCCTTCCTCGATAAATAGCCTATCCAACACAAAAATAGTTTTTCAATTCGGACCAGTAGTTCCAGAAATTAGCGCGTTCAAACAAACTAACAAACAGTCTTTGGCTTTATAATATTAGTGTAGACTAGATTTAGCCCATAGCTTCGCGTGAAATTCGGTTTTCATAAATCACGTGATAATTTAAAGGTATTCACAGGAAACATAAATAAATCCTCCAAATCGTTGTCAACTTTTTTGGTTTCATTCCATATATTGAATGGAAGCAGGCATTATTTTGCGGAAATCTATAATTAGCAGGACAGATTAATTTGCCTCTACGACTTCGCATTGTGAAGTCAACATCTCGAAACGTGCGTCGAAGAAAGTGTTGGAAAATTGTGTGTGGTGTTTCATGTGGGCAGTGTTCCTGCATATTTTACCATACAGAATCTTTTCAAGTAGCGGATTATAGCAAAACAAATTAATCTGTCCTGTTCATTCCATATAATTATGGAATAAGGACAAGTTTCTGAAACGATCGTAGCTAAGTCTTATGGCTAACAGAAAAACACAAAGAATTTTTTTTTTATGTTTTTGATTTTATTGATTTTCCTGGTCAAGTCTCTTTGTAGCTGTCCATATGCTGTTTTTAACACGCTTTTATTAGCTTCACCTGTATGTTTGTAACCGACTCCTTTGAGCTCGATTTTGTCCTACTTTGAACGATCGGATTTAATTCAAACTTTGCACACTCGTCAAAGACCGATGACAATTCAATAATTCGATTAAAATATCCAATAATCTTAATTAGATTCGCCAGGATTAATTAATTTCTTTCCGCATCATTTGCATGCGAGTAAGAGACATAGAGCGTGTTTTTTTTTAGTTTTTTAAACTATTATTTAAATAAAGCTCCATCTATATACTCGTACGTATATCAAAAACTTTCAAAGGAAGTGCGGACGATTATTAAATAAACATACAGTATGGAACTTCTGCTCTGCGAAGTTTCACCGAGTTACGGATGCACTAAATTCATTTTGAACAGCATACTTACAGTTCAAGTGAAGAATGCAAATCAATTCGAGTTCGAAAGTTCGGGAAACTTAAGGAACTTGAACTAACTTAGATATTCTTCTATGAGCATTATTCTAGTTGGTAGATACAGTCCGTTTTCTACTAGTTCTTGCCTACTTTGCTTGGTCTAAGTGTTATATTTGGTGGTAGGATTTATTAGGGGATTTGATTAGAAAGAATGATCAAGACGTTCACGATGTTAAGTGATACGCATGCCCATGCCAGATGCAGTGCGTCCCTTAATTTCGCTTAGCAATATACTCAGACTAAATAATATTACTCTTAGAATTATGTTTGTGTAATCTTTTTTGTAATTTTTTTGGAGTGTTGCCAGTGTTAACTTACGGATCAGAGACATGGTCGTTTACTATGGGCCTCATAAGAAGGCTCAGGGTCACTCAGCGAGCGATGGAGAGAGCTATGCTCGGAGTATCTTTGCGGGATCGAATCAGAAATGAGGAGATCCGCAAAAGAACCAAAGTAACCGACATAGCTCAACGTGTCGCAAAGCTGAAGTGGCAATGGGCGGGGCACATAGCTCGCAGGACCGATGGACGTTGGGGACCCAAGGTGCTGGAATGGCGGCCACGCACCGGGAAGCGCAGTGTCGGTCGACCCCCCACCAGGTGGACGGACGACATTAAGAGGGTCGCGGGGAGTCGCTGGCGCCAGGCGGCGCAAGATCGTGGTGTTTGGCGGTCATTTCAGGAGGCCTATGTCCAGCAGTGGACGTCCATCGGCTGAAACGACGACGACGACGAATCTTTTTGGCCTTATTCTTCAACTAGGTACTTTTAATTGTAAAAAAAAATTAATGTAACGCTGTTGATTACTTTTCCCATAAATATATAAATATTATGCTCGCCCTTGTTACCTTCTTTACATGAATTTGGGGATGATTTTTGCAAATGTGATTGGATGTGGTTGAGCTGTAAAGCCCATTTTCACGAGAAAGATTTTATTGTCCACTGCGTATCTACCTATATTAAAATTGACGTAAGAGATGACTTCTTGACTTTTCATGTTCAAAAACTGTTCTTGGTGTAAACAGTACCTACTCTTACACTTAATAATTATGCTTTCGTATAATTGGTTATTTTTTTAAAGGACCGTTGTATTATAGGTATTATAATATGTAATCGGTAATTTAGATTAATGCAAAGAAGGAACGTATTCTATCTACATTTCACTAAACTGCTGCAAATGGATAGTAACTGTTTCGCTAAAACCCTAAGACTTTGGTTGAGGGCCTGTGCGACTGTACGTGAACATAATGTAGGGTGACTGTATGTTTTGTATTTTGGACGACCTCCCTTACCTCCATATAGCCCCGGTTTCCACCAAAGCGGAGCGGAGCAAAGCTGTGTTTGAGTAACCAATAATAAGATTTCCGCATTTTGAAATCTCAGAAACTGAGGGGTGAGGAGAACGCCGCTCTGCTGCACTTTGGTGGAAACCGGCCCTTAGCCTAGTCAATAAATACCTTTTTGGATTAGACATATCCTTATACCCTTGCCCGCCCTTTGCTTTGCGCCCTGCTTTGGTCCTTCTGACCAAGGCGTACAGATCAAATAGTGCTGCCTCTCTCGCCGTGCTGGCGGGAGTGTTGCCGGCCGACCTGGAGGTAATCCGTGCTGCCAGGATTGATGCGGCGCGTAGGACCCCGGTCAAAGGTGAGTTGAGCAGACGTAAGCGTGAAATCGGGGCAGGCATCGTCGCGGAATGGCAAGCGAGATGGGCCAGCGAAACGAAGGGCGGTGAGCTTCGTCGATTCTTTCCAGACGTGGCCGGGCGGCTCGAGGCGACTTGGGTCGTCCCGGATTATCAGACCTCGCAGATGCTGACGGGGCACGGTCGCTTTCGGAAGCGCCTGCATGATATGTGTCTGGTCGAGAGTGGCGAGTGCTTCTGCGGACTGGCGGAGGAGAACCTCCACCATGTCCTGTGGGAGTGCTCCTTATACGAGGACCTCCGGTGCTTGCTGCTGGACGGGATCGTTCGCGAAGTTTCTGGCCCAGTTCGGATCAGGATCTCGTGGGTTCGGCAGCCAACTTCGGAAAGCTACGGGAGCTCGCGCACGCGTGGCATAAGAGGCGAAGCGGCTTGGAGTGACACAGAGAATTTATACTGCGGACAACGACGGCGCGGCAAGTCCGTCTTTTGTATCGTCCTGCCCCAGAATGGGGAGAGTGAGCCCATAGGTACAAGGAGCGAGAGGAAACAACTTGTAAGGAGTCAAGAAGGCGCCCCGGGAACACGCCAAAAGCAAGTGCCGAACGGGCGCCCTCCCGCGTTTCGGCCCCCATAACCGCGAGGTTGATTGGGCCATGGGTGGTGGAGGGTTGTCCCTATACCTTGGACGCCGTGTCCAAGGTACGAAAAGGACGACGCGAAAAATTGTCGCCAGTTTATCAGTTCCAAAAATGCTTGTTTTGTTGCAACAGTAAAGCCACGCTGTAGTTCGGTCAGCAGCCACCTATAGAATTTTGACAGATGACGCTACTGTTTGCTTGTACGAAATAGGTTTACATATACCTATCGTTCGGATGCCCATATTATCCTGAGTTTTCTTATTATCAGTGTTTTTGGGAATCTTTCTCAGTAGTTTCCGACCGTCACTTGATTTCGGACGTATTTTCATCTCTTTGGTAAAATTATAAATACAGGATTATATCAAAAAAATATCAAATCGCTCTTGGCCTCTAGTTGTTTACATTAAAACTAAGAACTTTTGTTCAACGAATTTTTAAACTATTGCATAGTTTCTATCGCGGGCCTTGAGCGTGGAGACCGAATCCAGAAATTCTGTAACGAACATAACGTAACACCCCCACTCCGACCAGCACAGCGGTGATACTTTTTAGTTTTGCCATCTATCGATGAATAGCAGAACTTTTAATGACTTTTTGAAATATCACGCTTGTCTCTTTAGCTCAGCGACTCGTCTCTAGGTGGCATTGGTTGTATAATTATAATTGCATAAGTTAAAAAACAGCTACGCAATAGCTTTAGCGGCAGTCTCCGAGTCTTTTTTTGAACTAACACGATATTTTGAGAAATAAAATAATTAAATGTTCAACAGAGATACTTTAATTGTTTCTACTCTGTAATGTTACAGAATTATCATGATTTATTATTTTTTATTATGAAAATAATTAATTAGTAATTGTGACAATTTGTTAGTTTTAATACAAACAAATACAGTGTGTTACTACACTGAACAAGTAAGTTTTCACATCTCAAAAAAAACCCAATGCGTCCTAAGAAGTTTTGCCTTCAAAAACTCCCAATATAATTTTAGTCTTCCGAAGCTATTCGTATAATACACCAATCTTGATTCCATTACCTGTTTCAGTAGGAGATTGATGGACACCCTGCTCTAGTGGAGCTGTCTACGCGTAATGAAAGACATCAGACAACTGCTGTCGTTTTTATGAGCGACCATAAAACTTCGCACCGCCTTCTAGTCTTGAAGCATTGGCCACTTGAATGACAGGAGTGGAAATCGTGTTTGAACGAAATTCAATAAATGTTACTTAAGAATACGCAGGTCACGTGACCAACATAGATATTTCATCATTTTCATACATTTTGAATTTCGTTCAATTTCTATCTTTTCAGCCTATCGCAAAATGCCGTATGGTTAGAGGTGCAGACGCGTTTTAGCTAAGCACTTACCAAAGTATTGTGATCAAGCTCTTAAGACAGGAGTTCTTATGTAAGTTAACCAATTATTAAGCAGCAGGAACAACTTATTATATTGCCAAAGGAAATATTTGTGCGCGGACTCTTATTTTAGTTACCGTTAAAAAGGCACCAATAACTTATGTCTGGCAAAATGAGAGAGCATGTTTTTAGTCAAATCAGTTTGGCGGAGCTGGTTTTGACGTCAACCAACACACATGAAGTAAAATAAAAAGCTTGTTAAAATTAGGTGATATAGTTTAGTGGTGCAACTGCATCGTCTACATCTACATTCAAAAAAACTACATCACTTAATAGTCAAACCGTCAATGATTTTATTACACGTATTGTCGCTAAACACCTCAGACTACATTCTAAACACACTATCCCGCGTCCAACCCACTGATTTTTGCATTGAAAATGGTGTTAATCCACTCCTGTTGGGAAAGTAGTTAATGGTCGTAAGGTTTAATACGAATGAGCAATACGTTGCGTGTAACGATTCTATTATTGGATAAAAAGGCCTATTACTTTTTTCTGAACCCTACCACTCTTTCATACTTACTCCTATTTTTTATAAGTATTTTGTCTTGTGTTTAACCAGTGCGTCCTGCCGGTCCTCACCTATGGCGTTAAAACGTGGATACTAACAAGCGGCCTGATCCACAAATTCAAGGTCGCTCAGCGTGCTAATGGAGAGGGCTATGTTAGGGTGTTCCCTGAATATAATCAGAAATGAGATCCGCAGGAGAACCAAAGTCACCGACATAGCCAAAACCATTAGCAAGCTGAAGTGGCAATGGGCAGGTCATGCTTGTCGCAGGGGCGATGGCCGTTGGAGCCGGAAAGTCCTGGAGTGGAGACCGCGTACGAGTAAGCGTAGTATGGGGCGACCTCCAGCCCGCTGGACCGACGATATAAAGCGGGTGGCGGGAAGCGGCTGGATGTGGAAGGCCGAGGACAGGGTGTGGTGGCGCGCGCTTGGGAAGGCCTATGTTCAACAGTGGACGTCCGCAGGCTGAGATGATGATGATGATTTTGTCTTGGAATCAATAGGCGTCGTCGAGGCTCCGCTTTTGACGCGCCTCGCCTTTATCCTTTTAATTATCTATCGTCAATCAGGCGAGTGCGTAATTCAATTAGATTAATTTAATTTACGCCCCCTCTTTCCGTTGAGGCTCTCGCTCTAATTGCTTGGTGAAATCGTATACGGTCTAGCTTGTATACGTATATATAACTTGGCAAAATGGTTTGAAACGGATTTTTTTTTCTTAACGGCGTAAACGGTCGCTTAATGCGATATTTAGTGATCTGCATTTTAGAAATTATAAAGACACATTTAAGTACTTTGAAATTTAAACATCATGTATTTTGGGTATTTTTTAATCTTAATTCGCTGACAAGCAGGAACACGATTAGATAAAATTTTCTCGAAAGAAAGTTCTCAGAAAAGTTGGTCCAAAATCTTAATTTACGTAAAACGATCGAAATAAAAAAAATTGGAAATCATTTAGACGATCGAATGGCGTAGTGGTAGCGCACCTGCCGTCTGCGCCGGAGGTCGTGGGTTCGATTCCCACTACTGGTAAATGTTTGTGTGATTTTCCAGTGTCTGGGTGTTTTTCAATATATTATATTTGTGTGTATTAGTATGTATGTATATTTATCAGTCATCTAGCACCCATAACACAAGCTATCGTTTACTTTGGAGCTAGATTGCGATGTGTAAAATGTCCCCTATATATTTATTTATTTATTGCTGTTGACACGAATAAAAAAAACACTCAAAAATCCTTTGTAGTTTCCGATAAAATAAAATAAAATGTATAATTTGGAGCAACTTTTGGGAAAACTTTCTATAGGGGGAAGTCCCGTAACGCCGGACGGCACCTAGCGCCGGACAGTGGTACTATCCAAGAAAGTATAAACCTGTTCGATTCGAACTACTAGTGAAAGGGGTGCGGGGGGGACATAGCTACAGGATCACGCGCCGCAGCTCGCCAGGGTCGCGCAAGCCCGCAGCGGGAGAGGATGAATGTAGTTCTTGGCGGGAACGCGCGGCGTCACGTAAGATCGACGTAAGTAGTTCTGGCACATTTATGCATTTATATTTTAATGGTAGTCGATAATTGAAGTAACATTTGATTGTTATCGGTAAACCGACAGCATTTTATTTGATTTTTGAAACCATTTCGGTAGGTACTACCTAATGTACGACATTGTCTGTCCCTTAGTACCGGACACTAAGCCGTCCCCTAGCACCGGACAATGTTTTTTTTTATTTCTTGTATAAATCTACGTTATTTAATTAATTAATTTAATTTTCGTTTAAGGTATAGACAAAAGAAGAGAAACGAAATGGAAGACAAGAAAAAGAAAGGATCGTTGGAGACACAGAGCTTGCAAACAGCTATTTGTCCAAGGAAATTAGTGTAAGATAAGCCGCAATGGTTCATCAAGTTCTTAAAAGCACTTTACATGCTTACTACAGCTCGAAAAAGGAAATGTGACCGTAGTGAGATTTTAACGTCATCACCATACAAAAAAGTAGTAGAAGAAAAAGAAAACGAAAAAGAAAATATCGTAAAAAAAAGAGGGAAATAGGATCTAAGTTTAAAGTAGCGGTTGAAAGCAATGTAAAACAAACCAAAGGAAAGAGCTCAGAGAAAAGAAAACAATCTAAAGTCGTGAAGTCTAAAAGAGAAAACAGAGATAAAGCTAAAAAGTAGAACTACAAGAACAAACATCTAACACAGACACAACAATTTGTGTAGTTTGCTTAGAAAACTATATCGAAGACTGGATCCAATGCTCATCGTGTCTTGGGTGTGCACATGAAGCATGTGCAGACGTTCCAGGGTGTGGAGATGGCTACATATGCGATTGATGCAGACTCTTCTGAAATATCCAGTGCTAGGGGTATGGCACAAACACCCGTCCGGTACTAGGTGCCACTTTTTAAAATTATATTTTTTGTTACCCAAATTTGATTCGTGGTATTAATTATGTTTTTAGCAGAGGTTGCTTTTTTTTAGTTTGGTGTGATTTCTATCTTTGTTACCTACTGTAAGTCATACATTCCTGAAAATATTTTTTATTTTATTCATAAAAAACCTTAGGTGTCCGCCACTAGGGGACTTCCCCCTACTAGAGAAAATTTCCCAATCGTGCTTCTGCTTCTGAGCGGAATTGATTCCGTTTTTTGTGTTCCGGTACAGATCCCCAAAAGAACGGCCATTGAGAATCACAAATTTAGCTTAAAATAAAGTTTGTCGAACGCAAACAAAAGCCACGCACATTTTTAGGGTTCCGTAGCCGAATGGCAAAAAACGGAACCCTTATAAATTCGTCATGTCTGTCTGTCCGTCTGTCCGTCTGTCCGTCTGTCCGTCTGTCCGTCTGTCCGTCTGGCCGTCCGTATATCACAGCCACTTTTTTCCGAAACTATAAGAGCTATACTGTTGAAACTTGGTAAGTAGATGTATTCTGTGAACCGCATTAAGGTTTTCACACAAAATTTAAAAAAAAGTTATAAATTTTGGGGGTGCCCCATACTTAGAACTGAAACTCAAAAATTTTTTTTTCATGAAACCCATATGTGTGGGGTATCTATGGATAGGGCTTTAAAAATGATACTAAGGTTTCTAATATCATTTTTTTCTAAAATGAATAGCTTGCGCGAGAGACACTTCCAAAGTGGTAAAATGTGTGTCCCCCCCCCCCTGTAACTTCTAAAATAAGAGTATGATAAAACTAAAAAAAATATATGATGTACATTACCATGCAAACTTCCACCGAAAATTGGTTTGAACGAGATCTAATAAGTAGTTTTTTTGATATTTACAATAAACCTCTAAAAACAAAGTAGTTTTGCGGTTCGATAAGAAAAGTGGTTTTTATGGTTTTATTCCTCCGGTTGTAGTACGGAACCCTCAGTGCGCGAGTCCGACTCGCACTTGACAGGTTTTTATTTCGTTAATAACGCTACGCATATTTCCGTAGAGGCCGGTGCACATTGTTGATTTTAAATAATATACGTTAGTTAAGTAACAAAAAAATCGACTATACTATTGAATACAAGGAGTATTCAATTCAATTAAAATTTTAAGACTCATATGGTTTTCTCATGGATACCATAATCAGAACTGTACTGAATTGAAATGGGACCCCACGGGAAGTGTCAGCTTTCTAATAAAGAAGAATCATCAAAATCGATTCACCCAGTCAAAATTTATGTGGTAACAAACATAAAAAACATATAATATGTAGTTGAATTGAGAACCTCCTCCTTTTTTGAAGTTGGTTGAAAATTCAATGACTACACAACAATGCAGGTGAGCTGGTAACAGGTAGCTAAATTTGGGACAGGTCACTTTAGATTTTTATAATTGGTTGATTGACAGAGGTCTGGTGTCCCTATTAGCAAAGACGCACTGCGAAGTGATTTATAACTCCGGCGCAATGCGGTGCAGAAGCCATTAGAGGTAAGTTATTTATCCCGTCCAAGTATGTATACTATCTTCGAATGCATCATCACTTACCATCAGGTGGGCTCGCAGTCAAGAGTTAAAAAAACCAAAAATGTTGTTGGTACGTATTTATAAAGTATCTTCCATTACGGTATTTATCCGACGGTAAACCAAATAGGAACACTTGTTTAAATATTTACTATAATATAATTACTATTCAAAAGGGTACCGTATTTCATTAGTAAAAACGATATCCGTATAAGAGGACAGAATATCTTTAAACTGTGGTGTAAGGCACCCGCACCATATGATTATTTCTTTATGAAAAAATGATTCGGTGTACTTAAGTTGTAATTTCGCTGTAAGTTAAGCTTACATAAAATAAAGTACCTATATTTGAGTTTGACTTTCCTATTTATTAAAGCATCAAAGTTAACGTTATATAGAGTTATGGGCATTTGTCATAAGTTTTTTTTTTTTATTACAAAGAAGGGTGATATGCATGCCCACGTTAGATGCAGTGCGTCGCATAATTTTGCATTGCAATATCATACCTACGGCACACTGTAACTGCGCTCATCAAAGTAACAAGAACACAAGTAGGTTTTTTTTACTCTATACAAGTTAGTACTTGACTGCGATCTCACCTGATGGTAAGTGGTAAGTGATGATGCAGCCTAAGATGTTATCGTACTAACTTTGAATGGTAAGTAAATTTACCCCAACGAATTCTACAAGCACCGCACCGGAACACTAAATTGCTAAGCGGTGCGTCTTTGCTGGTATGGTGGTAACTAGTAAGTATGATGGTAAGTAGGTAATACATTACTGCTTTACGGTAGAATATCTGTCACTGTGTTGGTTTCTACCAGGACGAACTCCGCAAGAAGACTTCTATCACCAGAAAAAAACCAAACGCAAGCAAGATTTCATGGCACAAGGTATAAAAAGAAATAAAAGAACTGAGAAATTATAGCAATACGTCTTGCAATGTTAGGAAGAAAGTAAAGTTTTAAAGTAAAGGTTATGGAAGTACGGAACCTGCGCGAGTTTTACAGACACAAACTTGGCTGATATTTTTATTATACAAATAAAATATATAGTTAGGGCACTAAATATTTAGAATATTCGGACTTGGTTTGGTATAAACATTTCATTTGGCCCCAGATATTAAGGCGATTAACCAGTGTTAATATTTATAGTTATAGTAATTTACTAGTAGGGCGTGTGGGGGCGCGGGCCACATGTGGCCCGCGTGCTGTCTTCCCACCCATAAAAAAATTCATTTAAAATTCCCCATACATTTCTATGAAAAAAATAAAGTCCGCCATTTTGATTGTTTTTTCTATCCATCGTATAGACCTTTGGATCCTGATCAACTCTTGTCAAGAAACCGTTCTTCCATCTTTTATACTTTCCGAGATATCGACGAAATTCGAATGACGGCCATTTTGAATCCGCCATTTTGAATTTTTTTTCAGCTCACTGCCAATTGGATGACGTTTCAAATGACATTTGGTCGAGCACCCCCCACCTATCTTTGCTACCCTGGCTGTGCTCTTCACCTGTCTCCGAAATCCTCACTCATCAGCTCTCTCCGTATTTTTCCTCCGAATGAATTTTTTTCTTTTATACGACCTCATCCGTGAAAAAAAAATTTTTCATACAAAATTGTTCAGGAGAGGTGATCAATCAGTGAGTCAGTGAATCAGCACGAGTAGCTATATATATAGTAATATATTTTTTCATTTATTACCTATTCACACAATGGAAGCATTTTATCAAGATAAGGGTTTGAAAGTTTTGTTATTCCTCTTTATTCTTTTAGTTTCAATAATATATTTGTATTGTCGATACAAACTAAATTATTGGAAAAGACGTGGCGTAAACCAAGCACCGAATACGCATAGTATATGTGGTGATTTTTTAAACGGAGTATTATTTCGCTCAGCGCCCGGTGCCCAGTTGGGTGAAATCTATCGCAAAACTCCCGAAGACCCCTACGTCGGATTCTACATCTTCCACAAACCGTGTCTATTAATAAAGGATCTAGACTTGATCAAGCAAGTAATGATACGGGACTTCGATAGCTTCTCGGACCGGCATTTCGCGGGGTCCCAGCAGATGGACAGTTTCGGGATGATAAATTTGTTTGGATTGAACAACCCAGCGTGGAGGTACGTGAGGACTAAGTTGACCCCGTCATTTACGCGCAGTAAGCTAAAGCAAATGCTTCCCCTGATGATCGAGTGCGCGAAACCCATGATGGATTACCTCGAAGCCGAGTGTGGTAATGGAGCTAAAGTTATCGACGTTAAAGACTTAAGTTACAAATTCACAGCAGACGTTATTGCTAACATCGCGCTCGGTACCAAGACAGATTCCTTTAAGCATCCGAACTCTGAGTACACAATATTTCGTAAGTACTTTCTTTTTACCGTACCCAAAGGGTAATAAAATGGAAAATTCTTTCCAAAAAACCAACTTCAAATGCCACTACAAAGAGTGAAATAATTTTTAATGTACACCAATTCGAAGTCGGGCAATGTTTTGTTCAATCATTAATAGTCCTTCGTATTATTAAACTTAATGTGCAAAGAAACGACAAAATTATCGTCAATACGGAGGACTATTAGTGAATGAACGAAACATTGCCCGACTTCGAATTGGTGTACATTAAAAATTATTTCACTCTTTGTAGTGGCATTTGAAGTTGGTTTTTTGGAAAGAATTTTCCATTTTATTTTTTACTTTTTAGTGGAAAACAAGTAATGCGCAAGGTATTGGAAAAAATGCCCACATCGCTGGAAGTATGCTTCTAAAATCTGAAGAGTTCCCTCAATTTCTCCAAGATCCCATCATCAGATTCTGACTTGATGAATACAGTCATTACTTGATGACTGCTAGGAAATGCAATAGTAACTATAAAAAATACCTAAATCGCTTCAAGTATACTAGCAAAATTTGAAGAGTTCCCTCGATTTTACCAAGATCCCATCATCAGATCCCGACCTGATGACCATAATACAACCTGGAAAAAATTACTCTTTTAAACAATACCCAAATCACTTCTAGTGTCCTTATACAATTTGAAGAGTTCCCTCGATTTCTCCAGGATCCCATCATCAGATCCTGACTTGGTGACAATGGGACCATCTGTGAACTATACCCTTTCAAACAAAAAAAGAATTTTCTAAATTGGTCCACGCATCTTCGAGTAATCGGGGAACATACATAAAAAAAAAAAAAAAATAAAAAAAAAAAAAGATTCCGACGAATTGAGAACCTCCTCCTTTTTTTGAAGTCGGTTAAAAACGAGACCCTAGACTTCGCCGTCCGTCCGTCCGTTAGTCCGTCCGTCTGACACCAGGCTGTATCTCTTGAACCGTGACAGTTAGACACTTGAAATTTTCACAGATAATGTTTCCGTTGCCGCTATAACAACAAATACCTACTAAAAATTAGAATAAAGTAAATATTCACAGTTGATGTATTTCTGTTGTCGCTATAACAACAAGTACTAAAAAATAGAATAAAGTACCTAAATAATATTCAAGGGGGCTTCCCATACATATATCCCATATGAACCATGGATTTCCCTAGCAGATAAAAGTAGCATAATATGTGTCAATTCAGGGTATACCTAATTTATCTCCATTCCAAATTTTAGACAAATCGGTTCCGCAGTTGCGGCATAAAGGGGTAACAAACACACACACACACACACACACATACCTACATCCTTACATGCTAATTTCGCCTTCATAGTATAAGTTAGTGATTATTATTTGCATTTTATGGAAGTTCACATAGAGGTCACAATTTTATACATTTTTCTTTTTTTTTAATTGTATATAGGCTTGCGCTTGGCAACAATCATATCTGATGGAAAGCAATGATGAGGTTTAGGTTGGAGCGCGCTTACCTAGAAAATGCCTATTCACTCTTCTCTTGAAGGCACCCAGATTGTACTTGGCTGGGAATACGAAGGCTAGAAGGGCGTTAAATACCGTAGCGGTTCGTATCAGAAACGTGGAAGAAAAACGTTTCGTGCGGTTTTGTTGGACGTCAACCACATAACATTGCCACCGCTCTCGGCGTCTTGCAGTCCTATGGTAGAAAGGTGAAGGAGGTACAAGGTTATGTTGTTCCTGAGCACACTCACCAAATATTCTGTAAAAAACCGCTAAACAGGCAACATTGCGTCGATATTGCCTGTTTAGCGGCGGACATGTTTTTAATATTTTTTTTTAATATTTTGTTTATTTAGTTTTAGATTTCTTCAAAGGATTCAAACGAATGGTTTCCTTGGTCGCGGTGTTTTTTATGCCTAACCTAGTGCAGTGGTTTGGCTCACTGATATTATTTAATCCCGCAACTGTGGTTAAACTATTTTGGGCCGCGTTTGAATCTCGTGAAAAAACAGGTGGCGAAAGAGGAGATTACATTGATACGCTCATTAAACTGAAGAATGGAGAACAGAATAAGATTTTTAGTAAGTTAATTTTCTTTACGGTCACTCAGGACATAGCTTTTTATAGCTGTTATCGAAGATACATATATATATATATATATATATATATATATTTGAATATTATGTATGTTATTACTAATTATTTCACGAGGTTTTGTTAATGTAGTTATTAGCATGTAAGTTTATTATACATAATATATTACATGCACCACCAACCAATTTTCTACAGCCTAATTAATCAGTGTCTGAGGTTGTCTGGAAGAGATCGCTAGTTAGCGATAAGTCCGCCTCATTGTTACCTGTATCTTCTTTTTATTCTACTTTAATTTTTGGTAATTGTTTTTTTGGTACATATACATATACATACAGAGGCTCTTATGACGAGTCACTTTATTTTATACTTCAAGTTTTGTTACAGAATTTGAAGGAAACAATCTCTGGTTCCAATCGGGAATGCTTTTCTCTGGTTTCGAAGCTGGTGCAATTGTTATAACATTCAGTATTACGCAACTGGCCAATAACAAGAAGTGTCAAGACCTCGCTAGAGAGGAAGTTAAATCCGCTACCGAGCGCTTTGGCTGGACTTTAGAGGCTTTCATCGAAATGAAATACCTTGATCAGTGTGTCTCAGAAGTGCTGAGACTGCATCCACCTCTTGCCTTGCTTGATCGGTACCCTGTTCATAATTACAAGGTAATGACAATTTACTATTATAGTAGTGTTATTATCTCGCTGCAGACTCGGTCATAAATCATTCGAGCGTTTAGCTTTTGTTGTTCTGCAGTAATGCACAACTCAATAAAGAACAACAAAAGCGAAACACTCGATTGATTTATGACCGAGTCTGCAGCGAGATAATAACACTGCTATAGAAGACACTATCTATGTCTTACGTCTCACTTCTATGATTTTGACATAATATACTTAAACTCTTTCTCACATAAGTGTATGAAAAATAACTTAGGCCTACTGAACGTAGACAAAAAAAAACATAAAAAATCGGTCGAGTTCTTTTGGAGGAGTTTGGTTACAGGTTACACACATGTGACACGAGAATTTTATATACCTATCAGAATACTCATTGTTTTCAATATATTTTCTCATAAAATGGTCATAGCTGGTATTTAGAACTGCTTAGTTTTTTTAACGGCCTACAAGCCGTATTTAGGTGATTTTGAATGAAGTTTTATGCAAAAACTATGAAGACAATTACTTTCAAATTTGCACGTCATGTATTTTGGGTCTTTAATCTAAAATCGCTAAGAAGCAGAAACACGATTGGATAAAATTTTCTCGATAGAAAGTTCTCCCAAAAGTTGCTCCAAAAGTCTCAGTTTTTCTATATTTTATCGGAAACTACAATGGATGTAATTGTAATTTTTGTTTTAATGTATCGGTAATAATAATATCCTAAAACGCTTAGAACAGATTTTTGATAACTGGCTTAGTTTTTGAGTAATTAGGTAAAACGTCGTTTTTCTGCTATATTCTTCCGCGACGCTGCATGTCGCACCTACCAAATCTCCGTGAGAGTGAGAAAGACAAAAATAAATTCAATAAATCCCCTTAACACTAGCTTATTCTAATTACTATACAAGTCTTGCCCGCGTGGAATGGTGGCAAGAATACTGGCTGCATTTCCGCGTTGAACAGCTAGGCTGATACCTTCCCTTTCTGTCACCAGTTGAGGCTATTAAACGCGGGGAAAGCTCTCAAAGGAATTAACTTAGAACTGCTTAGTAGTTATTTAGCAACAGAATTGAGGAGTGGGCCTACACTTCTAAGATTTGTACCTGTAGCCAAACGACTCGCCAACGCTGCATAGGTATACTGCCTAGTTGCGAATTTTTCTATCAGTATCTTATTTATTTATTTGTGGCAACTATGGTCCCCATACAAATTACATTATAATTATTATGAATGGCTTTTGAATGACTTTTTCAGTCGTCCACTCTTATAAAAATCGATATGAAGTTAATATAAAATGGAGTTTTGTTTTAGGTGGTCTTCCAAACTTTCTTTTTTAACGAGTGTTCCACGGGACCACTAAACTCAGGTTTTTTTATTCAAATTCCAGATACCCGGGACGGACTTTGTCATTGAAAAAGGGACTCCTATTTTTGTTTCGAACAGCGGTTTACATAACGACCGAAAGTTTTTCGATGAACCTCAAAAATTTAATCCTGATCGATTCGCTGCAGGCAACGACGGCTCATCCGCGGCATACATTCCTTTCGGCTTTGGACCTCGCGCCTGTATTGGTAAATATTTAAATACACATTTTTGCGAAAACTGGCTAGTTCAGTCCTTAAGAGCATTCATGCGAAACGGCGTGCCTCGCGTTTCGTACCATACTAAATTGGTATTCGTTGGCGCTGACGCAATTTTGCGCCGATAATGGTATTACAAAAAAAAAAGTAAAATAAATATATAACTTATTAAAATAGTAAATAACCAGTGACATTGAATATTAATTGAATTAAATTACTATAATTCAGAAATAACAAAATATCTTGGATTTTATCCTAAAATAATACGTTTAATTTATCGAAAAATGCTAAAAATGACACTTTTCGGTTTATGGTTTTTGAATGAAAATCTAGGAAAATCGTGTTTTTGAGACACTTTTTAGTAAATGTTATTAATTTTCTAAATAATATGTCATTGTTATAAGTTTGTGTTATGAAACATGGCAAATATCTTGCATCAAAATAGAGCTTCCACCGCTAAGTGAGTAATTAGACTGTCTAATGAGAAAGTTATACACATATTAGGTCCTTACATATGAAATTGGCGTTTTGTATGGGAGGAACATAAAGTCGATTTTTTAAAAATATAATATATATATTTAATCAAAGTATGTACCATTGCTATCTATGCACTTTTGCCACCTTAAAGGTAGTTCATTGATCCCTTTACTAAAAAAGCCATTCGGACGGGAATCAATAAAATCTTTGAAAGCGCTTTGGACTGCCTCATCGAAATTAAATTTTTTCCCTTGTAAGAAGTTATCGAAATTTCGAAAAAAATGGTAATCTGTTGGAGCAAGGTCCGGGGAGTAAGGTGGATGTCTTAGGCATTCCAATTGAAGCTCCTCTAATTTGGTAGCCGTCTGTTGTGCAGTGTGTGGTCTAGCGTTGTCCTGAAGCAGCAGTGGCCTAGAACGATTGACCAGCCTCGGTTGTTTAGCAGCTAGCTTTTCCATCATGGATTGCAGTTGCTGACAATAGATATCCGCCGTAATCGTCTGGCCAGATTTAAGAAAGCTGTAGTGAACGACGCCGGCATTAGTCCACCAAACGCTCACAAGTATTTTTTTTGAGTCAATTTTCGTTTGGGGCAGGATTTGGCTGGTTCGCCAGGGTTCAACCATTGCGATGAGCGTTTCCGATTATCATACAGGATCCATTTTTCATCACAGGTAATGATTCGATTTAAAATCCCTTCATTACTGTGCCGGTTGAGTAATGTAACACAGCAGTCTACGCGCGTTTGTCGGTTTGCTGCATTCAATTCACGAGGTACCCACCTTTCAAGCTTTTTCACCTTCCCAATTTGCTTCAAGTGAACTAAAACAGTTTTATCACTAACACCGCAGCCTGCAGCTAGCTCGGACGTGATTTGCGATGGATCCGCTTCCACAATAACCTTCAATTCTTCATTGTCAACTTTGGTCTCCGGCCGTCCACGGGGCTTGTTCTGCAGGTCGAAATTTCCAGAACGAAAACGTTGGAACCAAAAACGCACTCTGTTTTCTTTTGCGACACCCTCGCCGTATACATCATTAATCCTTCGAGTCGTTTCTGCAGCACTGGTGCCACGATGGAACTCGTACTCGTAAATAACGCGATATTTCAAGTTTTCCATTTTGTAAACAGAGTGGTGAAAAAAAAAAACAAAAGAGAAAAAAACAAATGAATTACGATTTTCAAAACACAAAACCATGAGTAAATAGCTGTATAAATTTGAAATTGGAATTTCTAACCAAAGAAAAGATATTTGAGATCAAAGTGGCCAGTACGACAAAACGCCAATTTCATATGTAAGGACCTAATATTTTCAAATATTTTTGAGACAAAAACTAGATTATGAAATGCCAAATAATATGAAGGCAATTATCTAATCAATAATTGAACACAATATGACACTCTTATGTTACGTCGAAAATTGTCAATTTTGACTCAAGCATAATTCCAACGCATGAACGCTCTTAATGCTAGTGCAGCATAGTGCATATTTTTTTTTGTGTTTTATTTTGTATCTCGTTAATAGATATTATATGACCCTGGACGGGTGGACGGCGCGAAAAAATGACGCCAGTTTATCGGTGCCAAAAATGCTTGTTTTGCCACCAACAGTAAGGCCAAGTTGTAGTTCGCTCAGCAGCCACGTATAGAATTTTGACAGATGACGCTACTGTTTGCGTGTACGAAAAAGGTTTACGTAAAATTTGCCATATCTTGATTTTTCTTATTGTTATACTTTTTTTTTGTATATGTATGGTATCTTGTCAGTATAGTCATGAGTACCTACTAGACTACCCCATCTATTTTTCGGACGCGGTCTCCTTACATGCTGTATGCTGCCGATGAGCACCCCAAGCACCCCATTCAGACGACTGCGTCCAGCGCTCGTCTTGCTCGTCGCATTGGCCAGAGAGCGGGACGCGGTCATCTGAAGTGGGAGGAGAAAATCGGCAAAACGTCTTCGAACGGGATATATATATGTATCTTGAATTATCTCTCCTTCCTTATTTATTTATTTATTTAAATTAAGGGACAAACAAACAATCATGCACTACAAAATTGACTTAGATTTATATGTAACCCTAATTACAAGCTAATCAGTGCATGACCCACACCGTCGTCCCCAGGTTATCTGTAACGTATGTACATGGTGAGGGCAATGCAAATTAATTAATATAAAGAAGTGTCTCTTTTTAATTTGAGGTTGCGTATGACCTCTTGAAACCACCCACTCGAGTTGCAAAGATGTCTATATTGCCAAAGTGTTCGTTGTAGGTCTGTCTTATGTACCTTATCACTTACACAGAAAATAAAGACGGTTCTTTTCTTGCACATTTTCTTTTCCTTCTCGGATCTGGGATCCTGTGGAACAGAATTTCGTAACAGGATTATATATTTTCCTTGCAGGTGTAAAACTTGGTTTACTTCAGGTGAAACTGGTGGTCGCCATGATACTGTTGGAGTATGAAATGGAGCAAAGCCCCGAAGAAACTTACAAATTGGACCCGCGATCCACGTTCACGATTCTCACTAATGGAATTTACACCATATTCAAAAAAATAGTCCCATAAACTAACTATTTAGTTTAAGGTTGCCTTAACACCTATTGTTTTCCGTCTGTGCGTCACCAACAGTCCTTTTTCTCACGCGCTGGTAAAGAAATAAAGTTAGAATTGACAGTAACATACGATTATTAATGCTTATTATTAATTATTAATAATAATATACAAGAGTCATAATCAACGAAATCATGAAAATAGGACCCTTTTTCGGAATAGTTATTTGTTATGTAAGTGCGAAAAGTAGCTTCTTGGGCTGAGTGTCAAAGAATGCTGAGCAGTGAAAGATTCTTGGGTTCAATAAAAAATGGAAAATTCTTTCCAAACAACCAACTTCAAATGCCACTACAAAGAATGAAATAATTTTTAATGTACACCAATTCGAAGTCGGGCAATGTTTCGTTCAATCACTAAATACTAATAGTCCTTCGTAATATACAACTTGATGTGCGAAGACAATTATCGACAATACGAAACAATTAGTGATTGAACGAAATATTGGCCGACTTCGAATTGGTGTACATTAAAAATTATTTCATTCTTTGTAGTGGCATTTGAAGTTGGTTGTTTGGAAAGAATTTTCCATTTTTTATTTGAAGTCGGTTTTTATTTTTGTTAAACTTTTATTTTATTTTTTGATTTTTAGGGGTCTGAAGTTCACTATTTTTTTTAATATGGGTAGACCTACTAAAAGTGCAGCCCAAGTGAGACAGGGCCGTTTTAATGAAATGCACAAAGTCAGGGAGAAACTACTACCTTCTTGCGTGGTAACTGATATAAATCGCACCTACATATTGATGAGTAGCAATAGTAAGTTGATTTTAAATTTGTAGAAGAATATTTTTTGTTAATTTTTTATTTTTATTTTAAGTGGTCTGAAGTTCACTATTTTTCAATATGGGTTGACCTACTAAACAGGCTGCTCTACCAAATCAACGCAGTGGATCAGTCTCGTGAAGTAGCGACATATGGTAGCACACCACCAGAGAACGTAATTCCCACAGATTAGTGGTAATTCCCAAAGACGTCAATAGCTGTGGTGGTTTTCTGCCATCGATAAAAATTGGCGTCGAATCCCGCGTGATGTTAAGACGCAACATCGTTGTTTCAGAAGGGCTAGTGAATGGAGTTATGGGTATAATAAAAAAAATCAAATGGCCGGCTTTGAGGAGAGTTCAATTAGAGGATGGAGAGCTACCAGAAGCCGTGTATGTCAAATTTGATGATGAATCTATTGGGCTTAGGCTAAAAGATAGTGATGGTTGCATACCCATACCTCCATCTAGTACTACTTACGTTTCAGGCATTAAGAGGCTACGGAGACGTGGAGCGCCGAATGCTGCCTCTAATATTAAGCTGGGCGGTTACAGTCCATAAACTACAAGACACCACCCTTGAGAGGGCTGTAATCGACCTTGGCAAAAAAACTAAATATATGTTGCCCTTAGTAGAGTTAAAAGTTTGGAAGGCATAGTCTTATCAGATTTGGACGCCAACAAATTATTAAATAGACCACATGACGAAAGATCATAACTAGACTTCGAAATCTGTCTTCCGACAATGAAGGTCACATGTAATTATTTATTGATTAAACTTATAATGGATCAGCATTTAGTGACGTCACGCATGTTACACTCATGTTGCAATGCAACAACGAACCTAAGCGCATTGAAATTTGATTACAGATACCTACCTTGTTAGAATTTCTGCCACAGGTCGCATCCTTACTGTAAGCCGTTAAGGAGGCCCGTTCCATTGATCATCATCATATTCGGTTACGGCAGTTACTTGACCACTTGACCATAAAGACTTTATGGTAGGGAAATATCTGGATAGCCTATAAAAGATTCAGCTGAATATCGTTAATTTGCTCCTAAGAATTGAAGAGTTCCGTTATTTTGTCATAGATCCCATAATCAGAACCTAATCAAGTTTCCACCAAACCACCCTTGAAGTACATTCTTCCAAATAAAACAATAATCATCGAAATCGGTTGGCGTGATATAGAGTTAATCATCTATTTGTCGCGCAAGTACTTAATGAAAATTTAATACTTATGGTTTTCTCATGGATACCATTATCAGAACTAAATGAAATTAAAATGGGACCACATGGGAAGCGTCAGCTTTCTAATAAAAAAAGAATCATCAAAATCGATTCGCCCAGTCAAAAGTTATGAGGTAACAAACATAAAAAAACATACGCGTCGAATTGAGAACCTCCTCCTTTTTTTGAAGTCGGTTAAAAAGTATAATCATTGAGGGCTTGAGAAATCAAAGACATGAAACGCAAAAAAAACGCACCTTAGTGAAAATGGCAGCTACTCTTACTATCAGCATTTCTTCCCGACACATTCCCAGGTTGTACGATGGTTTTGTGCTCAAAGGGTAAACAACGGGACTCCGCTGTCTGTTTATCCGTTTGTCATCAGGCTGTATCTCTTCAACCGTGACACTTGAAATTTTTACAGAAATATGATGTATTTTTCTTGTCGCTATAACAAGAAATACTAAAAAACCTGTCAAGTGCGAGTCGGACTCGCGCACTGAGGGTTCCGTACTACAACCGGAGGAATAAAACCATAAAAACCACTTTTCTTATTGACCCGCAAAACTAACTTTGTTTTTAGAGGTTTATTGTAAATATCAAAAAACCACTTATTAGATGTCGTTCAAACCTTTTTCCGGTGGAAGTTTGCATGGTAATGTACATCATATATTTTTTTTAGTTTTATCATACTTACTCTTATTTTAGAAGTTACAGGGGGGGGGGACACACATTTTACCACTTTGGTAAGTGTCTCTCGCGCAAGCTATTCATTTTAGAAAAAAATGATATTAGAAACCTTAGTATCATTTTTGAAGACCTATCCATAGATACCCCACACGTAAATGGGTTTGATGAAAAAAAAATTTTTGAGTTTCAGTTCTAAGTATACCCCCAAAATTTATTACTTTTTTTAAAATTTTGTGTGAAAACCTTAATGCGGTTCACAGAATCTACTTACCAAGTTTCAACAGTATAGCTCTTATAGAAAAAAGTGGCTGGAAAAAAGTGGCTGTGACATACGGACGGACAGACGGACAGACGGACAGACGGACAGACGGACAGACAGACATGACGAATTTATATGGGTTCCGTTTTTTGCCATTCGGCTACGGAACCCTAAAAACGGAATTAAATAAATATTGGACGTGCACTTGCGCACAACTCACACTTGGCTGTTTCGAACATCAAACAATATGTTGATTCGAATAAAACAACCTATTTATTGCTCTGTGAACACAAGTCTAACAAAGTTTAATATTAACTCATAATATTAAAACCCATTCGCAGAGGCTTTGCCGGTGACTTCCTCTCCCACTTCATACAACCGCAACCCGCGCTCGTCTGATAACAGCCCCTAGATTGTATAAAAAAAACGTATTGAAAATGAAAAAAATTAAAATGAAAATATTTATTTTCACATATTAGGCCTAAATCTTATGAAAAGTCAAAAATCTAGTCTCTCAGCTAGGTTTGGAAAGCAGGTTTGCACCGAGAAGAACTGGCAAGAAACTCGGCACTTGCTCTTTTCAAAAATGTCATTGTTATAATACTAGATTTCTTATAAAATATGAAAAATTATAACAAATGTTTAAGATATCTCGTGAGGAGACTGAAGCATATTTTTATCATTCCAAGAATCCTCGTTGTCGTAATCCTTTACAAGTTCTTCCCGATTTTTGGTCCCCTGATTTACGTCAGCCAATGGGGGGGCAGAATTTGCTAACGAATACGTTTTTCTTACGCAATCAGACCCCAGGTCCACGTTGGTGGCGATCGTATGAAGTGGACGTCAATAACTAATCACCACTCCACACCGTGCGACATAAGTGTCTGATGTGTGCGCCTGAGCGGTAGTTTAGCGGTTGATTACACCCGCAGCAACGGAACACGGCGTAAAAGCCTTTACGCGCAAACGGCGCGCCAGAAACGCATTCATATTAATAGCGCATTAGTGCACCGATGTTTAACACGTGCGAAACATTCGCGTTCAGTATTGCTCAAGGCTCGGTCATACTTGCGACACACGACACGATAAAAGCTTCATACAAGTTACGTCAAATTTGCCATTCAAAATTAATGGATTGGGCTTATGAGTCTAAATAAAAATACATAGTACTAACCTTAAAATTCGTGTTGGAAAAAGATAAAATAGTGCTAAATAATAGTGTAAAATAGTGCAACCCACGAAGACGCGCCTCATTTTTTCACAATTTCCTAATAATATGTTTCATTGCATTTTTAAGGAGTTAGGAAGGAGTGGGGCGCGTCCTCGTGGATTGAACTACCTATAATAGTAGATTTTTAAATGAGCTAAATTTAGAGACTCTTAAATCATATTGCTAAAAACGACGAGCCAGACTCATTATTACTAATGTAATTATTTGGATGTTTAGTTTGCCCGATACAAATCTCTTCTAGAAATAAGGACACCTTTGCATACATAGTTTTTAGTTTCTTTATCTATTCCAGTTTTTGTAAGCAATAAAGTCTTCCTGTCAAACGTGAAAGTGAGTTATTTATCCTGCAATCATGTTTAGAGCATTTAATGAAACACGTGTTTCTTCCAGTGCCCAGTTGAGGAAGTCACACGGTGAGAGAAAGCCTATGTTGTAAGGACATTTGTAGGTTGATGTGATGATGACTGCGTCAGTTCCGTCGCACACAACATTTTGTCGACCGTCATGTCGCTCGTCTGCTGTTCACTGACACAAATGGGTTGCGGCACTAAGTATAACTAATGATAAATTGAGAATATTGGAATTTCTGCTCTGTTAGCCAGTTACCAGTGGCAGTGCATATTAATACCTAATTATTACCGGGAACATTAGCAACGATTCCATAATAGTAGGTACATTTCAATATAAGTGCGTAAATTTTGTCATTTCTTTACGAGTCCCGGTTTGTTGACCCAAGCCGAAGGCGAGGGTCAACTATAAGAACGAGTAAAAATGACAATTCCGCACGTGGAACGACGTTTTTTAATACATTTGCGAAAAAAAAATTGGTTTTACGTGTTTGCCTGCTCCGTGTTTGCATGCCGTGTTCGTGTTCATGCGCTCCTGGTGCGCCCGCTCCGGTGCCGCGTAGGAGAAAAATTCAAAAGCACTAGTGCCGAAAAGAATAACTTTGCGCACGCTAAACACACATGGAAATGTCAACTTTTTGAGCAAATGTATTAAAAAGGTAATTTATGTTTACCACATAAATTCAACTACAGCGAAACTCTACAAAAGAAGCAATGTGATCGACATAGCTCAACGCGTCGGGAAGTTGTGGGGTTAGTAAAGGCTTTTGCACGAATTTCGAGTCGACTCGCTCAAACGAATCGAATTCCTCCATACATGTACAGCCAGCGCCATCTATGGACAGTCACTGACATGCGGCTATCAATAGATGGCGCTGGCTGTAAATGTATGGAGGCATTCGATTCGTTTGTGCGATGCGAGTCGACTCGAAATTCGTACAAAAACCCGCTCTAACCCCTGAAGTGACAATGGGCGGAACTCACAACTTGATGAAGATGAATAACGCGGCGTAGGCAACCCTATGATGACTTTCGTGACGCAGTGACGTGGCGCTGTGGGAGGTCCGGGTTTGATTCCTACCATGGGCTTTTTAGGGTTCCGTAGCCGAATGGCAAAAAACGGAACCCTTATAAATTCGTCATGTCTGTCTGTCCGTCTGTCCGTCTGTCCGTCTGTCCGTCTGTCCGTCTGTCCGTCCGTATGTCACAGCCACTTTTTTCCGAAACTATAAGAGCTATACTGTTGAAACTTGGTAAGTAGATGTATTCTGTGAACCGCATTAAGGTTTTCACACAAAATTTTAAAAAAAGTAATAAATTTTAGGGGTGCCCCATACTTAGAACTGAAACTCAAAAATTTTTTTTTCATCAAACCCATTTGTGTGGGGTATCTATGGATAGGTCTTCAAAAATGATACTAAGGTTTCTAACATCATTTTTTTCTAAAATGAATAGCTTGCGCGAGAGACACCTCCAAAGTGGTAAAATGTGTGTCCCCCCCCTGTAACTTCTAAAATAAGAGTATGATAAAACTAAAAAAAAATATATGATGTACATTACCATGCAAACTTCCACCGAAAATTGGTTTGAACGAGATCTAGTGAGTAGTTTTTTGATATTTACAATAAAACCTCTAAAAACAAAGTTAGTTTTGCGGTTCGATAAGAGAAGTGATTTTTATGGTTTTATTCCTCCGGTTGAAGTACGGAACCCTCAGTGCGCGAGTCCGACTCGCACTTGACAGGTTTTTTAGAATTAATTTTTAATTTGCTTCAGGTCTGGTCTGGTAGGAGGCTTCGGCCGTGACTAATTGCCACCCTAACAGCAAATATGATCGATGATTTGTCGATCGGATATTATGGTCTTCCTATTCTTTTTTATCCAAAGAGTAAAAAACGGGACCCTGTTACTATGACTTCGCCGTCCATCCGTCCGTCTTACCAGGCTGTGTCTCTTGAACCGTGATAGTTAAACACTTGAAATTTTCACAGATGATGTATTTCTGATGCCGCTTCAGCAGCGAATACTTAAAAATAGAATAAAATTTAAAGGAACTCCCATACAACGAACGTGATTTTTTGCTCGTTTTTGAATTTGGTGGTCAGAGCCCTCAGGGGTATTTACTTTTATACTATTGAGAATTGGTCTTGATAGTATGGAACCCTCAGTGAGCGAGCCGACTCGCACTTGACCAATTATTTTAAAATCTTCCCAAAAGCAATCCAAAGGAAATAGAAATAGAATAGATAAGGTAACATGGCTACATCTGCCGTAAATTTAAATTTTTTAGCCGTAAACAATATAATAATGGTATAGGAGCTAGAAACGTTTTCGAGAAAGAATTTTAGGAGAGCTGATTTTGTGATATGTCTTCTTTCTTGCACTTTCGGTTAGAGTCTGGGCCATCTGGCTGCCAGTAGCCGTTGCGTTTATTAGTGCGCATCCTATGTGCAGCTTACGCCTCCAAAATGTTTATACCAATGTTGTCGGGGCTACTAATTGTATAAATAATTAATAGGCGCACTTGTACCATTTATGATGACGTTTCATTTTTGTTGTTTCATTGGTGTTGTTGGTGTTTCATTTACCCCATTATATGCCAAAACATATAAATTGTCCCAATTTATATGTTTTATATGAAACGTCATCATAAATGGTACAAGTGCGCCTAAAATAATTTAAGGGCAATTAGTAGCCCCGACAACATTGGTATAAACATTATGGAGGCGTAAGCTGCAACACCTGGACAGACATAGGATGCGCATTAATGAATGCAACGGCTACCGGCAGCCAGATGGCCCAGACTCTAACCGAAATTGGAAGAAGGACGAATCATATCACAAAATCAGCTCTCCTAAAATTCTTACTTTTCAAACGTTGCTAGCTCCCGAGTCCCGTACCATAACAAAAGACGTAATTAAACCGTAGAAAAGCAAGTTTCTGTAAGTCATAATAATCGATGTCTCACGGACGGTCGCACTTCTGAATGTTACGTTTTAACGACTCATTCTGAGAATTTATTTCCTTCTCTAAGATTTCATTTCCTTAAAAGCGTCTACACATTGACGGAGAACACTGCCGCGTTTGAATTTGCGTTTAGGTGTCGTTGACTACCAACCGCGACCAAAAATGATGAAGAAATTGAAAAATAAAGTTTTAGGAGACGCTTTGTATTTTTGATTTTACAAAAAACATTACCTGGGCTCTCAATATCTGGTCCTTTGTTCTGTGACATCTCGCCGTCCCCGGCGAATAAAATGATAATAGGAAAATCACAAATGTTCAGGAAAAATAAAAAACCGAGTTTTGACGATTGTGCCCAAAGTAATAGACTTAGACAAGAAATAGCTGTCTCAAATGAAAGCTAATTTTTGTAGCTTTCATATTGTTGTGGTAAACTTTTACTTACTCATTTATTACAAGAGATAATTAGAATTTAAGAAGTTAACAAAATTCTATAGTTTTCTTAATTTGCTAATATAATCTTATCATTTTATTCGCGTTAAGTCGATAAGATAGTGAATATTGCTAATATTGCTTTACAATAATATTCGTTGAATAAACGGAACCAGCACAGCAAAGCTAATAATCTATTATCATTTTATTCTGGTTCGAATAGAATATGCTTTATATGGTATTATATTCCTATACGGTTATTCTGGTTTAGTTAATAAACCTAAATGATGGTAATCATCTATTAGAAATTTAAACTAAATGAAAAATGGCAAAGTGCGAAATAGACTCATGCACTGTGGGTTCCATACTAGAAAGTTGGTTCTATTTTTTATATAAAACATAAATTAATACCTATTGCTCATAATAATTTCAGAATTTGCGATCAGTAAATTATGGAAATAAGAGTGGGTAGCGGTATTTTTTTCAAAATTTTTGCCCAATAAATCAAAAACTACTGTGCATAAAAATAAACAATAACCTGTTAAAAATGTACAGGTCAAATGTACTTTTCATACGATATCCCACGACCCACACACTTTAGTTATCACACTTCGAAATTTCAACCCCCGACCCCCCCCCCTTTTTATATAAAAATAAACGTAATTTTCATTTTTTCTATTTCTATGATGTTGGGCCACTAATATACACAACTATTCCAAATTTCATGTCGATCGCTTTTATGGTTACTGAAATAATCGTCTGTAACGGACGGACGGATGCAATCGCATCATAAGGTTTCCATTTTCACCATTTTGGTGTGGAACCCTAAAAACAAAACAGAAAGTTATTCGGAAGGCAATCAGGGCTATTATCTAAGGCCCGAGAGTCATAAAATGCATAGCGACGTTCACTGTCCTTCGAAGACTCATAAGATCAGAGAGCCTTGCTTAGTGCCAGAGGTCCGCTGAAAGCTGTGTTCAAAAGGAGTTCGATGACTAAGTAGGTATGTTGTATTGGTTGTTGCTGTCTGCCTAGCGTGTGTCTCCTTTGCTTCTTGGCTGTATCAGGCTAAGGCCTCACAGGCTTTAAGGTTGATGCTGGTGATGCTTCGTAAGGTCGGCGGTACCGTCGCTGCACTACGCGGGGATGCTAGGTACTGTTATTCGAAGTTCGCGTAGTCTTCCTCACCAGCAGCGCACAGTTGCGCAGGGAACCAAAGGCAGAGGAGCCCGTGAAGTAGCAAACGTCCTTATACTGGTGATCTACACTTTAACTGGTATCCAGGCGCATAACTTAATTTCTGACATACTGACGTACCTCGAGGCTCCAATGACCAGACACAGGCATTTGTTTCGCATGCTTTGTGCCTGAATATAAGGAATGCCAAGCAGGTGCTGCATGCGTCAGAGAAAAACGGACATACGCCTCGCCGTGAATCTTTGTCCGCGGTGTAACATTAAAACTTGGCGCAATATAGATTCGACAACTTTTATCTAGATCATGGTTTGGTTATTCAACACACCGAGGTCTGCCACTGTAGGACCTTTGTACTGGCTTTTGCTGTCGTACAGCGACAACAGCACGTCATTTTCCCCTCCCGCTGGTGGTCAGCGAGTGTGGAGATGTCATTGGTGTAGATGGTGTACAGGAAAGGGAAAAGCCTTGAGGAACTCCGGCATATATTGAACGCAGAAGGGAGGAAAGCCTTTCACAAAGTCATAGAACGACCAACCATTCAGGAATGAAGTCATCAGCCTCACGGGTGCGGATGGCAAGGTGATAGGTAGAAGTTTTTTTAGGAGTCCGGGTATCACACGCGGTCGGTACCAAGGGAAAGCGTACAGCTCCCTTGTACTGTTGGGAGGGCTCATAATGTGGAAGGCAAGTCTTAGCAACAACAGTACATAGTCAAACAACTTTGCAAGGTGTTGTAACTGGTAGTAGGTGGGAGTACCCATTGAAGAACTTCGTGAGCGTGGCGAGGGCTTTCCTTGGCGGATCCCGTCGGAACCTGCAGCCGTAACCTTATTATGACATATTTCGATTCGCTGGATGGACATGAAATGAAACCAAATTCAAGATGAAATGAACGAAGATGTTGGGGCCAACAGGAACTCTTTCAGAACTTTTTTAATCCACGGTCATAGAAATGCTGAGTAGATTCCATTTTGAGATCAATCAACTCATTCCTGTCTTATCCATTTAGTCAGTCACACCCTTCAGTTATGAATAATATATAAACCAACGAAATGAATAGATAATTGATTAATTGTCGTTTCAAATAAAGGCCTTTTCTTTCTTTCTTTCACATGATACACCGATATTCAAGCGTTAGCCTATCATACCATCACTATCAATCGTTAATTAAAACTATTCTATACTCGAGTCCGTATAATCCATAGACGGTAAAGTATGATAATATATTATTGCTACTCAATTTTAATGAAGACAGTTTTCCAAAGAAATATTAGTCGACATACCTATACTTTTTTATACCAGAACAAAATGCTAATAGTTATTAGACATTATTTTGTGTAAAAAAATTCACTAAAGTTAGCTTGCCATTTAAACATGTACTATAATATGTTTAGAATAATAGTATATTATTTTATAACTTTTTAATTAACGACAGTACACCTACGAAAAAAATTAGGTAGATGTATTCTGATCTGTAGACCTCAAAACTGAAATAAAAAAAAAATTGGCTAAAAGCTATTATCCTTTTATTCCCCGGGGACGGCGATCTGTTCTTTCGTTGATATGTAATTGTTGTTTTTATAAACACGTAAGTCAGTGAGAATGACAGTTGTCATCGATAAGTAACGTGATTAAACCGTCGATATATATGCCAATCCAATTTTTTTTGTTAACTCTATGTATGTAACTATGTATGCAAAACCCCGATTTTTTTCATCGAGGTATTCGATTATACGGAAGCCCAACGACAATAATTAGTCCGGTTAATCGACCTACTGCATTACATATTATATAACGTATTTCGTTGATGAGACTTGGATCGAAGAGATTTTGATTTAGGAAGTTTGCATCGCACTGCAACATATTGCGAGGCGTCGTCCTACAGATTCATCATTTCGTAGCACATACAAACCGCAGCGTTTATTTGGGACAGTGTGCTAGAGCCGTTAATTTGGGGGTGGCTTATCACCATTTTCTGCTTTGGCTGGTCCGGGATAATTACAGGCTTCATGAATAATTACGTCGTGAGATTTGTTCGGGCCGGCTCTGCTCGCCCGCGGATAAGCAATTACTAATTTATTAAGAAAAGCTATCTCACTACGCTAATGACTGTACAAAATCATGTATTTTGTTTTAATCGACTTCCAAAAAACAAAGGAAAGAGAAGGTTGTCGAAGCCATACGACTTTTCTAGTCTATTTATACGTTGGCTCTTATCGATAAATCACGGGACCCTATTACTGTGACTTCGCTGTCCGTTCGTCCGTCTGTAGCCAGGATGTATCTCCTGAACCGTGACAGCTTGAAATTTTCACAAATGATGTATTTTCGTTTCCGCTATAATAACAAATATACACTACTAGTAACTATACATTACTAGTAGTGTATATTTGTACTAGCTGCGAGATTAACACCAGATTACGCTTGATTAAGAAAAACAAGGTTTTTAGGATTTCGTACTAAAATTACTAGAAATGTATGACAAACCATATTCCAAATATTCCATTTATTTCACCCACATAAACACAGCTACACCCGGAATAAACCCTATTTAATCCTAGACCCCTCTAGGACCTGTGCCTATAGTGGAAGAAATAGGGGTTGAAATGGTGATGACAAACTCTAAAATACCCATCAAAAGCTCTATACAATCGATCAATGGGTGATCGATTAATGAACTTTCGAAGTGATCACCTTAATTCCTAGGATTAATACCTCGTAGTTGTTGCAACAATGTCTAGTGCAACGCTATTGTAGTTGCAATCATTAAAATTACATTAGTAATCCTAACCTCTATTACGTAGGTACTAACACTGTGTTTATTATGTCCTCAACTTATATTGTGACGTTGGATTAATGTTATTAAGGGCACAGAATACTAAATAGTACGAGCGAGCACTTAATTAAATGCAAATACCCAAAGACTAAAAGAAAGTAAATACGTTTGTGTCTATGATGACCAAAATATATTATGAACATTATTCGACAACCAGCTTCGGCTCCAGGGAAGCAGTGGTGGCGCGCTCGGATTCGAGTAGGAGGTCGCGGGTTCGATTCCCGCCACGGGCCACTTTGGAATTATATAATTTCTAAATTGGCTCAGGTTTGGTCTGGTGGGAGGCTTTGGTCGTGGCTAGTACCACCCTACCAGCAAAGACGTACCGCCAAGCGATTTAGCGTTCCTGTGTGATGCTTGTAGAAACTGTTGGGGTAAATTTACTTACCCTTCCCAGTTAACAACATAGGCTGCATCATCACTTACCATCAGGTGAGATCGCAGTCAAGTACTAACTTGTACAGAGAAAAAAAAATCCTAATTATTGCGTCTCAGAATGCCCATATCCTGAGTTTTCTTAGAAGCATAAACTTTGGTTTGAAACCTCTATTGTTCTTGTAGCAACCTGCAATATCCTCTTTTTCATAAAACGTATCCAGTTAAAGAGATCCCAAAAGAAATCTAGAGTTTTTTAGTTTTCTGCAAAAAGAAAGTAGAAATAACGTAAAAGTCCCTTTCAGAATAAATTATCTTGAACTCGATGCATGTTAATTAAGATAAGATAGAAGTACTTGTAGACAAAGACATTGTCTTGTCTCTAGTTTCTACTGACTTCAATAAAAACTATTCATCTAAGAACGCTTTGCATGCTAATCAGTACTCAGTAGGTACTTCAACATTGAAAAAGTCTCTTCAAGTACCGACGTAGTTATCTCAAGTACCCTGTATTATCTAATTAAAATAAGTGAAAGTTTTTACCCATTATATTAGGTATGTATATGGTCTTTTCTTACTTCTTAACTATTGACATAGCCGTATATGGCTTTAATTTCTTTTAAATTTAATTTCAAAATATCTTAATTTAGGCAATTTTATTACTGCGGCTACTTTTTATATTGAGAACAATCGATTTATTAAAACTGAAATTCATTTTTTTCATAATTTCTGTCGTAAACTAGAATTTGCCTTCGGCTCCATTGATTCCAGTTTTTAGAAGACTCCATTTTTTCGTGGAAAAAAAATGTAGGTGTAGGTATTATTAAAACTGATGGTTTGAGGTATCGCCCTCTGCCATTCCCAGATAATCGGTTTAGTCATGGCGTAAACATGTAAACTAAAATTACAACAGTGAGAATTTCAAGTGAGTTCCAAACGCAGTGTTAAAATTTGGCCCACATTAGAGTATTATGAAATAATTTCTAGCCGTAGCTTCGCTCGTGTGGAATTAGTTTTTTCACCAATCACTATCGGGAACCATGGATATTCTCGGGATAATAAATGGCTTATAATTCAGGTAAAGTCTGACTCCACTCCCAGCTAAGAAATAATAAATAATCTAGGTTCGGACTCACGAAAAAAATCGTCGTAAGGTCAGAGCTAGATATATACCTAATTCATAAGTTTCTCGAAAGTAAGAAGTATGTCATACTTTCTATCATAATTTCTAATTCATACTTTGCAACATAATAATAGTATAAGTGACAATCGCAGACGAGACTGATACAAAGCTGAGGTAGTCAAGCCGAAAGAAGTTCATAGCTGTGAACTTGACAGGTCTGGTGACAATGAGCTGCTTTAACTCCTTCATGGACTCGCGTTCTTCATAACCTGAATTAAAATAAAATGAACCACGTAATAGTAGTTTATGTAACGATTACATAATGGGGGGGTATTAAAACACGAGTGTGAGTTTAAAAAACGAGCCACAGGCGAGTTTTTTAATAGTATCACACGAGTGTTTTAATGCCTAATTATGTAGAGTTTCATACACTACTTTATCTACGCTCATATTATTATCATAAATCCAAACCATAAAATCTTGCTAACGTTTGTCGTAAATCATTGCAACTACTAAGATGTCAGGTGGAGTGAAATTTTCTTTAGTAGGTTTCACTGCTAGGCATTTTTCAGCGCAAAGTTTTGACTAAGTAACAAAAGAAATTGGTTGTCTGTAAAGTCGGTTTACGGGTGATAGATTTAAGAGATAACGTCATAATCGTAATCGTTATCGTAATCGTTATCGTTATAGTTATCGTAATCGTAATTATAATCATAATCATAATCACAGGCCCAGGTGGAACGTTACGCGGAACGTTAGACATTGTGTTGTTGTCTATGGTCAATCATGGCCCATCCATACTCTCGGCAATGACTACCAACTATATGTTGTCTGTGGATTCACTTAAAAAAATATTAATAATTATAGAAGTCTGTGAATAAAGTAGGTAATTATGTGACACATTTCGATTTCATAATTCGAACTTTAAGCAATGAGCGTAGATAAAACTTAATAAGTAAATAATGCGTATACAAAATTTCGTGACTGTGCTGTTAATGATGGAGGAGTTCCTTCGTTTGGAGCCAGTCTTGATTGCATTGAAGAGGGCAAGCGATATTAATAATTAATCACATAGTAACATATAGAATTCGTCCACAAAATTTAATGGATGTGCTACTAATTATTCAGGAGTTCTCTATAGTTAGACCCCAACCCTTACTGCAGCAACCGTTTTCCGTATATTTTCTTTATAAACAATTTGCGACGGGACGTTGACAATGCCAATTCTTTGAGACGAGCAAAATATTTTATCTGATGCGTCTGTCTATATCAGAACCAGTGTGTGTTAGGCAAAGTAACTTAGTCTTATTAAGCCCAATAATGTCTTTGGCTACAAGCACCCTTATTATTGAAACACAGTCATGATCCGCAATCACACTGGTGGTAAGAGCTTTTAAACTTACCAATTTTCTTGTTTATAAGCAAGTCATCGATCACACAAATGATTCTGTCTGTTTCTCTATAGTTCTGCTCGCAACAGTTAACCCCGCAGAGTAGAATACACAAAGATGCGATGATTCGCATTAATGTTGAAACTATTGTTAAAATTCCGGCATCGCATTGCATTACCTGCGAATAAATGATTTTTGAGTATGCTATTTAAATCATTGTCGTATCTCGTTTATTGAATATTGTATAATGTCATTATTGCTTTGTAAATCATTATTGTCTTAACGCAAAAATAAATGAAAAACTGGTATATCACCAAATTAGTGACAAAAACCTGTAATGTTAAAAGTAAAAGAATCGATCCATTAGCTGTGTACTTGCTTGTAATCTGAAAGTTTTTGTTATAAGTGACACTGGCGCTTATGTTATGCCCTGTATATATTTTATAACTCGCTTAATATCATCTCTATGAATAATTCTTACCAAAGTTCCCATTATCTGCCTGATGATAACATTCAGTAACATCACCATATCCATTATGGAAAATATCCATATCCATTATGGAAAATAAAGTAAAAAACAAGAATCTGCAATTTAAGGTTTAAATTGAATCATTTATAAAAATAATTAAAGGTACGTAATAAATTTATGATAAAATATATTATTTCAATCATAAAAAGATGATCAGCTACTGGTAGGGAATTATGAGATAGCAAAACAGAAAAACTAACAACAGTGAGGATGTGAGAATTCATAAAATATTAGGTTTCCTATATTCTCTAAAAAGAGCTGTAACAAGTTGTACTTGTATTCAAAATGTAGAAGATGCTAATACTTCGTGAAAGTATCTCACACTAGTCTTACCCTGAAACCATAGACAGTATTAATAAAGTCACACTGTTCCAACAACAATAAGTAACATCTTCTAAGCCAGATAATAACATCACAATAACTGTTACAAACGATTTTCAAACTGTTGAGACGATTAACATCCTGTGCTGCAACCAGGCTACCCAATTTAAAATTGTCAGCAAAAAAAGTTTTCAAAGATCTCTTTATCATTTTCAAGCGAAAAAATAATTGATTGTAGTGGGTAATAACATCCAAAGCACAGATTATTCTAAGTCCAACATAAAAATAATCTATAGAATAAATGGTAGTGTCCATAAAACCACAGCCAATGACCCAAGCGATGTAATCGAGCATAATGCTAACAACTCCAATCAAAATGTAGAATGAACACATTTTTATGATACATTTTCTGATTTTAACGTAGTTCGGAATACCAAGGACTTTGTCGATGTAAGCGTAAAGCGAATAATAGTCCAAGTATTTATATCTATTTATGCTGACGAAAATGATATCTATACTAATTCTGAAGTATTCCAAAAGGAAGAACATCTGATTAGAATTGTTGAAGTCAATAACGCGAGGATTTTTAATAATATATTGCAACTTGAAATAGATGTTGCAAACATTGGCGCAAAATAAAGAGAAATGCACGAGAGTGGTTTTCCAACAGGACCACGAATATTGAAGTTTTCCTTCAAAACGGTGAACGCTCGATAATCCGAAAATTTTTAGGACACCATTCAGAGATTCGACAGTTGAAAACACATCACAGTACTTCTTTCCCATTTTAACAAAGAAAACCTTATTTTTATGTCTCCTCAAATGCTGAAGAGCGACAACAGAATGTTTGCAGCCTTTATATTACGTGATGACATTTTCTAATTACTTAACTTAAAAACGCAATTCAGTATGACGAAGTGGTTTTTGTTTGTTCAACTATTACGAAGGGATTAATTGCTACAGTTTTTGCTGACGTAATATTTTCCTGGGAAGTTCTAATTTGTTTTACATTAAACATGACTTTGAAAACTTTCACAGTGATGGCAACTGGGGGCATCATGTATGTTGAAGCGAGACGCGAGCTGCCCCCGCGCCGCTCCGCGGCCATCCGCGGGGGGGTGCGGGGGACGGCGGGCCCGGCCGCATCGGCGCCGCGCCGCGCCGTGCAGTTAGTCGCCCCAGACCGCTTGGAAGGGAAGCCCGCGCCACCCTTTGTCGCGCCGGCCATACAAATCGCATGGTAGTTACCGAGTGAACTGCCTCAGACGTTGTTTGCTAGTGACCGTACGTCTCCGTTCTAGCCAGCGGCCGCCGCCGCTACCGCCGCCGCTTGGAGCTCTTGAGGGCCTGCCGCTGTTAAAGCTGCACTGCCCTGTCGCGAAATAATTCGCGTGCTATGGCCATCTTTGCCTAGCCATTCGCGACCGGATACTCGGCCGTTTGAGTGACCGTCGCCTGCCCGTCGCGAGACCAACGCCGTCGCCATATTGTTTCGCGGACCGCGTTGTTGAACTACTAGTGCCTGTGACTCCCGTGCCGCCTGGGTGCTGCGTCGGATTCACCCCCAACATTTACACAATACTCACTCCATTACACACCGCATTTCATCTACTACATATTACACGCAAGCTGCCCGGCGTCACGAGGTACCGCCTGGCTACGAGAATCTGCGGAAGGCCGCCTTCAAGGTAGGTGTCGATCATCCATTTTCTTATCGGTGCCGCCCTAGTGGCACCCGCGCCCGTGGCCTGCGAGGGACGCTCGGTTCCCGCTGATGGGCCCCGGGTCCACGAGCCTCCCTTCGGTTCGCAGTCCGCGGCGCGTACATTTTTGGTAGCAGAGCGTGGTTTGTTCACGCCATTCGATACCTCGCTTGATCGCCGCCTTTCGGCCGCGTTATTGTTTATATTTCGCTCGCCAGCCGCGCTCATTGCGCGTGCGCCGCCGCCCGCGCCGGCCGCCGCCCGCGCCGGCCGGCGCCCTCGCTGACGCTCTCCGCCCGCTCGCGCGCCGCGTCATCGCGTATCGCCGCGCTTGCGCTCGCCGATCGCTCCGCGAGCGCCGCCGCCGCCGCTTCGCCGCCGCCGCGCCGCATTCGCTGACGCGTTCGTTTGATTCGCGCGCCGCGCTGGTTGACGCTGCGGGTCATCTGCGCCACGCGCCGCTTGTAGATCCGACCGCGCTTGCAATTATTTCGTTACCGCCGTCCGATCGCGAGTGATTTTCCGATTCCGATCGCGATCGATCGCCTTCCGATCCCGATCCCGATTGATCGCCATCCGATTCCGATCTCGATCGCCATTCGATTCCGGTCGCGCTCGATCGTCATCCGATTCCGATCCCGATTGCCGTCCGATTCCAACGCGCTCGATCGTCGTCCGATTCCGATCGCGATCGACCGCCATTCCGATAGTGATTTTGACTGAGCCTAAACCTTAACTGTTTACGCCTGTGCGCCGCGTTCGCTGCTGTCGCACGCCGTTCTCGCCGTGCGCTGCGCCATCTGCCGCGCTGCTTCGTCGATCCGACCGCGTTTACGTATAGTACGCCGTCCGATCCTAATTTATTTTGTGTTTTTAGTTTTTACGCTTAATTTAAATTCATTATGCCCGCGAACGTAAAAGTGTTAGTGACTCAATTACAGTCGGAGCTCCGCTGGGCTACGACCGCTGTGGGCTTGATAGGCCGCGACGATAGGTCGGCCGCCTTATTGCACCGCGCGGAGCAGGTGCGGACTCGGCAGGCCTCTGTTGAGCAGGCCCTTCGGGACCTGCACATTCTTGATTGCACCCCAGAGGTCTTAGGGACCGCGAAGGCGGATTATGATCAATTTTTTGATTTAACGGATGCCATCGTGGAGGCCGCCCACAAAATCAGATCCGCCGCGGAGGACAAGCGGCGACAGAGTGCGTTGCTTGACTCCCCCAGCCGACCTCCCACACAGCCGGCCTTGCTGGGCAAACTGCCCGCCATTGATCTGCCCAAGTTTAACGGGCAGCTGCAGGAGTGGATGGGCTTCCTGGACCTCTTTGACAGTCTGGTCCACGCCAGGAAGGATCTGTCCCCCTGCCAGAAGCAGTCGTATTTCCTGTCCTCGCTTCAAGGCGAGGCGCTGGACTTGGTCCGCCATCTAAAGCTTTCTGAGGAGAGCTACACCACTGCCAGGGAATTGCTGGCGCGGCGCTACGCTAATGTGCGCCGGTTAGCCGACGCCCACGTAGCGCAATTATTGAAGTTGCCTACGAATTACGATCACCGAGGTGGCCGAGCTCCGGGAGGCATTGCTCAACCCTTGCATTGTGGCCACCAATGCCCTGCGACGGTTGGACCTCCCGGTAGACCAGTGGTCCTTCTTATTGTTGCACCTAGTGTTGTCCCGCCTGCCCTTAGAGCTTAAGCGCCGCTTCGAGCAGCTGTTTGGCGGAGACGGTGCAACACATCTGCCCCTCTTCTCCGACCTCCTAAAATTTCTAGAGCAGGAGTGTCTCCAGGCCGACAACTCCGGTGCTACCGGCTCGAAAGAGGCCCTAGGACGGTCCGAGAACCCGAATAGGGGTGGGGCACCGACCGGCCACCAGTCGGTGAGCGGCCACAACAGGCCGGCCCGAGGTAACGACTTGAGCGAGGGTCGCCGGGTGCCAAAGTACCGTGGGTCTGGGGCCACAGAGCCCACCCCCTGTGCTTATTGTCGGCACGCCGGCCACCAGGTCTCCTCTTGTCCTCACTTCCTGGCCAAGCCTGTTGCGGTCAGGAGAGGCTTTGCTTCGGCACGCCGCTGGTGCTTTTCGTGTTTGGGCCGGCATCTCCCGCGAGATTGCCCGCACCCGCCGCGGCCTTGCCCACATTGTGGAGGAAGCCACATGGCCCTTTTGTGTGCCAATAGGAATGGCTCAGGTCGCCAGGACGGTGGGTCGCGCACCCCCCCCATGGGCGGGGCCGCTCGTCCTGGCCACCCTACGAGTCCAATTGGACGGTCCACCGCAGACCATCACACTTCTAGGTCCGTTAGGGGTTCACCCCCTCGAGGGGGGGTTCCACCCCCCCGTGGGAGGGTCACACCCGCCTCGCGGTATTATGACGGGGGTCTGACTGCTGCACAGGCGAACGTCTGTGCGCCAAGTTTTTTGCCGCCGCTCTATGTGGGGCCGCGACTTGAGCGTCATCCACCCGTGACAGGTCGAGGCGCTCCATACAGCGTCCCAGACGCTAGCCGCATGGTAAGACCACGGGTTGACGAAGGCGGATGGTCAACGTATTGGAGACCCTCCCCCTTCCTAGCAGCGCCCCAGCCGGGGTACCCTGGTCCACCGGCCGCTTCAAGGGAGATTGCTACAGGAGTGGCTCTCCATTGTGGCCTCGTATCCGCATGTTAGTCGGATTTCGATGCCGCGTTGCCACCTCCCCCGGAAAGGTGCCACGCCAGTCGCCACGGCTTTTGTGATGCGTCCGAAAAAGGGTACGCAGCCGTGGCCGATCTGAGAACTGTTCGTGACACCGGCGAGGTCGCAACCCACCTTGTCTTGATAAAAGTTTAAGTGGCCCAATTAGGTCACGTTTGATAATACCCCAGTTAGAGTTGTCTGGAGCCGCTCTTTGATGCGCCACTGGACCATGCCTGTTCGTCCCTCCTGTCGGTGGTAGACCTGACGGACGTTCACGCCTGGTCGGACAGTGAAGTCGTCCTTTGTTGGCTGCGAGCCGCTCCCCACAACTTGGAAGTTTGTTGCCAACCGGGTTTCCCAAATTCAGACTTCGGAAACCCCGTTGATCAGGGCACCTGAACCCTGCAGATGGCGCTTCCCACAGATGTGAAGCTTCTGACCTTGTCAACCACTCTTTGGTGGGGCCCTAGCTGGCTGACTCAACATGAGTCCGTCTGGCCTCAGAGTAGGTTCTCCAACGTGTTGCCTGGCTACCAAAGCAGTTCATTTGGGAGCTTGTGAGCGCTCTCCACGCTGAGGCTTTGTAGCCACGCTAGGCCGCTTGTCTCACGCCGCGGTTATCCGCACCTGGTCCGACCGGACTGTTAGACCCACTATAAGGGTGCCGATAGGTAGTTGAGGGAAGCGAGCCGTTTCAATCCAGTTTCGCTTGCCTTTGTTTAGTGGACTCCAAATTCTTGGGTCCACGGGCGGGGGAGTGTTGAAGCGAGACGCGAGCTGCCCCCGCGCCGCTCCGCGGCCATCCGCGGGGGGGTGCGGGGGACGGCGGGCCCGGCCGCATCGGCGCCGCGCCGCGCCGTGCAGTTAGTCGCCCCAGACCGCTTGGAAGGGAAGCCCGCGCCACCCTTTGTCGCGCCGGCCATACAAATCGCATGGTAGTTACCGAGCGAACTGCCTCAGACGTTGTTTGCTAGTGACCGTACGTCTCCGTTCTAGCCAGCGGCCGCCGCCGCTACCGCCGCCGCTTGGAGCTCTTGAGGGCCTGCCGCTGTTAAAGCTGCACTGCCCTGTCGCGAAATAATTCGCGTGCTATGGCCATCTTTGCCTAGCCATTCGCGACCGGATACTCGGCCGTTTGAGTGACCGTCGCCTGCCCGTCGCGAGACCAACGCCGTCGCCATATTGTTTCGCGGACCGCGTTGTTGAACTACTAGTGCCTGTGACTCCCGTGCCGCCTGGGTGCTGCGCCGGATTCACCCCCAACATTTACACAATACTCACTCCATTACACACCGCATTTCATCTACTACCTATTACACAAGCTGCCCGGCGTCACGAGGTACCGCCTGCCTACGAGAATCTGCGGAAGGCCGCCTTCAAGGTAGGTGTCGATCATCCATTTTCTTATCGGTGCCGCCCTAGTGGCACCCGCGCCCGTGGCCTGCGAGGGACGCTCGGTTCCCGCTGATGGGCCCCGGGTCCACGAGCCTCCCTTCGATTCGCAGTCCGCGGCGCGTACAATGTATAAAGTGGTACTGTACAAAAGGAATGTCTATAGTGACCACTCATGAGTATTGGTCACTGCAGGGCGCGTCTAGTTCCAACTGTTTTGTTCAGTGGCCATATTACCTAACCCTACCACATAATATTCATAATATTCATTGACAATATAAATCTATTATGAAACATATAAGACATCTAGCACATCTAAGGATCGGTTTTTTCTGTTATAACTATCTGACCGGGCACTCATTGTTTTTCCACTTTGGTGTATGAATAGCTTAACCTACAAGATTTCATAAAAATCGGTCAAGCCTTATGGGAGTGGTTTGGTTAAAAACACTGTGGATACAATGTATAAGTGAGTTAGTAATTGAATATTATTGTGACTTGCTGCGCGCGGCCCGATACGTCGGTTTTATTTGAATTCCATTCCATCTGTCATATCGGAATATGCCATATGGCTAGAACTCCTGAACATCCGAAGTTCCATGATCAAAGGTCCCGTGTGTCATTGGTCGTAAAGTAAAGTAAAGTAATTCTTTATTTGCTTTAAAACATGGTTAAAAGAGATGGAAGAGTACAAAATTGGAAACCGAACGTTTTTACCCACATACGGGTATGCAAATGTTACAATTTAATTATTAAGTTATGTTATTAAAGCTTTAAATATTAATTATTCATGTTAAAATATATAAATTATTATTACAATGTCAAACAGAATATCAGCTAACGTTGCTCTCTATACTCTAAGAGTAAGAACTCCTTTACAGAATAAAACGCCTTCGAACTAAGCCATTCATACAATTTATGTTCAAATGATTTCAATTGTAAAACCCTTATGTTGCTCGGCACTTTATTAAAGATTTTTATGCTCATGCCAATTCAATTTTTCATAAAATGCTTAGTTCTAGGGTTATGTGTAGCTCGTAGATCTAAATTATTTGGATTTCTTGTATTGACACTGCTCATATGTGCGAAAAGGTCATCATTCTTTTTTATAAAGACACAAATACTATGAATAAGTATATACAAGGAAGAGTTAACAGTATTAATCTATTAAATAATAGTTTACAAGTATCTAGTGGCGCGGCACCACACATCGCTCGGACACACTTCTTTTGGGCAATAATTAATGCTCTGTTCGTATTTGTCCCATTACCCCAAAATATCACCCCGTAGCTCAGAACAGAAGCTACGTAGGCATGATATACCTGTAAGCTAGTTTCTGGATCGACTATATTTTTAAGTCATCTCATAACAAAGCAAAATTTATTGATACTTTCTGAAACTTTATTAGGGTTTTCCCATGATAGTTTTTTATCTAGGTATACACCTAAAAATTTAATATTGTTGATGGATTCTATTTTTGTGACATTGAAATTGATGTTCATGGATGAGGTTAAATGGAATTGTATATACTTTGTCTTCGTCAAATTAATTTGGAGGTTGTTTGTGTCAAGCCACTTAATAAATAATTGATCGAATTGTATGATTAACGTCTTTTTCGTGCGAGGTGCGTAGTCTCGTAAAGGTCAGGTCGAGGTCAGCATTGAGCAGCCCTTGCTCGCGACGAACAGCAGCTGTGGCATTGTCCGCAACACCACGCCGCGATAGTATGACAACAAGTACATTCATCATGCTCGGAGACACGCCCGTTGCGTCTTGCAACTGACGTGGATGGTAACAGATAATTTATTTCAATACGAAATAAATAAGTAGATACATACGTTTTTCAGTCTTTACTAGGCTGCTTGTGCTGATTCACTGACTGACTGACAAAATTTCAACAATTTTTCATACAATTTTTCATGGATCATGGGGTCGTGTAAAAGAAAAAAATTCATTCGGAACAAAAATACGGAGAGAGCTGATGATTGAGGATTTCGGAGACGGGTGATGACTGATGAGCACGGCCAGGGTATTGAAGATAGGTGGGAGGTGCTCGACCAAATGTCACTCAAAACGTCCTCCGATTGGCAGTGAGCTGAAGAAAAATTCAAAATGGCGGATTCAAAATCAATTTCGCTGATATCTCGGAAAGTATAAAAGATGGAAGAACGGTTTCTTGACAAGAGTTAATGAGGACCCGAAGGTCTATGTGATGGATAGAAAAAAAATTCAAAATTGCGGATTTTTTTTTAGAAAATGTACTACGGTGAATGTTGAAGGGACTAAAGTTGGAAGGCAAATAGGGGGGAAGACAGCCCGCGGGCCACTTGTGGCCCCCGCCCCCACTCACCCTACTAGTTCTAATTATGAAGAGTTTGTAAAACAAACTCCTCCGAAACAACTTGGCCGATTTTTATGAAATGTTATGTCTCCATTCGGTTGGTCTGAGGTCGTAAGCATGTCTTTGTCCGGTCTGCAAGTTAAATATAGAATTCTGTCTTTGTAACCAAACTGTTGACCAAGAAACGCCAAAACATAATATTTGGCGTTTCATGGTCCAATAATAATAATATTATAATTTATAATCCACTGAACGGCTTACAAACTTAAGTAAACAGTGAATTTTCTTCGATCTTGCACCAAGCAAATTGTTTGTTTAGGACCATTGACTCTATAAATTTATCTAACTTTACGTAACACCTGTCGGTTGATAGCTTAGCCAACGATTAGAGAGTGTCACGATAAGTCATGTGATCAATTTGTCGACCGAATATGTCATTATCATGTATTTTTTTTTAAATTTCGATCCATTTAGATATGGAATGTTAGTTCTACGGACAGCTGTACACCTCATCTCAGGAGCCTGTAGAAGATTTGGCTACAGACCCTAGAGCCAAACTAACTCGACACTATACCGAAGATATTCCGGACGTCAGCCTCGACGAGATTATAGCTCTCGGTCAACTGAAGAACAGAAAGGCGCCAGGTGATGACGGAATCACAGCAGAACTCCTGAAAGCAGGTGGCAAACCAGTGCTGGAAGTTTTTCAGCGAATGTTCAATTCCGTCATCCACGGGGGTACAACGCCAAAGGCATGGCACAGGAGCGTGGTGGTACTTTTCTTCAAAAAAGGTGACAATACCCTGTTGAAGAATTACAGGCCCATCTCGCTGCTGAGCCATATCTACAAGTTGTTCTCGAGAGTTATTACGAATCGTCTCGCTTGTAGGTTCGACGACTTCCAGCCTCCCGAACAAGCCGGGTTCCGAAAAGGCTATAGTACCATAGACCACATCTTCACGCTTCGGCAAATTATACAAAAAACCGAGGAATATAACTTGCCACTATGCCTAGCGTTTGTGGACTATGAGAAAGCCTTCGATTCGGTGGAGACGTGGGCCGTGTTGAGGTCGCTGCAGAGATGCCGAATTGACTATCGATACATCGAAGTGTTGAAGTGCTTGTACGAAAGCGCCACCATGTCAGTTCGTATCCAAGATCAGACTACGAGACCAATTCAATTGCAGCGAGGAGTGCGACAGGGAGATGTAATCTCCCCGAAGCTGTTTACCGCTGCATTGGAAGACGTCTTTAAGCTTCTGAATTGGAACGGATATGGCATCAACGTCAATGGCGAGTACATCACTCACCTTCGGTTTGCCGACGATATCGTAGTCATAGCACAGACTCTGGGAGACCTCAACACGATGCTCAATGACCTCAGCAGAGTTTCCCAACAGGTTGGCCTTAAAATGAACATGAGCAAGACGAAAATCATGTCGAACTATCACGTTCCGCTCCACCCAGTAGTAGTTGAGAACTCTGCACTCGAAATTGTGGACGAATACATATACCTGGGACATACGGTCCAGCTAGGTAGGTCCAATTTCGAGAAAGAGGTGAACCGCCGAATCCAGCTCGGTTGGGCAGCGTTCGGGAAGCTTCGTGATGTCTTCTCGTCCAATATCCCTCAGTGCCTGAAGACTAAGGTCTTCGAACAGTGCGTGTTACCAGTGCTTTTATATGGATCCGAGACTTGGTCTTTCACTATGGGCCTCATAAGAAGGCTCAGAGTCACTCAGCGAGCGATGGAGAGAGCTATGCTCGGAGTTTCTCTGCGTGATCAAATCAGAAATGAGGAGATCCGTAGACGAACCAGAGTCACCGACATAGCTCAACGTATCGCGAAGCTGAAGTGGCAATGGGCGGGGCACATAGCTCGTAGAACCGACGGACGTAGGGGACCCAAAGTGCTGGAATGGCGACCCCGCACGGGAAAGCGCAGTGTTGGCAGACCTCCGACCAGGTGGAACGACGACATTAAAAGAGTCGCGGGAAGGCGCTGGATACAAATGGCGCAGGACCGTGCGGGCTGGAAAGCATTGCAGGAGGCCTTTGTCCAGCAGTGGACGTCCGTCGGCTGAAGCGAGCGAGCGAGATATGGAATGAGCCTTCGTCAGGTCTCTATGATGGTCGTATATAAGTAATATTTTAAAAGGTCATGGCCAAGTACCAAAGGAGTCTCTAGAACCAGCGGTTTGGGCTTTGCCTTGATATATCAATCAGTTTTTCTTTTATGCATTGTTTTAAAAAAACGCAGTGTTATATCGCTCGTTTGCACTAAGGTTCTTGTTAGAGGTTTACACTATTTTCGGCAGTTGTTTTCCGAAACACAGTTTGAAAGCCTTTCATTTTGCTGCAAACATCAGACGAGTGAACAAAAATAACGATCGACGCAAAATCCACGTACATTTAGGTAGGTACAGATCTTTAAAATTATGTGAGAAATCTATAACTAAACGCAAATTACCTTAAAAACCTTTCATAAATGCCCGTTAGTTGGTCTGGATAATTAATTGAAACAAAGATAATACAGAGACAGACAAAGGAAACTTAAAGCAAAGGGTTTCTAGTTTCCTACGGATCTTACAATGAGAAGAGTCCGCAAAAATTCATACACGGAGTGCTTATTAAAATGGCAAACAGCCTTTACCGGGCTTTGTCGGTGTTCTCAAAGGACATCAAACCGTGCGCATGTAGGTACTTGTAAAGACAAACTATAAGCGAATAGACTACAGTTCAAAACACAACATATTCGAGAATCGTGAAATTAAGTTAACTTTGCGCTATAAGGTTGAATCAATGCAGTACATTCAATTTTACTCTCTAATGTTAATTAGAGTGTAAAATTATTTGTGAAGTGTAATGTTATTTTTTTATTTTATTTTTTGATTTACATCACTTAGGGCTGATTTTTCAATCGTCAGATAAACGTTAACTTAGGAATATATTTTTTCTGAACGTTTTGACAGATTTTGTATGGCAAATGCTTCAAATTTATTCGTCAGATAGTTTATCTGGCGAATGAAAAATCAGGCCTTAATGTAAGAAAATATAACGAGAATCATCCCCAATTGAAGGCTTTTCGTGCTTGTAATCAAAACATATAATAAATATAATAATATAACGTTAGCAGATATATACATAAATAACACACTGATACAAAAGACATCAAACGCAAATATTTAAGTAAGTAAATTTAATTACCTACTCTACTACAAACTTAAAAACTTCTCTAAATTGATTTCACTATGTACGTTGCTTCGAGATTGGTTAGTGGTTACAGCTTACATACCCAAACTTGGACAATGAACAACTTTAAATTGGGGGTAAACACACACTGCTTAACTCGACGCAATATATTTGGAGCATTTGGGGAGCAACTACAAATGTCCGCTATTATCCGCGACCGATATTTAATCGGGTTCGCCCACAAATCTCGTAGGGCGACTGGATACATTTCACGGACGTAGGAATGGATTGAGAGATTTAAGGATGCGGCATTTGAATTTTGTTTGGAATTACATAATTTTTTTTAACGTCCAACGTCGTCTTTAATAGGAGAGGTGGAGGAGATTTCTCCGCTGCCCTAGTGCAAATTGACGGACTTTATAGGAAAACTAGTAAAATCAGACATCTAATTCTTATTGGGAAAGGAAGAAAAGTTAATATATTTTTTCTATGTTCCTTACGTTTTTTTTACTCATGACTCAATGTATATAAAGCAAGAAATGAATGTTGATATTATAATAGTGTAGGTGTAAAGTAAAAAGAAGAATAAAAAGGCACAATTAAAAAAAATGGTTAGTTAAAAAATATGTAAGAAATGACAAAAAGATTTTTAAAACACAGAGATTTTTTTTCACTTATACTCGACGCAGCGAACCGTGATCCCTATGACACTGACAGCTAATGTCACCATATAACATTGTAGTGGCGTCACCATTAAATCGGGATCATATTGGGGGCGTCTAAAAATGCCATTTATAAATTTTACGTAGCTTTATACCATTAGTAATGATATTCCGTTGATATTTTTAACAATTCTTAACATTTACAAGAAGTTATGTCAATCTGAATTTATGTTTACGTCCTGCAAAACTTAAGTCGTGTGACGTTTATCGACTAGGGCGGCAAGTATCGATAAAAAAAATGTCGGTAATGGAAACGAGTGCAAAATTTTTCAGACAAAATAAATAAATGGGGAGCATTCATTTTCATGATAAAATATATACATACTTATATAGCAAAAACGTGTTTATCGGGTTAAGCATTATTGGAAAATAACAAGGTTGGAAACTTTCGTTTTACTTACCTACTTAATCTAACTATGCCAAAAATCTTAAATTAATACAACAACAACAAAATGGACATTAAAAATGCACATTGTAATATTTTTTAAAACATGTTTACCAACGTGGCTTAAGGCCACGCCTTTGTCTAAAAAAAAATTATCGACAGGACCAAAGACACGACCCATCACTAAACGAACTGTCATAAGGATCATGGTTCGCCGCGTGGAGAATAATATATATTAATATGTGGGAAAGAGAAGTGTGTGAGCGAGAAGCATGTATGAGAGAAGGGGAAGGAGAGAGATGTACGCAAGATGGCGAGAGAGACCGGACGACGCGATGTGCTAGCAAGACGTAAAAATTCGAAATAAAAGTTTATTAAAATGATTAAAGCCTTTTCTTTGAGATAATCCCACATATACCTAAATTTTTTGTCATCTGTGACACTGATATAATTACTATTTAAACTGATACTAATTTACTGACGTCCACACTTCACTCACGTGATTACCTTTTAGCTCCTTACGGGTTGAATTTTCAAAAAATCTCATGTCTTAGCGTCATCGTTTTTTATCGTCGTAGCCTGTGGTCATAGCTATCTGTACACGAAATTTTGACTTTGCACCCCTTAGCTTAACTTAACCAATCATATTTCGTCATTTTGACATCTCTGCAACTGAGGAAGAGGTGATGTCGAAATGACGAAATCTGAATGGTTGCTCAAACATACGAATAGCTCCGCTCCTCTCCGCTTTGGTGGAAACCGGGCCTCAAACACCATATCCAAAGAGGAACAGCTTCACCCTGCCTCCACGTCATCGTCCAATCCTCAGACACATTAATCTACAACAATGTTTGCATTGTATGTTTTATTATCTATGGACCGACTGGAGAACACTCGTGAATAAAATATGCCGGATTACGGGCCTGTGTTACACCATCGTGTGTACAAGTGTGCGAAAAAGGCATAGAAGTATTTTATCCACTCAAATATGGCATAAAGAAAAATGTACGATGGTATAAACAGACGACCTCCCTGGTCACGGTACTCTTCAGATTTTTAAACTATAAATTGGCTCAGGTCTGGTGTAGTGGGAGGCTCTAGTTGTAGCCAGTTACCATCCTACCAACAGATATACACCGCCAAGCGATTTATCATTTTTGCACTTTTTGTGTCAGCGCTAGAGTTGCTATTTCTTTAAATCATCGCGCGGAGTAAGCCTTCTGTACTTGTGCTATTTAGTGTTCCGTGGTTTCGGTGTGATGGTGTAGCAACCGTTAGGTTAGCTTTTTGGATGTGGTGAATTTACTTACATCTTCAAGGCTAATAGGACCACATCTACGGCTGCATTATCACTTTCCATCAGGTGAGATCACAGTCATGTATACACGTGTACAGTGTAGAGCAGCCACTCCCATTCTCATCCTATTAATTAATACACGATTTGGGTTTAGGTACAACTAATTTAAACTTTACTAATTTAACAAGTGTTTGAAAATTCAGCTATTATTTTCCAAATGCTCCCCATGGAAGAGGAAGGCACTTTTTAGATGCGTCAAATATGTTTAGTTTAGAGATTTACTTACCGATCGTGAGATTCTTGCAACATTGCAATGCATTTAAAGTAAAAAAAAAGATAAATAGCTGCAGCTTCTATGCTTCTTCCGTTCACTGCGTGTAACGGACAATAATAAGGGTCAGTTTTAGGCTTTTAATATTTTATGTTGTAATTTAAATTTACAGTACATTATGTTATGTTGTACAATATTTTATGTTGTAATTTAAATTTAGAGTACTGTACAGCTAAATACATGCCACAGTTTATGTAACAAAACTCCTCAGAAACGGCTCAACCAATTTTTATTAGTTTTTTTCTGTGTTTATTCGGTAGGCCTCAAAATATATCCATTGTTCTCAAACATGCTTAGAAATTTGAGCATTATTTTGATAACCTTCTTCGAGAGAAATCGAAATTGCTGTCCGGGTATTCGGTGGTACCGGTACAACTAGGCATTGATGGACTCACGTATGTGTGCCTCGGCTTCGCCTCAGCCCACATTTACATTTACATGTTCGTCTTACTTCTTTTGTTGGACGCTGTAGTAATGTACTATTCCCTACCCATAACAAAGAAATAATTTATATGGCAAAACAAAATTTGCCGGGTCAGCTAGCAATTGCATAAAAATCAAGGAATCAGTCAAGCTTTCAATTAAAACTATTGAGGTCAAGGCTCCAGGGTAAGGAACCTCCTCACAAAGCATGCCGATTCCAGGACTACTGCGTTCCATATGCAACTCTTCAAGCAACAGCCGGGCGAAAGCTTCTTGAAAGTTGAAATATTCATAAAAGTGTAAAATTTTATTATTTCCCATATTTTATTACAACGAATAAAAATATTCAGCGTACATTGCAGTTATATTATAACACTGTGTGAGTATTTTTCAAACGCGCCGGTTCGTTTTAGTTCGTTCGACACCGTCATGTGTAATGGATTGTGAGCGAGGCGCTCGTGTGGACGAATCTGCCTTTATACTTTCGTGTCATCGGCGCTGCGAGCAAGCGACGAGAGATCCGCGTTTTATAATAGTGCCCGAGTTGGTTTAGTGTGGTCTCTGTGCAGTATGGCCGTGTTAGCATCGAACAAAATACATGACACTTGCTATTATTATGTACTGTATTATTCAAATACGCCGGTTCGTTCTAGCTCGTTCGACACCGTCATGTGTAATGGATTGTGAGCGAGGCGCTCGTGTGGACGAATCTGCCTTTATACTTTCGTGTCATCGGCGCTGCGAGCAAGCGACGAGAGATCCGCGTTTTATAATAGTGCCCGAGTTAGTTTAGTGTGGTATCTGTGCAGTATGGCCGTGTTAGCATCAAAAAAAAAAATACATGACACTTGCTATTATTATGTACTGCAGTCTTCAAAGGTACCGGTTAGTTTTAGCTCTTTCGACACCGTCATGTGTAATGTATTGTGAGCGAGGCGCTCGTGTGGACGAATCTGCCTTTATACTTTCGTGTCATCGGCGCTGCGAGCAAGCGGCGAGAGATCCGCGTTTTATAATAGTGCCCGAGTTAGTTTAGTGAGGTCTCTGTGCAGTATGGCTGTGTTAGCATCAAACAAAATAGGTACATGATACTAGCTATCAGTATATGCTGTAATCTTTAAACAAGCCTGTTCTTTATAGCTCGTTCGATACCGTCATGTGTAATGGATTGTGAGCGAGGCGCTCGTGTGGACGAATCTGCCTTTATACTTTCGTGTCATCGGCGCTGCGAGCAAGCGACGAGAGATCCGCGTTTTATAATAGTACCCGAGTTAGTTTAGTGTGGTATCTGTGCAGTATGGCCGTGTTAGCATCAAACAAAATACATGACACTTGTTATTATGCAGTATTCTTCAAACGCGCCGGTTCGTTTTAGCTCGTTCGACACCGTCATGTGTAATGGATTGTGAGCGAGGCGCTCGTGTGGACGAATCTGCCTTTATACTTTCGTGTCATCGGCGCTGCGAGCAAACGACGAGAGATCCGCGTTTTATAATAGTGCCCGAGTTAGTTTAGTGTGGTATCTGTGCAGTATGGCCGTGTTAGCATCAAAAAAAAAAAATACATGACACTTGCTATTATTATGTACTGCAGTCTTCAAAGGTACCGGTTAGTTTTAGCTCTTTCGACACCGTCATGTGTAATGTATTGTGAGCGAGGCGCTCGTGTGGACGAATCTGCCTTTATACTTTCGTGTCATCGGCGCTGCGAGCAAGCGACGAGAGATCCGCGTTTTAAAATAATGCCCAAGTGGGTTCAGTGTGGTCTCTGTGAAGTGTGGCCGTATTAGCATCGAACAAAATACTTGACACTTGCTATTATTATGTGCTGCAGTCTTCAAAGGCACCGGTTCGTTTTAGGCTCGTTTGACACCGTCATGTATCATGGATGGACGGTCATGTGTTCTTTAAACGCACTGATTTTTTGTAACTGCTAAAAACGCCATAATTATGTAAGGGTTTGTGAGCGAAGCGCTTGTGTGGATGAATCCATCTTTGTAGTTCCTTAGTGCTAAGTGGAAGCAACGAGAAATGAGCGATATAAAAAACCTGTCAAGTGCGAGTCGGACTCGCGCACTGAGGGTTCCGTACTACAACCGGAGGAATAAAACCATAAAAACCACTTTTCTTATCGAACCGCAAAACTAACTTTGTTTTTAGAGGTTTTATTGTAAATATCAAAAAACTACTTATTAGATCTCGTTCAAACCAATTTTCGGTGGAAGTTTGCATGGTAATGTACATCATGTATTTTTCTTAGTTTTATCATACTCTTATTTTCGAAGTTACAGGGGGGGGACACACATTTTACCACTTTGGAAGTGTCTCTCGCGCAAGCTATTCATTTTAGAAAAAAATGATATAAGAAACTTTAGCATCATTTTTGAAGACCTATCCGTAGATACCCCACATATATGGGTTTGATGAAAAAAAATTTTTGAGTTTCAGTTCTAAGTATGGGGCACCCCCAAAATTTATTACTTTTTTTTAAATTTTGTGTGAAAACCTTAATGCGGTTCACAGAATACATCTACTTACGAAGTTTCAACAGTATAGCTCTTATAGTTTCGGAAAAAAGTGGCTGTGACATACGGACGGACAGACGGACAGACGGACAGACGGACAGACAGACATGACGAATTTATAAGGGTTCCGTTTTTTGCCATTCGGCTACGGAACCCTAAAATAAAAAAGAACCAGGCTTAGTTCATTATGGGCTGTAATCAGAACCGGAACTTAACATAAAAATTATACGTGCCATGTGAGTATTTTCGCCCATTTTTGTAAAGCTTCAGTTCGTTTAAACTCGTTCAACACCATTCACAAACATGTCATATTTTCATTACCTTTGGGGTAGTTCCCTTTGATCTAGAATTGTGAAAGGCAAGGTGCTCGTTCAATTAACACCTGTATTTATTTAAAGCGTCACAGCGAGGCAGTTAACATTATTGTAGCAATGACTGCCGTATTAACGAAAAAAACAAAAGGAGATAATCTGGTTTAGTTGGATAAGTCCTATAAAGCAATGAGGTGCTTGTCTGACTCGCACCTACCCGGTTTTTCTAAATAACTAGGGACATAAACCGCTTGCCTCTTGTGCCGTGCAGCGAATTTTTGTAGCCGCGATAAACACTTAAAGTTGACAGGATTTCCTCAATGCGAATTTTATTCTCGGGCTTGAATTTCCAAGCCTCTTAGCCTTTATCCGTTCTACAAAATGAATATTGTTTTTAAATATTATTATAGCTTTGGTAGAATAAAATGTAATAAGTTATTAAGTGAATAAAAAAATTAAAAACACGCAAAGACGCAACCATTTGGAACGATACTATTCAATTTCCACAATTAAAACAATTTTCAAAAAAAAAAACGTTCTTTCATATCTTTCACGGTGGCTTTAGCGATTATTGGCGATTATCCTCCAGCGTCTCTTATTGATAGCATTGCGGGAGCACTCGGTAAGGGAGAAACTGGTAAAAGTATCTGTCCACCTTATTGGGGACCAACCATGTGTACCTACATAATCTATGGTAACCTCCCTTCTTATGATGTGGCCAAATAACTTGAGGAACCAAGCACTACTGGTTGCACAAGCGAAGAAAGCGTCTAATTTGCTTGAAGTTCCTTGATTTTGTACTACCTCAAAGAACCACACAAATTTTCCTAATACCTTTTCCTTTACATACTATTCGTCTGGACATTAGAGCATCATCAAATGATTTTCTCACATTTCCATTAATTCCTTACATTTGCCGGGCCATGTGAGGCATCTTCGTCCAACATTTAGTCCGCATCAAGCAGTCACTTTACGAGTTATGTCAAGAGCTGTTCAAATTTGGGAAGTTATGGAATGCATAAGTTCGGCTCGAACTGCGGAACTATAACGAAGTGTACGGAACTTCCCGTCAAGTTATCATTAATTTGAAGCGGGCTCAAGGCCCCGCGAAGAAGAGAACTTTTCCATACAAACGTAATGCCGAAACCAATTGCAATTTCTGCATAATATTTCCATCGTAATATTAACAGGCTTAACGATTATTTAAGCGTTTTTAGTGAACTGTTGCTTTAGAATTACTCCCAAACTTGGGTCTTTAATTTAATCTGGCTTAATTCATTAGTATATAGGTAAAACGTCGTTTTTCTATCATATTCTTCCATAATGTTGCCTGTCAAACTTACCAAAGTATCCGTGAGAGCAACGCGGACAAAATGAAAACCGTCTACGGCTTTAAGATGGTTACAGCCGTAACCCGCGCTCGTCTATTGTCAGACCAGCGCGGGTCACGGTAGTATAAAGTGGGGGGAGAAGTCACAGGCACTTCTGAACGGGTACATGCAGTGTGGTCCCATTAGCAGGCCAGTCTCACTTATCACGTGACCGTCCCGGCTACAAGTAGGGGTCCGGACCTCAATATTTCAGATGGTTGCCGCTCGCGGGCCGAGTTGCACGCGCTAGTTCTGTACGGTCTATTTTATGCGCCGTCTGACTACGGCAGCCCTAGTACGTCGTAAGAGATAAAATTAGGCGATAGAAAGAGACCACAACATTGCGTTTGTTGCGTGTCGATTTTGAGGGCGGGGCCAGGCGCTATTGCGAACTGAATTGCACTTTTTGTGTCAACGCTAGAGTCGCTATTTCTTTTAATCATCGTGCGGAGTGAGCCTTCTGTACCTATTTAGTGTTCGGTGCCATTAGTAAATAAGTCCCGTAAGTGCTCGTGGTCCCAACGGACTTTTTAAATCTCTATATGTTAATATTTGAATACGATCCTAACAGATGCTAAGTGAAGACTTGGAAAGGTAAACTCACTTCTAACAGCTAAACAGCAATTTGTTTCGATTTTGGTGTAGAACTTTAATTAATTATGGTTAGAAGGAATAACAAACTTACAAATTTTATATTATTGAATAGGATTTACAAGTGTTCGGAATGGAACGCTTGCCATCTTCCGCAGTTTGTTCACCAAACAATCCTGAGGGGTTAGTACAGGTTTTTGTACGAATTTCGAGTCGACTCGCATCGCACAAACGAGTCAAATGAAAGAAAGAAAGAAAAGTTTATTTCACAAGAATATTATGCCACATGTAACAAAACAATAAACCTAAAAGTACTAAAACGATGCCTGGAGATTCCCCCACTCGGCGACCAAAACCAATAATTGCCCAAGTGACGGAAGCACCAGAACCGCCTGTCACATGTGGCACAACCCGGAAAAGGCCCGAACTCAGCATGGTGCTGTGTGCCCCATATAAGCATGAGAGCACACAGCTCCAATGCCTCCACACACTTACAGCCAGCGCCATCTATTGACAGCCACATGTCAGTGACTATCCATAGATAGCGATGACTGTAATTGTATGGAGGCATGCGTTTCGATTGTACGATGCGAGTCGACTCGAAATTCGTACAAAAACTTGTACTAACCCTACTGTTCAATATGTTTGCTTGCGCCAAGCACGGAGTTTTAAGAGCCGTGGAAGCTTTGCAGGATTTCCAAGTTTCGGAATTCACAACTTCGGCCTCAGCTATCTTACGTAACCCGGCTGTGGAGTTATCATAAATTTGGAACTCCTTAAAACTATGCATTTGTGCTTTGTTACATACGAGTAAATTTAGCTGATATGAGAAGTTAGGTTGGCTGAAAGTTTTATCTATCTACACCATTCAGGCATTTAGGTTATAATAAGAGACTATTTACTAAAATTAAAAGTATCTGCGTTATTTCAAAAAATATATGTATGTTAAGATTGTCTTCTTAAAATCACAGACACAGGCTTCAATACAATACCACGAAAAAATATGAATTCAAGCAACCGAAATCCTAAACAGTCTTTTCCAAAGAGACTTTGGAATTTTATTTTTATAGTTTCGGGGGAATATGATTTATGAAATAGTTTTAGCATTCGTTGGCCTGCTGCGTAAGAAGTTCAAGTATTTTTTGTCTTTATTCTGAATTCGCTTAGAAGCAGAAACACGATTGGAAGTAATTTTCTCGATAGAAAGTTTTCCCAAAAGTTGCTCCAACATCTCTATTAAAACTAGAGTGGATGTTTATACTTATGTATTTTTTTATTTGTGTCGATAGTAATCAGTCCAAAAAACGCTCAGAAAACAAGTTTTGATAACTGGCTTAATTCTTTAGTAATAATTGGGTAAAACGTCGTTTTTCTGTCATATTCTTTCGCAATGCTGCCTGTCAAACTCGTAACAAAATAGAAGTCGATTTGAACCACAGACCATGTACTTGCTGGCTTGAACTAACAATTATAATAGGTAGGTGTATTTGTTGAGCAACATTTCATACAATCGAATATTAAATAAAAGACCTTCTATCTTTAAATCGGTTAAAACTTTGACACCTTCCTAGCAACGAGTGCCTATAGAAAATAGTAAATCCTATTAAATTTCCTAGTAAAGCTTAGACCGGGTGTTGTTGTAGGTAAATAAGTCTGAACTGGACGTCCTAAACCAACATCTGTGCGAAATTCGCCGCGCTCGGAGAAAATTCACGCCCATGCAAGTTTAGGTTAGATAAGCCGATTTGGACGTGAGCTTTTAAATTTCGGTCACTGAAAACTGGATTTTATCCTAAGCAGTCGCAATAGGGTCATCCTTTGGTTCTAGGGAAGTTAAGAATCATCATAGCTAAAGTTTGGATCCTCCTCTCTTTGGTCTCCATAATCTATAGTACCTCCTTCACTTTTCTACCACAGAATCGCAAGACGCCGAGAGAAGTGGCATCCTTATGTGGTTGATGTCCAGCGAACTCGAACCAAACGTTTTTCTTCCACGTTTCTGATACGTACTGCTAATGTGTGGAACACCCTTCCAGCTTCTATGTGGTTTTCTTGGCTGGGAGCCAAGTATAGTCTGGGTGCCTTTAAGAGAAGAGTGAATGGGCAATTTCTAAGCAAGCGCGCTCCATCCTAGACCTCATTATATATGACGGAATAATTCTCCTTTAAAAATTCTAAAAAAAGTCCTCTACACCCACCGATTAGTAACCTCAGGATATGGCCATCCGAACGATTTACGTAAACCTTTTCGTATACAAGTTACAAGCAAACAGTACCAGGTCAACTGTCAAAATTCTATAGGTGGCCGCTGAGCGAATTACAGAGTGGCCCTACTGTTGGTATTATTGGCACCGATAAACTGGCGACATTTTTTCGCGCGGTTCGCCCTGTCCAGGGTAGATGTCAATGTATACAACTACATGCTTTTAAGGCACATCTTTTAAGGTTGACTCATCAAAACGGGTTATGTAGAAACCGAAATTAATACGGGTAAAGCCGCACGCATCACCTAGTACTTAAATAATAAAATAATATTCATTTTAATGTCCAAGAAGTACGTACACAGTGAAATGCTATAAAATGTGCCAGACATAAGTGGCGCAGCGTCGCATCTGGATATGAGCTGAAGATTGCAGACCGCCTCCCCCGGGAGAGAAAAGGGAATTTAATTTTAAACCAATTGATCTTTGGATTTTTCGTTTTCTATATTTCTGTAATGAAATACTGCCGACCTCACGACACAGCGCAGTGCGAATGATGTTGTACTTAGTGTAAAATCTTGAGACTATCGCTACCTAATAACTTAAGAACAAACCTTACCTTATAATGTATTATGCACTGTAAGAAAACTCAGGATATGGACATCCGAACCATTTACGTAAACCTATTTCGTAGAAGCAAACAGCAGCGCAATCTATCAAAATTCTATGGGAGGCTGCTGAGCGAACTACAGCGTGGCCTTACTTTGGTGGCAAAACAAGCATTTTTGGCACCGATAAACTGGCGACATTTTTTTGCACCGTCCACCGTTTGGAGGGTATTTATTATGTCTATTGCATCAGGTGTAATCATGTGAATGTGATTGTTCTTACTTACTTGGTACTTACTGACTTTAACATCACTTAAAATCAGGTGAATTCAATTATTATTACGGATATTTTCATATTTTAACTGTTAACTCTTAAGTACCTATGTGTTGAAATCGGTTTCACTTTCAAATCTTATACAATCTTTAGAGTAGAGTTATTTTTACAGTACAACTAGCTATTGTCCTCTGCTCCACTCTTAAGAAATTGGGAACGTCAGTTCGAGTCCCGGCTTGCATGGAATTTTATAATTCCTTTAATTTCTAAATTAGTTCAGTTCAACTCATATCGCAAGCTAGTAATATTAATATCCAATATAATATATTATAATAAGTTGTGCCTAGAAGACTAGAACTAATAGTGTAAAATTATATTAATAATCCTATCTTCTAAAAAACCTAGCATTTAGTATTTGATAAGAATAAACATGTAAAAAAACTGTTTAAATATTCTATAGTAAAAGGCTTTATTATGATTATTTATTAGGTATATTAATGAAACACACACTCGATTAATGAAAACTCATGGGCCGGAGGGAAATGTGCAAAATTTTTTTGTATACTTGGAATTCAGTGTAATTAAAAAGTTTTGGCCGAACAATCGGCGACTCGTATGCAAAAGTCACTTATATGGGACGCCCAAACAAATAACTTTATTTTCACGCATAAGAGCAGTTTTCTCTTGGGTACAATTAATATTTAAATTTATTTTATTTTAAGATTACTTTTATTCTTATTGAAAATTTTACAAAAAAAACTTATCGCGTACCATATATTAAGTATTTTATTTTTTGAACTCCATGTGAATTTGGTAGGTGGCCAGGATATAAAATGGGCCTTAAAACTTAATATTATTAAATTATGTTTGTGTAGTTCAGATTTATTTTGAGTCCCTTAAATGAAGTAATCCAATTAGAATTAAAAAAAATTAAATGGCCTGGGTTTTCCATTCTCCTTTTCTAATGTGTATTGACCATGATTATTTCTAGATTGATAAACTTCGGAGATAAGAGGGAACGATATTTTTTTTAGCATTTGGCACGACAAATCAAAGAATATTAGGTACAGTCAAACCTGGTTACGTGAGAGCTCAAGATTTTCTCTTATAGAGCTTTCTCTCTAACCCGAGTTTCGGAGTTACGATGGCAAAGTGATGGGACCAGCAGGGCTAGACAATGGTGCTTATTCTGTTGTACAAAATCTCTAACTTAAAATTGGCGAGTTTAAGTTTAGACTCGCCAATTTTAGTTTTTCTAAACTCATGACTCATTCGGCAGTCACGTCGAACTAAATATGGAGATGATTTGGAGTCTCCAAAGACTCGCTAAACCTGACGTTTGGGTTGAATAGTAAGTGCTGCCATTTATGATAGCAAAAACTCCACAAACGTTGTTTTTTATTTTCCCCAATTGTAATAAAAATATTTTTTGCGAAATATATGGAAATTAGTTACGTAAAATACAAAGGTAACAGTTTAATTGATTTATTTTGGTCCAATCACCTTAAGAAATTCCGAAAGTTGATATTATGTTTAATTCACCGTCTGATTTGTCTATGTCCAAGCATAGACAAACAAGCAATTATCATTTGTCTATTAGTCTATGCTCATGTTATGGTTGGTCACTTGCTAGAGAGTATAGTGTTCTGTGGTCATAAAAGACCGTTTTGAATTTGACGTTCGAGTTTTGTGACCTTTAGTCACAGATTACTACAGATCCAGCGCACAGTACTTCGGGAGTGAGGCACGCAAAAGGGATACAAAACAAAAAGCCGTATTCCATTTGAGTTCGTACATGGTTAGTACGTAGCGAACCGCTGACCGAGTCACTGCTGCGTAATTTGTATGTGACGTTCAGAACTGGCAATTGATTTAAATTCGAAACACCAAACCTCAGCGAGAGTCCATCAGTGTGACCAGTCTACATTGAAATTATTTTCCCTAGATGTAAGGTATAAATTGTATGTTAGTAACAGGGCATTTGAGATTAAAAAAAAAACCTTAATGACTGGCCTCTTGTTGAAACAACGTTTCTTTTCGGACGATATCGCGTACGGGGCTTAGCGGAAAAAGTATAAAAAACTATAAGACCCAAGATTAATCGGTCAAACATCTTGCTGCCCGCGATGAAATAAAATGAGAAACGGCGTCGCCTGTTGCTCTGCATATTATTGAATACGGTAATTTTCTTTGATGGTGAGTGACGGTCTTTAACTTCATTTAATATAGTAATAAAATTGATTTGATTTTATTACTATATTAAATGATGATTGATCGGTCAGATTTCGATTTTGAAAGAATTCGGTCCAATAACAAAAAAGTTCAAAATGGCGGCCAATTTTTTCAATTTCGACACCAGATTCTTACTCAATGCTTGCTGCGACGGTCAGATTTCGATTTTGAAAGAATTCGGTCCAATAACAAAAAAGTTCAAAATGGCGGCCAATTTTTTCAATTTTGACACCAGATTCTTACTCAATGCTTGCTGCCACGGTCAGATTTCGATTTTGAAAGAATTCGGTCCAATAACAAAAAAGTTCAAAATGGCGGCCAATTTTTTCAATTTTGACACCAGATTCTTACTCAATGCTTGCTGCCACGGTCAGATTTCGATTTTGAAAGAATTCGGTCCAATAACAAAAAAGTTCAAAATGGCGGCCAATTTTTTCAATTTTGACACCAGATTCTTACTCAATGCTTGCTGCCACGGTCAGATTTCGATTTTGAAAGAATTCAGTCCAATAACAAAAAAGTTCAAAATGGCGGCCAATTTTTTCAATTTTGACACCAGATTCTTACTCAATGCTTGCTGCCACGGTCAGATTTCGATTTTGAAAGAATTCGGTCCAATAACAAAAAAGTTCAAAATGGCGGCCACTTTTTTCAATTTTGACACCAGATTCTTACTCAATGCTTGCTGCCACGGTCAGATTTCGATTTTGAACGAATTCGGTCCAATAACAAAAAAGTTCAAAATGACCACCATATAATTAAAATATTTCGTGTATTTGTCTATATGCAAGTGTTAGGCAGACACCTTAAATTTAATCGGCACCTCCCGAGGTCCTCTCTTATTTTAAGGAATTTTAGATTGAAATCTCTTAATTTAAACATAGAACGCGTACAACGGAATAGCTTTTGTTCTCTAAAATCTAAATTGAATAGTTTAGCGCTGTCAAAATAAATTTTAGATTAGAGCTGTCATTTAGGGGTGTAACAGAATGTCACATCTCTCTAAGTCTTATTTTGGCGATTTTTAGCGATTTTTAGTTTAGAGATTGGCAACAGAATAAGCACCAATGTCACTTAAGCGTTTGGCGTTAACGCTAGTCGCTAGTCGACAAAAATGTATGGACAAAACAAATGACTGTAGAAAAACCACGACATTAATTAACTAAACACGCTGTGTTTGATACTGTCGGCTGTCAATTGTCAAGCGAAGTATGCTAAAGTTATCTACAAGGTTCGCGAGAACGCCAGCGAGCGTTGAAGTTAGCGTAGTTAATTATTCAAACACAGCTGTCGTGGTTTTTCTACAGTCATTTGTTTTGTCCATACATTTTTGTCGACTAGCGACTAGCGTTAACGCCAAACGCTTAGGTGACATTGGTGCTTATTCTGTTGCCAATCTCTAAACTAAAAATCGCTAAAAATCGCCAAAATAAGACTTAGAGAGATGTGACATTCTGTTACACCCCTAAATGACAGCTCTAATCTAAAATTTATTTTGACAGCGCTAAACTATTCAATTTAGATTTTAGAGAACAAAAGCTATTCCGTTGTACGCGTTCTATGTTTAAATTAAGAGATTTCAATCTAAAATTCCTTAAAATAAGAGAGGACCTCGGGAGGTGCCGATTAAATTTAAGGTGTCTGCCTAACACTTGCATATAGACAAATACACGAAATATTTTAATTATATCTTGGTTTTCTCTTAGAGTAAATTATTAATATTTAAAATAAGTGATACTAAAGGCACAGATTACTACAGATGAACACTTCCGAAGCATCAAGTGACGCACGGTATTTACGTATGTGTGCGTGCACACACACAGCTATCGGTCCGAACACTGTCTAACGCAAGCCTGATAATGTTGCTAGCTTAAGTGGCTTAAGGAAAAAATTCCCACTACAATATAGTATTATAGGTATAATTTCCTTAGTGAAGAGTGATTAGTACCTAAGTATATTTTTAACCTCCGACGCCGTCTCGCTGCCCGCGATGAAATAAAACGGGGAAACGGCGTCGCCTGTTGTTCTGCAGATTGAAGACGGTATTTGTTTTTGATGGTGAGTGACGGTCTTCGGTTCCATTTGAATTTATAATATTATCTGCATCATACATATTGAAGACAGTCATTTCTTTTGATTGTACTCTAACTGGTAAGTGACGGTCTGTGTTGGAGAAAGAACCGTGGTCAAAATTTAAAAAAAGTGGTCGCCATTTTGAACTTTTTTGTTATTGGACCGAATTCTTTCAAAATCGAAATCTGACCGTGGCAGCAAGCATTGAGTAAGAATCTGGTGTCAAAATTGAAAAAATTGGCCGCCATTTTGAACTTTTTTGTTATTGGACCGAATTCTTTCAAAATCGAAATCTGACCGTCGCAGCAAGCATTGAGTAAGAATCTGGTGTCAAATTTGATTGCCCGCCGCCGCTCTCGTCTGGCACCACGCGTATCTCCCTCGAAGTAATGTGAGCCGTTCCTCAAATTGGATTGATGTAATTCCGTCGTATATCGTCTTTTGTTGGGGCTGCCGGCTGCCCTATTGCGTATGATGGATACTTTGTCTTCGCCAAACCAATTTTGAAAGAATTCGGCCCAATAACAAAAAAGTTCAAAATGGCGGCCAATTTTTTCAATTTTGACACCAGATTCTTACTCAATGCTTGCTGCCACGGTCAGATTTCGATTTTGAAAGAATTCGGCCCAATAACAAAAAAGTTCAAAATGGCGGCCAATTTTTTCAATTTTAATACTATATTAAATGAAGTGAAAGACCGTCACTCACCATCAAAGAAAATTACCGTATTCAATAATATGCAGAGCAACAGGCGACGCCGTTTCTCATTTTATTTCATCGCGGGCAGCAAGATGTTTGACCGATTAATCTTGGGTCTTATAGTTTTTTATACTTTTTCCGCTAAGCCCCGTACGCGATATCGTCCGAAAAGAAACGTTGTTTCAACAAGAGGCCAGTCATTAAGGTTTTTTTTTTTAATCTCAAATGCCCTGTTACTAACATACAATTTATACCTTACATCTAGGGAAAATAATTTCAATGTAGACTGGTCACACTGATGGACTCTCGCTGAGGTTTGGTGTTTCGAATTCAAATCAATTGCCAGTTCTGAACGTCACATACAAATTACGCAGCAGTGACTCGGTCAGCGGTTCGCTACGTACTAACCATGTACGAACTCAAATGGAATACGGCTTTTTGTTTTGTATCCCTTTTGCGTGCCTCACTCCCGAAGTACTGTGCGCTGGATCTGTAGTAATCTGTGACTAAAGGTCACAAAACTCGAACGTCAAATTCAAAACGGTCTTTTATGACCACAGAACACTATACTCTCTAGCAAGTGACCAACCATAACATGAGCATAGACTAATAGACAAATGATAATTGCTTGTTTGTCTATGCTTGGACATAGACAAATCAGACGATGAATTAAACATAATATCAACTTTCGGAATTTCTTAAGGTGATTGGACCAAAATAAATCAATTAAACTGTTACCTTTGTATTTTACGTAACTAATTTCCATATATTTCGCAAAAAATATTTTTATTACAATTGGGGAAAATAAAAAACAACGTTTGTGGAGTTTTTGCTATCATAAATGGCAGCACTTACTATTCAACCCAAACGTCAGGTTTAGCGAGTCTTTGGAGACTCCAAATCATCTCCATATTTAGTTCGACGTGACTGCCGAATGAGTCATGAGTTTAGAAAAACTAAAATTGGCGAGTCTAAACTTAAACTCGCCAATTTTAAGTTAGAGATTTTGTACAACAGAATAAGCACCATTGTCTAGCCCTGCTGGCACCTACTCTCATTAATATAGAGTAGTTACTTAATGTAGCGGCAACAGAAATACATCATCTGTAAAAGTTTCTACAGTTTATCTATCACGGTTCAAGAGATATAACTCCATGACAGACGGACAACGGACGGCGAAGTCTTAGTAATAGGGCCCCGTTTTTACCCTTTGGGTACGGAACCCTAAAAGGGTGTAAATCGTAATACCCTATTTCGCATGACAGTATGGACAGTACTCTCCCTAAAGCCTTATTAAAACGTTTGCATTTAACTTCGGCAGGCATTTCTTAATGGCGCACCGTCTAACGTCTATTGTTTGTCCCACTAAAGAGCAAGTCTTATTGTCACTCTGTTGTACGGAGGAAGTGAAATTGAATTTGGAATTCCAATTTTGAAGCTCGTTGTATAAAGGGTGCGCTTTTAAGTAAAGGCACTATAGCCGGTATATCTTCGGCCTTAGGACAATACTGAGACATCCTATTTTACCGTCCAACATTTCATTTTTATTTCCGAGGCCTTCGGATGCGTGGATGGCGTAAGTTACAAGACATTTTCATATACGATTAAAGTATTGAATTTGACTAAAACGCTTTAAAAGTTTCAATTTCAAAGGAATTAAGAGTATTAGGCACTCATCGCCGACGTAGTTTAGCCGAAGATTATATCTAAGACTGACATGCAAACCAAGTCAATCGTTCCTCCATTTTATATAATTGCAACGAAATTAAAAAAAAAACAAATGAGAATGACAAAATATCCGATCGCAAGATTGGTCACGTGACATATCGCAGACAATACTCATTCCCATACATGTTTAAATTTCGTTTCATACAGTTATAGAATAAGCGGCGACTGACACGTTTCGGTGGCGATTTCAAATAAATCATAATTATGCCCAAGGTTGCTGGAGAGTTTTGCGTTGATTGGATGTAGCAGCTCCGCAGATAACAAAGCATAGGTACTTATGTAAGAGAGTCGCGGTGAGTCACTAATGGCCTACTATAGTAGTGTTATTATCTCGCTGCAGACTCGGTCATAAATCATTCGAGTGTTTCGCTTTTGTTGTTCTTTCTTGAGTTGTGCATAACACTCGAATGATTTATGACCGAGTCTGCAGCGAGATAATAACACTACTATAGTCTGTGGCTATGTATTATTGTTTTAAATGGAGTAATAATGGCTGTGGGCTCAAAATCCCTAGATCAATAAATCTGCGAGTCAATGGCGATAGACTTTGAGCTTATGCTTATGTTTTATTTATTTTATTTTATTTTATTATCAATTAAAGTGCATACAAATTACAATCAAAGAACTTAATCTTAAAAACACTGAAAAAACCACAGAGGTTTGTCCTCAGTGCCTATATCTGCAACGATTAGGTAACTAATTGCTTAAATAAATTATACAGTAGGTTATAGGTATAATCGTAGTGGTAGCGAACCTGCCGTCTGCGCCGGAGGTCGTGGGTTCGATTCCCACTACTGGCAAATGTTTGTGTGATGAGCATGAATATTTTCCAGTGTCTGGGTGTTTTTCAATATATTATATTTATGTATATTAGTATGTATGTATATTATCAGTCATCTATTACCCATAACACAAGCTATCGCTTACTTTGGGGCTAGATTGCGATGTATCAAAAGTATATTTATTTATATAGCGTATTACGTGAAGAACCAAGTAAGTATAAGACAAAATATAATCATGTAAGTATAGGCTTTTGTAAAGGTGGTTTATAAGAGAAGAAGACTCAGCCATCTAACTTTGTTAAAAAATGCTCTTTTAATTTAAAATGTTCTTTTAATTTAATATGTGTTCTTGACTAATGGCTTTGAGCTATTCAAGAGGTAATATGGACTAAAGGATTATGACTTATGGCAAATGGGAAAATGGTTATGAGTAAAAATGAAAATAAATGGGCGATTTGATTGCCCGCCGCCGCTCTCGTCTGGCACCACGCGTATCTCCCTCGAAGTAATGTGAGCCGTTCCTCAAATTGGATTGATGTAATTCCGTCGTATATCGTCTTTTGTTGGGGCTGCCGGCTGCCCTATTGCGTATGATGGATACTTTGTCTTCGCCAAACCTTTGTCTTGCTCTATTGTTCCTAATTATTGTTACAGCCGATGCTTTATTTGATTCTGCAAAAATACTTATAGCAGCGACGAGCTAACATCTATGCGCTGATTGGTTAATGCTTGCGTCAGTTATGCAGCCAAGGCGGCAATTGGCTGCTGATGGATGCGTTGCTATGGTTACCGTCGATGGTTGGCCGATGTACAATTTTATTTTTTCGATAATAACACCGGAAACAATAATTAATTAAATTTTACCCATTATTAATATAGTTTTAAGTCCCTGTTTGAGACCTGATGACCTGAACATGATAGCGGGTGGATAAGATAGGCGGAGGACCGTTACTATGTGTCGATGCGCAAGTTGATTATTTTACTAGTTTTACGTATATTATTAATACCAATTAATTAGTTAGCGAAGAAAACAACGTGTGTAAATCTACATGTCCGATCCGAGTGTTCTTTATAAATACTTATTCAATCTTCATAAATGTGAAATCTCGGTGTTATTTTTATTCATCGGCTTTTACAAAAATGTTTGTCAAACTAGACAAACGACTTGTACAATTATTTACATCGCAAATACATAATGCTTTACGAAAATGTCTTGAATTTTATATGTAGGTACTATGTAGGTATGTGTATTTCCCTATAATAAATTATTTATTTTAAATTAATTTAATCCCTAATAAAGTTAATTATTATTAACATATTTTAAAGTTAGTTTAATTTAATTTCCCCAAAATAAATTAGTTATTTTAAATTTCAAATCCTGTAGGAACCATGGATATTGTCGGGATCAAAAGTAGCGTATGTGTTAATCCAGGCTACAATCTGCTTCATTACAAACGGCCAAATCGGTTCAGTAGTTGCAGCGTGACTGAGTAACAAACATCCTTGTCCTCACAAACTTTCAAATTTCTAATACTAATAAATACGAATAGGATTGGAGTGCCCAAATTCGCCATTTTACAAACGGCTTTCCGGATCTGACTTTGAAAATTGAACTAACGCCAGGGTTTTTATTTTTGAAGTCGCTTTAAAAATCTTGTAAGAACTCAGTCTGGTATAAACAGTGGGATATTCATTGAAATTTTATACAATACAATGTTGTTCGCAGTGGTTTTCTATTGTGAATATTTTCCATATAAATGTAAAAGGAATTTCATGCTGTATTGAATTTTTTTTCAGCTCTGAGTCTTTGTCACTAGCGTTTCACGCAGGAAAGATTTTATTAATTGGACCAAGAAATACAAAGTAACACTGGGATAACACAAAGGATTTTTTTCTCAAGATTTATTTATCAACTAAGTTTTTAATCCTAAACGAAAAACAAACTACATATAAGGAAACTTGCAAAGCTACTGTATTATCTATAACTCTCCAATAATATTATTAATTAATATTAATACTTATAGATAACATTATGTCATAATATTAGGTATTACCGTGTGTTTTTTTAATAATTCGACAAATAAAATTAGTCTAAACAGCAGCCTTAATATGACATAATATTTGATTCGATTCGATTCGGTCAAATGGAACGAAATTCAAATTGTATGAGAATGACATACGCGATCGCTAAATTATTGTTCAAGTGTCTTCCGTGCAGCAACTGTTATCTGCATAAATTTTTTGAATTGCGTTTTATTTAAGCGAATCTAATCGAATCAAAATATGTCATAGGGCTGCTGGGATTATAATAGATCATTATAGATCTAAAACCTCATCGATTCCATCGCAGCGAGGCATCAGGCACGATACCCAAGATACTGGCTGCAGATATTTTCTTATCTCTCGCGAATAAATAAAACAGGTATACTATTCGTACAAAATACAGGGAACTTAAACAAAGCAAAATCACTAGGTATAGTTATTATATTCATAAAAGGAAGCGCATTGCAACGGCTCTATCCGTGGGAATGTATTCAGAACAATGTCCGGCGATGTTAGCAGCACGGACGATTTCCCTGACCTCACTTCCGGGACGTTGCCAGGGACTCTGCGGGACTGCGGACAGGTCCTGCTTTATTTTATAGCCAGGCCATAATCAGCATGGTGCTGATATGCGGAATGGATGGATTTAGGCATCGAGTGGTGGGAATGTACAAACCTAGAGAACAATGTCCGGCGATGTTAGCAACACGGACGATTTCCCTGACAGCTGCACACGGGGATGACCTCACTTCCGGGAAGTTGCCATGGACTCTACGCGACTGGGGACAGGTCCTGCTGTGTGATTCTCGAAAATATAAAATTGTACAGCGGCCAAACATCGAGGGTAACCATGGCAACGCAGCCATCAGCGGCCAATTGTCGTCTTGGCTGCATAACTGACGCAAGCATTAACCAATCAATGCATAGGTGTCAGCTCGTCGCTGTTTTAGGTATTTTTTCAGAATATATTTGTATAGCCATGTTTATTGTATAGTCATGCCATAGTCAGCAATCTGCTAAAATGCGAGATGGATGGATTTAGCGTTGAACGGTAGGAATGTATACAGAGAAATGTCCGGCGATGTTAGCAGCACAGACTATGTCCCTGACAGCTACTCACGGGGATGACCTCACTTCTGGGACTGCACTATGTCCTGAATAAAAATATTTTATTAGTCAGGACATAGTTCAATATGTGGGATGAATGATGGACATTGGACGTCCTCAAAACAACAGCGGTGGGAATGTATACAAAATGCAATTTTTGTTGACACTTCTTTTCTACTATCTTAAAGAAAAAATATACTTGTCGACTAAATATATTAGCGCGCATATTAGCGGTGCAATACGCAATGGCTGCCAACTACTAACAGCTACAGCCTACAATGAGACGCAAAGTACTAATTATAAACAATGCATGAAAAGAAAATCGCAATGTATTCAGGGGTGTTATTCTCGAAAAAATAAAATTGTACAGCGGCCAACCATCGACGGTTTGTTATGTGCTTTGTGGTAAACATAGCAACGCAGCTATCAGCAGCCAATTGTCGCCTTGGCTGCATAACTGACGGAAGCATTAACCAATCAGCGCATAGCTGTTAGCTCGTCGCTGCTATGAGTATTTTTGCAGAATAGCACAGCAGTACAATCTTCGACAGTGTTGTCAAAAACACGGACTTTCAAGCGCTAACAGGACCGGTACCGGGATCAATTAAAATCTAAATAAAAAGAAAATATCTGGGTGACCGAGCTTTGCTCGGTTGCCAATAGATGGCAGCAGGGTTCATATTTTTTTTGGTAAATTCGACATTTTCTTAAAGTGAATCCTAGCTAGATCGATTTATCGCCCCCAAAACCCCCTGTATACTAAATTTCATGAAAATCGTTCAAGCCGTTTCCGAGATTCAGATTATATAGAAATATATATATATACAAGAATTGCTCGTTTAAAGGTATAGGATACTTAATTCACACACGTGATGTCGTGGGCAAAATACAGTATTCGATATTACATCAGTAAGTAAATCAAGAAAAATAGTAATACTTAATGAAAAATCTTAACCCAAAAATAAAATGTAACATGGCTACCCTATCCCAAACAAAAAAACCGTGCGGTAAAGTTAACGCATTACGCATGTGAATTTTCAGATGAAATCGCTACGTTTACGTTGCGTCCCGCTGTACCTACTGTACCGTGTGTGTTATATTTTATTACCTACTGTAAATTGCAGTTCACGAACTTCCAGTGAGTGATGTTTCAAACGTTGTAAAAGCTTTTTTCAACAATCACAGTTTATCAATTATTAGTAGGTATGTGCTGTAAGGGAACTAGTATGTGCTGTATGGAAATTATGAGAAAGTGCATAAACAACTAGCACCTCTGTTGTTTTAGCTTAATTATTATTGTCCTTGTGTTTCCGAAAATGCGTTTTGGTTTATTACTGTTGTTAAGTAGATATTTAATATTCTTCTTAAGTTAAACTATAAAACTTTTTTCATGTCTCTGTTATGAAGAAAGTTTTATATTTTATATTTTTATTTTATTCTTTTTTTAGTTTAGAAAGTTTTATTATTTTTACTGTATATACTTTATGCAAAAAATATGTATAGGCTTGTATTTCAAATCTTTCCCTTCGAGCTGGGATTCCAAACTAAATCCGCCATCGATATCCGCAAACCATTAGCTCAATTACCAATGGCGGTACACCAAAGAGGCGGTCCATAATAAAGCTAATAACATAGCTAGCAAACAGCAAACACACGTCCATCCTCCATGTTTGCACAGTTAATTGCTCAACCGGGTTCTTTACAACCGGAAAGCTAATCTGAAACCGCACGCGACACTCGCCTTGTGACGTCTTTTAAAAGCTTTTAAGCTACGTTTACACAATGGCGTATGCTGGCCCACTGCAGGCCATCGCACAACTGTAGGCCACGATCACTTGGTGTGTACACAATGGCGCATGGCTCATTGCTGCCAGGTGAGGCACTTGCGATGGACGTGGAAGTAGTTTAAGGCGAAATCAACGACTCTGCGCGCGAAATTCAAAATTTTCGTGGTTTTTTGCAATTTTTATGCTAGTTACAAGCAGAGATTTTTATATAAATAAACACGTGAAGACGACTGGAATTCCCGCAATTTGACTGCCATGAGCCTACTATGTCTTATTACCTTAAAAATTGCGAAAACCACAAAAAATTTGAATTTCGCGGGCACACCCGTGGCATGCTCCTTACGTACATGACTAAGTAATTTTTTATCATTTTTAGGCAAACCATGAACAATCTGCTGAGCGAAATGCTTGCAGAACCATCAGGAGAATTCGATAATTCGAATTTATCAATAATTTAATAATTATTAATTTGAATTTAGTAATTTAATTTTGTTGGAAGTAGTCGCAACAAAAGAATACACTGTTCAGCGGTCGGTGGCGAACTGAGCAATGGGCCATTGTGTGAACACTACAGACCACGCAACGCCACGATTCCTTTGAAGTGTGCGCCAAAAACCGACAACTTCCCGATCGCGCGCCATCGTCGACCATTGCCCGCCATTGCATACCATTTCCCCGTGTACACAATGGCGATGGCCTGCAGTGGGCCAGCATACGCCATTGTGTAAACGCTACTTTAGGGCAAGACAAAGCGGGAAAGGTTTCTTTTCAACAGAGAAGTAAGATAAATTGTTTTGTAGAGTTCTTGAAATACTTTATTGCTTCTTCGTCGCCTCAACTCCAGTTAGAACTCCTCTCGGAATTTGAAGCTTTTTTCGATAACCTACCACTCAGTCTGAAGTTTAGATTAGCAGGTATCACACACATTTGAGAACATTACTATATTTAGTTAGACATACTATTAACGCAAATGTAGTGGTCCTGCTTTTTTCTTTGGAGGTAATGAGTTTGATTTCCCACAATTGGAATTTTTTTAAATCAGATATGTGCATGAACTTTGCCAGTGTCTGGGTGTTTGTCTATCTACTATTATTAGTATTAACCATAAAGTATGTATTTATGTATATCGTATATTATTATGTATATTTATCAGTTCTCTAGTACCTACGTAGTACACAAACTGTCACTTATTTTGGGGCTAGATTGCGACTTGTGAGTTGTGTACCTACTAATGTCCTGATATATCCTTGTTTATTCTTAATTATTTACTTGTATAATACAGTGGACTCAACATTGTGCAAGTTATTAGTACATAACAAATAAACAAAATAATCTATGAATATTAGGTACTCTATCAAATATTCAAATATTCTGTTTAACTTTAATTTCATTATATAGCACCGCCATTAAAATTAGAGGAAAAAAATAGTCAACTTCATCGGCCATCAACATAATTAAAGATGCAATTCAGATAAGCTTCACTCCAATTTACACACGACACTTCAGTTTCACCGACCAACATGTACGTGTTTCGGAATTTAAATAAACAGAAACATAAAAGCAATAATGAAAACATCCTCACCAGAATGACGTTCACACCCCTCGACAATATTTTAAAATTATTAGGCTTATGCTGCGTTTTAAGTGATGGCAAGAAGTTAAAATATTCCTGGCCGATTTGCAAAATTGCCTTCACTGCTACTTCTTTGTTGATAGCTAATTCTGTGAGCATCTACTTAAGTATTACGACCATAACTTACAAGAGATCGGAAGCGGCCTTTCAGGATTACATTCCACTTATTTATTTACTTGGATACGTTCAATATATTTCGGATGTTACATTCGTTTACAAATATGGCAGACAGCGGTGTTTAAATTACTACAGCGTCTTCGAAAACATCGACAGAGTTACCGGAATGTGTTATTACAACGAAATTAGAAAGAGTGTCGCTAAAATATGCATTTACTTTATCCTCATCGGTTTTTGCTATTTGATCAGTGATTATACCGCTTTAGTTATGTCTTATGTTGGTGGGTTTACTTATGGGTGGTCTATAACCGCTATTCACAGTGTCGATTACATCTACACAATAATCAAAATGTTGTCAGCACTAGATGGCATAGCTCATATCACACAGGTGAAGTTTCGTCTCAAAAAAATGGAAGATATCCTCAAAGAATATTACAGTACTGTTGCCTCCTTACCCGGTGTAACTCAAGATGTGATTTGGAAGGAAGATTCGACCAAAAATTATCAATCTCTAAATGGTTACTGTTCATTGAACGTTATTGGACAAGGACATCCTAAAGTCATCCTTCAACTCAGCAGATGCTACATACTATTGCTTGAACAGTGTGAATACATTAATGGCATGTTCGGATTCAGGGTAAGCATCTACTGTCAAGTAATCTTCGTGTACGGACATCCACTGTTAGACTTGGACTTCTCAATGGTTTGCAAACCAATATACAGTCTACTTTCATGCGCCACTTGCATCTATCGACTTTTTTATCTGCATACATTTTCGTTTTTTTCCGTACCTTTTTTTCATATTTTACTGGTTGGTTAATATGGTTATTGAAATCAGATCAGTCGATGGCAAATGCATCGAATTTCACTTGCACCATAGCGTTCTGACGTCACAAACTTTATTCATTTATTTATTCACACATCGCATCATGCACACATGCCACAGCGTGCACATGAACCCTGTCAGGGCACAGCAATACAGATTTTGATCACCTATTTCTACATCACAATTTTATACCTATATTCAAAATCCATAATGTTAATTTCTAATTTTACAAGAAAATTAACTTTTAAAGTTTAATTAAATGACTGCAGTGTAGCCAAATTTGCAATAATAATAAATTGTTTTATATTATGTCATATGTAATTAATAAGGTTAAAATGTCATAGAATATGTCAAATTTAATTGGGTCAGTAGTGCAATTATTATTTAATTAAACAAGTTTGAACAGTCATTGGGTTAGTTAAAGTTTAGTAAATATGTTGGTGTCACGTGATTGAGGTCTTGTAGTAGTTGTTGTTATGTACAAAACAGCTCATTTACGTCATAAAAACATTTTTGTATAAGCCACTTTTTCAGTTTGTCCTTGAACAGGTGGTCACGCTTCTCTGCTGTTATGTTTTTAGGAAGTTAGGAAGTTTATTATATATCATAATTGATCTAAAATAGGGTCCGCGGCTAGATAAAGTTAGCTTATAATGTGGTAGCAATAATTTGTCCTGATGTCGCAATTTTTTATCGTGCGTTGTTGTGTTTTTCGCGACGTTGTATAGGTGGTTATGTCGCCTCACAAAGAGGGCAGTCTCTAATATATATATTGATGGTAGAGTTAAAAGTTTTCTGTTTAAAAAGTACGGTCTACAGCTTTCACGCGGTTTAATGTTTACCAGAATACGGATACACTTTTTTTGTAATATAAAAATGTCTTCTGCGTTAGTGCTGTCACCCCATAAGATTATGCCGTACCGGAACCATGCGTAGGCGTACCCGTAGTAGGCGGTAAGTGCGGTTTCGTAGTTGGTACCTATGTGCCTTTAAGATACTAAGTGCATATACGAAACGAGAGAGTTTGGTACTTAAGTTTGCCACGTGGTTTTTCCAGTGCATATGGGTGTCGACGGTTAGGCCTAGTAGCGTAAACTCGTTTACTTCTTCGATCTTAGTTTTGGTTGCGAGGGTCTTGAGGTCAAGAGGTAGTTTTTGGTGTGGTCGGAATTGTATTATTTTATTTTTTTTGAGATTTATTTCAAGATTGTTTCTCTCTAAGTAATATTGAATTTTTTGTAAGTTTTCTGTTACTAAGTATTCACTTTCAGTTTTGTTGGAGCACTTAGATAGCACTGATATGTCGTCCGCAAACATAACGCATCCTGAATGGGGATTTAGTATTTCCGGCAGGTCATTTATGTATACAAGGAACAAAATACAACCCAACACACTCCCTTGGGGTATAGACCAGTTCGTGGTACGCAGGTCTGACTCTACGTTGATCAGCGAGTTGTTATGACTTATGATGATCATGGTGTTGCAGCTCCACGAACTGGGTCCTGTCTCTTAAGTAGGACTTTAGCCATTTATGTATGTTTCCTCGTATACCTAAATCATATAATTTGGTCAATAAAGTTTTGTGGGATACCTTGTCGTACGCCTTCGTCATATCTAATAGTAGGCCAACTGCGTATTTTTTCTGCTCGAGAAAGTTTATAATTTCTTGTATGAACTTAACTACGGCTAATGTTGTGGATCGATTTTTCCTGAACCCATATTGATTGTCACTTAGTAGATTATATTTTTCTAAAAATTTGCATATGCGGTTTGCTATGGTCTTTTCGTAAATTTTTGAAATTGTTGGTAGTAAAGCTATCGGTCTATATTGGTTAGGGTCACTAGATTTACCGCCTTTTTTTAGGATAGGTCTTATTTTTGCGATTTTTCTTAAGAGCTTTTTCCTTAAGAGCTCAGGATATGGACATCCCAACGATTTACGTTAACCTTTTTCGTATACAAGCAAACAATAGCGTCATCTGCCAATATTCCATATGTGGCGGCTGAGCGAACTACATCGTGGCCTTACCGTGGTGGCAATAAAGCATTTTTGGCACCTATAAACTGGCGATATTTATTCGCGCCGTCAGCCCTGTCCAGGGTAGATTATATGTCTATTTGTACTGCCCAATCAATTGTTCTCTTAAGTGAGATTACTGCAATGTCTCTATATAATTAATCTTAATTTATCGAAAAATATTCTGGCGATATGATATAATATGCACACTGATCGACCCGGAATCATTACGCATTGCCGCTGCTCTCCGGCTTGGAGCTGCACTATGCGTAGCGCACGAATGTGCCTCTTGCGGAGCCTACGTGGATCACCTCGGCCATCACGGACTCGCCTGCTCCTCGGGCGCCGGCCGCTTGTCTCGCCACTCCGCGCTTAACGACATCCTGAGAAGGGCGCTCGTCAGTGCTAACGTTCCCGCCGCTCTGGAGCCCCAGATCGTGCGTAACGATGGCAAGCGCCCCGACGGGATGTTGTTGATCCCGTGGAGAATGGGCCGTGCGCTGGTATGGGATGCTACGTGTGCCGATACATTGGCGGCATCCTATATACAATCGACCAGCGGAGGAGCCGGGGCTGCGGCGGACGCGCGAGAGCGCCAAAAAATAAATAAATACAGTTGTCTCGGCGCCCAATACGAATTTGTCCCGTTTAGCGTCGAGACACTGGGTCCGTGGGGCAAGGGTGCCCGGGGGCTCCACAAGGACCTCAGCAAACGCCTTAGGGAGGCAACAGGCGACCCTCGCACGGGCAGCTTTCTCGCGCAACGACTTTCAATAGCTATTCAGCGCGGGAATGCTGCCTGCATAATGGGCACCCTACCTAGGGCTCAAAATTTTGATTAGTACTTTACTTCTTAATTTTTGTTATTTTAATTTAATGATATTTCTAAGTATAGTTTTACATTAAGTTAGTAATTTTCTTGTTTTTTTTGTCCATATTCTTAATAAAGTATTATTTTTGACCTTTCTGGCGATAAATAACATACTTACCTATTCTTATTTCAGATTCTTCTCGGTGGTTTGGTTTATCTAATGGAAATGGTGGTGCAAACGAATTTAATGGTCAGACTAACAATAGGGACCAAGGTAAGATTCGATCTTTTTGACTAAGTATATCAATGTAGTAGGGCTTGAAGAAAAATCCAGCAGCCATAAATTATGACATTAGCAGATACCCGCGGCTTCGCCCGCGTAAATTTAATTTTCCCTATTCTCACGGGAACCATCGATTTTTCCGGAATAAAAAGTGACCTTTGTGTTAATTTAGAGCGAAATCTATCTCCATTTTAACTTTCAGCCAAAAATTTTCAATAGTTGCAGCGTGAATGAGTATTTCTCCCGCTGGAATAGTGAAAAACAAATATTCACGCGGGAGAAATAACCATGGATTTTTCCGGGATAAAAACTAGCCTTAGTATTAATCAAAGATAATATAATCTATCTCTATTCCAAATCAGTTCAGTAATTACGGCATGAAGGCATATTATCTATCACTATTATCATGGAAACCATGAAATTTTCCGAGATGAAAAGTAGCCTATGTATTAATCCAGGATAAAATCTATCTCCTTTCCGAATTTCAGTCATAACAGTTCAGTAAGTGCAGCGTAAAGTAGTATTTTTCGCGCGTGAATATAAATTTACGCGAGAGAGCTGATGGTTGAGGATTTCGGAGACGGATGAAGAGCACGGGGAGGGTATCAAAGATAGGTGGGGGGTGCTCGACCAAATGTCATTCGAAACGTCATCCAATTGGCAGTGAGCTGAAAAAAAATTCAAGATGGCGGATTCAAAATGGCCGCCAAAAGAATTTCGCCGATATCTCGGAAACTATAAAAGATGGAAGAACGGTTTCTTGACAAGATGTGATCAGGACTCGGAGGTCTATTTGATGGATAGAAAAAAAATTCAAAATGGCGGAATTTATTTTTTCATAGAAAATGTATGGGGAATGTTGAAGAGACCACAAGTTGTGAAACATGCCGTATTTTGATGCGATTGTTTGGAGGACTACCAGAAAAAAATGAAATGAGATGATGATTGAGGATTTCGGAGACGGGTGAAGAGCACAGCCAGGGTATCGAAGATAGGTGGGGGGTGCCCGAACAAAAAATTCTCATAACTTCATGCAATTTCCAGTGAGCTGAAAAAAAAATAAAAATGGCGGAATCAAAATGGCCACCATACGAATTTCGTCGATATCTCGGAAAGTATAAAAGATGGAAGAGTGGTTTGTTAGCAAGAGGTGATCAGGGTCTCAAAGTATACGGGATGGTAAAAAAAAAATCAAAATGGCGGGATTTACATTTTACCATGGAAATTTGCCAGAGAAAGATGTCGGTATAAGTGATGATTTAGGATTTGAATGATGATTGAGGAGCACGGTCATGGTTTTAAAGATAGTTAAGGGCTGTTCGAACTAAAACTACGCTGAACCTCATCCGATGAGGTTCAGCGTACTTTTTGTTTGAACAGGCCTTAACTATCTTTAAAACCATGACCGTGCTTCTAGGAAATTTTTATCGTCTCACTGCCAATCAGATTCCAATTAGCGATGGAGATGACGGCTCTGTTTGTATGGGCGGGAAGAATGCACGCGGGCCACATGTGGCCCGCGCACCCACGCACCCTACTAGTTAATATATATATACTTAGCTCTTTGTGCTGATTCACTCACTGACTCATTGATCACCTCTCCTGAACAATTTTGTATGAAAAATTTTCTTTTTCAATGACCATTTCGTATAGAAGGGAAAAAATCATTAAGAACAAAAATATGGAGAGAGCTGACGATTGAGGATTCGGAGACGGATGAAGAGCACAGTCAAGGGTATTGAAGATAGGTGGAGAGTGCTCGACCAAATGTCATTCGGAACGTCATCCAATTGGCAGTGAGCTGAAAAAAATTTCAAAATGGCGGATCAAAATGGCCGCCAAACGAATTTCGTCGATATCTCGGAAAGTATAAAAGATGGAAGAACGGTTTCTTGACAAGAAGTGATCAAGACCCGAAGGTCTATTAGACGGATAGAAAAAAAATTCAAAATGGCGGAATTTTTTTTGCCATAGAAAATGTATGGGGAACGTTGAGACCAAAGTTGTAAGGCAAATAGGGGGGGAAGACAGCACGCGGGCCACATGTGGCCCGCGCATCCACGCGCCCTATTTCCACGCGCCTTTTATATATTTAGATAATTGTTCGCTATCGTCACAGGAAATTTGGAATATTTGTAGGCAATAATGGCCCGGCGTCATTCCAATCATAAAAAATAGAAACTTTTTTTAGTTTTTATTTAAAAAGGGGGGAAAACCGGGTGCCCGAAATTTCAAAATGAGTATTGAGTGGGGTTTCATATGAAAGAGCGTTACTTCTGTATTCTAAATCCGATTTCTATTTATTTTTATGCCTGATAGTTTTTGCAAAATGTCGAATAAAATACCGTTTCCACCGAAAAATCTGCGCGAGTCCGACTCGCACTTGACCAATTTATTTTTGAATTTAGTTCAGTTTGTGATTGACTAGCTTTAGCGACGCTCTCCGCTGTCATATAGCTCAGTCTGCTGATATATTGTTACTTACATTATTGTTGAAGGTCCCATTTTACGAGTCGGGTATATTTCCACTGCTGTCCACGGGTGTGAAAATTGTATACTACTCGTCGGTGCTGCTGTGGGGCATCAACTGCTGCGAACAGACATACAAGCAGAGCGAGAGGATTGTCCGCTGCATAGACCACTTGCTGGCAAATAAGAAATTGAGTGAGTTTTGATAACAAAGCTTTTGTGTAATAATACCTAAGTATGCAAACCACTATTCATCAAACAGTTTAGTGGTCAGCGAGCGATGGAGAGAGAAATGAGGAGATCCGCAAAAGAACCAAAGTGACCGACATAGCTCAACGTGTCGCAAAACTAAAGTGGCAATGTTCGTTGCACATAGTTCGTAGGACCGATGGACGTTGAGACCCAAGATGCTGTAATGACGGCCACGCACCGGGAAGCGCAGTGTCGGCAGGCCCCCCACCAGGTGGACGGACGACGTTAAGAAAGTCGCAGGGAGTCGCTGGCTGTAGGCGGCGGAAGTTTGTGGTGTGTGACGATCATTTCAGGAGGCCTAGGTCCACCGGCTTTAAACGACGAACGACAACGACGACGATGCAAACCACAAATCCTAAAAATACAAACAGACCTGTACCGAACGCGGCGGACCGCGAGTATACGTGTCGCCAGTTTACAAAGAGTAGATATATATATAATCACTACGTGGTTTACAAAGAGTATATAATCACTACGTTTTACCAGTTTACTTGTGCCAAAAATCTATGTTTTGACACCGAAAGCGTCAGTAGCAAGCCTATACTGCGTTCAGCGTTATTTTGCCTCTGACAGCTGTTTCTGTTAGGTTGGCATTACCCGCCATTCTTGCTGACAAGTACCTTTAACACAGTGTGGAGCTCTTGCGTTTTTCTTATTTTTTTTTTATTTTAAACGTGTTAATCATGCCAAAAAGGATTCAAAGTAGCGGCAGAAAAATTGTATCCTCAGTTCGTAATTTTTGTGAACGGGAAAAAGCTAATGGAGGACCAATAATCCCATTTGAACATGTTCGTCAACGTGTAGCCGCCATGACTGGTAAGTAAATTAGTGTTACCTGCTATTCATAGTTTCCCTTTATTAGGGATCGAAAGTTATTTGTTTTGCTAATAGATTATTGTTTGTTTGTAGGCACGATGTTTTAATTGTAATACATTCCGTACATAGGTATATGTATAATAATTATATTTGTTTTAAAAACATAGTATTTGATTCTTATTGTATAAACTAGCTGCGCCCTGCGGTTTCACCCGCGCAAGTCCCGATCGATTTTTTACTTTAATACAAACCTTTGTTACATTATGTATTATTTAATAACAAGATTAATAAAAAAAATGTACAATATGCATGTTATTAATGTAATGTTTTGTATTTCAGGCGTTTCTGAGAGAACTGTCACCACTATTACCAAGGAGTGTGAGGTTGCTGCTTCCACGTCTAAGAAAATATGTACTCCCAGGAAAAAACGCTGCCAATCGAATAAAATTCAGTTAGATGATTTTGAACTATGTGCAATCAGAACTAAAATACATCAAATGTACGTAGTCAGAAAGGAGTTGCCTACTTTGGGCAAGCTTTTGGCTGAATTAAAAATTGATATTAATTTCAATGGAGGTCGTACCTACCACACTATGGAAAATAATTCGGCAAACTGGATTTAGATTTAAAAAATGTGGTTCTAAAAGAAAAATTTTAATGGAACGATATGACATTGTAGCCTGGAGGTACAGATACTTAAATATTTTAAGACAAAATCGAAATGAAGGCCGACCTATCGTATATCTCGATGAAACTTATATACACGCTTCATATTCTGTCAACAAATGTTGGCAGATGGAAAATGAACAAGGCGTTTTAAAAAGCGATTCAGTTGGTGCACGCTGGATCATCGTTCATGCAGGTGGCGAAATGGGGTTTATTCCAAATGCACAATTAATATTTAAATCGCAGTCGAAATCAGGAGATTACCATGATGACATGAACAGGACGAATTTCATGAAATGGTTAGAAGACAAACTCATCCCCAATTTACCGCCTAATAGTTTAATTGTTATGGATAATGCGCCCTATCACACTGTAAAGGTGAACAAGGCACCAACAATGAGCTCTACCAAAACTGATATGCAAAATTGGATCACAAATAAGGGGTTATCTTATCTTCCTACTATGGTGAAAGCTCAATTATACGAAATTATAAAAGAGCATAAAGAAGCTCCAAAATATGAAGCTGATCAACTTCTTGAAGCGCATGGACACAAAGTGGCTAGGTTACCACCATACCACTGTGAACTTAACCCTATAGAATTTATGTGGAGCCTGTTGAAAAGGCGTGTAGCTGCTAAAAATGTTGGACAGGAAGCAGACAAGATACTACAATTAACAGAAGAAGCGTTCCAATCGATCACTGCAGAAGACTGGCAGAAGCAGTGTCAACATGTGTGCCATATTGAACAACAGTTTATTAAAACAGATGGAATTATAGACTCTGAAATCGATAAATTTATTATAGAATTAAATGACGAGTCTGATACAGAATCGGACAGCAGCAGTTCCGACGATTCACGTTCATCAGCAGACAGTGACGAACCACTAGCGACCCGCTTGGATCACTCTTATTCAAAATAAATAAAACTTATAAAAATGTTGTTTTAATTTAGTCATATATTACCTATGTATATAGATAAATGCAAACTTGAGGTACACAATACTAATTCAAATACCTATCCTAATAATTATTTTAAAGTATCGGCGCCGCGCCGGCGCCCTGCAGTTTTACCCGCATAAGTCCTGAGCCCGTACCTATGAATATTGGGATAAAAATATACCCACAAACCAAATCCAAAGATTACAAACTTAAATTCATACATCCAAACTTTGAGAAATTTAACTATGAAAATATTTCGCAGTTTCATACCGGGTATCTTACAAACCTTAAGCGGCAACACAGAGCTCAGGTTAGCCAATATGACAGCCAGAGGCAAAATAACGCTGAACGCACTGTACACAGTGGCGTATTTACCCTAGGGACAAGTGGGCCATGGCCCAGGGCGGCAGGGACCTCGCTCAGCTTTTTTTAACTTTATTTTTATTGAGATAGCTTTATTCATTGACCTAAACAAATTAGAAAAAAACTCACATTAGAACGGCAATTTTTTAAATAATTTCTTCAATATTTCTCGATTCTCTTGATCTACATCTTATGTAGTTGTAAGTTTGATAGACGTAACAACGCGAGGCATCGTTTAACTTATTACTGACAGGCGCGCCGATGTTAGAGGGCGGGAGCTGACCTCTTAAATAGTCTATACAATTGATAGTTTATTTTTTGTGCTGATTTGAAGCGCCCACCTCAAAATTCCCCGGTACTAAAATAAACATTTTGTTGCAATTTGCAAATGACCGTCGTTGTGAATGTTATTTTATTTTAATTCCATGGGCCCTCACGCCAGCTTACGCATTAATCAGCGCCTTCCTTTTTATGTTGACAGTCTGACCAGCGTACTTGTATTAAAGAGGGCGGGTGACGGGCTACGTTGTCTGTAAAACTTCTTCGCGTAAACTAGGAAGTTAAGGGCAATTCGGGGCGGGCAATTCAGACGGCGCAAAGCAATGATGCAGTTCGTTTTTAAGTTGTTACAATTTATATCTAATTAGGCTGTCTGAAAATAAAACTGTGTTGTTTGTCATCATTCACTATGGGCGGCGAGAGGCGATTTTCGTAACCAGCCTTCACAAAGATTGGAGGCAAATTGTAGTGGCTTTTGCACTAAAATTACGAGACCCACCAAATAGTTTTTGTTACATTACTTATGGGTATATGGAACTCAAAGAACGTAGTCCAAATGTTATTGGAGAGGGCCGCTTAAAGAATCAATTTTTTTCACGTAGCTTCACATCATCTTGTTAATAATTGGTCAAGTGCGAGTTGGACTAGAGGGTTGATACGTATGGGAGACCCCCTTAAATATTTATTTTATTTTAAATGAACTGTTTATTTTTAAAGTGAATATGTAACTAAATAGTTCGTGGACATTTTAAGCGTCTCCCTGCTACCTTTATCAATATCGAGCAAAAGCAAGCAAAAAAAAATCACGCTTGCTGTATGGGAACCCCCTTAAATATTTTTTTATTTTTTTTTATTTATCTTTTAATTTTTAAAGTGAATATATGATTAATTATTCTGTGAACATTTGTTATTATTATCTTGTAAAAGAAAGCCAAAAAATCACGTTTATTGTTAAAATAAACTTGTTGTAAAAATTGTTGTTAATTGCTTGTTGTTATAACGGCAATAGAAATACATCATCTATGAAAATTTCAAGTCTGTAGCTATCAAGGTTCAAGAGGTACAGCCTGATGATAGGCGGACGGACAGCGAAGTCATAGTAATACGGCCCCATTACCCTTTCGGTACGAAACCCTTAAAATTTCTTTTTTAAAAGATTACATTATTTTAATTAAAAATTGAGGATTCGATAGAGCTTTCGATCTCGTTTTTTTTTGTCGCGAGTAAGTTTAAGCGGTTAGTAGGTTAGAACGAACCACTAATAATTATTGGTTAATAATGCTAGGCTGGAAAGTATAGCTTTTTGAGCCGAGTATCAAACTATGAATAACGAGCAGCGAAAGATATAGAGACAAAAAGATTTGCAGCCGTGCACCACATCATACTAATTACTAATATTATAATGGCGATAGATTATATGCAAGTGTGTAAATCAGTAAGTGTTAATGCACGCTCAACAACTGAACCAGTTTTGCTGAAATTTGCCATAAACTTTGTAAAAAAAAGTGCGTGATGGTTGGTACAAGTCCGTCTCGCACTTGCTTGTTTTAAAAATATTGAAAACTTTGAAGGAAAAAATGTTTCGGTTCTAGAGTTAGTCGAATTTTACACTTCTATAGGGCGGAATTTTTTTTTGGCCCGGGGCGCTGAATCTTAAAATACGCCACTGACTGTACAGTATAGACCGCGGTCCCAGCCACAGATCAGTACACTTGGCATGCAAGTTTCCATGCAGACGACTTCTGCCGTTTTGCTACCTGGCTACCTGGCGCTACTATTTTCTCAAATATTTTTTTTAATATTTAAACGTTTTTTGGAACGACATTCACTTTGGAACGGTAGGTACAGAAGAGGGGGGGATTCTAGGCGAAAGAATATTATGGATTATCTCTAAGTACACTTGTCACTTGCTATCTACTCTCGTAGTAGGTACATCATAAAATTTTTTAGGAAACATTTGTTTCTAAGTTCCATCTATAAGAGGGACATTACCATTTCTTGGAAATCCTTTTCGTGAAATGATGAAAGGACATTTTTAGGTTATGACTTATGGCCGACGAACGTAATTTAATGTGCTGAGGCCAATTCTCAGAAACAAAATACCAGACCTTTCTATTAATGTTTGATTGAAAGATGCCCTATATTTACGCTCGACTTGAATCTACCTACTCAAGTCCCTAAGTTGAAATCAAAGTAACCAATTATTAGGGTTCCATACTGAAATAGTAAAACATACCGAGGTAAAAAAGGTACTCGTATCATACAAGTTGTATGATACGCCTATCTCCGTTCGTCTGTCTATCTGTCATAGCCCATTACTTATTTATTAAGGCAGCATTACATTTTATTAAGGCAGCTTCGGGAAACTCAGCGATCCGTCCGATATCCATCAGTGTCGTCAAAAAGTGCATGTGATGGCTTATGTATTCGAAACATGGTCGCTGACTACTTATGGTGGCCTCAAAAGAAGGCTCCGAGTCCCACAGCAAGCGACGGAAAGAGCTATGCTCGGACTTCGGAGTATCTTTTTTTTATTTGTTTAACCTAGTTTATGTATTTGTTTGTAGTTATTTGTATGTATATAGTTTATAAATTTACACCACCTGCAAACTCTAGTTCCTTTGTTTTCCTTTTCTCAAGGTTGCCTGGCAGAGATCGCTGCTAAGCGATAAGGCCGCCTTTTGTGCCTAAAATTATTTTAATATGTATTTCTGTTTTGTGTTATTTCTTGTGTGGTGCAAATAAAGTGTATTTATTTATTTATTTATTATTTATCTTTGCGCAATCTAATCAGATATGAGGAGAACCGTAAATGAACCAAAATGACCGACATAATATACCGATCGACGTGTACGCGAAATTGAAGTGGCAATGGACGGGGCAAATAGCTGGTAGGATCGATGGACGTTGGGGCCCAAGATGCTGAATGGCGGCCTCGCGCCACAAATCGCAGTGTTGGCAGACGACATTCACACACACAAATTCGTGATATTTGTCGCCTGGCGATTATTTCAGGAAGCCCATGTCCAGTAATGGACGTCCATCTGGAACAACGACTGCGGCGATAGTAAAAAAATTCTAAATATTACAGCAATGGAAGCGGACGAAGCCCTCAAGGAGCTGCGTGAGCTCATCACCACGCGGCCAGTCAGCTTCCACGCGATGAACTTCTACTCGCTGGACTACCCCGCCATGCTGTCCATGGCCTCCGCCGTCGTCACCTACACCATCATACTGCTGCAGAATCTGCAATAGTGCAATGTGCAGTCATATTACTGCAACACAATCTGCAATAGTGCAATGTGCAGTCATACTACTACAACACAATCTCTGCTGCAGAATCTGCAATAGTGCACTCACGCCATCATACTACAAGGCATAATCTGCAATAGTGCACTGCGAACTCAAAGCATTGCAGCATATAAATCGGCAATCATTCTTCAATAGTATATTTTGCACTCATACCACAGCAGCACAATCTGCAATAGTGTACTGTGCACTCATAACACTGCAGTATAATCTGCAATAGTGCTCTCACACTGCTACAGTATAATCTGCAATAGTGCAATGTGCACTCACACTACTACAGCACAATATGCAATAGTGCAATATGCACTCACACTACCACAGCACAATCTGCAATAGTGCAATGTGCACTCACACTACTACAGCACAATCTGCAATAGTGCAATGTGCACTCACGCTACTACAGCATAACCTGCAGTATAATCTGCAATAGTGCACTGTGCCCGCATAACACTGAAGTATCATCTGCAATAGTGCAATGTGCACTCACACCACTGCAGCGTAATCTGTAATAGTGCACTCAGCACTCACAACACTGCAGCGTAATCTGCAATAGTGCACCGTGACCTCACCCCGCTGCAGCATAATAATAACGCAAAGCTGGCGTCTCTAACACTATTTAACTGCAAGTTTGTCATTCTCACATTTTTGAAGTGAAAAGTTCTTTAGGCGCGTTGGGCATTTAAGATAGGTTAAAACCATTGAACTTGAAATACACCTCCTTATGTTTTTTTTTTAATTTTCAGTTCCGTCGGCACGTATTTTTTACTACGATTTTTTCTAAGAATGAGATAAGGACTAAGTAATTATGAACAATAAAAAACAATATATTAATTGAACAGTTTATTTTCGTTTATTCTATCTATGTTACCATACATCATTATTCTAATTAATCATTTACAGTATGACATTTACATCAATCTTCTTATGAGATTTTAATTTATTGGGCAGGAGAGATTTCGTATTTATTATTAAGTAAGTAATAATATTGTGACATTTTGATATTTGAATGGACAGAAATTACTATTTCAAATAGTAACATAGATCAAGAACTAAAAATTTTGCAAAATAAAATGACTGAATGTGTTTTCATGCATGAAACACAGAATTTGGCGCGGGGGCAGACCGGGCGCTAAACGAGAGCTACTTTAGATGACAACCAGAGTTGACGTTAATGGAAAGACAGTCTAGTCCTAGTCCTTTCTGTCATAAACGTAAACTAAAACTAAGCAATCTAGTTAAGGTAAGTTGACTAGGATAAGAAGCCTAAGGGCTGATTTTTCAATCGCCATAAACTATCTGAGGAACAAATTTGAAACATATGCCATATAAAATCTGTCAATATTTATTCCATAGTTATCGATTATCTGGCGATTGAAAATTCAGCCCTAGATATGATTATTAATCAATAACAAATATTTGAAATCCCGCTTTCGTCCCGAAACGCTCTCGTTCCACCCGCTGTGTTTTATACATCACTGATCTCCATTATACACTAAATTCAAAGTTTCAATTCAAATAAATATTATAAAGGCAAAAATTTGTATGTGAGTGAGTAAGTGTGTTTGTTTCTTACTCCTTTACGCCGCAACATCTGAACAGATTTGGCTGAAATTTGGAATGGAGGTAGATTATACCCATATGCTACAGAAAAACCATGGTTCCCGCAAGGTTTGTGAAAATCCGAAATTCACAGAGGCCGCGCCGCGGACCTTCGTTAGTACGTATAATGTATAATAGAAATCATTGACTTAAGAAGAGAGAAACGTAACATATAATACAAAACCAGTGAACGGAAAAACCACAAAAGCCGCTGTTTCTTAAAAATTGTTTTGAGAAAAAGAAGTTACTCACAGGTAACTTAAATCTTAACTTAAATCTCACGGTTGGTTAGTACCTACTGTATAGATATTTCAATTCACGAAGACGCGCCCCACTCTGTCAAAATCGCTTGTGTTTCATTCGATTCGTATGGAGTTTGGCAGAGTGGGGCGCGTCATCGTGGATTGAAATATCTATAACGGCATGTAATGCTATGACAGGTCGACTTACGCAATGTGTCAACTGTACGAACCAATCATGAATCAATCAGTGGAATCAACCAATTATAGTAGTGTTATTATCTCGCTACAGACTCGGTCATAAATCATTCGAGTGTCTCGCTTTTGATGTTCTGCAGTAATGCACAACTCAACAAAGAACAACAAAAGCGAAACACTCGAATGATTTATGACCGAGTGTGCAGCGAGCCAGCGAGATAATAACACTTATAGACTGAAGTCACATGAGGGACGGGACAGTTTAAACCAGTTTTGTTTTTCGCTAAGCAATATATGAACAGAATTAATACTTCTATGCTATTTCCGTTCACTAACTAATACCAATTAAAATCTAACTATTCTCGGCGCGGCGAACCATGATCCCTATGACAGTTCGTTTAGTGATGGGTCGTGTCTTTGGTCGTGTCGATAATTTTTTTTTGACGTGACAACGTCTTATAAATTGGTTTGCCGGGTGACACTTCAAGAAACTGCGTTACGCTCCGCTCACGTTATGCGCTCACAATGAGAGCGAGTGAGAGGCACGCGTCCCTTCCACTCGGGCATGGTTAGCCCGCCTAAGAGCGAGAGAGACAGACATAAAAAGTGAAAGGCATTTCATCCTTCTTCCTACTATACGAATGAATATTCACATTAAAATTATTTTACCACTCAAAGTCGTTGTCACGTAAAACTTTCGCCCTTATACCGACTTTACAGGCAACCAATTTTATTTTTTTTAGACAAAGGCGTGGCTTGCACTTAAGCCACGTTGGTAAAGATGTTTTAAAAAATATTACAATGTGCATTTTTAATGTCCATTTTGTTGTTGTTGTATTAATTTAAGATTTTTGGCATAGATTAAGTAGGTAAGTAAAACGAAAGTTTCCAACCTTGTTATTTTCTAATAATGTTTAACCCGGTAAACACGTTTTTGCTATATAAGTATATATTTTATCATGAAAATGAATGCTCCCCATTTATTTTGTCTGAAAAATTGTGCACTCGTTTCCATTACCGACATTTTTTTATCGATACTTGCCACCCTAGTCGATAAACGTCACACGACGTAAGTTTTGCAGGACGTAAACATAAATTCAGATTGTCATAACTTCTTGTAAATTTTAAGAATTGTTAAAAATATCATTACTAATGGTATAAAGCTACGTAAAATTTATAAATGGCATTTTTAGACGCCCCCAATATGATCCCGATTTAATGGAGACGCCACTACAATGTTATATGGTGACATTAGCTGTCAGTGTCATAGGGATCAAGGTTCGCCGCGCCGAGGATAAATTGTATGACTATTTAGAGTTCATATTTATTCTTCAGATCAGCGATTTCATTGTCGCTGATGTGTTCGACTTCCTTGCAGTGGATTAGCATGTTGTTTAGTACTGGAAAAAACATCAATATAAATTAGTATAAGATTTATTATTTTAAAACGTCATTATAGATATTTCAATCCACGATGACGCGCCCCACTCTATCAAACTCTATATAATTGAATAAAACATAAGCCATTTTGACAGAGTGGGGCGCTTCTTCGTGGATTGAAATATTTACAGTGCAGTGAAAATAATTCTATTTTGTGTTACTGTATTCTACACAATTTGTTTATTAATTTACTGTAAACTAGGATACAAATAATGGAACAAACAAAAACAACAAAGAACAACAAAAGCGAAACACTCGAATGATTTATGACCGAGTCTGCAGCGAGATCATAACACTACTATAATTGTGTGATCACAGTCAAGCGCTAGGCTATAAAATTAAAAAAAAACGTTTAAAATACTTATAAATACTATTTCCTCTAACTTGATTAATTTCAATAGTTCATAAACCTACGATGTAGTATAATTTACATGCGGGAAACAGCATAATACTCACATTCCTTATCAGTACTGGAGAGAAACATAGCTAGAGCGGAGAACCTCTTGACCCTGCAAAGGTTCTTCAGATATTCTCCAATGGTTCTATCTTTAAACTTGTCCCTATTGTCGTGAAGGGCGCGCAGCACTTCCGAGAGCACGTCGCTCTCGAGGGCGTTCTCGAAAATTGACGGCAATTTCGATGGATCTATTATCTGTGAACATAAATATTAAACATATATTTATTCATTTATTTTTAATACCAATCTGGAAACAAAACAGCTGCCAGCTCAAGCTATATGCATATGAATGCCTGGAAGTCAATTTTTTGTTGATGTAATTTTTCTAATGTACATTATTATTTTTCTTAGTTATAATATGACCTTGAAAAAGTGTACAAAAATGTTACTTTGAATAAAATATTAAAAATTATTAAATGTAAACAAAAAAACGTCATGTAGCCCATGTTCAGTGGTTTTCATAGATTTTTTTAGGGTTCCGTACCTCAAAACAAAAAAGTCTTTTTGTCACGACTCTTTATTTCAGTGACCATTAAAGATATCAACATGAAATTTGGAATAGTTGTAGATAATAATGGCCCAACTTCATGGCAATCATAAAAATTAAAAACTGTTTTTATTTTGATTTAAAAAGTGGGAAAACTGGGTCTTCGAAATTTCAAAATAAACTATATTGAGTGGGGAGATATGAAATTGAGTTGAGTGAGATATGAAAGGGCGTTACTTATTTATTCTAAAACCGATTTTTATTATTTATTTTTAAGTTTGTCAGTCTCCAAATAAGAAGGGTTATGGTACCTTTGCACTTTGTCCGAGCGTGATTACTTAGTACTTACACTTAAATAATTACTCCTAGCTTCGTCACACCCTCGCAAAGCTTTCCATTCCAATATAAACTGAACACTGTTCACCGGAGGCACCATATTAGCCACTTTAGCACTAAGATCAACACTTTTATCACCATACCCATCACTTTTGTCACTGGAACCCATATTTTTGTCACTGGAACCCATATTTTTGTCACTGGAACCCATATTTTTGTCGCTAGAGTCTATATTTTTATCGCTGTGGCCAATATTCTTATCACCGCCGGCGTTGATGTCACTTTTTTCGCTAAGTTTGTTTGAATCGTTGTTATTAGAGTCGCCGTGAGCTTGGTCGTCTTCCAGCTCAACTATTTTGAGACGGCACGCCGGTTTTTTTACTACAGTTCGACCTAGAAGGATTTCTTGAATCGGTACATGCTTCAGGGCTCTCTGAAATAAAAAGAATTACATTGCATCCATTATCAAGGTGTAAATAAACATTTTATTATAATCCCCGACGAGGGTGGATTCACTAGCACTGTAGTCACAAAGGCAATAAGTACTCAGTGGTTTTATAAGGAGTGTAGCGAGCCCGAAAGAAATAGAGGGGAGATAAAGTAACACTACAGTAACTAGAAAAAAAAAGGTTCAGAAGAATTGAAAACCTCCTCCTTTTTTTTGAAGTCGGTTAATAAGAGCACAACGTTAAGGTTAACGGCGTACAAGCCGTATTTAAGTGATTTTGAATGAAGTTTTACGTAAAAACTATAAAGACAATTTACTTTCAAAATTAAACGTCATGTATTTTGGGTCTTTAATCTAAAATCGCTTAGAAGCAGAAACACGATTGGATACAATTTTCTCGATAGAAAGTTCTCCCAAAAGTTGCTCCAAAATCTCAGTTTTCCTGTTTTTTTATCAGAAACTACAATGGACGTAATTGTAATTTTTGTTTTAATGTGTCGGTAATAACAATATCTAAAAACGCTTAGAAACCGATTTTTGATAACTGGCTTAGTTTTTGAGTAGTTAGGTAAAAGGTCGTTTTTTCGTGTTATATTCTTCCGCGACGCTGCATTTCGCACCTACCAACGTATCCCTGAGAGTGAGAAAGACAAAAATAAATTCAATAAATCCCCTTTATAACTTGTATAACGATATAAGGCGCTGTTTACATGAGATTCAGTGAAATAATTATATATTTTTGTAAAATCTGTTTGGCACAGGACTCTTAAAAGCCAAACCCTCACCTTGGACCTCAAATGCGGTGGTTTCTTGACAGGTTTGATCACCATCACATCTTCACCGATCCCATCTCTCCACTTCTCCAGAGGAGTCAAGTCTTTCTCTTTCTTCACTGTACTATCCGGAATTTCAACTATTTTTGCCTGGGCTTTGGTTTTAGGCATTGATTTGGACTCAGCTGTAGGTGATGTGGGCGACGATTTGGATTTGGTCTGCAAGAAAAATTATTGCATAGTATACTAGGATGAAAAAAAATGTGGGTACACTAAAAAAATTTACCTATATATATAATCAAAGAAATACTGAGCAACAGGTCAAGTGGGGGTTTATTGCAAAGGGAAAGTTTGCATAAAGCTGCTATGGCGATACTTGCATGTGACTTCACATAAAAATTCAAAATATAAGATATTAAAATCCGAGTTTTAAACATTTTATTGGAAATCTGGTATCAAGAATGAATTAAAAAAAAAAAATTATGATTTGTGTTAAATACCCTATATTTAATAGGGTATTTAACACAAATCATAAATTTTTTTATGTAAAAGTATAAGAGCCTGTTTCACAACCACCAGATAAACTTTATCTAGTGAGTATATCACCAGATAAACTTTATCTAGTGAGTATATCACTAGATACATTTATTTAGTGATAATGTAGTGACGATCAGACAAAAATATGAGCATTCTTTGAGTTACATAAACAAAAATAACATTACTTTAAAATATATCTGTAAAATTCCAATGTAATTATAGTAATACATAAAACAATGTATTTGAGACATAAGCGCATTAGATAAATAAAGGCTTTTTTATTTATTTATTTTATTTTATATCACTAGATAAAGTTTATCTGGAAGTGAATATGAAGCAGGCCCTAAGTATCAATAAGTACGGGTAACTTACGCCTTTAGTCCCCATCCGCTCTTTGATAGCGGCAAGCTGTCGTCTCGCCGCAGCGTTGTGGGGCTCCAGCTTGAGCACCTCGTGCAGGTCGTGCGAGGCGGCGCGCAGGGACCCCAGCTTCTCCCGCGCCGTGGCCCTGCGCTGGAGCGCCTTCACGTACGTAGGGTCCAGGCGCAGGGCCTCTGTGCAGTCTGTCTCCGCTTGGTGGAGGCTGAAATAAAATATAGATTTTGATTTCCAGAAAAACTTCTAATGTAAGTGATCGATTCAAACCGAATATCAGATATCTAAGACTGTTTTGCACATAAGACGGTATTTGTTGACAGCCGCGATAGCTGGGGGACGTGGGTTCAAATCCCGTAGATAATATAGATATAATAATAAGATACAATCTATTTTCAGAGTATTTAATCATTTTTTTTTTGAAATTTTTAGGATGGTTGCAAAAGTGATAAGACTAATTATTATGTTTAGAAACAGCACAGAGCAAACCCCTAATCACTGATCACACAACTCCACATTTAGGTGAAGAAGACTATAGTCACTATAGTAATAATTGTTGATTGTGAAGATTATATCTCTTTTTAAGTTAAGTCTGCAATTGCAACTGATATCATACATTGAGTTGCTAATTGCTGATAGACTATGTTTAGGGGTTAGGGGTGAGTAATTTTTCAAATAGTCACAAACTTGTCTTTCTTGAGATGGCAGAGCCCCCTGTTGGCGTAGTATATGGCGTCGTTCTTCACCAGCTCGATGGCGCGGTTGTAGCACGCGATGGCATCATCCCACTTCTCTTGCTTCACAAAATTGTTGCCCTGGAAAATGTGATAGGTATTTTTTACATGATTTCTGAAGTTATAAACTAGTAATATTCTATAGTATCAACAAGCAAGACAATAGTATATATTTGGTCATCGTCTTAAAATTGAGTACATCTAAAATTCTACAATTGCTTTAATTACAGTATGATTGAAAAGGTGTTTCTAAAGATTAGTGTTATCCCTTTCCAACTATATTATTTTAAAAGAACTGGTAATTTTCTTTTGTATCAACAGGCAAGACAATGGTTCCAATTCAGTTATGGTCTAAAAATTTAGTCACTTAAAATCAACTATCTCTTTTGTTTTAGTCTGGTTGGAATTATAAAGATTAGTGCTATCTCTTTCTATTAAACTAGACCCTTCTGATGGTTTGTGGTACACAGGGCGTGTGATGCCATTGGCTAAAACAATAAGGCAGAGCTGCTAGGGGACAGCGATAAACTAGCTGGTTGGTTGAGCAGCTGCCATGCAGCATCCCGCAGACCATCAGGAGAGACAAGCTTATAGTGGTTTACCTTTAGTAGTGGTCCATTTAAGGGGTTGTGATGTGTACCCTTACCGCAATATGAGTATGTAGATGACATTACAATTAAATGATGGCAATGATAATGATACTCACTCTCTCCTTCTCATATTGTGCTTCCTCTCGCAACTTGTCCATCTTTTCTGGCTGACTCTTTTTGCTGTCCAGGGACACGGGGCCCAGTTCTGCAGTGTCTACTTCTTCACATGCTCTATCCTGTCATTGTAACAAAGGAGTTTACCACTTATTTATTTAATTCCAGTTAACTCTACCTTTTGTCTCTGGTACAGGAGGAGGGGATGCGCTATCTCCTTGATCCCTTTTTGACATTGTGCCAGACATTAATGCAGCTACATCAAACTCCTCTGAAACAGCTTGACAGATTTTTAATGAAATTTTTTTCTACATTTGGTTGGTCTGCAAATAGGTTATAATCATATCCCTAAATGGCAAAACGATGGTTTTGGATGGATGATTGGTTATAAAATAATACTGAAAAAGGTCTTAATATGGCTACCACAAATCTGTATGGCTGTGTCATCTGAGAGGGAAATAAAATTATTTTCACCAGCTAATTCATAGTGCATAAGCTGTAGATAAATTATATACAGAATTGGATTAAAATCCTATCCTTTTCCCATCTAACAAATGTCTTCAGCTCAAGCCAGGGAGTCTGATGTCTCCCAGACCATTTAGAACTTTAGAGCTGGGCAGTACAAGTAATGTTTTGAACTTTAAGCACAAAGTGTGTATACAAATAAAGAAATACATACAACATCAAACTTTTCCCACGCACTGTAGTCTGATGCCTTGATGCGTTTTCCCGGCTCCTTTTTCACTTGCACAGGCTTTTCCTTGCGCACCTTGCTCCTCACAGGAGGAAGATCCTATCATATCCAAAAGGCTCAGAGTTAATTATATAACGCCTCATACTCTCGATCAACGTCGCGATGAAATATAAAATCAAAATAAAAAACCCAAGACCACCGTGAAACATTACACGCGAAATCGAAACTGAGATACATACTCGATACTTCTGTTGCTAAATACTATTTAATTAATGCTTGTATAAACTAAGATGCACAAACACTACACTAATCGACACATAATAAGATCAATCTTTTGTTTTATTATGGTTCTCAAAACTAAGCGTTTAGAATTATTGAGTTTTGAACCTGTTCCAATTCACCGTTTAGCGCGGCCTCTTTACGTTTCATTTCAACCTCCCAGTTTTGTAAATCTGTTAAATAAGATTGCAGTGTCTTCACATTATCTCGAGCTTGCTTTTGAATCCCAAATGCTTTGTCCATTTTTATCGGGCATGTATTAAAAAATGGTTTTTTACCTGCAAAATCGATAAAGCGGTTGTCAACCTCAAAACAAAATCAAATCAAATTACCAGTTGTCAATTGTCATGGCGCCGTCTCGTTACGTTAAGCAAATACTCGTACCGTGTGAAGTATACGCTATGAGTGAATGATTAAATGGTAACTTTTACATAAAAGTTACCACGTCCATTTAAAAATGAACAGTTTAATTAATGATAATAAGAATGTTCTTTTTCTAATGATAAGCGAAATTATTATAATAAAATTGAAAACAACCATAACACGTTTGTGATCTTCTCGTGAATATTCTGTTTCCATGACAACAGTGATGAAAACAAAAATAAAAACAAATTCTTTAATTAAGCAAAACCTACACCAATCAGCAATAATCATTAAAAAAACAAAATGCAAGCGTCTACTGTTCAGCCAGTGTTTAAATTAGAATTAAATCATAAAGTTACACCGGGAATAGTTACGATTGCAAAATATGATGGAACTCATTCTTGCCTTACTGCCTGTGCTGGATTTGATAAAGTATTAAATTAAGTCGTATCTTTATAATATTGATTATATTCATAAACATTGCTATATTGAAAGTTATTTGAAGATAATATTACATGTTTTGTTATTTTTATTCAGATTATTATTCACCATCCTCATGGCGCCATGATCGGTGGTCGCGCTCAAAGATCTCAAGCCCACGGAGAAGTATCTGAACTAAATCTGAGCCAGGCAGTGATAGCTCTAGCAGCAGGAGCTATAAAACCAGATTGTACGAGAGACATGCTACTGATTGGTTCTCCAAGCCAGATATTAGGTGTTTCATGATTGTTAACTTATCAGTAGTACCAATATTTCAATGATAAAGATATATTTTTAATAGTACTAAACATTATTTTACGAATTTGCAGCGTACGACGTCCACGATAATTCAGATCTATTTTTCAAAGATGCCCCCGATGGCGTTAATGTTATAATTGTTGGCCATTTTGGTAAATATAATGAGATGCTAGTTATTGTTGGAGGAAATAGTTCAGTAATGGCCATAAATTGGCAAGGTGTTGAACAGTTTTGGAACGTAGTCAGTGGAAAAGTCTGCTCGATGATTATATTTGATTTTGATAAGGATGGTGAAAATGAGGTATCTAATGAAGTTTTGTGTTTAGATAATCAGAAAGGAAAGAAAATAATGAATTGAATTACCTACTCACATTTACATTCAACAGCTCCTTATCGGATGTGAAGACTCTTACATTAAAGTTTTAAAAAATAATCAATTCATCACGGAACTTGCGGAGACAGGGGCTGTTATATGCTTATCACAATTAAGCGACGTTAGATTTGGTTACGGTTTAGCGAATGGTACTATCGGAATCTACGAGGAAGGTATTAGATTATGGAGAGTAAAAGTAAGAAATTCTGATTTTTTACCTTTAGGATTCTTATCTAATACGTACCTATGCATGCAGCATGATACATCAAATTACGTATATACAAAACTATTTACATTTTCTTCCAGTCTAAACAAAATTCGATTTCTCTTCAACTATCGGGTGAAAATTTGGCTTGTTGCTGGGCTAACGGACGAATTGATTGGAGAGATGGGACTGGACGTGTACTGAGACGCGTGCAAATGCGTTCTAATGCAGCAGCTATGTTACTTGCGGATTACCGTTCTATTGGTTCATCTGACCTAATTTGTGTTTCTGACAAAGGAGAAGGTTTATTATTCCTATAAAACAAATGAAATAATAATGTTTTATATTTATGTAATAAGAATTCATAAATAGATGTAAATTAACATTTTTTGACGCAGTTCTAGGTTATCCCTTAATTCAAGAAAATGTTGGTATTACTGCAACTTCAAAAAGATTTCCGTCAGAAGAAGATCGGCTAGCCATCACGGAGTTATTGAACAAAAAACAAGCGTTATTGGTGGAATTACAACATTATGAAGCTAATTCTGCGAGTATGGCTAACCAAGATATCGAAAAACCAAGTGCAATGCCTACGAATACAAGATTACAAGTTGCCGTAGCAGCGGATTCGGAAGAAGTTAGTATATATATATATATATATATATATATATATATATATATATATATACTAACTTCTTTAATGGTAAAGAAAGATTCTTAATGATATATAATATGTATTTTGACAACAAAGTTTGTCTTTTAGAATTGCCTGCAGTTGGTGGTTTCAACAAACAATGATACAATCGTACGTGCAGTGCTTGTACTTGCAGAAGGGATTTTTGAAACTGGCGAAACACTGGCAAGGCATCCACAACAAGCGCAACTGAAATCTATTCTGTATATACCGTTGAAACCACCTCGAGATGTTCCGGTTGATGTTCATATAAAGGTAGGTAACATTGATAATACGCCATATTATAAAAAAATGTAATATGAATAACAATTAATAAAAATCTCGAAATGATTGTATGTTTTCAGGCACTAGTAGGTTACGCAGACAGCGAACAATTTCATATATTTGAAATTACAAAGCAGTTGCCAAGATTTTCCATGTACAAAGCATCCCCAAACTCGATGAAAACACATATTGAGAGCTATGTTGCATTTCGCATTACTGAAAGAGTTCAAAGAATCTGTATTTGGGTCAATCAAAATTTTTTACTAGATGAAGAATTGGAATTAGAAAATGAAGATACTAAGGAATTAAATATAGGTTTTTTATGTCTAAGAGATATGTCTTATCTTGAAATGGACTTCAGTGAAGATGGACAAGTCAAATTTAAAACCCCTAATATACGTCTCGCTGGTGATTTGATTCAAAGTTTAGCAGTTTATCTTAATTTGACTGACTTGCAGGTAAAGATTAAAAATAAAAAAAATATGTAATAAAATGTATATCGGGACATTATACACATCGCAATCTAGTCCCAAAATAAGCCACAGCTTGTGTTTTAGGTATTAGATAACTGATATATATAATATACACAATATTACTATTATATATACAATATTACTATTATATACCTACATTATCATACAATTTATTGAAAAACACCCAGATACTTGAAAACATTCATGCTCATCACACAAGCGTTTTTCAGTTGTGGGAATCAAACCCACGACCTACAACGCAGGTGGAAGAATCACAACCGCTACGCCATTTGAACGTCTTTTTTTATTGTCTTATTTGAATATTATGTAAGACGTTCAATTATTATTTTTAACCCCTTCGAGATGCTAGAAAACAATGAAAAAATGCGTACTTAAATAATTCTAAAATTCATCCCACAAGCTTTCCTCATTACAAATTTTTAGCCTGTAATTGTATTTTCAAAGATTTAGTGTTATAAAATAAAAATAATTACGTCTTTGTCATTATTCACAAGGTGATTTTCCATTGTCATTCTCATTCGGTCTTTTCTATTGTAGTCGTCAATGTATCCGAATTATTTTATTATTCTGTGGAAATAATGTCAAAAAAAAAGTGTCAAATTACTCGCACGCCAAGTAAATGTCAATTTTCATTTGTCTTTGCTTCATCTTTGCTTTGCTTTCGAAGCGTCAAGCGTCTCTGCTGTGTGGTCTGTGGTCAAGCTGGTCAAGCGTATGAACAACTTGAAGCCAAGTGTTGAATCAACGGTGAACTTTTGTAATTAACTATTGTAAATTCGCCATAAAAACTAGTAAAAATGGTCGAAAATAACGAAGTTGAACTCTCTGAGGCAGAAGCAGAACAATACGATCGTCAAATTCGCCTTTGGGGCTTGGAATCACAGAAAAGAATACGCTCTTCAAAAGTTTTGATCATCGGCTTGTCCGGTTTAGGTGCTGAAATTGCGAAGAACATTATTTTATCTGGAGTAAAGAGTGTCTGTTTACTGGACAGTCAGAAGTTAAAAGAGACGGATTTGTACTCTCAGTTTCTGGCACCGCCCGACAAAATTGGCGAAAACAGAGCAGAAACCTCGCTGCAACGCGCGAGGGCTTTGAACCCTATGGTTGAGGTTACCGCGGAGACGAAGGCGGTCGAGGAGCTGCCGGATAGCTATTTCGCGACATTCGACGTGGTTTGCGCTACGGGCTTGAAGCAGGAACAGCTCGAGCGTATCAATAACATATGTCGCGACAATACAAAGAAATTCCTGTGCGGCGATGTTTGGGGTATGTTCGGATACATGTTCGCAGACTTGTTCGACCACGAGTACTCGGAGGAAATAATACAACACAAAGCCGCGAAACGCGGGCCTGACGACTCCGAGAAGAATGCCCGAGAAACCGTCACAATAAACGTGAAGCGTCGAGCTATTTACGTGCCATTGCAGAACGCTTTGTCAGCGGATTGGTCCAAACCGGAACTACGCTCGAGACTACGCCGCGGAGACCCATCATACTTCGTCATGAAGATACTTCTAAGATTCCGGGACGAGTATAATAGGAACCCTGATCCATCTAAACGTAAATCTGACACTGAAGTATTATTCAAAATGCGAGACGAGCTCGTGAAGGAACTGAATCTCCCTGCCGGATTTGTGTCTGATGCATTATTGACGGATGTGTTTGGAGTAGTGGCCGGGGCTGCAGCAGTGGTTGGAGGTGTCATCGGGCAGGAGGTGGTGAAGGCAGTCAGCCAGCGCGAGCCTCCACACAATAACATGTTCTTCTTCAACCCTGTCAAATGTGTTGGATTCGTTGAACTGTACGGACAATGAAGCTTTTTGATATTTGTACTATTATTATGCTGACTTAATTTGTAAGAACAAATAAAAAATTATTTAAAAACTCGCACAAGTCCTTTTCTTTTACAATCTGTGTAGCAATCTTATTAGTAGTAGAAAGGTTCAATGGTTTGCACCATTTCAATCTTTAACACTGAAGTAACAAATAATCTTTGATCTTTTCCTGTTTAAGAAATTTAGAAAAACTACCTGTAAAGTTCTAACCAAGATACCTTCATCAAGTTAAGCCCTTATCACCTAGTACGTCCTGCAGTAGCCCCCAGAACTAAGTGTATCAGAGATGAGCCCAACAGATGTCATGCAAGGGAGGCTCTCGTGCGCTTGTATGGGATCCCGGAAGCTTTCAACATGTGTTGAGAATATCCCAAAGGGTTTTTAGTGAGACAAACAACTTCCAAACACTCCAGTCTCCAACCAGGTTGAATTTCTCAATAGAGATTTACCGCTTAAAAAAATGTTTCAGTCCACCGCCAGTTTCCCGGATGCAGAGGAAAAGCTGCGGGTGGAAATGGGCGTGGTCTCCGAGGTGGGGGAGACGCGTTACAGACTCGCGGCGGAGACAGCGGAGAAGGCGCAATTGCTCACCGCGCTGCTACCGGCCGCGCAGGACGCCGCTGCTTACGATCTGTATGCTTTCATCGTCTCTCAAGTCTCAACACTTTGCTGACCCATCTGCCCCAGAATTACTAAGTATCTCAAAGTCTCGAGCCAATTTTTGTTGCCAATCTTCTCCATCGATTGTTATGAAATTTTCTATGTACGTTCGGTAGGTCTCCGAGTAGATCGTAAGGTATTTTTAAGGCCGTTTTTAGCGCGTTATCTCTAATGCCAAAACAACGTTTTCCGGGTCAGCTGATCTATTCAAATATGTTTCTATGCTCCATATTATATTTTGAAATCGTTAACGGTTAAATCCAAATTACAATAAGTGGCGACACATTGCACTAGAGACTATTTGTGGCTGGAAATACGAACCAAAAGCAGACTAAACAATAATTTTCAGAAAAGAGATGTTAAACAGATACAAGGAAGTGGTTCTCTTGAACGAGGAGTTATTGGTGGGCTGCCACATCCGACGCGCCACACAGGAGCAGGCGGCGGCGTCGCTCAAGAGCCTGCATACCATCCTGCAGCAGGCGGCCAGGCTAAGAGGTTAGATAACTCCAATTCGATAAACAAGGGCCGTAAATAGGTACCTGCATGCCACAGTAGGAAGTAGGAAGCGGTTTGATTCCTCGTTCCTGATACGCACTGCAAAGGCCTGGAATACACTCCCAGGCAGTGTCTTTCCTGCCACTTACAACCCGGGTGCCTTCAAATCAAGAGTGAATAGGCATCTTCTAGGCAAGTGCGTTCCACCTTAGACTGTATCATCACTTTCCTCAGGTGTGATCACAGTCATGCGCTAGCCTTGTCGATGCAGAATGCCCTACTGAGGCAGCTTTGTTTCGGTACCAGTACCATGACAAAGAAAAATATTATATTAATAAAATTGCAAAACACGATTTTTAAAAAAAGAGAGCAAGTACCTACCTACTTACCGTGTTTCTTGACCGTTCGTCACTCAACCTTTCAGTGAAAAACTGCTTTCCATTTTGACAGCTTTTTCCGGAATTCACCAAGCAGTTGCTGTCGTGTACAAATCCAAATAACGCTGGCCCTTTTTTTTCATGTTACAATATTGTAGAAACAAGTGGTTAAAAATTAATAGTTTTGGTTTGTTTCCAGTGGGAAAATACAGTAAAGCTGTAGTCACAGCGTGCAGAAAAGCAGTCAGCGATAACAACATAGAAGCTCTGGTTAAAATCCTACAAGTTGGAGACACGTAATAAAAAAAATACGATATATTGTCAAAATTATTTTATTGAGTCAAGTAACAAGTTTAAGTATTGAATTAAAGTTAAACGGAAATTAAAAAACTTCTTTGACACTAAATGGTGGGATTTTTACTATTTTAAATCTCTTATTATAAAATTAAAACTGAACTTCACTTATTACAGTCAACTTAAAATTAGCACAACATGTAGTAAATGTTAAAATGAAAATAAAATTAAACATCTTCATTTAAACTGAACATTGCTTTTATTTAAAAAAAAATCAATAAAAAATCGATTGCTCAATCTTTAAGGTAAAAAAAAATTAACTCATAACAAATTACTTGCCTGCAAGTTAGTCATTTGTACTGTTACATTAGATTAAGTCATATCAATGTAATTAATACTCAGTCTTCTTCACAAACAGCTATTGTTTAGTAGCATAGTGATCCCACAGAAAACAATCGTGTCCATTATTCTACTAAACAGTAATTAGCATACTGATAATTGATAACTCAGTTCTCACACGTCGTCGTCGTCGTCGTCGTTTCAGCCGATGGACGTCCTCTGCTGGACATAGGCCTCCTGAAATGACCGCCAAACACCACGATCTTGCGCCGCCTGGCGCCAGCGACTCCCCGCGACCCTCTTAATGTCGTCCGTCCACCTGGTGGGGGGGTCGACCGACACTGCGCTTTCCGGTGGGTGGCCGCCATTCCAGCACCTTGGGTCCCCAACGTCCATCGGTCCTGCGAGCTATGTGCCCCGCCCATTGCCACTTCAGCTTTGCGACACGTTGAGCTATGTCGGTTACTTTGGTTCTTTTGCGGATCTCCTCATTTCTGATTCGATCGCGCAAAGATACTCCGAGCATAGCTCTCTCCATCGCTCGCTGAGTGACCCTGAGCCTTCTTATGAGGCCCATAGTTAGCGACCAAGTCTCTGATCCATAGGTTATCACTGGCAACACGCACTGTTCGAAGACTTTGGTCTCACACATTGAGGAACAATCTATCTAGCCTTCAAAGGTTTAGGTACATTTACTACAATTTAAGTATTGTCGCTTACATTTAAAATATCACAGTAACATAGTTAGCAGCGTATTGGCAATACTACTATTGTAGTCAAAGTAGCTATCACGTCATATTGTGTAATCACAATATGTTTAGTAGCATAATGAACATCGATAAGCATCAACGCTGTCATTTAAGAGCGGGCTGTAAGCTAGAAAAAAATCAGATCGTGTCACAATTCGCAACGTCGACTGCCACGTAATGTCAACAAAACCGCGAACACTAGGTAAGATAATCAGATAAATTCAGCTAAGTGCATTTCGGACCATTTAGTTGTAGGCAAAAGATTTCTTGAAATTTTATTTGGAAATTGTAAGGGTACACATTTTTGGAATTTTAAAATTTACCACAATTTTGTTATGATATAAGATGAACCTTATTCAACAGAATAAACAACTTTTCGGAACATTTAATCTTTTAATCTTATATGATTATTCAATCGTCAGATAAACGTTACCTGGGGAATAAATGTGACGTATTGACAGATTTTGTATGCCATAATATATTTCAAGTTTATTTTCAGATCTGGCGATTGAAAAATCGGCACTTACAAATGCTCAATATGGATTTGGGAAAAATAAGTGTAACTCAAATGCCATGTTTGAACTTAATAATTTAAGAAATGCTAAATAATGGAAACTCTACTAACTAACTGCTCTATTTCTTGACATGTCTTATGGCGGTTGATCTTGTTAACCATAAAAAATATTGGACAGATTAAAACAAGTAGTAATTTTAATCTGAAGTTTTTGACAGAAATAATTGACAGTTCAAAGCCTTTATTGCGACAGCAATAAAGCTTGGTCCATTTGCATATGTCGGACCTAATCATTTCTATTTCAGCTTCTTGCATACTTTTTCTGCCTCTGTAAATTTAGTTCTACTTTTTATATCTGTCAATCTTATTAGTTATCCTTCTTTCTATTACTTTCTGCATTGTATCACTTGTAACTATCAACTGTCCAAAGTAAACATGCTCTTTCACATAATCGATTTTCTCATTATTTACTTTGATGTTATATGTGTGTGATGCATTTTTCATAAATTTTGTTTTAATTGTGTTCATTGAAGCCCTGCGCGCTGTCGCGCTGCGGTCTGATAATGTTGCATTTCATATAGTTTTTAGGGACACTGAAAATAGGCTGAGATCATCTGCGAAGCGTAAATCAGTTAGAAATGAGGATTTTATATTAAGTTCATAATCGTCCCATTCCAAGTTTCTGAAGATCATTTCGATGGCTGCTGAAAACAACTTGGGTCACCTTGTTGGATAGGTTGGGTCACCACGAACACCCTAAACATTCTTTACTTCCCAGATATATTCATGTTCCAAAGAGTCTAAGTCTTTGTTATGATGGAAAAAAATGGATGAAAATTTGAAATACGTCATAACAATCTACGTGTAAATTTAGAATAAAAGAAATGCATGCTTAACCAGAAATTAAAAGAAGAAAACACTAATACAATACATATTTGGTATATATTAATAAATCAATTGAAATTAATTTTTATTTTGATGTGGGCTATTAGGTGTGTATTAGGCTAGTCTGATGGGCACTTTTGGCCGGGGAAAAGCTAATAACTCAGCGATAAGAGCACCCAGCCGCGATAGCTGGGGGAAGCGGGTTCAAATCCGCTACGAGTGAAATTTTGATAGGAATTATTGAATCGTTATTTTGCGGAAATCCATAATTAGAAGGACAGATTAATTTGTTTTGCTATAATCCACTACTTGAAAAGATTCTGCCGTAGAGTCTACAATTTCGCATCGAAACGTTAACATTTCCTCAGGATGTCCCGGTGTCGGGACGAAACGTGCGTTGAAGAAAGTGTTGGGAAATTGTATGTGGTATTTCATGTGGTCAGTTTTCCTGCATATTGTACCATACAGAATCTGTCCTGCTTATAGGAATTATATCCTACTCGTAAGTGTGTAAAGCACTAATCAAAAAGAGATAAAGCTAGGGGTGGTTTTTTTAAGTACACTGTGATTTTGTGCAAGGTTGCCTGACAGAGATCGCTGCTAAGCGATAAGGCCGCCTTTTGTGCCTAAAACTACTTTAACCCTTGGGGTGCCTGGTGGGTCTGACAGACCCATCACATCAAGGAATCTACAATATTTCAAAAAAATCTTAACTAAGACCGCTGTGCACCTGAGTAGCTTCGCGATATAGACTGGTGGTCATATTACCGTCCCTCCCGCATTCTGCAGCGCGCACGTGTTCGAGTAACACGCGTTTTTTGTGCTCTCGGGTCTGAGAAACTGAAAAAAGTCCAATATAGTTGATTTAAACAGAAGTGTTAATTATCGTTACTTTAATATGAGAGGTTTTTTAATTGATTAATAAAACGTTATAAAATAAGTTGTCTTAATTTTTTTAATTTTGTCGTTAAAAACAATGTTGAATAAAAATTAAATCTTGTTATTTTGCTTTCTAACACATAAAAACACACAAAAATATCCAATTATATATAAGGGTCCAGCAGACCCACCAGGCACGCCGTGTGATTTTTACCCACCAGGCACCCCAAGGGTTAATATGTATTTCTGTTTTGTGCAATTTCTTGTGTGGTGCAAATAAAGAGTATTTATTTATTTATTAAGTATATTTTAAGTGTCTAATTATCATGTTTCAAGAAATACAGCCTGGCGACAGACGGGCGGATGGACGGACGGACGAACAGACGACTAGCGGAGTCTTCGTAATAGGTCCCGGTTTTTACACTTTGGGTACGGAATCCTAAAAATAAGGCAAAAAAAATATTTAAGCGGAGTCTGTTTCATTAGCTGTGCACAAATTCATTTTACCCTCTTACAGAATTCATTACAAAAAATTTCCTATTTATTTATTGTATCGCAATAAATTTGAAATTTTACTTAATTTATTACTGCACATTATCTCTTGAACTATATTTACGTAGGAACTAATTAACATAGTAACATTTAGTAGTTTTATGAATGTTAGCATGATATTATATCTAATATTTGCACACTGAAGTGTCAAAATAGTGAATATGTTGCACAAAGTGCGCACATACAGGAGCACTCTTTATTCCTCTCTCTCAAAATTGATTGGGATCGTCCTTTTTTACATATACTACTCCCACCGCCATTGACATGTCATTGCTTGAGGGAATTCAGTGCTCGTTAATTGTGTGCTTTAAAAGTAAAGAATGAAGGTCGATATTTGACAGAAAGGCTTTTGCTTTAATATACTTTTGTTTCGTAGTTTTTGCTCCCCATATTTACAATTATATTATTAACGCCACCAAATCATTTATAAATACACACACAATAATTTATAATTCATAATTTATATATTAAGGATACAAAGAACTATTTTTTTGGCCTGGAGCACAGAAATACAGTCTTCTCGTCTCAATGGAGCAATTGTGACTGATTGTCATGCGCAAAACATCGTTCTGGTACAAAAGAGCATGGCGCATTACGCGAAATAAGAATGTAGTAAGCGCCATTTATAGTTTACTGTAATAACTTTTAAAATACATGATTTAGAAAGAAAACGATAAGATAAGCACTTCGTAATATTTATTGGAATTATAATCCTAAACCTTGGCTCTCTAGTACGTATAACTTTGATAATAAATTGAAAATTGTAAAAAATTGGACGCAACTTCGGGAATTTTTTTTATCGACAAAAAATTATCCTTTTATGTTTTCACTTTTACAGTTTCTCGACAATATGATGTTATATTCGTGTGTTTTATTTCAGGCAGTTGAGACTTGATTTACTACTGTAAAAATGAAATCTTGAACTGACATATTCAGTTAATACCCGCTCTTAAAAAATGTCTAGATTCATAATAATCATGACTCACGTTTAGGACGCAAAACTAGCACGATTTAGTCCATACCTGGAAAGGCTTGGGGGCTTGAATGTCTAACTATATATATTTAGATGAGTAATTATACTACCACTAATGCCAAACCGACGAGGCAAATATCAAAAAGTACATAGCACACAGCTCTACTAAAAGAATAACATAAAGGATTTACTGGACACATTTCTAGTAGCCATTTCACAAAGTGATCTGTTTAGTCCGTAGCATAATGAACACATCAATCTGTTTAGTTTAGTAGTTTAATGAACAAATCACACAGTAATCTGTTTAGTAGCATAATGAACATCATCGGCGCTGACATTCAACAGCAGCCTGGGTTCGTTCGGCTTGGGTTCCATCAGTAACAGCCTTATGGAGGCAAGTCTAGCGCATATAGTCTGCGCCTGCGACGGCGTGGGCGCCCGGACGCTGGTCGCGCATCTGTACGGGCGACCGTCGAGCGCGACGATAGCAGCTGCGGTGGCTAGGACGCGGGATAGGGTTGTCTCGTCTGAGCCGGTTCGTTCTACCTGAAAATTGTAAAAAAAAATAGATATGTTTTGATTTTTAAGCTATTGCATAGCTTCTATCGCGGGTCTTGAGCGTGGAGACCGAGACAGAAATTACGTAACGAAAATAATCTAACACTTTTTAGTTTTGCCATCTATCGATGAATACTTTTAATGACTTTTTGAAATATCACGCTTCTCTTTAGTTTAGCAACTCGTCTCTAGGTGGCATTGGTTGCATAATCATAATTGCATAAGTTGATAAAAACATCTATGCAATAGCTTTACCGCGGCTGTCTCCGAGTGCCACGCGTCTTTTTTTAGCTTGTCGCGCTTGTCTAGAAAATGCCTATTCACTCTTCTCTTGAAGGCACCTAGATTGTACTTGGCTGGAAACACGGAGGCTGGAAGGGCGTTCCACACCTTAGCGGTTCGTATCAGAAACGTGGAGGAAAAAAGTTTCGTTCGAGTTTGTTGGACGTCAACCACATAAGGATGCCACCGCTCTCGGCGTCTTGCAGTTCTATGGTAGAAAGGTGAAGGAGGTACAAGGTTATGTAGTTCCTGAGCACATAATTAGCACAATAAATTATTCTGGTCACCTCAGCGGCCGCGGCCCTCAGTATGAGTCTCTCGGCGGGCGAGCAGTTCCGGATCGCGCGCACGGTGGCGCTGGACGCCGCCTCGCCCAGCGCCGCCTGCACCTCCGCGAGCCCGGCGCAGCGCGGCGCCGCCAGCTCCAGCGCGCGCCCGCACAGCGCCAGCGCGCGCCGCGCGTCGCCAGACACTGCTGCCACTTTCCTGTTCAAAAAAAATAGAAACGTACAAACATACATGCATACAAGATACGGACGAAAAATATATCGACAGTCGGGTATAAAACGAGCCTGCTTGGCTTTTAAGGGGATTTATTGAATTTATTGTTGTCTTTCTCACTCTCACAGATACGTTGGTAAGTGCGACATGCAGCGTCGCGGAAGAATATAACAGAAAAACGACCTTTTACCTAATTACTCAAAAACTAAGCTGGTTATCAAAAATCTGTTTCTTAGCGTTTTTGGATATTATTATTACCGACCCTTTAAAACAAAAATTACAATTACATCCAATGTAGTGTCAGATAAAACTAGAAAAACTGAGATTTTGGAGCAACTTTTGGGAGAACTTTCTATAGAGAAAATTTATCCAATCGTATTTCTGCTTCTTAGCGATAAATACATGATGTGTAAATTTGAAAGTTATTGTCTTTATAGTTTTTGCATAAAACTTTATTCAATCGCTTAAATACGGCTTCTACACCGTTAATGACGTCACTCACTCTGATGACGTCATACATGTTAATGATGGCATCGTTCCATAGGTTGCGTGGAGCCCAGGAACAGGGGTCATACCTGGCTATCAGCTGCACGGCGTCCGGCGTGACGTTGGCGCCGGCGAGCCTGGTGGCCACGATGCACTGCAGCTGCGTGTGCGTGTACGGCGGGAAGGTCAGCCGCGTCATACCTGGCTATCAGCTGCACGGCGTCCGGCGTGACGTTGGCGCCGGCGAGCCTGGTGGCCACGATGCACTGCAGCTGCGTGTGCGTGTACGGCGGGAAGGTCAGCCGCGTCATACCTGGCTATCAGCTGCACGGCGTCCGGCGTGACGTTGGCGCCGGCGAGCCTGGTGGCCACGATGCACTGCAGCTGCGTGTGCGTGTACGGCGGGAAGGTCAGCCGCGTCATACCTGGCTATCAGCTGCACGGCGTCCGGCGTGACGTTGGCGCCGGCGAGCCTGGTGGCCACGATGCACTGCAGCTGCGTGTGCGTGTACGGCGGGAAGGTCAGCCGCGTCATACCTGGCTATCAGCTGCACGGCGTCCGGCGTGACGTTGGCGCCGGCGAGCCTGGTGGCCACGATGCACTGCAGCTGCGTGTGCGTGTACGGCGGGAAGGTCAGCCGCGTCATACCTGGCTATCAGCTGCACGGCGTCCGGCGTGACGTTGGCGCCGGCGAGCCTGGTGGCCACGATGCACTGCAGCTGCGTGTGCGTGTACGGCGGGAAGGTCAGCCGCGTCATACCTGGCTATCAGCTGCACGGCGTCCGGCGTGACGTTGGCGCCGGCGAGCCTGGTGGCCACGATGCACTGCAGCTGCGTGTGCGTGTACGGCGGGAAGGTCAGCCGCGTCATACCTGGCTATCAGCTGCACGGCGTCCGGCGTGACGTTGGCGCCGGCGAGCCTGGTGGCCACGATGCACTGCAGCTGCGTGTGCGTGTACGGCGGGAAGGTCAGCCGCGTCATACCTGGCTATCAGCTGCACGGCGTCCGGCGTGACGTTGGCGCCGGCGAGCCTGGTGGCCACGATGCACTGCAGCTGCGTGTGCGTGTACGGCGGGAAGGTCAGCCGCGTCATACCTGGCTATCAGCTGCACGGCGTCCGGCGTGACGTTGGCGCCGGCGAGCCTGGTGGCCACGATGCACTGCAGCTGCGTGTGCGTGTACGGCGGGAAGGTCAGCCGCGTCATACCTGGCTATCAGCTGCACGGCGTCCGGCGTGACGTTGGCGCCGGCGAGCCTGGTGGCCACGATGCACTGCAGCTGCGTGTGCGTGTACGGCGGGAAGGTCAGCCGCGTCATACCTGGCTATCAGCTGCACGGCGTCCGGCGTGACGTTGGCGCCGGCGAGCCTGGTGGCCACGATGCACTGCAGCTGCGTGTGCGTGTACGGCGGGAAGGTCAGCCGCGTCATACCTGGCTATGAGCTGCACGGCGTCCGGCGTGACGTTGGCGCCGGCGAGCCTGGTGGCCACGATGCACTGCAGCTGCGTGTGCGTGTACGGCGGGAAGGTCAGCCGCGTCATACCTGGCTATGAGCTGCACGGCGTCCGGCGTGACGTTGGCGCCGGCGAGCCTGGTGGCCACGATGCACTGCAGCTGCGTGTGCGTGTACGGCGGGAAGGTCAGCCGCGTCAGCCCCAGGCGCGAGGCCACCCGGGAAGCCAGCGCGCGCTCGGGCAGGTCCATGGTGTTCGCCACGGCCAGCACGGTGAGCAGCGCGGTGTTGTGAGCTGCCCACTCCATGATGCTGTACAGGACGTCTTGCCGTCTATTGCACAGCGCGTCTAGCTGTACAAATAAATAATACACATCAAATAATGCTCAGGGCATTCCTGTATTTTAATCTTGGCAGGGGTTGCCAGGTTGCCAAATCTAATAGGAAATCAAAATCAAATGCCAAATCAAATCTGGATAGAGCTGCTAGTTTTGCAGGATATTTTGGTTACATGGCTCGACACTACATTACTGAGATGACAAAAAAGTTATGTTAAATCAACCTGTTGTAATTATTACCATAAATCTTGTTTTTTCCTAATGATATATAAAATACAAATAACAAATAAATCTAAGCACTTGATTATTAAACAGTCGACGCTTGTCCACGCACGGCAAGAAATGTAAACTAAACTAAACATGTGATTACATGGCTGGCCAAAATAAAGACTAATTATATCCGGCTTTATCCAGAGTATAAGCCATACTCCATGGCAGAGGACATTACCTCATCCACAACTAATACTGTCGGTGTTCTCCGCGGCCCGGGGTTTGTGAAACGTTTCTCCAATAACGCGCACGCTTGCTCCCACACCACTGATTTGCCTGAAATACAAATAAATTTATTTATTTTTATTATTTATGCACCAAAAACATACAAGAAAAAAAGACTTAAGAAAAATACATGCATAGGATAGCTTGTCTCTATATAAAGAAGGGATTTCTTCCAGCTACCCTAAGTGTGAGTAAGGTGAAGAGAAAAATGGGATAGGTCTGAGGGCACATAGCAAAAATAAAATATTCTATACAATAATTAAAGTAAACAAAATATTGGTACATATTAATACATAATATATTATGATACATACTACAAAGTACATAATATAATTACATACATCATATGAATACCTACATACTAATATACATTAAGGGGATTTATTGAATTGATTTTTGTCTTTCTCACTCTCACGGAGATTTGGTAGGTGCGACATGCAGCGTCGCGGAAGAATATAGCAGAAAAACGACGTTTTACCTAATTACTCAAAAACTACGCCAGTTATCAAAAATCTGTTCTAAGCATTTTAGGATATTATTATTACCGATACATTAAAACAAAAATTACAATTACATCCATTGTAGTTTCCGATAAAACATAGAAAAACTAATTACTCAAAAACTACGCCAGTTATCAAAAATCTGTTCTAAGCATTTTAGGATATTATTATTACCGATACATTAAAACAAAAATTACAATTACATCCATTGTAGTTTCCGATAAAACATAGAAAAACTAAGATTTTGGAGCAACTTTTGGGAGAACTTTCTATCGAGAAAATTTTATCCAATCGTGTTTCTGCTTCTAAGCGATTTTAGATTAAAGACCCAATTTAATGCCTTTATCAATTCTTTGCAAACTTCTGGTAGGTATAGTGTGACAAATTACTGGTTTTGACACTCAAGTATAGGACAATGAACCATAGTTGCCAAGTATCTCAATGTTATTGCGAGTCTGATGGGAGGGTCGATAGATTTCCGAAACTTTGTGTCTTGCTTGACGATGTCCGGCCCAACCATATTTAAAAGTATCTCGAAATCGGTTCTAGATATTCAAGTAAAATTTTGGAAAGATCCATCGCGCATTCGAAGACTGGTTATTAGACTTGAACTTTCCCTTTGGAGCAAATATTCCCGCGGACCTACCACCTCTTTTTTTACGTTTTGCTAAAAATTATGTAAGCTGCACTGAACAACACTACTTCCTCGGGCGACATACTGATCACGACTGGACAATGAGAACGAGTCGTATGTCGCGGGACATTGTCCCGCAACTTTTGCAGGGACAACTACGTGCATGTCGAGCGACATGTATCTGCGACATGTCGCCTAGTGAAAATGGGGCTTAATTGTCTTTATAGTTTTGACGTGACAACGACTTATAAATTGGTTTGCCGGGTGACACTTCAAGAAACTGCGTTACGCTCCGCTCACGTTATGCGCTCACAATGAGAGCGAGTGAGAGGCACGCGTCCCTTCCACTCGGGCAAAGTCGTTGTCTAAAACTTTCGCCCGTATACCGACTTTACAGGCAACCAATTTTTTTTGCAAATGTAATAGATGTAACATATATTTTAGTATATGTATAACAAGCATAAAACATCCAAAGTCCCATCACAGAAACGGTTTTCTGTATTTTTTTGCATAAAACTTCATTCAAAATCACCTAAATACGGCTTGTAGGCCGTTAAGGCGGTACCGACGTTATTCCTTTGAAAATACTGTTATTCAACAGCTATCAGCTCCGTCAAATGACATCACAAAATTTTCAAAAAATTCTATGATACACATTGATTCATGGTCTTTAATTCTGTAGTTTTAAAAAATAAAAAAAAATGTTTATTACGATAAAAACAAGAGTGTTTTACAAGAGTAGTTTCATATAAGATCGTGTATCAACTTCTTTGCCTTTGCAACCATGAAAGTAAATCTTACATTTAATTATAGAGAATATATATATGCTTCACTCTCAAGTTTTATTTTATTTCGACCATTTTATATGAAAACTTTATATTTGGGCCAAATAATCATAGCGAATCTAGCGCGGGCGTCGAAACTCATTAGTGTGTATTATCTATGCTCATACGGCGGCCGGCCTTCAGACGGGGTGGATGTGCGCAATTTTTCCCGCCAAACGCTCTCGTTTTACGAAAAATATTTATTTCGAGTAGGTAATTTTATTGTAGTGATTAGTACCAATAAATCCAGATACAGTACGCGCGGCGAGAGTTTGGCTTTGACCTTCGGGTGGAGGGGATTACTGCGCATGGGTACCCAAATTCTGATTGGTTGATACCCAATTTCTGCAAATTCTGATTGGTAAATATATGTATAAGGTTTTGCCAAATTGTCTGCCACCGTTCCAAGAGGTGAATGTGCCATACGTATACACTTCAATAGTGAAGAAATCTCAGTCCCCGGGCTCAATATTCTTTTTTATTTTTAGTTAAAGGTACCTACTACTGTGTTCGAATACGTTTTGTTTTACCATAGAGTAAAAACATGACAGACATAAACTAATTTTTTTCTGGTGAATTTAGTGAGTTGCAAAGTCGTGGAACAAAAGTTATTTACTTTGATGCATAGAGACTTTCTGTAGCAGATTGTGCGCATTTGAAAAATAGCCCTTTCTAGCCCACCTTAATTAGGCAAAACTATAGACACAGTTGTTGAATTTTTTAACTCACCGTCGTCAGTACAAGCTAGCAGATATGCGTACAAAACAATATTTTGTTTCCCAGAAAATAAGTAAGGTCCTAAGGTTATCCTGGGTTCTATCTTTATGAGTTTTTTTTTTCAGATTGGACGAGGATGTTAATATGCAAAACGAAAGCTGTGAATCTGATGTGGGAAATGAAAATTCTGTACGTAAAAGTATCCACGAGGCCATAGAAAAAAAAGATTAAGTATTGAAGAAACTTGGTGGAGTGACTGGAAGCGATGAGTTGTTTTGCCATAATGTTTATATTTCCGACCACAGATTAGTAAAAGAGCAAGATTGGCCCTATGAATCAAATTGTATTGAAACCTGCTGTCGCCAGTTTTCCCCACCACTTGCTACAAATACACATGCAGCAATAGATGTGAAGTCTCTTACACACCACGCACACCGATAGATCAGTGCAAAGTGGTAAGAACAGATATAGTCTTTGTTGGTTATAAAACAGCACTCAATTTAGAACACCGTGCAGATGCACACAAACAAATATCAACCGTGGTGAAACGCCAATGAAAGCCATCGAAAAGCCATTAATTTTAGTGAGTGACTAAAATTTAAAGTTATCGATTCTTAACTTTTTTAATATTCGTGTTTTCACAATATCTCTATTCTCTATTATTTTATGTATTAAAATCAATCCCAAAATCCCTTGGTCACGACATCACGCGTGAACGGCTGGACCGATTTCAATAAATATATTTTTGTGTTGTGTTTCTTATTGTCAGGAGTAGGTTCTTACGAAAGAAAAAAGAAAAGAAATAAAGAATACAACCACAAAGTAAAAAATAATATCTATTTCTACACACTGGTTGAAGTCGGGTGAGTATTAATAATACTTCAATATAAATAATTTTTACAGTGTCTTTCAAAAACTTTTCAACAGTTCCTCAATTCCCACAGCTTAGGAGTGCAGCATCAGGATTGAAGAGTTTGGACTTGGGTTTAAGTATGAAGTCGTTGCTTGATATTTAAAATATTAATTCATTATCAAAAGTTCTTGAATTTCATTGGTTAAGGAGTTCTGTACTCTGCTGTTCAGGATTGAGGAGTTGCACTCAGAACCATTAATAAAATATTTTCAAAACGGTTTAGAAATCTTGAACAAATCGATATAGATAGGTGCGTAAAATACGTATCACAATTCACACAAAATAAATCGTTAAAAATATCGAAAACATCGCCCATCTCTAGTTTACGCAAGCCCACAGCGGCCTTACCACGAAACACACCACGAAACGCACGCACGCACACACTCAACCATTGCGTCGTAAGACCGGCCGGTTCATTGTTTGATTTATAGTAAGCAAGCAATGGTTTTTGTTTATAATGTGATACAAAGTTGTCACTTTACATATTTTGATACTGCTAAATTATGTTTTATTGATTTTTATGGAAAATTACAACAAAATACATGTACTTACGAGTGAAATGAGATGCCATCTTTAGTATTATTCACTTTTTTGCTTGATTTTTTGCAAAAAATCACTGAACAACACGGCATTTTTATAAAAATCGAGAGCAGTGAAGCGATCGTTGGACGACACTCCACTAAAGACAAAAACGGTTAGGAGGTGTATTTTACACTATATATGTTCGCACGGACCACACCTCCTTGGCCGATCTTGCTCTTTTACTAATCTGTGTTTCCGACCGTTTAAACCTTCCCTGGACTTCCACGAATAATTCAAAACCAAAATCCACCAAATCGGTCCAGCCGTTCTCCAGTTTTAGCGAGATAAGATTGAATTATTATTATTTTAATATAAATAAAATTAAAAAAATATATAATCTCATCTAATTATAATTTGGAATAAAATGTTAAAATTCCTGGTCTAACCGTTTATTTTTGACCCTATCCTATCCTAACTATATCTCCTTTCGATAGGTATGATAAAATTACCGGGTAGTTATTGACGTGACAACGTCGTATAAATTGGTTTGCCGGGTGACACTTCAAGAAACTGCGTTACGCTCCGCTCACGTTATGCGCTCACAATGAGAGCGAGTGAGAGGCACGCGTCCCTTCCACTCGGGCATGGTTAGCCCGCCTAAGAGCGAGAGAGACAGACATAAAAAGTGAAAGGCATTTCATCCTTCTTCCTACTATAGGAATGAATATTCACATTAAAATTATTTTACCACTCAAAGTCGTTGTCACGTAAAACTTTCGCCCGTATACCGACTTTACAGGCAACCAATTTTTTTTCTCGTAGAGCGGGTTCGATTCCCGGTTCAACCAAGCAATTATTGAAAAATCTATGAATGCAGATTAAATTACTTTTAAAATTAAAATGAAGTCTCCTTTTAGTAAAATGTTCCATCTACAATATTTAAGATACTTCCCCTCCATGTGGCATCGCCGTGGGACACCCGGTATATTTATGTAGTTAAGTAGACTAAGTACGGCTTTATTAATAATAATTCATCACTCGAATTACAGTAAAAGCCAAAAAAAATCAGTCAGAGTGATATACTTTTAACCTTTGTCCACTTCTATGTCCTGTCTGTAATATTGATTCTCCTTGGTGCGGTACTCGTCGCGTCAACAAACTCGCGCGTTATCGAGCTCGCTCGCTCGCTCGAGCAGTGAAGGTCAAATGCTCAAAGTCATTCGCGTATAGGACAGCCTTAAGTCACGTCATTAAGGCTTAGAGACGTCATTAATGACGTCATCAAAGCACGCGTCATGGGATTTGATGACGTCATCCACTCGAGTGACGTCACTCGCGCCGACTGACCTGTGAGCTGTTTGTAGATCTGCACGTATGCCTGCCTGGGCTCCGCAATCCTCATGCCGTTCACCTCCACCAGCTGGAACTCGGGCAGTTCCTGCTCCTCCTTCAGGATCCTCAGCGCGGAGTTCACTGTCGCCGTCTTGCCTGTGCCCGGCACGCCTGATATGTACATGCATCTGTGAAGTAATTAAATGTAGACCTCTAACTATGTAGCGGTCTTCGATAGCTGACGATAGATGGCGTAACCAGTCCCCTAGCACACGCTGACGAAGCATTCGACGAGCGTTCTATAAATACAACTTCTGACGTCACACGCTCGGATCACAAGCGGTCCCCAGGCATAACATCTGCCTCGAGGGAAATTTCCCTATTGCCCTATCAACTGGTAAAACTGTAAATGTAGAATAAGGAAACTCAGGATATGGTCATCCAAACGATTTACATAAATCTTTTTCGGACCAGCAAACAGTAGCGCCATCTGTGAAAATGCTATACGTGGCTGCTGACCGAACTACAGCGTGGCCTTACAAAACAAGCGCGTTTTAGTACCCTGGCTACTTTTTTTCACGCCGTCCGTGGGGTATATATCTATTATGTAGACAAACTTTATTATTACTGTTATGAGTACCTATGTATGCATCATGACCAGCCCTACACTTTTAATAAACAGCTGACTGTTGCATGCTACTTTACTAAAGTTTAAATTTAAAACCCATGCACTCTGTCTTAGTATGATGAATATAACTCACCCACTCGTGCCTTGAAGAAGTTTACTCCTTACAAATGATAATATCTCATGCAATTGGTTCTCTCTTCCTGGCAGTGAATTGTTTTCAGTGAGAAATTCTGAAAAAATTTATTGAGAGAAAATTAGGTTACTTCAAACATTAAAATCAAACAATGATATACTAAGTTTTAACCACAGTATTACAATATTCCATACAGTAGCGAAACGAATGTACTTGCGCAGAGCAACGGAGGGGTACCCGCGGGGAAGCGGGCGGCGCGGGCACGGCATTGCCAACTCGCGAAGTCGGCATTGCTGCGCGCGCAGGTGTGACATTGGCGCGTTTTCTACGAATTTTCTGTTGTTATTTGTAAAACGATAATTACTAGTCTTATAAACAATGGGATATACTAAGTGTTCAGTGTACGGATGTAATTCTAATACGAAAAACAAAAAGGATTTAAATTTTCATAGATTTCCCCGCGACGAAAGGTAAGTTTAGTTTTGTTTGTTGTTGTCAGTGTAATAATAGTTTATCTTGTCCTTTGATTAACTGTTTTACAGAGTTATAAAAATACCTAATGCTAAGTACTCACATACGGTTTTGCTCGATAGTTTTTCTCCAAATCGAAGGAAATGACATATTTGACATAATATTCAATTCCATCGAGCCGGTTCGATGCAAGCCTTCAAGCTGCGGTCTACACGGTGGTTATTGCTCGATTTGGAGTAAAACTATCGAGCAAAACCGTATGTGAGTAGGTACTTAGTATTTACGCGAACGTGCATATGATACCCGGCGTGATTCTTTTGGTGGATTACAGGTACCCCCAGATGACTTTGTTCAATATTGTAGTAATTTAGAAGCCCAACTTAGACAGAATTACCGGTCGCATGTTGGAAACAATATTTCAGAGAAATTATTTCATGTTCTAAGTTCCGTAGAATTTAAATCACGGCCATGCTCATGTTTTCCTCATGTTTTTTTAATAAGATTGTATATTCGAATGCGTCTTCATTATTTAATTAAATTTTTAAACAGAGAACTAAAATCATCTAAAAATAAAGTTTCGCGTAAATATCTGGCAGTACGTCATATGTAAAAATAGCTTGCTGATTAAATAATAACATTACAATCACAATATTTTATTTTTATTTTCTTTCCCGTTTCGTGGCAACCCTGGCATATCTGCTTGGTACCTACACCGGTGGCGGCATCGTGCGACATCAAAGGCGTTTCGCTACTGTAGGGTAAATATTATTGTAATACTGTGGTTTTAACTATGTCATGACTGCACAGTGATGTCACAGTTCAATATAATATCTGTCTCTGTCTATTTAGAAAATTTATTTTAAAAAATGCTCATTACTCTTTTGTTATTCAATTCATTTAATCAGTTTATTTGCTAATAAATCTAGTTTCAATAATAAATTCATCATTTTATTTGTTGATAATTCTAGTTTCAAGAATATATATATAAAATATATTAATGTTTTTATTTCAGTCAACTACCCAATTGGCAGACCTAACATAGAGACCTAACAGTCTGAGGTCCGTTCGTCGTTTTCTTAATCTTATGCCTAAACATACATACCATCGACATTGTCTACAGAATGTGCCCGGCTTTGCAAAGTAGGTGTAAGTTCACTAGTGAATATTCTTTTTGAGACACTTTTAGGGGTTTTAGTTATTGATGCTCTAGGCGTTCTAGGCGTCCTAGGAGTTTTAGGCGTTTTTGGCGTTCTAGGCACTTTAGGTGTTTTCGGCACAGGCTTGAAGTCATCTTCGCTTTCTGAACCCTTTCGGACCGCTCTCCGTGGGGTTCTTTTAACTGGGGATAGCTCCTCTTCACGATAGGACGTTGGATTTTTCGTGATTCTTCCAGAACGAGTCACACGAGATTCACAAGTTGTTGTTTCTTCCTCGTCTTCAAAGACTAGAACTTTCTTTGGGGTTTCGTCATATATTTTACGTTGTGGAGTTTTCCTTTTTGGTGTAGTAATAGCATGCTGTCTTATTATTAGGGTTGGTATTTCATCGTCCGAGTTTTCTTTTAATTCCATGGACAGAATCTCTTCTATATTGTTATTGGTGAGCTTTTTGGAACTTTTCGGAGTCTCTACAGGAGTTTTGGATCTTCTAGGTGTCGTAACTCTAGGTGTTTCTTTTTCATTCTTATCGGCTAATATAGCTCTTTTTAGAAGTAGTTTTGTACCATCATGCTTACTGATGCTCCAGTTTCTTTCTGATATAGAAACTCGGCTCATCCGTTTGACTAAACTATTAGGAGTTTTAGGGGTTTTGGGGGTTAGTGTATTTTTACTAGGGGTACAGAACAGTTGTAGAGCTCTTCTCTCTTCTTCAGCAACTGGTTCTAAGTAAATCTTTCTTCTGCCTAAAGGCATGAGTCGATATCTGCAAATGTATGTGTACTTCTGATTGTTGAGGATACTGTCTGTGTCCTTGGTCACAGTTAATATTATTGAGCATTTCTTAAAAAATGTTTCTATAGAAACATCTGTGTCAAATGGACGATGATCTTCTACTACCTGTAAAATGACCAAATATACAAATTGATTTATTTTATTTATGACTTCTTACATTTGAGCTAAAAACATCAGTCTCATGACTGAGATACTGGTCGCATATTTTTAGTTTACATGTTCAATCCCAGGCATTTCTTACATGCTAGAAGTAAGGTAAGAAAGTAAATATAACTTGCTTTAATGGTAAAAGCATTATTTAGGGAATCCTGAATGCATGCAAGATCTTTTTAATAGTCTAAAAGGTGTTTGAAGCCGGCCGATTTTCCCTTGATCAATGTGGTGGGCCATAACCCTATGCTGAAGAAACCAAGGAGTTTAAATAAACTACATGCTTCGACTTAATTTGCTATGTTTGCTTTCTTTAAAGAAATCTAAGCAGGCCAAATTTTATTGCTTAATGCATTGCAGTTTCTAGTATTGTATTTGAGCTTCTTGAAGGAAATCTATACTCAGGAGTGAGCTGGATATAAGTTATGACAATGATGATAAATACTCACTTCTCTTCTATAAAAGCTGATTGGTTCAGATTGGTTGAGACATCCCTTAGGCAAGTCATCTGGTTTTGAATACCACTGAACTTTAGCTCTGAACGGATCACCGTTGTTTGTACTGTCTTCATACAGAGCCAGGATTTTTGCAGCATCACATCCTGCCTCGGTGTCAGGTTCTGCAGCATCGGCATTGGAAACAAGCACATAATCACCGATTCCCCCTACTATATCCTTGAACTGGAATTTTCTAAAAATAAAAACAACACATAAGGAGACTTGTGGACTGATGTTAAGTGAGGTTTAGATTAGCAAGATAACTTGAAGTTGACTTCTAGAAGCTAATACTTCTTTATTGAGTGAGCCTGACGTGACTGCTAAAACGGTAGAAATAACTTTCAGAAGCCAACTTCTGCAAACTTTGTTGCTATCTAAACCTCGCTCTAGAGAGTTACAGTAAGATGTTGATCCTAGTAACACAAAGGCTGGTCACTTACATCGCAGATTATCGAAGAAGTCAAGGAAAGACGAAGTAAAAACAAAGTTATAACTATTTACTTACTCGTAATAATGGAAGGAGGGAGTAAAGTTTTGGTTATTTGGTATTTCCTCACTTAGCCATGTCACACTTTTATTTATTGTTTTCCTTCGAGGCATGTTTAGAAATCTGGACTAAACTTTCAACTTTTCGAGTTCTGAAGTTTTTCTTTTTATAAGCTTTTGACACCATCTGAATTCTCAGCTGTCGGTGGGAAGTTCGCGCTCTTTCTGCATTTTAATTTTGAATTATTACTATAGACAATAATTATACTTTTTACTAGTGTTGGATTCTGTTGATTTCAGTTCGAACTTCAAATGTAGTATATAAATCTACTTGTGGGATTGTTAGTTTTACAACTTAAATAATTATTACATTCTTCTTCTTCTGCATTGTATAGAGGTATTGTAAGACGTATTATTCACGGTAGGTATGTGTGTAGAGACATTAAACTAATGAACGAAATCTCTTTCGTTCATTAGATTTGCTATTACATAATAGGTGTTACAAATCTATGAAAAAACCGGTACCTAATCGAAGCTGTTAGAAAATATCCCTATAGTTTTAGTAGTCTATGTTAGAAAAGTAGACATTATGTAGTCTATGTTAGAAAAGTAGACATTATAATAGTGGCCCTCAGTGGCCTTTTGATGAAGCACACCTCATGGAATTAATAAGTACTTGAAGTACTTATTAATTCCATGGCACACCTCCACACGAAGTTAAACTGTCAAATACATGTGAGTGACGACTGACGTGTGACATGTGACAGTTACATTTATTTGACATTTATTGGTTAGGTTGGATTGAGGTTATGTTTAGGCAACAGTTTTGCAATTTGTATTTAATTTAGATTAAAATGAAGTTAAAACAGAAGAAACCGGCGAAACCAATCTTATCCGATAAAATTGCTGATGCGTTAACCGTCAAACCGAGGGCAGACATTGAGGATGACCACATTTTTAACACAAAACCGAACACCGTTTCTCGTGCGGATTATTCATCTGGAAGTGAAGACGAGGCCGCAATAAGCGATTTTAGGAAGCGTACGGCAAATTTGTTAAGCGATATCAGTAAAAAGTATGAAGGGAAAGTTGTATCTCGGAAAGAACTCGAGGGTGGATTCGACAGTTCAGACATTAGCGATGACGAAGACTCAACAAATAACTCTCCAGGTAATGTTCGAACTTAGAGCTTTAATATCTAAATAATAAACTCTACATAACATATTACATCCTTATTTTCATAATTGACCGTAAATTTTTTATGCTAATGTAAAAAATTCTCATCAGCCAGCGAAAGAACTCGATATGTACTTGGACTTTGTACAAACATGCAAAGATGACACTGCCATTCTCACAATTCTACATTCCATAGAATGGTGTTATATCTTAGTGATGACTGTGGTGAAAACAGCTTGTGTGAAAGAATGGAGATGTACCTATCGTTTCTGTTTTAGTTATTCATGTGTGTAAAAAAATTAAATCTTGTTTTAGGCAAGTCTGGTGATGATAGTTCAGATGAAAGTACTAAAGGCACCAGTGATATACCAGGCAAGCAGAAAAAGGCCAGTAGCAATGAATCCAGTGAAGATGACAGTGTGGAGAGTGATGATTATAGTATTGTAAAGAAACAAAGTAAAAAGTTACCAGGCAAGCATAAAAAGAGAGAAAATATTGAAGACACTGATGAAGATAGTGGGGAAAGTGATGACTATAGTATAGTTAAAAAACAGATTCAAGGTAAAAGCATTTCAAGTTAATATTGGTTGTACTCTAGTAGATCACCAGATGGTAGGACTCTACTTAAAGAGTACTAATACATCTACACTGAGTTTCACCACTGTAACTGCAATGAAAACGTGTAAAATCAGTATAATTGTATCGCTTAAAATCAGTCTTCTTACAAAATCAGACGTTTTTACATATTTGGTGATATCAAGTATATTATATTAAATCATATTTGTGTTTCTGTTTAGGTGACTCTGAAGAAGACAATTCAGATATGAGTGAAGAAGACAATGATGAAGAAGAAGAAGATGGAGAAGGTTATGACATAAGTCAAATGGATGAACCAATGAAGGAAGAATTTGAGCATGTTAAGAAACAAAACGTTTCTGAAGAGGCAAAGAAGGGTGCTTGCGTTAGAAATCAGTTGCTAATATGGGAGGGTCTATTAGAGATGAGGATACATTTGCAAAGGTGTATGAACACAGCCAATATGATGCCAATGGCTGAAAAATATGGGGAGTGGAAGGAAAGTAAAGAGTTTGAAGAAGAAAGTAATGGCACTATGAATAACATTGCTACAGTTCTAGATAAGTAAGTATTTAAAATAACATCTTACTCAGTAGTATCATGATTAAACCAATCCTCGAAAAATCCAACATAAGTAGTAGTACTTTATTTGCTGTTGAATGCACAGAACTTAAAGATAATAATTATTTAAAAAATGAATTAGTTAAAATTAATGTTAAAAATTGAAGTAAATTATTTATATCAGGAAAATGGAACTAATACTTGTATATTTCACTATTCTTTATTTATTTATAGAAAAAATATTTTGTTTGTTCCAGATTTTTAACTTTGCAGAATTTGTTGTTAAAGAACTTTCCGGAAACAAAGGATTTATCGTCAAATAAAAAACAAGCAGAGAAAAAATCAACAGCAAAAGAAGAAAGCGATGAAGAGATTCCAAGTGACACAGACAATGAGGAAATACCGTCCGACACCGAACCCGAAGATGATGTAGCTGGTGTAACAAGTAAAAAGGAGAAGGTTAAAACTAATAAGACAGTTCAAAAGAAACGGAAACTTGAAGACTTCGAGAGCGACCTATCAACATGTCACAAGAATTTAAAAACATTCAGAGACTCCACAATACAGAAATGGAATGAAAAAACGCGTCTAGCCACAGCAGCTAATATTAAAAATGCGCCCACAAACACTATACTACAACAGATATCCTACATCCTATCTGATAGAAACAAACTTATAAGACGTACACAACTAAAGAGATCTGATTACGATATCATCGGCTATAAATCAGAAAAGAATGGGGATGCTGTAGGTGATAATGGTATGACGAAAGATCGGAAGGACAACGATGAATACATACCAGAGATATTTGATGACAGCGATTTTTACCACCAACTTTTAAGGGAGCTTATTGAATGCAAATCAGCTGACATTTCAGACCCCGTACAATTAAGTCGACAGTGGATTGCCCTACAGCAAATGCGAAGTAAAATGAAGCGGAAAGTCGACACAAGAGCGACCAAAGGACGTAAAATCAAATATGTAGTCCATAATAAATTAGTCAGTTACATGGCCCCAGTGAAATCATTGAAATGGAATGAGGAAAGCACTAACGAGTTGTACAGTTCACTGTTCGGTAAAATGTTTGAAAATAACAACGTAGGTTTGAATGTTGATTTAGATAATGTTAAAAATTAAATTCATAAAGCAATTAAATATTTTGTAAATGTTTGAAAAGTCTATTATTTTTTAATACATTTGCTCAAAAAGTTGACATTTCCATGTATGTTTAGCGTGCGCAAAGTTATTCTTTTCCGCACTAGTGCTTTTGTGTTTTCCTCCTACGCGGCACCGGAGCGGGCGTACCAGGAGCGCATAAACACGAACACGGCATGCAAACACGGAGCAGGCAAACATGTAAAACCAATATTTTTTTTTCGCAAATGTAATAAAAAACGTCGTTCAATGCACGTGCGGAATTGTCATTTTTACTCGTCCTTATAGTTGACCCTCGCCTTCGGCTTGGGTCAACAAACCGGGACTCGTAAAGAAATGACAAACTTTCCGCACTTATATTGAAATGTACTATTTTTACTAGTGTTGCCCAAAATCAGTCTTGGTCTTGCAGTCTTGGTCTTGTTCTTGCATTTTTGCAAGACCAAGACCAAGACCAAGACTGCCTAATTTTAGCAAGACCAAGTACAAGACTGGCAGTGCAAGATTTGAGCAAGAACAAGACTAAGCCTGCGAGACTTTTGCGTCTTGCAGTTATCCTGAAATAGCACCCTCTGCCCGCGAAATTCAAATTTTATTTTGTTTTTCGCAATTATTTTACTAATCCAACGAAGTAGGCTTATGGAATTCATTTTGCGAAACTAAGAGTATCAATGAATGCCACGAGCCTAATTCATTTCACTAGTTATATATTTGCGAAAAACAAAATAAAATTTGAATTTCGCGGGCCGATCTCCGTTTTTTTCCACACTACAAGTAAGTACTTGACTGTGATCTCACCTGATGGTAAGCGACGATGCAGCCGAAGATGTTATCGTACTACCTTGGAAGAGGTAAGCAACCCCTAACGGTTTCTACACAGCATCACACCGGAACGCTAAATCGCTTGGCAACCCCGAAATCGCTAAATAGCGTTCCGACGCGATGCTGTGTAGAATCCGTTAGGGTTTGCTTACCCCGTCCAAGTTAGTACGATAACATCTTCGGCTGCATCGTCACTTACCATCAGGTGAGATCGCAGTCAAGTACTAACTTGTAGTGAGTAAAAAAAAAGCTATGTTAATTCAAACTCAAAATGTATAGGTACTTACTCAAAATGTTACATTGTTGTCACATCTAAATTACCGTTTAATAATTAGCAATAGGCTAATAGGTAATTGCGAGACTTGCGAGACTCTTGCTGCAAGACCAAGACCAAGACCAAGACTGGGAGTGCAAGACCAAGACCAAGACCAAGACCAGATGTACTGGCGCAAGACCAAGACCAAGACTGGCTGAGTCTCGTCTTGTTCTTGCATTTGGGCAACACTAATTTTTACCATCTTTGAGATAATAGAAGGTCTTTGATTAGTAATAATCCCTGACACTAAAAGGAGGGTGTTATAACTTAGGGCTCTCCACAGAGTCTTCCCACAAAGTAGAAATTTTAATAATTAATACTTAACTCATTGTAAGTAAGCTTACATCGCGCGACACTAAAATTGCAGAAGTGGCAAAGATTTGCTTAGAAGTGATTAATGGAAATTAATTCGAGAATCGACAAACAAAAACTCCGAAACGGCTGGACCGATCGCTATGAAATTTTCAGTTTATGATCTCTAGGTCTGGGAGCAGGTTGTTATGTTTTTATATATCCATGGAGCCTGTCATCTTTACCTACATGTTTATTCAAACAATAAACATGTAGGTAAAGATGATACTGCTTTTCCGCAATTTTACTCCCATGAGCCTACTAGCATAATAATATTATTTCTTACTAACGGTCGTTCCCAATAAGATGCCTAAGAGAAACTTAGATTGTTACCTTCTGATGTCAGTAACTAACTATCTATATCGTCTGAAGCTGTCCCAATATTGCCGAAGTGATTCCTATCGCCAATCGCCAATTCACTATATAGAAGTGTAGATAGTCAGCCTATCTGAGCACTCCCATGCGTTCTATAACAGTAAGAGCAGTATGGGATAGTAAAGTCAAGCATAGATAGGATTTTCCATCTCAAGCCAAAACCGGAGATAGATTGATTATTGGGAACAGCCGTAAGTACCTAGCTCACAAATTGCGAAAAATTCACGAATGCTATTTATCCCGCAGCGAGGCGGTAGTGACACGCACGGCGGTCGCTATCATCTGAATTTTGACCCCACCACGTTCAAGATTGACAAACACGCGGGTTATCGCAAATGACAAAAACGGCAGTTGCGTTGTCGCAAATAGAAGAATTGTCGAATCCACAATCCACATGTATCTATGTCTCGGACATGTGGATTGTGGATTCGTCAATTTTTTTGTCTGGATTTGATAGGAATGTACTTATCTACTATATTTTGTTTGTCACGCTGACAACCCGTTGGATATCGTTGTAACTATTTTTTTACCATAGGCACACACATACCTGACCACTTCGTCATACCCGCCCCTGTCAGGGGAAATTTAGGGTTGAGTCATGAGTGGAGCTTGCACTAAAACCTGTGCTTTGCCACGACATGCCCTCGTTGACTGGAGTACGGGATTCACTTACGTATTTGGCGCGGTCCTGCCAGGTCTTGACCCGCCATAAATCCAATCTCTATACCTAGGTAGGTACGTTACAGCCAAATCGATTTAGTAGTTATATCGTAAAAGAGTAACAAACATACTCGCATTTAAGTGCGCCATCACTGCAACCCAAGTTATAATCGTCGGTTGGAGATCTATACAGTATACTACAACTAAAAGAAGAACTACAATTGCAACCCTTTAGGTACCTACCTAATGACGTAGTAGACAACTTAGCAGCTCTTGCATCTAAGTGTAAATGCAGCGCGTAACATTAGTGCAGACAGTCGACAGCATCATTAAGCCGTGTTTACGAGTTGCCGTCAACAACAATTGACGACAACAGCGACTCCCTGGGGGTTAGCGTGGTCAAACTCATGAGAAAAGGCGTTTCAGCTGCTCTATATATTTCTAGAAAGTATTTCTACTATAGGTAAGCATAATGGGGTAGAAAACAACAATAACACGTAAGTATTCTTGCATCTAAGTGTAAATGCAACGCGTAACATTAGTATTTAGTGCAAACAGCGGACAGCATCAATAAGTACAATTTACGTGTTACCGCAACAACAATTGACGACAACAGCGACTCCCTGGGGGTTAGAGTGGTGAAACTCATGAGAGAAGGCGTTTCAGCTGCTATATTTCTAGAAACCAGAAAGTAACTACTTTAAGTGTCGTATGTACGCATGATTGGGTAGGTACTTAGCAATATTACGGTTAGATTAGGTACCTATTCTTGGAGTAAGAACCGTTAAATAAAAAGATTAGGTTTGGTTAAATTTTTTTTATTACGTCTTACTTTTAGCTCCAAAAATCCTCCATTTTGATCTTTTTAAAAATAACTTTCAAAGAATATTTGGGTTTTTTAAACGAATCTAACAAAGTCATGCCTTGGTCTGTGAATCTAACGATGCTTTAACTACTTTCTCAACCATCAAAATTGTTATGCTTAACTAAAAAAAAGTTAAATACAAACAAACATATTTCGAATTTATTAACGCAGAGCCTCAATATTAATTATTATTATGAACATTGTATAAACTTTTATAATGAATATATAAGCTTGCATTTGACCAACCTTCCTTTGCGTCGTAGGCGAAGGCGTTGGGTTTCGTAGCAACTGCGTAGGTATAGACGTTTGTGCTACGAAAGCCTACGTGGAATGTAGGAAGGTAAAAACACAAAAAGGTCTCTATCACACTAATAATAGGCGAAAGTTTGTGTGTGTGAGTGTGTGTGTGTGTGGGTGTTTGTGTGTGTGTGTGTGTGTGTGTGTGTGTGTGTGTGTGTGTGTAAGTGTGTATGTTTGTTACTCCTTCACGCCGCAACTACTGAACCGATTTGGCTGAAATTAGAAAGCTTCACACTATATTTTTTATTTTAATTTATAATATTATAAAGGCGAAATTTTGTGTGTAAGTGTGTGTGTGTGTGTGTGTGTGTGTGTGTGTGTGTGTGTAAGTGTGTATGTTTGTTATTCCTTCACGCCGCAACTACTGAACCGATTTGGAACATAGATAGCTTATAACCCGGATTAAAACATAGGCTACTTTTTATCCCGGGAAAATCCATAGTTCCCGTGGGATATTTAAAAAACCCTAATTTTCAACAGTAATCTATATAGCTACAGCTATAGGTAGATTACTTTGACAATCTTTCCTGAAAGTAGGTGTAAAGGTCATTGAAAAGGAAATTCAATTTTGTCTCGGGATTAGTAAAAAATCGAATTTAACGAGGGCGGAGCCGCGGGCAAAAGCTAGTTATTTATATTTTAAATACTTAGCTAATGATTACGTTCGCATTATGGATATTAAGAGGATATTATATTGAATTAATTTTTGTCTTTCTCACTCTCACCAATACGTTGATGGGTGCGACATGCAGCGTGGCGGAAGAATATTACAGAAAAACGAAGTTTTACCTAATAACTAAAAAACTAAGCCAGTTATCAAAAATTCGTTATGAGCGTTTTAGATATTATAATTACCGACTTATTAAAACAAATATTACAATAACATCCATGGTAGCTTCCGATAAAAATTAGAAAAATGAAAATTTTGGAGCAACTTTTGGAAGAAATTTCTATCTAGAAAATTTTATCCAATCGTGTTTCTGCCTTACAGCGAATTTAGATTAAGGACCCAAAATACATGACGTTTAACTTTTAAAGTAATTGTCTTTATAGTTTTTAAATTGCAGTTCACTAAAATCGCTTAAAACGACCGTCTATACGACGTTAAAAAATCTTTTGAATAGTACCTAATCATTGTTTTGAGATGTGCGCTGAAAGATTAGTCAATCACTTTTTGGTTTTAGTACAAACGATTAAATTCTACGGGGAATTTACGACACTATTATGTATCATTGCATTTGAAAGAGAGAAAGAAATAGAAAGAGACCCACTATGACTTTCCAAAAGCTACGGCAATTTATATCGCAACAAATAATAAAAATAAGAGAAGGTTGTGCTATAGTAGTGTTATTATCTCGCTGCAGACTCAGTCATAAATCATTAGTGTTTCGCTTTTGTTGTTCTTTGTTGAGTTGTGCATTACAGCAGAACAACAAAAGCGAAACACTCGAATTATTTATGACCGAGTCTGCAGCGAGATAATAACACTAGTTACGGAACCATGTACGCGAGTCGACTCGGACTTGGTTGATTTTACTAATAAGCTGAGATTTATCACTAGTACTGCCAATTAGTCCACATATTATAGGAGATAAAATTCTCATTCGCCGACCGCTAGTAAATTAATACTTGACCTGTGATAACAGTAGTCTAAGTACATTACCCTTACTACAAGTATGATTTGTATTTGAAGACTCGTTTTCGAGTATCGTGTTGGTTTCGTCCATCCAGTCCCTCATACAAAGTTAAGTAGGTAGATCTTTACTCTTCAATCTGTATTATAATTTATAAGTAATGCTAGGTTGTACCCTTTCGTCGAAATTTGATTGTAATTCGTTGATTTTAGTTTTCTGTTATTTTCCATCTAAATCTTAATTATTAATACTAGATTTTGCACTCTTCCACGCTGTTCGTACACGCAGGGTGCGTTCATATTATTCGACGACATTTCTTGAAATTAAAAAAAAACGGAATTTAAACATGGAAAAAGTCGTGCACGACGAAATTCAATGTTTGAAGAGTATTTTTATTCAAGTGACACATTTTTCGTACAGTAACAGTTTCACCTCCTATTTTGTACCGAACTATTTAGGGGTTTAAGTTAGCCTGTAGTACGTGATAATATTAGATAAACCGCAAATACCGTGTAAACACGGATTCAGAAATACTCATAAATTAATTTACATATTTGCGTTATTCGAAAACTACGTGCGATTGCGAGTTCTCGTATTCGTACTAGGGTGTCGCAGGGCGGGCGGCCCGTAGAGCGTTTGGCTACAGCGTACAGTAGCATCGTAGCGCGCACACTTTGCTAACGCCCGAAGTGTAAAGGGGTGAGTGAGTTAAAGTGCGAGTGAATTGTTCGGACCTTTAACGGATGTTGTTTTCTAATATACATTTTTATGGTAAGTAGAATATTTTAATTTTTTTTTTCAAAAACAAAACTAAAAAAAAATGTTATCTAGCTAAATTATGTATAATATTTCGATTTTTTTATTCATTTCAACTTAGTGCATACTTAACTGCACTTGTAATTCAATGATTGAATGATGGTAAGAGATGATGCAACTGATTGATCGTATAGTAATTTAGATAGGTTTAAATTTTTTTTGTTTATACGACAAACAACACTCTTTCTTTATTGCTACGTATTTTACTTTAAAATTATATTTATTTAGTAAAGGTGAAATAATTTTGTCTTTGTATTCTGGATTCAAAAAATTAAAGCTAATTCTATCACATCTTTTCTCTAGAGGAAAGCTATTGTACAAAGCGTATTTCCGTGATGTTTTTCACGAAATACAATATTATATTAATAAAAATTACTAGTAGGTATCTACTAGCGGTGTTATTTATACGAATAACATGAATCTCGTATGGATAAGTTCTCGGGTCAAGGAAGATTACAGTTGGTGCTCGTTTATTTTGATAACAATACTATAAAATGTGTTTTCAATGCGCAATATATTTGCGTCAATCTTAGAAAATACATCTTCATATTTCTGGAAGATATATACTTTTCACACGGGAAGAAACTTAATAATTATACACAAATGACACGTGTGAAAAGTGAGGTTTTGTGCTATGGTTTTTTTGAATTCTGTCATCAAAAAAATATTACAATTTTAAAAAGCTCTATTTTGGTGTAAAATATTGGGTACAAAGTGATAAATATCATTACAAGGATATTGAATCTTTCGTATTTCAGTCCATTGAACCATTAAGTAAACCTATAAGTAGAAGACACACAAAAGGACAAGATCTCTCCCCGCACCTTCTCACGATCTTATCTTATTTTCTTGGTCCCACCTCCCTACATCCTCGCTGGGTCTTCATCTACTGTGAAATTATAAAATAACACTGCCGTTTACAGTTGTCTTTTAAACAACTTCAAAGGATATTAATATTTTCCTTTTAAGTACTCTCTTCTTATGAGCTTTTAGATACTTTCCAAGTAAAGCACCTATAAGTGTGTAGGTACGGTTAATTAATTTTAGGCCTCAGTTATCACGAATACCTAAGTATACTTTAATTGATAAAGGTACTTTAATGCTAAAGTGTAGGTATTTGTTTGATATTTAACAGAATTAAATGAGGAATGAAAGTTAATATGGTCGTATATCCTTTTTAAAGATAGTACCTAGTAGGATTTATTGTGAGTTTAGTTAGCTGTACGAATTTATATCAAATACCTGTTATTAAAATGAAACAAAATCTTCATGACCCTTTTTCATTGGGCAATGATAAGCTCAATTAAAAATGTACTTACTTCAAATAGATATGAATAACGGTTTAACTTTGACCCTCTTCAATAATAACGCACCAAACTAATTTATATGATAATCCATTTAACTGCAATTCATTCCAAATGATGATCTTTAAATTAATTTTAATGAGACATCATATCAAAATGATAATATAATATCTCCTCTCAGAATGGGATTAGGTATGATCGGAGACTATCACACTTGCCAAGTGGCAATTGTATGATATGGCAGCCTTCATGTAGCAGGCCAGTCTCACTTATCACGTGACCGTCCCGGCTACAAGTAGGGGTCCGGATGCCAATATTTCTGATGGTTGCCGCTCGCGGGCCGAGTTGCACGCGCTAGTTCTGTACGGTCTATTTTACGCGACGTCTGACTACGGCAGCCCTAGTAGTAAGAGATAAAGTTAGGCGATAGAAAGTGACCACAACATTGCGTTTGTTGCGTGTCGATTTTGAGGGCGGGGCCAGGCGCTATTGCGAACTGAATTGCACTTTTTGTGTCAGCGCTAGAGTCGCTATTTGTTTAAATCATCGTGCGGAGTAAGCCTTCTGTACTTGTACTGTTTAGTGTTCTGTGACTGTAGGTATGGAGTATCTATGGAGTAAAGGAAAATATCGTGAGAAATTATGGCCGTTTCCTTTACCGGATACATTACAATAAGCGCACATAAATGAAAAAGTCAGAAGTGTGTAGCTGATGGGACCCGAATCACAGACTCCCGGATATGAGACCGAAACTTAACCACCAGACCACTCTCAACTCTGCTCGTATTAATGTTTAGTTAGGTACGTGTACATATTTCAGAGAAACCATAAACGGTTAAGTAAATACCAGTAAAAAAGTTATAGCTAAACGTAACTTCCTGACTGTGCTTGTGGTAAACAAGTAAACAAGTACCGCGCTATTTCAAGAGACGCAGTTTACCTAGGTAGTAAATATAATTTGACTGTAATTGAATAATTTTCCTAGACATGCAATGTTTTGCAAATTGGGCTACAGATCTACAAGTTAGTAACTTTTTGATGAATAAAAAGATAAATAAATAAATATATTTATTTATTTATTTGTTTATATTTAAATTCTTATACATTTTTACGCGATCGCCCTCTACACTACAATCAGTAGGCGTAAAATAGTCGTCATTAGGTTCCCGAAACTGTTAACAAAGTTATTAAACGTCTTCAAACTCGCCCGTGGTACTAGATACTATTAAGCTTTATGAATACAAGTTATGATAATTATTAATTGAAGTTATGATTATCAAACTGAATCATTTTCATCTAAATTTTTATATGTTGTACCTTCGCCAGAAATGCAGGCTACACACAGCTGCAGTTATTCCATGCTTATAAATAATATAGTCGGATTCTAAAAAATATTGTTTTGATGAAATTAGTATACTTAGCATGCGCGTCAATCATAAACATAGACCCAAGAATAACAACAATATTGAAATAGGTAAGATTTACCTAATGGGTATAATACTCTAATTCCTTATTCCAACAATACGAGTAGTACCTATGCACTTTAATAAACTTTATAGAATGGGTAAATATATTGTAAACGGTTAGATCCCATTACCTACTTAGTTTGTTTAAAAAGATGGTTTATTTTAAACACAAACTACCTTGTTGCTGATTCTAATGCCATAGTTAAGAGACGATAATAATAATAATGGACTAAGAGCCAGCGCGTGCCAGACCTTCCTTATTTTATAAAAGCAAGTTTCTCTGCGTATTGTCCTCAACACTGGGAAGAATGTTTGTTTGGACGTTTGTTTGGCTTTGGGAGATAACAAGTACCTAATAAAAGTGTAAAAAATCTTACGTCAAAGAATAAAGTCTAATTTTTTTTATATTTTCTTTAAAATAGTATTAGAAATCACGCCATGCATTGCCAGACACTTAGTATGATGGCAACCCTCTGCCAGACGCCTTTAAAGTTTAAAAGTCTAAGGGTGTCTGGCAAGATGTTGTCTTGTTATCTCCCAAAGCCACCATGATCCAAACAAACGTCCAAACAAACATTCTTCCCAGTGTTGAGGACAGTACACAGAGAGAAACTTTCAGCTTTTATAAAATAAGGAAGATCTGGCACGCGCTGGCTCTCTCTCTATAATAATTCATCATCGTATGATTTTAAAAATTGGCAATCCTATCTATTTTCCGGACTCCGTGCCTTGCAGAGCACGTTGTTGAAATCAGAGTACCTCCAATAAGACAAAAGATCTGTACCCTGCAGCCATGAGATATTAAATACTCGTAGCATTGGAATAAAAAAATAATAAAAGTCAATTAACTGTGTGCATCAGAATATTCTACTACGTGACCTTTTCATATGAATTGTTAGGTGACGTGCATTAAAAACTAAATGACGTATCCAATATCCTATCTGGACATTTCATCGCGTTGGCGCGTGAATCCATGGACAATCTATGACGTCACAGTTCACTGATGGTGCGTACCACAGAAAACAAAAGACACTAGAAGTAGCATGTGGGTGTTACCCGTGTCGCCACTAGTAGGGTAATTTACCTTACTTGCTCGACATGCACACTCAGTCGCTGTCAAAAATGCATACAATAAAGAGCTATAAAAAAATATTAAAATGGCTCAATGCGCTGTATTAGTGTGTAAAAATCGTAGCAAGACCTATAATCGTTTACTTGGAGGGATAACTTACCATCGGTAACTTGAATTTTACTAGTTTTAAGTATAAATACGTGAAAAATTGTGTTAAATTTCTATAGGGCTTCAAGACATTTTAAAATGATCCTTAAAATAAGAACCTTACGGTTGATTTCACATTTACTAATAATTTTCTTCTAGAACGTTGTCATTCAACTTTCGCTACTCAGCCAGTACTGTATCATGTAACATACATATCGATAAAACATTATCGACTTTTATTAAAACGTTCCGCGTATTGCCGTATCTGTTCAGTGCTATCTCAAGAGTTAAGAAATTCACCACTACTGTTCGCACGCTTATCCATATTAGGAAAAAAATGGTTTTTCATTACGATAATAGGCTGTAAGAAGAAAATTAAAAATATTACTATTTCAGTTTCCCTAGGGAGCCATTTGTAAAAGAAAAATGGATCAAAGCTACTGGAAGGTTTAATTGGTTCCCTTCAAAAGAAAGTACAATCTGCTCCGATCATTTTTTGGAAGAGGATTTTATTGTTAAGAAAAGTGGTAATAAATACATTAAAACTGGAGCAGAACCACGTAAAAATTTTTTTTAATTCATCGTGTACTGGTACGTCTATACACGTCACAAATTCAGTCATAACTAAGTAATTTACTCGCAAAAATATATAGAAAGTATGACATGACATGATAAGCTTTAGACGTCCACTGCTGGAGCTAGGTGAAAGCTTTTCTAAACTTACACCTCCACGTACGGGATATCTCTTGCCACTAGCAACTATCAAATTCAAATCGCAAGTTCTGTAGTCTGTCGTACGATGTGGTTCTTGTTGTGCCCTACGCGGTTTTTACTTCAAAGTAAACATAAGTACGGCCCTCAGTTCTATGATAATTATAGCTTGGCCACTGCTATTTTAGCTAGCTATTGGGCTATGTTAATCACTTTGATATGGTCACGTAGATTCTTTCTAAATACGATTACTCCTTTATATTTGCTTAATAAATCGATAATCATTATTACAACAGCTATTACTTCCTGTACTTAGGTTGAAGTCTCCAAAAATGAAACATCTAATGTACAGTCAGAAGGCGGAACGCTAACAGGACGGAATTCATTAAATATTATTTATTCATTAAATTTTATTTATTTTTTTACCATAATGTGTTATTTTATGTGATTTATTATGACTAGACGGAAATTAATTAAATTGGATTTTTTTCTGTATATATTAATATAACCTTGCTTTTTATTTCAACTTTATCGATAATTTTACGATTCACGGATAAGATGCATCACTACACTTTGACAGTTATCAAATATTGAAGTTTGTTCTTTGCCATTCAAATTTTAATCTTAACGTCATATAAACAGAGTTTCTCAAAAAAATCTTTATAAAACGAATCTACTACTGCCGATGCGGGCAATAGCGGAACTAAACATATTTGAAGTAAATTTTTGCAATATAAATTGTATAGCTGTGTTAATAAGGTTGACTTTAATGGAAATATATTTTGAAAATCACGTCATTTTTTTGACCAATCTAATGTGGAGGACTATGGTGTGCGTGACTTGTAAATATGTGAGTTTAGCGACACTGGTTTCCTAAGAAGATCGTCATCATGCTAACTCTATTAGCCAATATAAAGTCATTCCTTGCTCTGTGGTGCGTACAGTGTCCAGCAGCATTCAAAACATTTTTTGCGAACACTGAAAAATTAATTTTAATGCAATTGACATAGAGCGTAAAATTGAATGTATTTCAAAACGCCATATTGGTCGACAGTTCCGAGATTGAAATTACTTGCGCGTCAAAGTTGAGCATTGTATTTCCTATGATGAAATACCTACATTCAATTTTACACTCCAAGCCAATAGGTGTAAAGTTCATTTTTCAGTGTTAATATTTTTTTTCTTTTTCTTGTATCACATCACTGAGTGTGTGAAAACGTTACGAGAATGTCATAGCTGTAGCCATGTTACCGAATCTTTTATATTTTTACGATTGCTAATTAATCGAAGTTTGAAAAATGCTTGATAAAATTGACAGTTATTATCGACAAATCACGAGATAATTTTGACAATATCTGCAGTTAAATTGTTCGTTTCAGTTAGAAACAATGATATGTATACCTACCTAACCTTAATATTAAAATTGTTATATTTTTATTAGATATCTTTTTTCTCCCAACTTTTTATTCCTGAATGTGGATCTTTAGTCTGGACTCCGGGGCATCAAATGTTTGGAAACCCACAATTTTCCTTTCGATCGTCGTATTTCACTATAATAATCCCTTATAATCCTATAATGACGGCCATATTTCACTATAATAGATGGCAATTTGATACAGAATTAACCGATAAATTGAATGCTATTATAACGCTTTAGTAAAGCAATTTCATCGAAATGTCCTTGAATAGCCGAGGGAAATTAATATCGTCCTTTAGTAAGACGAATATTTACAACTTAATTTGTAACATAAAGCAATTAAAATAAGTTAGCGACAAGTTTATTGAAATGCTTCAATTAAAAATAAAACTTTATTTATTAATTTATTTGATTGACTTATGGAAACGAAAATGAGCTTAATGTCTTGTGTTGTTGTAAATGAGTATAATGTAATGGAACATGATTATTGATAGAAAGGATTCAATATTTGGTAAATAATGACATCTTTCCCATTTAATTTAGGATTTGACAGGTTTGATATCGGTTATCGATGCAACTATAAATACAGCACACGTGGCTATCTCTTGCTGTGAACAGATAGATAGATAGATAAACACTTTATTGCACACCACAGAATAAAAATACCTATGTACCTATATAAAAATAGAGATAGTGAGGGAAGCTGTAGCTTTAGGCACATGCCTTATCTACGATCGATATAAAAACCTGTCGAATGCTCATTCTGTAGCTATATGGGAAGATTACAGTTGTCTTCGATACGTCACGTGGTCAATTTATGGATCAGACATCCCATTCGATGTTTGTATGACAATTGTAGATAAGTTTGTCAAAAAAGTCATGAAATAAAAAGGAGTTGAAAATTATTAAAAAGTCAAAGTAAAGTACATTTTAATGGCAGTTAAGTAATCAAAAATTAAACTAGGTAATTATTCTTTTTAAGGGGATTTATTGAATTTATTTTTGTCTTCCTCACTCTCACGAGTACGTTGGTAGGTGCGACATGCAGCGTCGCGGAAGAATATAACAGAAAAAACGACCTTTTACCTAATTACTCAAAAACTAAGCTAGTTATCAAAAATATGTTTATTATAGCGTTTTTGGATATTATGATTACCGATACTTTAAAACAAAAATTACAATTACATCCAATGTAGTGTCAGATAAAAACTAGAAAAACTGAGATTTTGGAGCAACTTTTGGGAGAACTTTCTATAGAGAAAATTTTATCCAACCGTGTTTCTGCTTCTTAGCGATTTTAGATTAAAGACCCAAAATACATGACATGTATCTAAATATGAAAGTAATTGTCTTTAGGTATAGTTTTTGAATAAAACTTTATTCAAAATCGCTTAAATACGGCTTCTACACCGTTAATATTCTATATTTATATACTTTTTTACCCACGACGGAACGGAGTACGGGTATATGAGTTTAGGGTGAGAGACCGTTTGTACATTACTCTATTAAAAAGATTTTATGTTTGTTTGTATGTTAAATTGTTCACAAAAACCAATAATGCAAAAATATTTTTGTTTGTTTGTTTGTTTGTTTGTTTGTTTGTGCACATCAATGTTCCCATTTATTTCAAAAACGGCTTGACCGATTTAGATGCGGTTTTCTGTATAATGTTTGGTGTTCAGCGGCAATGGTTCTTAGATAGTTGTTACGAACATCGATCACCAGGGTGCGCCATAAAATACATTTATATTGCAAACGAATGTTCCCATTTATTTCAAAAACCGCTTGACCGATTTAGATGCAGTTTTCTGTATAATGTTTGGTATTCATTGGCGATGGTTCTTAGATAGTTGTTACGAACATCGATCACCAGGGGGCGCCATAAAAAACATTTACAGTGCAAACGAATGCTCTCAATTATTACAAAAACGACTGAACCGATTTGGATACAGTTTTGTATAAAATATTAGTGAGTCATTGGCAATGGTTCGTAGATAATTGTTCTTGTGATTGAACAGCAGGGGGTGCCACAATAAACGTCTCTTTATGACTTGGAAGGGATGATGCCTTCAAACGCTGCTAGAGGAGCTAATGGCTAGTTTGAAGATTAATTTTTATTTTTTAATAATAATATAATTTAAATTACATTAATATATTAATCGAAAAACTATAAAACAAGTGGAAAATTAAAAAAATTTAAAACACCCACGACTTTTGCAGACTTGTAATTGAAAAAGGATTAAATAATTTTTTTGAAACTCCCCGACTAAAGGAAAGTAAGAACTATAAGGAACCTATCAGTATAATTACAATTCCAAGAAAATCCGTCGGAGCTGCCATTGCTATTTTCGTTTTAATTAATGTAATTAGTAAGTAATGATAAACTGCCGGTATATGAGAAATACCTATAAAGAAATTGAATTAGTCATCAACTGGTAAACAGCACCATCAACACTAGGCAAAACACAGCAGCTCCGGCGGATTTTCTTGGATTTGTAATTATACTGATAGGTTCTTAGTTCTTACTTTCCTTTAGTCGGGGAGTTTCAAAAAAATTATTTAATCCTTTTTCAATTACAAGTCTGCAAAAGTCGTGGGTGTTTTAAATTTTTTTAATTTTCCACTTGTTAATCAATCATATCAGGCAGAGAAAAATTATTGTCCCCGTGAATTAATTTCATGACTTTTTTGACGGACTATATGGCTAAGGCCGCTACACGTGGGAGAGTTCTCAATAAAAAGCCTCCTCAAACTGAGAGAAGGCTCGTAGGTATAAAGTTTTGCAACCTAAAATGAGATTCTTATTTAAATATTTTTCCCTTGTATTCGTAACTAACATCTTATGAAAATCGAAAGCCTATACAAAATACTTTCAAAATCCGGTATATTTAAAGCCCGCCACTCTGCTCCAATGGTTGAAGTATCATAAACATGATCTGCATATTCACGCTTTAGGCTGTCTCTAGATACTAGCGTACTTACGTAAATAATTTGCTACGGCACTCGTTCCACCGCCGACGAGAAAGCGACTATATCGATTTTTTTTCGTTCAAAAAATCATCCAAATTTGAAAATATTTAGCTGAGGCATTTGTCAACGAGGAAGCGACTAGAATCTAGACAATCCAGCTTATTTTCCGCTCAAAAAATATCAAAACAATATTCAATAAACGGGACCAAAGTTCATTGTGCACACTGCCAGCAAACCTCTTTATATTTTATACCTTTTTTATCTTTTCTGTCCAGTTAAACTCTATTAATTTGCGTTAGGTTATTAGGTACTACAGTGGGATTAGTACAAGCAGTTCGAGTACTTACTTGCAACTTGCAACTAGCAGCCTAATTTTACTTGCAACTAGCTATAGTGCGATTGTCTCCCTTTTCGCGTTTTATCTCTCTTTCGGTTCGGGCACTTTTTAGCGCTGACCTGTCGTCCTTAGTATTATAATATATCTATGCTTAGCATTGTTGTATTTTGTAGTAGCTAAGCAGATAGAGATCGATTCTGCGAATTTTCAGCTTCGGTCTGTTGTTCCGCTGAGATATTTAAGATTAGTGAGAAAAACTTTTTCAAAATACGTAGTCAGTACTCGGAATACTCGAAGACACGTAAGACACGTATTATGTGCAACTGATGAACGTTTAGTACGTTTATACTCGTTTCGTCAAAACTCGGCGACAAAACTCTCAACTTTAGGTACGCCCGCTTTTCGTTACATACTCGCGAACTCGCTCCTAGTTTATAGCTCACCTCTCTCGTCGTCAGCAATGGGAAAAGTGGCTTAGATTTGTGTAGCAAGGTAAGCGGCCCAATATCCGTGAAGTTTTGAAATTCGCTGACTTTGTAGGACTGTTAAGTAGGCTTACAATAACGAAATTTGCATGAATAGATAAGTTATTTAATCGAGTTGTCGTGTAATAATTTTTTCACATCAATATAATAATTGTTAATACTCAATAATTTATCCCTTGTGAACATTATAAAACTTTCTAGTGCTCTAGAATCAATGATGATAAATCAAAAAGAAAGTGAGTCAGGTAGAAAAGATTCTATAAAGTGTTGTCATGTTGTTTACAAATTCTTCGACAATATTTCCCGCCCCATTTTACCCCAGCTAAGAAATCTTATTAGGGGACCCCATCTGTCGGCAAAGATGCGGAGTACACGAATTGATGATATCTCAGAAACATGTCGAATGGAAAAACATTTCGGCTGTGATGCTGAACGAAGCAATTTTCAATAAAACTCCCTGCTTTGTGTTTTCCACGCAACCTTACCGAGCATATTTTTATTATTAGGTATGTTAGGGTTTGGTCTGCGGCTTTGGAACAAGCCTTTACAAGTCAAACATACCTTTATTAATATACATTGGATATGTAATGAAATTGAATTTCAGAAGTCTCCCAATGAATACAGAGTGTATACTGTAGGTTCCATTGAACTTTTATATTTTGTTTATTTCCTTTGAATATTTTAATAAATAAGTTACATTTCCTTACAAATAAATATCAGGACATTACACACTTCGTAATCTAGCCCCAAAGTAAGCGATAGCTTGTGCTATGGATACTAGATAACTGACAAATATACATAAACTAGCTGTTGCCCGCGGCTCCGCTCGCGTGAATTTAGGTTTTTCACTACTTCTGCGGGAACCATCGCTTTTTCCGGGATAAAAAGTACCATAATGTGTTAATCCAGGTAATAATCCATCTCCATTCCAAATTTCAGTTAAATCGGATTCGTAGTTGCAGCGTGAAGGAGTAACAGACAAACATTCCAACCCCTATTTTACCCCCTTAGAGGGGTAGTTTCTCAAAATCGTTTCTTAGCTGACACCTACCCATTACAAAGAACCTACCTTTCAAATTTCAAGTCAACAGTAACAATATTAAAATTTTCACATAAAAACTTTCATCCCCTATTTTACCACCCTTAAAGGGGAATTTTCCAAATCGACTTATACAAATTTTTAATATCTGAAGCTGATAACCTAAATGACGATTTTCACGTCTCTAACTTCAAAAACACGGGACTTTCATATAAACTTCCAACCCCTATTTCACCCCCTTAGAGAGGTAGTTTCTCAAAATCGTTTCTTAGCTGACACCTACCCATTACAAAGAACCTACCTTTCAAATTTCAAGTCAACAGTAACAATATTAAAATTTTTACATAAAAACTTTCATCCCCTATTTTACCACCCTTAAAGGAGAATTTTCCAAAACGACTTATACAAATTTTTAATATCTGAAGCTGATAACCTAAATGACGATTTTCACGTCTCTAACTTCAAAAACGCGGGACTTTCATATAAACTTCCAACCCCTATTTCACCCCCTTAGAGGGGTAGTTTCTCAAAATCGTTTCTTAGCTGACACCTACCCATTACAAAGAACCTACCTTTCAAATTTCAAGTTTGTAGGCTTTATACTTCCTGAGATATCGTGATTAGTCAGTGAGTGAGTGAGTGGTAACTCTCTTTTATATATATAGATATATAATACTAGCTGATGTCCGCGACTTCGTCCACGTGGGATAAAAACTATTCTATCTTTTAAGTTGGACCAAATGACAGATATTCACGAAGTTTGAACTAAATCGGTTCAGTAGTTTAGGAGTCCATCGCGGACAAACAACGTGACACGTGATTTATATATATTATTAAGATATTGAAAAATACCCAGACATTGGAAAACATTTATGCACATCACACAAACATTTACCAGTAGTGGAAATCGAACCCACGACCGCTGACGCAGACGGCAGTTTCGCTACCGCTACGCCATTCGGTCGTCAATACATTGCTATCTTCATTCTACCAGTAAAGCAGTGGCCCTAGGTACAGATGAGCACTGTAGTCCTGTTATACGCTCCGCGTTTCGCCCAACTCCGTGAAAGCGGCCTTTGATCAGCCTCATAATATACAATCAAATGTATTTACTAATTAGAAACCTATTTACAAGCTAAAACGTGCTTATTATTTAAACATTTAAAGATTTGGTCCCCTGATTGGCTCAATTTTTTCTTTGATTATTTAAATCGTTTTTGCGACTACAATGAAAACGTTTTCTTATACAATCAACCCACTCATTTAGTAAGGCTGCTTGTTCACCGAGCCATATTGCTTTTGTGTCAAACTCGCCAAAGGATTCACTTGATTTACATATTCATAACTTATAAAAATCAAGCGATCCTATTAGTTTTTGACATATTACAATCACTGTTGTACTTAACTTCTCTAATGGTTTTTGTTTGTGCCAAAGCAGCACTGAGTACTTCGCCAATGTCACGTGGGATTGACATACAAACATTATTTGCCAATGTCGCAGTAAGCGATAGCATATTTCTGGTGAACAGGCACCCTAAGCCAGCTACCGTATGGCGCAAAAATGTAATTTTGTAGACATTCTCTACGTCGCGTAGCACGCTACACGTATTTACATTGTTAAGGTTACGCCTCAGCGTGCGATTTGAAATAACAACAAAATTGTACTATATTCAACAAAATACGTATGTATTGTAAAAATAGACGTATATACAGGATACCGCGGACCGCGCGAAAAAAATTCGCTAGTTTACTGGTGTCAAAAATATTTGTTTTGACACCAACAGAGTCAGTTGTAAGCCGACGGCAGTATTGTCTATGGACCGCGGTCCACGCCACAGATAACGATGATTGTTATCAGTCCGCATGCTGAGTTTCCAAAGAGATTTCCACCATGTAGCGGCGTATTAGCGGAAATTTTGATAAATGTCGCTACTTTTTTCCTGTATGAAGAAGATATAGATAGAAATAAAATGTTCCAATGTCCAGGTTCATATCGGTGATTGTAAAAGAAGATAATAGTCCTTTAGTAAGGAAAATTTTCTTCATTTTTAACCGACTTCAATCGCCTTATATTATGTCGACATATTATGCGATTCGACACGTAGGTACCTTTACGTAAATTCTTTGAAAAATCTCTAATTCATTTCCGCCGTTTAGTAGGTATGTTGTCTGTCATTCAGTTACGCAGGATAATAATGTTTTTATACTTATTGAAAATTGATGTAGGTAAAAATAAAACTGTATTATTTTATTGTAAGGTCCACATCAATCCATATCAAGTTAAAGATTAGTAAGCGTGTTTAAATGCAGAGTGTGGCATACAGACAAACTCATAACGCCTCCCTCGCATTACCCGAACGATTTATGGCAAAAACGGGAACTAGGTCAAGTGGTCATTATACTAATAAAAAGATCAATATAAGTACATAAACCACTCATTTCGTCTGTACTTAACGAAATTATAAAATTCATGAAAATGAATAAATCGACAATCACGTAACTAATCAAAGGCGTTCTCATACGCTGCCATTAACATTTAGGTATCAACAATCATTGCTGAAACAATAACATCGATATTTAAGGGTTAATTTCAACGCAATCATGGGCATATTTTATGTACCTAGTAATTTTTAAAAATCCCCTACGCTTGTTGATTATATTGGCACGCGCGAAGCACCTAATCGAGTAACCATACGCCAAAAATGCCTTACATGATTTTGGAAAAGGCCTACTTAAACACTGCTGGACCGATATTAACCAAACACAGCTAAGAACCATCGCAAGAACTGGCTTTCAAATGAAAAATCATCAATGGTCCATCTGTTTTAGAGCCACAAACAGACACACACAGATAGACATCGACATCAAACTTATAACACCCCTCTTTTCGCGTTTAGGGTTAAAAAGGGTACAAAAGAAGGTCGGCGCGTTGATTAGTCGCTAATTAATTTATCAAAACAACAGATAAGGGGGCCAGAGGGTACGAATGCGGACTCTGGATTGTCGTTGTGACTAAGTGTTATGAAATTCCTATGCTTCGCCCGTTTATTGGACGTGATTGGAGAGTGTTTGTTGCAAAGTCATAGAAAATTATCATTAATTTAGCATCAGTGGTAAACAACTAATAATTAATTATCTAAGCTAAAAGATTCTGTTATCACCTCTGATGGAAAGTGATAATACAGTCTAAGGTTGGGAGCGTGCTTGTCTAGGAAATGGCTAGGTATTCACTCTTCATTTGAAGTCGCCAAAGTTATATTATATTCCGAGGTTCGACACTGTTATTCACTCTTGATTTGAAGGCGTCGAAGTTGTAGGTGTTGGGAAGAACAGCCTTGGAGTGTATTCCAGACCTTTACAGTGCGTATCAGGAACGAGGAATCAAAGCGCTTCGTACATATTTTTGGTACTTCAACTATGTGGCCTTAGGATTAAGACTTATACGATGGCTTGACTCTACGGAGCTACGAGCGTTTGTAGCTAAAAACCTAAGGAAAACATCATGGGGAAACTCATAGAGTTCCAAGAGGTAGCCATCGACTTCAAAAGTGAGGCAAAAAATACTTTGCCCAAATTGGCAAACCCGAGCCGTCGCTACATAATTTTTCACGCACACTAGCATCCGCGCACCATACGAATTTCAAATTGACACACTCACACTACAAGAAAAAGTTGCCGCACTTGGAGCTGTCGTTGTTAGGTCTATCTAGTAAAAGCGCGAGTGACGACCTATTATTGTAAATCGATGGGGAAACCGTTTAGGTTGGCCAAACACATAAAGTATGAGTAACTGACATTTTTCTATAATGTAAGCCAGTTTGAAGAGCTATAAGATCTTCGCATTTTGAGAGACGAACTGATACAAGCATTTATCACGGGTGAGCTCGTTTCTAATCAAGGACTAGATGTAATTGATTAAAAAATGTCCTTGAAGTTCATTAGCGACATCGATTTTTCCTTTCTGGAAGCAAGCAAGCAATAGAGGGATTGTAACTTTGTACCCAGTATTACTCCATAATGAAGTTGAATGATTTTCCTTTGAATTCTTGTTTCGAGGTAGGTATGTCTGGAAATTATAATACATTACCTATATACCTTTTAAAATTTTAGAAACTACTGGCTGACCCGCAAACGTTGTTTTGCCGTTTAGGATATTTAAAAAAAAATACGACCTACTCTCAGACCTACCGAACATACACTGAAAACTTCATAACAATCAATCGAGCCGTCTCGGAGGAGTTTGGTAACAAAAATTGGCACTAGAATTTTATTTATTAGAGAAAGAAAGATAATATCGGACGCCGAATGCTTTTAAAAACATCCTTGAATTAATGTAAGTACTGTTATTGACAGGAGATCATGATGAACTTAAGGGTTTACCAGGATTCCCTGGAGGATCTTGTTAACGGCGTAGAAGCCGTGTTTAGGCAATTTTGATTGAAGTTTCATTTAAAAACTATATAAAGACAACTGTATAAAGACAATTACTTTCAAATTTAAACGTCATGTATTTTGGCTTTTTACTGTAAAATCGCTTAGAAGCAGAAAGTTACACGATTGGATAAAATTTTCTCCGAAAAGTTGCTCCAAAATCTCGGTTTTTCTAATTTTTATCGGAATCTACAATGGTTGTAATTGTAATTTTTGTTTTATTGTGTCCGTAATAAAAATATCCAAAAACGCTTAGAAACAGATTTTTTATAACTGGCTTAGTTTTGGAGTAATTAGGTGAAAGGTCGTTTTTCTGTTATATTCTTCCGCGACAAAATTGATTAGAAAGAAAAATTGGTTAAAAAGACAAAAATAAATTAATAAATCTCCTTAATTAATCCAGTTGGACCACCCCATTCATACTGATACGGCCACGGCACGGCGGTCAATCTCTGACGAGATTAGCCATCAGCGCGGGATCATTCTTTTGTAAAAAAATACTTATCCTATAGTAAACATACAGTATAACGATAAAAAGGTTACGAAAGTCGAATTTTTAGGCTGTAGGTAGTTTATAGGCCGTACTCTAAGAAAATGCCGGAAAGTAACAGTTTTTTCGGTGCCGAATTTCCTCAATAATTTCCTTAATCCTATAGTTAGTAAATTATATTCTCACAATTAAAAATAACAAGGCCAGGGATCAATGAATTAAACTATGAGAAGCCTTTTGTGTTAGTGTTGTGCCGAGTTACTAAACAAACACTCGCGGGAACTGTGCTGGGGCGATAAACAGAGGGTATCAACTATCAACTTGATACAAACTGTTATTACACTACTTAAGAAAGTAGACTATATTTCCTTCTTATTTATACGTCTCTAACTTAGGTATATCTAATCTATAGGCTAGAAATTATTGGCATGATTTTGATTAGTTTTGCTTTGTTTCTCAAGTTGAAAGATGAATTTAGTAATTGTAATCAAAATAATTAAGACTTGTGTAGGGTGTTATCTACGTCTAATCTCATTCAATCTCCTCGTATCTCCAATCTCAGTTCAGTATAGTTGCAGCGTGAAGGAGTATAACAAACACTCGTTTTCAGGTACCTATACCTACAAAGAAGTCAATATATAGGTACCATTGCGATTTGCGTGTTACGAAGGAGCAAGCATAGAAAAGTTAGTATTAAGAGAGAATGCAGGAAGTTTAAATTAATTAGTCTGACCAAAGGGGATTTATTGAATTTATTTTTGTCTTCCTCACTCTCACGTATACGTTGGTAGGTGCGACATGCAACGTCGCGGAAGAATATAACAGAAAAACGACATTTTACCTAATTACTCAAAAACTACGCTAGTTTTTAAAAAATCTGTTTCTTAGCGTTTTTGGATATTATGATTACCGACACAAAACAAAAATACAATTACATCCAATGCAGTGTCCGATAAAAACTAGAAAAACTGAGATTTTGGAGCAACTTTTGGGAGAACTTTCTATCGAGAAAATTTTATCCAATCGTGTTTCTGCTTCTTAGCAAAATACATGTAAATTTGAAAGTAATTCATTCAAAGTCGCGCATAAATACGGCTTCTACACCGTTAAAGCGATTTATAATTGAAATAGTAACTTTTTTTTAAACTGAAGATAGGCTTGCGCTTGACGACAATCATGCCTGATGGAAAGCAATGATGAGGTGTAGGTTGGAGCGCGCTTGCCTAGAAATGCCTATTCACTCTTCTCTTGAAGGCACCCAGATTGTACTTGGCTGGAAACACGGAGGCTGAAAGGGCGTCCCACACCTTAGCGGTTCGTATCAGAAACGTGGAAGAAAAACGTTTCGTGCAAGTTTGTTGGATGTCAACCACATAAGAATGCCACCGCTCTCGGCGTCTTGCGGTCCTATGGTAGAAAGGTGAAGGAGGTAGGTACAAGGTAATGTAGTTCCTGAGCACACTCACCAAAGTATATCCTGTAAAAAACCGCTAAAAAGGCAACGAGTACATTGATATTATATATTGATTTAAGTCGACTAATAGACTCATTAGAGACATTAGTGCTCGTAAGTAGGCCTATGTAAATTAAAGATATTTCAATATTAAATGAATGATCTGTATAAAATAACATGATTTTATTATGTTCAAGTATAAAGTTATCGATATTTATCATTATCATATTATTTCGACCTTTAGATAAGCAACAACATACACAATTAAACTTACAACATTTTTGGTTCACAGAGCGTTCTTCGTTATCAGGAGTCCATAGGTCAGAGTTCTATCAGATTTTACCCTATTTTTCCTTCGTAATAAATATGCACTGACAAATATGTTTCGTATAAAAAATTTAATTCTGATATTTATCATGCAAAGTTACTCGCACTAAAACCAGAAATCGGTTGGAGAGGAAAATCAAAAGAAAGTTTTTCCGAAACAATTTTTAACTTTTTTTTAAATTTTTATTGGAAGCCGCAGTGAATATTTGGTTTGTTTTCATTGTGACGGTAACAATAAATTGCCAATTACGCTAAGAGCAACTTTTCGATAACTGGCTTAGTTTTTTAGGGTTTCGTAATGTCATTTGCGCGTAATGCACCCTGACGTACTAGACTGCGATCTCACCTGATGGTAAATGAAGATACACCCAAAGATGTTATCGTATTAACGTGGAGGAGTAAGTAAACCCTGGCGGTTTCTACACAGCATCGCACTGGAAAACCAAATCGCTTGGCGTTGTGTATTTGCTAGTAGATTGGTAACTAGCCACGGCCGAAGCCTCCCACCAGACCAGACTTGAGGTAATTTAGCGATTATAAAATTGAAAAGTTCTCTCCCACTTGAATACGAACGCGCAGGTATAGATCATCAAGTTAGAGTTAAATCGTCAAGTTATCCAAAAGTCATTAAAGCCGCAATCTGCCAGCAATCTACAAACCAAACATTTTCGTCGGTATTTTATTTTCCTCTTCTATCATAAATCGCAATGTATCAAAACATAAAGAATTATTATTTTTGTAATAAGTGCGCAGTCAAATTTGAAGAGGACCCGAGGCCGTGTACCCAAATTTTTTGTTCGATATCCCAATCTTATTGAAGAATAATTTAATGGAAATCCAAGAGGGATTAGAATATAATATCCATCGTATACAATAAGCAATACGCTTAAAAGAAGCTTTTTGTCAGTCCGTTTTAGAGTACGTAAAATGCATTATTATGTATTTAAGTATGTACTTAAATACATAATAATGCATTTTACCTACATAAATTTGTTTTATTTAAATTAAAATTTAATTCACTGCAATTTCACCTGATAGTGAGCGATGATGCTGGCAAAGATGTGATGTAGTATCAAACGTGTTCCTTTGTTATAATTCTATCGGTTAACAGCACCGACTGGAACTTGGTGGTACAACTTTGTCGGTAAGGGGAGACCTGCAGCCACGGTCAAAGTCTATCACCAGACCAGACTTTAGCTGATCTAGAAATTTTAAAATCCCAAACCTGCCCGTGTTGGTAATAAATTCAATTACAACGTGCAAATCTGCGAGCCAACATATTGCCGCGAACTGACAGCGCCCTACGCTCCCGTTCCATGTCGCTGTCGTCATCGAGGCGCTCTGTTACTACGTGTCCGAGGTACTTGAACTCAGTCACCTGCTTCAGGGGGGCCCCGCACAGTCGTATATTAGGACAGAATTTGTCCATTTTGTTTCTCCCCCTGAAAACAAGAAACTCACTTTTCTTTGTGTTGTAACTGAGTCCATGTTCCCCGGCATATTCTTCGCAGAGACGTAGCAACTTATTAAGGCCACTAACCGAAGGGCTCAGCAGTACCATGTCGTCTGCATAGCTGATATTGTTAATGCTGACTCCATCTATCGAGCAGCCAACACCTGCACTGCTCAGCCTCCCGATCAGTTGGTTTACATATAAATTGAACAGCCTCGGTGACGTCAGCCCTCCCTGTCTCACTCCACTCTCCAGCCTGTATGGGTCACTGTAACCATTACCCCACCTAACCACATTCGATTGGTTACCATACCAGTACCTTAACAACGACACCAGTTCAGGCCTTAAGGTCGTCTCATATTTGAGCTTATGCCATAGGACGTCATATGAGACTCGGTCAAAAGCTTTAGACAGATCCAAGAAACACGCCTATACCTGCGTGTTTCTGTCCGTATAGTATCTGACGGTTTGCTTGAGACACATTATAGCGCTTTCAGTCGATAGTTCGGGTCTGAATCCGAACTGCGCTTCTTGCACCTTAAAAGATTTGCAAAGGTGAACGTCAAGCAAACCGTCTAACACCTTGGCGATAATCGTCGCAAGAGATATTGGGCGATAATTAGATCTGTCTGCCGCATCACCAGTCCTATTTTTGACTAAGGGCACAACTACTGTCATCATCATAGCATCTGGCAGGTAACTGTGGCTAATACACAGGTTGAAGAGTAGTTTGAGAACTCTTGACACGTGCACACCAGCATGGCGCAGGTGCTCTATACTCAGTCCATCGTGTCCGGGCGATTTCCCACGCTTCATACTCCTGAGCGCAGCATTAACCTCACTAAGTGTGAAGCGTATCGGGTCAGCGCCAGCACCCACGCTGTTCTGAGCAGAGCACTCGCTCCCGCTTGTAGTTATAGGGGGCTCTGACATAAACTGGGTCTTAAACATGTTGGCTATATTTCGACAGCCGCTTACGCCATCTACCTCTGCTGGGAGGCTCGTGCGAGCATTCAGCCTGTTTGTATGACGCCAGAAACTGCCGAATTGTTTAGCCTCGCACCTGCCTTCAGCCTGTTTGTATGACGCCAGAAACTGCCGAATTGTTTAGCTCGAATTGTTTTTGCTTCATGTATATGAAGATACTACTGAAATCAGATACCGCTCCGTATTTTGCCCAAGCGGTCGTATACTCTGCAGAGGGAAACACTTTTAACGGTTTCTCCCCTCATAGCGCGCAATATTACTTGTGTGGCCAATCGTATACGTACAGATTCGATAATAACTACTTATGACGTCAAAAAGTGCCCAGGGGAGCTCAGACTTTTAGCTGATATTCGGATGGTTTTAGATACCTTAATAAATTTCATTTCATTTCATTCATTTCTTATTTCAGTGAAATACAATTATTTTACAGACCGAAAAAGTAAAAATGGTTTTTTATAAGGAGCCGACCTTTAACTTAGATGAAAATCTAAAAATAAGTACTTACATCATAACGGCTACGAAATATTAGTACTTTAGCCTCGGTTGCTTGACTTGACTTTAACCGAAACTTTTGTCTTTTTTGTCAAGTCAAGCAACCCAGCCTTAATATTTCAAGTAACATTATACATACCTATATACCTACGCGTTAGATTTTAACAAGCAGGTAGGTCAGTAATTCAGTTTTTTGGACTCGCCTTTCCCATATCATATAGGTAAACTTTAAAACGTAAAAAAATCGAATTCGCTACAGCAATCTACTAACAGCGATTATGTACCTAGTCGCTATAGCTAAATGATAATTGATACCTATATAGGTAGATTTAGTAGGTTTCAGTAGGTACTTATAGAAGCCGCTGAGCTAACTACAGCGTGTGCTACTACTGTTGCTATTATTGGCAGCGATAAACGGGCGACATTTTTTCGTAGCCATCCGCCCTGTCCATGGTAGATGTCAATTTCATAGGTAGGTACATAATACATAGATTGCAAATGTGAATTCCAACCAAACAATCTCTTTTGAAGCCTGTGAATTCAAGGGAACTGGCTACAGACTAGGAACACTGGTTAAAGATATTAGCAGGATATTTTTTCCACTGTGCTAGGAATCTGACGGGATTGGTACCAGAAAATCGATCTCAATTTGGTCAGGTCTACGTCGGTTCCATACAAAACAAACTCAGTGATTTGCGTTTAAAAATGCCACGGGATATGCGTAGTAAAATTTCGCACTTGTATCAAACAAATGATAGCCAGCCCACTGATATGAAAACTGACGATGAGTCCATTGGAACATTTTACGTCAACTTTCTTCATACAAGAAAAAAGTAGTATCATTTATCAAAATTTCCGCTAATACGCCGCAACATGGCGGAAAATGTCCCTGTGGAAACTCACATGCGGACTAATAACACGTATAGTGATCTGTGGTGTGGACCGGGTCCATAGAAAATGCTGCGGTCGGCCTACAACTAACGCTGTTGGTGTCAAAATAAACGTTTTGACACCAGTAAATTGGCAACTTCGCCAGGTCCGCCAGGTCCTGTAAAACCCAGGTGTTTTGACACCTGTAATCTGGTGACATTTGTTCGCGTGGTCCGCCAGGTCTTGTGAATAAGTCTATTTAGCCAGCCCATTGTCAACACAACGCAAGTTTTATCAAGATTGACGGATACCTACGTAAAGGCGCCGCCCATCAAGCCTCGTGACGCATCTCGGCAACCCTTTGCGACGACATACCTTACGCCTTACTGTCATATTATGTCGAACATTGTTTGAATGGCGCGCACAATGTAATCCGTCAATTTAATCAGCCACTCAATGAAGCGTTTATTGGTTAAGTGTTAACAAAGGACTTAACTAATAACGGCTCCTTGTTAGTTAACTATTGGGTATTTTGTGTATATTGAGGACCTTAAATAGTTTCTACATTGGTGACTTTTAAATCTAACGCCGTGTCAATTTTTGTGTTAGAGAATTAACACAAAAATTGACACGGGATTAGATTTAAAAGTCACCAATGTAGAAAATTACCAATGCCAATATTTCTTACCAAACCGTCACCGTGCCAATATTTCTTACCAAACTCCTCCGAAACGGCTCGATCGAATGTTATAAAATTTTCTGGGTATGTTCGGTAGATTTGAGGCTATTTTTATATCCCTAATGGCAAAACAACGTTTGTTGTGTCAGCTAGTAGACTTATATAACATTTGCGATACGATAGCTTTAACTTTGTTCTGTGTGTCCTATTTTGAAAGCCTTTGTACAATGTTTTTTGATGAAACCTAATCTAATGTTTAGATACGTTGCCGCAGAATTAAAAATATGAGTAGTTACTTAGATACTTTGTTTATCAAATCCCGTTTCATACAATATCAAAAATAAGTAATGGAAGGAGCAAGAAATAAGCATTAGCTTGCGTTTTGGGTACCTAAGTAGGTACTTGGTAACTGATAAATAAACATACATAAATACATACTATAATATTTTCCAGTTGTATAGGAATCAAACTCGCAACCTATACCCCTGAGGGACCACTATTGCCTTTCGGCCGTCAAGTTCTCGACAATGAGGGTTTTCACGAAAATTCTTCGAAACATAATATACAAAAGGTCTTTTCATTGTTCCTATGCTCTCAATTTTTTTTTAATTGTGGTAGGACTCTTGCGAAGTTCGTCCAGGAAGTTATCACCGCAGCGTCAGTTATTCTATGAAAATGAAAATCTTTTTTTTTCACATAGGCCTAAATATAAGCTCTTATGAAAAGTCAAAACTCTACCCCCAGGTTCAGAAGGCAGGTTGCACTGAGAAGAACTGTCAAGAAACTCGGTACCTACTTGCTCTTTTCAAAAATCATTCTATCGCATCATACAAACGTTATTTCAGAAAATTCTCATTCCATTTTCCCATCCAATATCATTTATATCGATAAGTCGAAATTGTTAGAAAAGCCTAGAACCCTCTTGTGATATGTAAGCGTCTTTCGAGTTTCAACAAACTATATTCTCTTACGTAATCAACTTAAAGCTCCGTCCATTCTGAAATAGTCCCAATAGATTATATCGGTAGGTATCCCTTTGAAAATTGACTTAGGATTATACGCAATAGTTTTACCGATTACAGGAAGATGATTAACGTAACCACAAAAATCCTATACCTTTAAACGAGCAATTCTTGTATATATATATATATGTATATAATTATATTTCTATATAATCTGAATCTCGGAAACGGCTCGAACGATTTTCATGAAATTTAGTATACAAGGGGTTTTGGGGGCGATAAATTGATCTAGCTAGGATTCATTTTTAGAAAATGTCATATTTACCAAAAAAAAATATAAATCTATACCTGACATCTATTGGCACTAAAGTAAAACTATTACAGTAAACTCCTGCTGCCATCTATTGGTAAGTAGCTGTAATACTACCGAGCAAAACTCGGTCTCTCAACTAGTGGTAATAATACGGCAATATAATATAGTGTTCTGTGCACGTAACGCTTCGGCTACACTCCGTGAAGTGAAAATATGTTTGAAAAGGTCATGGTATTTACGCGTGTATCATCTCGCTTCGTTATAATGGTATACGGAACCTTTCATGCGCGAATCAGACTCGCACTTGGCCGATTATTTCAAATTCTTCGGCATCGCTGCATGTCGCATCCAACCAACGTATACGTAAGAGTGAGAAGGACAAAATTAAAATCAGTGTATCTTCTTAAATGTCATCAGTCCGCCTGCGTGTGTTGACACACGACGCGTCGTTGTCACCTTGGTTAAGTATAGGCCACGTCCTTTACTCCAGATCACCGATAAGAAACCTCAGGATATGGGCATCCCAACGATTTACATAAACCTGTTTCGTATAAGTGTATACAGCAGCGACATCTGTCAAAATTCTATATTTGGCTGCTAGGCTAACTACAACGTGGCCTTACTGCTGATGATAAAACAAGCGTTTTTGTCACCGATACACTGGCGACATTATTTCGCGTCTAGCGGGGCTAGACAAAGTATAACAGTCGTTTGGCGTTAACGACAGTAGATAAAAATGTACTGACAAACCACGTGACTAATGAAAACAAATGAAAGAAGAATCTACTTTATGCTTAGCGTTGTTCACTGTCGGCTGTGAATTAATTGTTATGCGAAGTACGCTGAAGTTACCTATCTACAAGGTCTGCGAGAACGCCAGGGAGCGTTCAAATTATTGTAGTCGATTTTCAAAAAAGCGTGTTTTCCTCTATACGGTCACCTGGTTTTTCTACAGTCACTTGTTTTGTCCATACATTTTTGTCAACTGTCGTCAACGCTAAACGACTGTTACCTACTTTGTCTAGCCCCGCAGGTTATATATAATATGTTTTTTCTCCAGACATTCCTTGTTAGTGTGAACGCTATCTGAAATCAGCGCTGTCAAAACAATGTTAACAGTCGCTTTCGCGAGCGTTTAATGTTTTGTTTTTCTGTTGTTTTTTATTGTCTACAACTACATAATAATGAGCGCATTTGTTTTGTTTTCTTGTGATAACGACTTTTACGACTTGCGACGCGCTCGTAATTGGGAGGGTTAAAGGTGACGAATGTAAACATATAAATCTCATAAGTACATATAGTCCATTGAAATGTTACATTTTTTAGGCCTAACCTTGCGTTTTTTAGAGGACGCAATTTTATTTTTTTGATGTGTAGTGGGGGTCAGTGTAAAGCTAAAACCAAGTTTGTGGGGTCGCCACCCTTGTCCCACGGCCGCCATCTTGAAAATAGGGGTTGAAATGGTTTTTACGATATATCTCTTAAACTATTTGTTTGATAAAAAAAATTTGGTCATATTTTTTGTTACAAGTTAAATTCTCTACAACTTTGGTCCAATAACTTTTTGTCGTAGAACTTTAAATAAAAAAGTTATAAGTGAAAATGTTCAGAAATTCGTTTCAAAAAATTTTTTTTGATATAACTTTTTTTTAAATCATTTTACGAAAAAATGATATCATACCATTTTTGTAGATCGTTTTTTGAGGAACAACTTTTATTCACAACATTTTTTCAAGCTAAGGTTTTACAGTGCTCCGAAGTGAGTACTATTTTTCAGTACTCTTAACTATACCTATATTATACGTGTACGTACTAATAATGTGTCATCAGTTGTTTTTTTTTATTTTTTTTTGTTATTACAATTTTTTTAATTACAAATTTTGCAACATTATTAATAATTAATTATTGACTTTTCCACTCCATTACAGGATTTTACAATTATTGATTTTTAAAATAATTTTAAATCTGATGGCTGTTAGCGAGAATCCTGTTCAGGTAAAAAATACTCAAGTGACCATGAGGGTACAAAAGAACACCTCCCTGCTTCCTAACCTAACCTCTCTTATTGTAAGAATAGCTAATAATATTGTTTTGAAGTTGTCGCTCAACTTTTTTACATTTTCACTTATAACTTTTTTATTTATAGTTCTACGACAAAAAGTTACTGGACCAAAGTTGTAGAAAATTTAATTTGCAACAAAAAATGTTATCAATTTTTTTATCAAATAAATAGTTTAAGAGATATATCGTAAAAACCATTACAACCCCTATTTTCAAGATGGCGGCCGTGGGACAAGGGTGGCGACCCCACAAACTTGGTTTTAGTTTTACACTGACCCCCCTACACATCAAAAAAATAAAATTGCGTCCTCTAAAAAACGCAACCCCAAATGTAACTTTTCAATGGACTACTAATGATAGTTAAATAATATGTTGCGGTGTTCACTGCTTATTTGCTAATTGCTACCATAAGTATTTTATCAATTTTATTGCCAACTTCAAAATAATAAAAAGTACCTACATTTTTATTTGTTCTTTCCTCTTTGAAATAAATGTAAGCCTATCTTAAACTGAAATAAACTGTATCTAATGGAAGTACGGGCGCATTTTTTGATTGCTTTGAAGCAGTATAACCTACATCATTAGGTACAATCATTGAATACGTAGACTACTTTTATGCCGGGAAATTCAAGTTTAATAAGGGATTAAAAAACTCGTAGCCGAACCGCGGTCAAAAGCTAGTTTTATGATTTTGATATTATAAGTTAGGTACAAAGTTTTCGGTATTTGCGATAGTTCGAAGTGCCTTTGTTATAAAAACCTGCCATGATTTGGAAAGTTCGGAATTTGTAGAATTCCCGCCGGAAAATGCCTTGGAAAATTTATTAATCACTAGCAGACCCGGCAGGCGTTATTTTTCTATTGATGTTTAAAATTTACCTAAGTTTTTATCGATAACTAGCTGACCCGGCAGACGTTGTTTTTCTATTGACGTATAAAAAAGACGTCCAACTCTCAGACCAACCGAACATACAGGAAACTTCATAACAATCGGCCGAGCCGTTTCGGAGGAGTTTGCTTACAAAAATTGTAACGATAATTTTATACATTAGAAAGATATAACAACACACACATACTTACTTAGGTACAAACTTTCTACTTCAAACTTTATAAAGGCGGAAGTTTAGATGAGTATGTGCATGTTTATAACTCCTTCATGCAGTAACTACTGGACTGGACCGATTTTGGACCAAAAAAGCGTTGGGACGATGGCGTGGAGGAAAACCTAAGGAGTATGGGTAAATACACCAATCAGGCGCAGGGAGCCGAAGGCCCGTGACAAGTGGAGGAATATTGTGGAAGAGTTCAGGGCCCATAAGGGTCTGTAGCACCACAGGATAAATAATTTTCATGTTTGTGGTGTATCTACTGTAATGTTACCATTTAACTGTAGATACGTTCTTATAGAAACTATAGTTGAGGGCGGCATTCCGGGGTTCCCAACAATCCCAACCCGTCCCAAATTTAGTTCCGCAAGATCGAGTCCGGTGAGTTTTGATGGGAAGATGTCGATAAATAACGACACAAGTGTACAAGTGAAGCGTCGATATCGACGACCTTTGTGAAGGTTAAAGTGATGGGCTTAAGTTGATAATTTCGTTTATCGATAGCAAAAGCAAGGCATCCTCTTGTATTTTGGCACCATTTTTGTGGTTTTTAATATAACAGCTAAGTAGTACCTACCAACAACCAACAAACTCACTTACCTATATAGAGAAGTAACACCTCTTGTACAAAAATAGAGTAGTAGGCACAACTTTAAATCTCAAACTTACCCGTATAATAATAACATAAGTACAACTTACAAGTCAAACTCGCGTGGAAAAGTGCCAAGAACACAGACTTTATATAGTCTGAGGCCAAGAACTGGTTACAATTTGAACAAAGAACATTTAGGCAGATCTTATACATTGCTCAAATATGAGCCAGATCTTCCGTCACCAGACGAGGCACTAGCCATTGCAAAATGTGTCTAAAAATGATAACGTGTCAAATTAAAGTATGCGTGGCGCGTTTGGAGGAAACTAAATAGTTCACACTTGTACTGTCACTAATGTCACGCTCCTATGTCTAATGTCACGCTTGAGTTGACTACACATCGCGAGGTAGAACACGTGGCAGTCTTGAAAGTTGTGTATATATAATTTTCGAGTACCTACTATCATTGGACGACCTCCCTAAATCGGTATTTACAACGCGCAGGTTACTTGCATAAGTGTAAATTTTGCATTCTTCCAGGGATTCCGGCGAAATTAATAGTAACACAGATCTGAAATTTGTTATCTAGGTTGATATTTGGTCATGAATTCGTACTCAGACGGGGATTTTGTAAATCGAATTTTGAGGAGGAAAAATTTCGAACTTGTTTTGTAAATCGATTTTGTAAATTTTAAAAAGTGGCCGCCATTTTGAATTTTTTTGTAACTGGGTCGATTGTTTTGAAAAACGATATCTGACTATGGCTCCAAGCATAGAAAAGGAATTTGTGGTCAAAATTTAAAAAACCACAATTTTGAACGTTTTTGTAACTTTGCCGAACGCATTTTGAGTATGGCTGATGGCACCGACTTCAAAAACTAAGTAGGTAGGTAAGTATACCCAGATTTATTAGAAAAATATTTTTTGCTTTTCAGTGGGTTGGTTTGTTGAAGGCGGTTCCCTTTTTTAAAAAAAGAAATATAATTATCATGTTAAGTTTTTACTTGACTGCGATCTCACCTGATACCATAGAAAAAGTAATAGATTTTGTTTATGGGTATTAATTTATCATCTGATACTAGCAACATTAATGCACAAACAAACGTCGTGTTGCCACAGTGTTTAGACGGCGTGGCCACGCACACATGTCCAAAACCGCAGTCACTCGATTGTTCGGCGCGCTGCGTCTGCAGGAGACAGGAGTATGTGTGTTCTGTGCTGTAAAGTCTGTGCCTTTTATACGAAACGAATAAAAATGGATCAAAGAAGCCCCAGAAATGCAGAGGAGGGAGTTTTTTGGGAAATAAGGCGTCCATTGTCGTCACGTGTAGAACTCTCGAAAGATCATCATTGCTTTCCATCAGGCATGATTGTCGTCAAGCGCAAGCCAAAAAAAAAAAAAGATAAGACTTTCTTTAAAAATACACTGCAAAATTACGCTAATTATTACGCTATAATTAAAATTTATTGAAAAGTGTATCTAGATAACATTACCTTTCTATATTATATACAAATATTTTCTGATCTTTGTGACTAACGAATTCGTCAAATGACTGCTGGTAAGTTAAGTTGTCCATTTTATGTAAAGTTACTTTTTCCATATTCAACACGTTGCCAAGTTAGTATATAATAGTATTCAAATCGTAAAATATCCATCAAAAGGAGTTTCGGTCAAAGGTGGTTTCGAAAATATATTCAGCAAAATGTAGGTAGTCGAATAATTATTTTGTAAAGTGACATTTGTCACCTTCAAACGTCAGTCTGTCAGAGATGATATTATAGCGGAATAATTTTATTTCACATGCTGGGGCGATTGAGATCGCAGTCAATAGGTACTTGTAGTGTGTAAAACATTTAATTATTCCTATAGTTAACTGCCGCGTTGATTCTATTAAAATTGCCACTCGATGTATTTGACATTTCGCTCAATAAGTTCAAAGCTTTTGTCAAGCCGAAACCAATGATGAAAGATTCTAAGAGGATCTGTTGCATTTTGCTTATCTTTAGTTATATGACGTATTTTTGAATGAAACATATAAAACTATTTCCATGCCTTTCTCATTCATGGAAAGCTACGTTATTAGAACGAGACAGGCGGATTATGTTATTGCGTTAACGCGTTCCGCAAATGTCAAATGACGTCATACGATCTGTGTGTTGAAGCTTTTTTTCAGGACCGTAAACATGGCGTAATTTGTTTTTCCGGTGTTGATTTAAATTTTGTTTGGGATTTTATTAAATTTGGTTAATGTTTAAGTTGTTGTTATAAGCAATAAATAATGGTAAAGTGCTCAGTTGTAGTCTGCAATAGCAAAAACACTGAAAGAATCCCAGGAATTTCATTTCACAGGTAAGCAATTAATTTTTCTAGTTTCTCTTTTTGTAACGAGTATTTTGCCTTTTTTCGGTAAAGTTTAGCTCAACTTCTGCTTTATTTAATTAAAAACACTCAAATTTATGCGGTAAAATGGAAAACTTAGATTATTTCTCGAGTTTTTGTTTGAATGTAAATGTAGTGTTGGGATTGTATTGTTTATCAACAAATTGAATATCGATATAAATAATACGTGCTGTTTGTCACATTGAAGGTGGTTGAGGGGTAGAGAGAGAAACAGTAAGGGCTGTTGGTTTAAATCAGGTTGCCCTAGTTCGAAGTTACGACGACTTAAGAGATATTCAGTAGGACGAGAGGGTGCACCACACATACTTATATTTTCCAGGTGATGCGAATTAATTCTTTTGTGATTTAAATAAAATTTTCATCATTCAACGTAAATATTATAATAATATTACTGATATAAATACTTAGAAAATACTTACACACAATAGACAATTATATACATTAAAGTTATTAAAAAATAAAAACATGGAGCTAAGACAAAAATTCAAGCTAAGAGCCATTGTACACGTACTATTCCGTTATTTTTTTAAGCATACTACTATATATATATCTAGTACCTACATTACTGCAGCGGCCCGCAAAAGAGGCATTGATGGACGTTTCTCACAAAAAATTTACAATGCGCAAAAAAAGTGATATTCAAAATACAGGTGTGTTTTAATACCGATGGAGGAGGATACATGTATTTTTTTTTGCATAAAGTATATTATACGTCCGATGTTTAATCTATTGATACGTCATGGTTACGTCAGTCAGTAGCTGGTGTCATATGGATTACCGAAAGTTTTAGTTTTTTTACGAAAATTTATTTATTTCACAAAAAAATAATTTTGCATCTCCGGGAAAAATAAAGTATGTATGTATGTATACATGTATGCATGCGTGTATGTATGAATATATCCATGCATGCATGCGTGAGTGCACGTATGCATGCATGCGTGAATGCATGCCTGCATACATTCAGGTATGTATGTATATAAATTTACCTACTTATACCTTTTATTTTTATTTCAGATTCCCAAAAAATGGATGTCGAGCAAAATAAAGGACGCCACTGCTCACGGCATCTGGCCGCTGGCGGTTTAGTGATATAGATGATATCTTCACTTTTTTTTCTTTTTTCACTTTATCTTAAGTTATGAGTTAAGAAATATAATATCTAAGTTAAGAAATAAATCATTTTTAAAATAAGTCGATTTTCTTTATCCCCAAGCTTTTGCCTGCGTACGTAAGTAAAAAGTACCCTATGTTTATAATATAATATTATTTAATTAATGTTTCTGATAATTTTGTCGAGTATATAAAAACATCGATATCGGTAGTCCCACAGATGTAGGGGTAGTCCCTAGACTTAAATGTCATTTAGGCTCCGCCCATTCGCCATTATTTGGCTACGGAAGCTTCACTTGACATTTCTTGTTTCCTATCCTCTACTTACTATTACGATCTATGGCCGAAACTCATAAATAAGGCATGTACCGAAATATATAATATTATTGGAATAATAGTGTTTGACTAAATTTTGCAATATTTATTTGGGCTCAGGTATAGCTCACGTACCCAAAGTATTTTCCGGACAATCTATTCACATTTTCACCAAAGTTTTATCACATAACCTTTTATACTGTCTCTAACTTTCGTATTATCACTTAAATTAGACGAAAATTTAAAAAAAAATTATTACTGAAAATTCACATAAGGGACTTAGGGCACCCCGACTCGGATAACGGATAGGTGACGAAGAGGATGGCGGGGCCTGCAAGGCCCCGCCATCCTCTGAGTGGTTATTTTCTTTTATGACCACCCAGAAATTAGGAGCCCCGCGAAGCGGGGCTCCGTCAACCAGCCCTTTCATAGTAAAAATAACCTCGAAATTTTTAAATTTAAAAAAGTTATTTCTCGGCAACTATTACGTTCCGACGAATATCGCTTGGGGGGAGGGTTACCCCCATCCCCCCCTCCCCCTCCCACCCCCTCCCACCCCCCTCCGTAACGGTACGTCATCTATACTTTAACCTTTATTTGGGTACTAGCTCGTTTAATTTTTTTTTTTTTGTGAAATAGTGATAATAAAAATTTGTGTGTGTTTATGGGTTTCTTCTCGGACCAGGGCGCGTTGGAACCCTCGTAATTTTAGTTAAGTTAGTTAAGTCTTTAACGGCGTAGAAGTTGAATGAAGTTTTATTTAAAAATTCAGACACTTACTTTCAAATTTAAACGTCATGTATTTTGGGTCTTTAATCTGAAATCGCTTAAAAGCAGAAACACGATTGTCTCTTCATATTTTATTTAGTTTTTCGCTCCCAGAAAATCTATGGCTCACACGATATTAGTAAAAGCCCGAAATTCACGCGGGCTAAGCCGCGGGCAAAAGCTAATACTTTTATAACATCATAACTAAAAGCGATACGTTATGTGGTTAATATATAATAGTTTAACTCATCATGCTACGAGTATAATAAATCATGCTACGAGTAGTCAACAGTTACTAATAGAAACACTATAACTGACTTTGATTATAATTAATTAAATCTATTTAGATGAACACAGTCTGGAAGTTATGATAGTAAAGATTGGAGTGGGGTAATTAATTTTATTAGATACCTAGTTAGTTTTAACGAATTGAAAGCTTATCAATCCAATCCGTATTTTACTATTTGGATTTCTTCTATATTTTAAACCGATAATATTGACTCATTTTTTTTAAATGAAATGAACGTGTGGGAAAAAATGTAAGCATTTATTTGTACGTCTCGACTCTCGACACAGGATTATGTGTAAAAGGTTTTTAAAAAGCATTTTAAATTATTTCAGCTAATAGTAGGTATAAATCCTCTTAGCGGTAGGTACTATAATAGGTAGATTTTATTATGGTATGTTCAAAGAAATCCCATCAAAAACATTGTCATGTAAAATGTTGCCAAGACGAGACCTTATGGCTCGCAAGTTGCATCGTCAAAAACTTACCTGGAACTTCAGACATATGACATTGCGATCTGATAGATCTGATTTAATGATCTTCAACATTATGTTTTTTTTTGTTGCAGACACAGACATCGGGACTTGGAATCAATGAAAATGTATACTCCAAGAAGATATACATCAGTTGAAACTAAGACAATATTACACTAATATATAAATAAATCATTAAAATAAAAAAATGGAGTTCGAAGAGAAAGTGTCGGGGCCCGGTGGGGCCTCCCAGAAAAACTGGACCCATTTAAACACCACGGATGAAATGCCTTTAGAGATGCAATTCAACCACGGTCATATGGTGTCTATAATAGTGTACAGTGTTCTTATGGTGATATCGGCGACTGGAAACCTGACAGTGCTGTCGCAGCTGGTAAAGAGGAGACGAATGGGTCGAGCGAGCAGACTGGATGTGCTTTTGATGCATTTGGCTGTTGCGGACCTAATGGTAAGTCTTCAAAGAAAAATATTACGGTCACAGGATGTCCATACAACTGTACAGTGTTCTTATGATGATTCGGCTACTGACAACCTGACAGTGCTGTCCCAACTGGTGAAGAGAAGAATGGCACAGTCACAGATCTTATGGGAGTAGGCTAGATGTGCTGTTGATGCATTTGGCTATTGCAGATCTAATTGTAAGTTCTTGGTGTTTGTCAACGGCACTTTACATTGTTTTATCCAGCTGAATGATAAAGAAATCATGAAATCTCCGAAGTACTCAGATAACGAGTATAAATTTAGCTTAGGAAACTTTTGAGACGCTCAAGGGGTGAAATGGATATTGAAAATTTGTGCGAAGGTATCAAATTATCTACTTTAAACTCGAACGTAGGTTCATTGTTTATGTAAAGAGAGCTTCTCTGAATCACTGATCTACAAAGAGTTCACTAGAATAAGTCTATAACGCTTAATCGACTTAAAATCGGTATAAGGCTGTACAGTGTACAGTGTATATCTACGTGTCATGAACACGCCGTATTTTGCGTGAATACACGTGTTTAAAATCATTTGATCCTTTTGCTACTGAGTGCTGTAATTAATTTTAGATGTATTACAACAAACAAATCTTTTGCAAACAGCAATTGCCATTTGAACTACGTTTGTTACATATCCTTTCAACTGTCCGCGGCTGTTATAACAAAACAAAGCAAACATTATTGAAAACTTCCACTAAAGATTGAGTAGCCACTGATTAAAAATATAAGTAACGTCTTAAATTTTTCTTGATTTAATGTTTCTGTGTCTTGGCAAAATGTGAATAGAGAAATTTTTAGGCAGATTTGTGAACTATCTGACGGAGTGTAACCAAACAATGTTGTGATACTTACACACTAATAGAACGTCATCATCTCTTTCGTAACGCTCTCGTCAGAGCGGTCGTGGTCATCACTTTTCAGTGACACGCTTGACAATTCGTCTCCATTCCTCCCGGACAGCTGCTTTCCTGGTGCACACATGTAAGGGGACGTCCACTGCAGCCTTAACTTGGTCCGTCCATCTCATAGGCGATCTGCCGCGAGGTCTGGTTCCATCTACTTTTCCTACTAATAGAACGTAGATAAAGACAAATTAAGAATGCTTTTTGATTAAACTGCAACAGTGCTTGTGTCCAGGTGACATTCCTGATGATGCCGTTGGAGATAGCGTGGGCGGGCACCGTGCAGTGGCTGGCGGGCGACCTCATGTGCCGCCTGATGATGTTCACACGAACCTTTGGACTCTATCTATCAAGCTTCGTGCTTATATGCATAGCGATCGACAGGTAAACCAACGTTTCTACGCCAGGGGGGCTATTCACGTTACGTGTCGGCTACATTTCGTGATGTGATATGTTTAAAAGGTGATGGAATTTACGAACATAAGCAGACGATATTGAATTCAAAACATTTTTTGCGAACACTGAAAAATTAATTTTAATACAATTGACATAGAGCGTAAAATTGAATGTAGTTCAAAACGCCACATTGGTCGGCAGTTCCAAGACTGAAATTACTTAAGCGCGTCAAAGTTGAGCATTGTATTTCCTATGATGAAATACATTCAATTTTACACTCTAAGCCCATAACTGTAAAGTTCATTTTTCAGTGTTCATATTTTTTTCTTTTTCTTGTATCACATCACTGAGTGTGTGAAAACGTTACGAGAATGTCATAGCAGGACACATTTCTGATGACGCTCCTCAATGTTCTTTGCATTGAATTCGATTAATTAAAATTTAACGTCGATTAATTAAATGCTTTTTGACTTTGAAAGCTATCACGAAAATTTTTGAATATTTCCATTTTCAAAAATTAAAGCAATCTCTGTTTCAGATACTACGCTATTCTAAAGCCACTGAATTTAACGTGGGAAGCTCAAGTAAGACGGGCCCTCGTGATAGCCTGGGTGTGTGCTGGGCTCGCCAGCCTGCCTCAGAGCTTTATATTCCACTTGGAGGAACACCCCGAAGTTAGGGGGTAAGAGCAATTGTTTCCCTGATCATTCCGTCACAGGCAGAGTCCGAAAACATTCCGGCCTTGAGTCCTTGATTGATTCCACTACCGGTCGTTGAGGTTTAAAGGGCCACGCCACCGCTGGTCAGGGCTTTAGAGTAACGAACCTCATATGCCGTCTCCAGGATCACAGCCTTCTGTATGCAGCCCTTGATCCAGCAGCCAAGCGAAAGCTTTTCGAGATGTCGCTCGAAGCATTTCCATTGTAACTGAAACAACTATCGGGACATTAATTGTCGATTCTACATTCTAGACAGTGGTAATCTAAATAACCACTAAGCCAATTAATTATTGGTGATATAAATATACATGTGTGGCGGATACTTTACTAGACCTACCTGATGTTTTCTAACAAATTTTACTCGAAAATACTAACCTCGGAAACCCGTACTTCCAGTAGCTGATCACTTTGCTGGATAACTAGCATTCCATCCTAAACATCAGACGCGTGCGATGCGCGTGGCGCATTTGGTCCAAGGATAACTTTCGGGTCGGCTGTAATCTGCGATCAGCTAGCAAATAAATGGTTACTTAAGGACATATGCAACAAATAGAGTGGTGGGCGCGTTGCCAAGTCCAATAAATCGTAACATGATTAAGTAGCTGGTGCGCGATTCAAATTAGACTTTGATGTTTGTGACTCATTCGGATGTAAGAGATGTTAAAGACCGTGAACTATAACAAGTACCTACTAAGAATTCGTTCACTTACAAGATACTATTTTTATTCAGAGCATGAATTGTGAAACGTTACCAGACTCTCAAAAGAAATTGGTTCTTAAAATCTGCATAATACAAAGAAATCATCGAGCCTTTTTCAATTGAAATAATTAACGTACTAATTGCAATGTCCTCTGATGGTAAGTGATGAAGTAGAAAATGTTCACGTATTGATTCTGAAATATAAGAACCCTTTACGGTTATTACAAAGTATCGCATAATCACACGGTGCATCTTTAGCGGTAGGCTGGTAACCACGTGGTAAACAGCCGCGGCTAAAGCCACCCAAATCCTAAATAGCAAGGACTTAACATGCTTACAGCTTATAATTAGCAAACTGGTTTTCCCCCCAAGAGTGGCCCAAAGAAAACGTATCTTGGAGATTGCCCGCGTGGTGACGTCATGTCTTGCGTTTCAGGTACTTCCAGTGCGTCTCGTACGGCTCGCTGCCGACGGACCGGCACGAGCTGGCGTACTTCCTGCTGAACATGGTGCTCATGTACCTGGCGCCGCTCATCTCCACGCTGTACTGCTCCTCCGCGGCGCTGCTGGAGATCATCCGAAGGGCGAACACTGCTAATGGTAAGAGCGGCTTGTTCCTGCTGAACATGGTGCTCATGTACCTGGCGCCGCTCATCTCCACGCTGTACTGCTCCTCCGCAGCGCTGCTGGAAATCATCCGAAGGGCGAACACTGCTAATGGTAAGAGCGGCTTGTTCCTGCTGAACATGGTGCTCATGTACCTGGCGCCGCTCATCTCCATGCTGTACTGCTCAACTCATGCTGCAACAACATGCTGTACGGCGAACACTATGCTAATGGTAAGAGTAGCTTATCAAATGCGTCTTAACCTCAACACTCGTGTGTTGAGGAGCTTTTGCGCAAACAAATAATAGTTGTCACAAGCTTCGTTTCTGAGACTTATCTACAATTGTCATAGAAACCTATAGTAGAAACCTGTCTGATCTGCACCCATTCAATATTATGTAAATGGAACGAAATTCGTTACATGTATCATATTATTATATTATTGACTAAGCTATTAGCTAGCTAATTATATTATTAACTAGCTGACACAGTAAACGTTGTTTTACCATATAGATAAATTACTGCTCACCTAGAGGTATGAAAATAATTGACGTACCTACACACCTACCGAATATAATTATCTACACAAAAAAATCACAAGAATTGGTCGAATCTTTCGGAGAAGTTTTGTTACAATCACTGTGACACAAGAATTTTATACACTGAAAAAACCCCCTCAAGCTTCGATTGTCTCCAAAAGTTCGCTCTTTCAAGGGCAAAAGTGTCTGCTTTTTCCTTGACTTTTGGAACGAAATGAAATTTTGTTAAAGATTGCGATACGTGATCGTTAAGAAATATGTTAGCATTCATAAACTCAATAAGGATAAGAAAATCAAAAAGGGCTTTAGGTATGTAATGTTGAACTTGAGCAAAAATGTTTTTTGGGTCACAAGATACCTAACTATATAATATATCGCAAACAACCGGAAATTTATCTACACGATTATCATTACTCCGTAGTCAATACCCTTTCAATAGAAACCTGATGAAAATTCTTCGTGCTGCTTTACTTTTATGCTCGTAGCTTCTATTCATTGTTTATTTTGATTAATCGAGGAGGTTTTTTGTTTTACTACCAAGAGATTCTTTTTAAAGTTCTATATGTTTCTAAGTGTTCTAATAATCTAATAATAATAATCATGTTTTTTTGAATAGTCAAAATTTAAGTTTGTACAGTTTAAGCTTAAGTATTCGATGGATCCAAGGGAAGGCTATGGTGCCCGTAACACAGGTTTTCCTAGTAGGTACGGACGCCAAAGCACTCCTTCAAACATCTTTTTTTGTATCAACCTATTCTGTGCACTAGATTTAAGGAGATTTTTGTACTGTGCAACATTTTCCTGTTTCAATAATAAATAAATTGAAATTGAAAATAGGTATAGGTACAGTACAGAGTTCAAGAGTGGTTGTGTAAGAAATCAATTTATCAGTAGGTACCTAATTGTACTGTTAGACTTCAGAAGTTGCTGCTGATTAAGATTAGGTATGCGAATTACGATATATCAGTGAACGGAAAAACAGAGGTATTATTTTCTATTTACTTTACCGTTATACAAACCGTCGCACATGAGTCTTAATTCTGATTGGTCAATCCTCAGTCCTCACGGCTGAGTGTTGACACCACAGAGCACCGTGGTTGACACCCTAATAGTGTGCGAACCGGATTGTTGATGTTTCTATAGTCGAAATAGACGGATAATAGCCAAGTCTATGAGCTGTACTATCGTCAGACCAATCATTCAGGAGATACATAAGACCTTCGCTGTAGCCACATGTAATTTAAATCTATGAAAATGACAGACGGCTGCGTGGAATAATTAGGTACATTCGCTTATATTTAAGATTTTTTTTTAATTTCATTCCATATTATTTGTTATCTCGTTCTTAGAAATGGAATAGACAAGTCTGTCGCATAATGGCTACAACTGCGCTGTCAGCTGCTGTGCCATAGAATTTAGGATGGTGTGTGGGACATAGAAAAGGGTTGAGACGTTGATGATTATTTTCAGACAAGATGCGCCGGAGCGGCGTGGGGATCCTGGGTCGCGCGAGAGCGAGGACCCTCAAGATGTCAGTCACCATCGTGCTGGTCTTCTTCGCCTGCTGGTCGCCCTACTACTGTTATTGCATATGGTGAGTTGGTGCCAATGTTTTTTTTTTTATATAAGGTGTTGTCAAATTATCTGCCACCGTTCCAGGAGGTGAATGTGTAATACGTATACACTTCAATAGTGAAGAAATCTCAGTCCCTAGGCTCAATATATATTTTTTTTTATTTAAAAAATTACGTCGCAACCCAAGGTCAACGCTCTCACGCCGCGCCCAAACAGCTGATTTCCGTTACGAGGCGATAACTGTACTAAACATGTACTCAAGTTTGACTGATGGACGTGTTTATGCAACATGATGCGATATGTTAATAACGTTTAATTAAACAAATTGAGCCCGAGGACTGAGAATTCTTCACTATTGAAGTGTATACGTATGGCACATTCACCTCCTGGAACGGTGGCAGATAATTTGACAACACCTTATATGTAAAAGAATGATGATGAGTACAAAGCGTGCACCTCATAGTTATACGCTTGCCCAATGCCCTATGTCACGATTTCAGACGCCTGCCGCGTGCCGGCTAGGTTGCACGCGTTAGTTCTTGTACGGTCTATTTACGAGGCAACCCTAATACGTCTAATGAGATAAAGTTACGCGATAGAAAGAGACCACAACTTTGCGTTTGTAGCGTGTTGTTTGCGGAGCCGGAGCCAGGTGCTATTGCGAACTGAATTGCACTTTTTGTGTCAGCGCTAGAGTCGCTATTTCTTTAAATCATCTTGCGGAGTGAACCTTTTCTACTACTATTATATTATATTCCGTGCCAGAATATAAAAAACTTTTTTAATACATTTGCTCAAAAAGTTGACATTTCCATGTATGTTTAGCGTGCGCAAAGTTATTCTTTTCCGCACTAGTGCTTTTGTGTTTTCCTCCTACGCGGCACCGGAGCGGGCGCACCAGGAGCGCATGAACTCGTACACGGCATGCAAACACGTAAAACCAATATTTTTTTTTCGCTAATGTATTAAAAAACGTCGTTCAATGCACGTGCGGAATTGTCTTTTTTACTCGTCCTTATAGTTGACCCTCGCCATGGGCTTGGGTCAACAAACCGGGACTCATGAAGAAATAACACACTTTCCGCACTTATATTGAAATGTACTAATTTGCAACAGGTTCTGGATAGATAAGGAGACGGTGAAGAACCAGGACCCGGCGCTGCAGAGGGCGATATGGCTGTTCTCTTGCACCAACTCCTGCGCGAACCCCATCGTGTACGGCGTGTTCAACAGGAACCGCTGGACGTGGGGAAAAGTAAGCTATATCCTAGTCCGTCCCACTTTCGACGACCGCGACGTCTGGCTCGTCGTTCTGACTAGACGAGCAAATGGCGCGGTCGTCTGAAGTGGGAGGGGAAACGAGTAGACTTTTTTTTTCAAGTGGAAGCTTCTGGCGATTTGGGCTTTTTTTGAAAATAGGAAAACCATGAACTCGCGACATTTTTACCGTTACCGACAAAAAACTTCTTTGCGCTTTTGGGCATGTAATTTGGGATGAGAAAAAACCTCAGATCACTTCAAACAGAAAAAATACCAATGATTTAGCGAAATTGTTACCGTTACCGACACCTGTGTGTCGGTATATTTAAGGATCTGAAGTCCATTGATATAATATATACTTAGTCAATTTTTATTTCTGTCGGCCCACACTTACCTAGCTAAGCCCTTGAAATTTTTAAATAGGTATGTTCAAAAATTGTTCGCACTCGGCGGATTTGAACTGACGTCTTCAAGCAATAGCAGCTGGGGTCTGATTGCGTAAGAAAAACGTATTCGTCGTTATCGTAATAGTTACCAAATTCTGCCCCCCGATTGGCCGACGTAAATCAGCGAGCAAATTAGCGGGAAGAATTTGTTTCCGATTACGATTACGATGAATACTATTTTCTCACATTGTTTAGGGGTTGGGCATTCTACTCCAAGAGTGCCTAGGTGTGAAAATTGATAAAGGTAGAATACCTATGGTGAGCACGCCCTTGGCATAAGTGTCTTTTTCCTTATTACCTACTTGAAGAAGGCGTATTTACCTACAACACGGTTTGTGAAGCAGTCAAGAAAATCAGCAGATTCTCTTTTGATATTCCACTATTTATTTATTACTCATCATTGAACTGCCCCACCAAAACTTCTGTAACTAGTTATGAGTAATACATATCGATATCGGTTTAATCGTTTCCATATTACCGTTACTAGTTATGAGTAAAATACATGTCAATATCGGTTTAATCGTTTCAATATTACCGTTACTAGTTATGAGTAAAATGCAAAGGCGTCTTTACCTATAGTGCAGGGTGTGCGGCGCACACGGGCGCCGGGTCTAAAGGGCGCCGCGCGCCGAGCGCCCTTGCGACACATCCGAAGATGCGTCGCTCTCAAAGACCCTGCGCCCGCCGTGGCCGACGCCGGGCGCGCGGTAGCAAAGCAAAACTACTCCTTTTCCTACCTACTCTATTTAAATTTACACAATTACTTTTGTTTCAACATGAAAGCAGCCTTAAAACAGATAATAAAAGATTAAATTGGCGTAATGTCGCATCGCTACGAAAGGCGGGTGCCGGCATCGGCACCTGTTTGTTTTGATTCGTTTGACAACACGCCGCGGCCGACAATCATTGCTAACTCGGCTGTATTAGAATGCTATAAAGTTCAAATTAAATTTCCCAGGGACGTGCGGCGGTCATTTTCAAAGGCTTGTGTACGCGTGCCGCAATTTTTGTTTTACCGCTACATCGTAGTTTTGCGAAATAAGCCTTGATGCAATTGGATTAAGTATCATCTTTGAGTAAACATGTAAATATGAAGTAAATCGGCTTTTCTTTTGCTAAAAATTATATAAAAGGTAAGATTTGGTTAATTGCTTTCACAATTATTGCGACATGCCTCGAGGTCGGAGGTCATCAAAAATAGCTAGCGAAATTCATGAAAACAAAACATCGGTGATAGATAGTAATATCGAAGTTAAATAGGTACTCGTACCTATACGACCTAGCATTTTTCATTTGTTTATCCTACTGCAGTGCGGAACAAACAACGGTAAGTTTCAAGTGTAATATGTTCCTACTAGTATAAATAAATAAATAAATACCTATTTATTTATTTAGGTCTTACTTGTACCTAACCGTTGAACAACGAACTACCTACTTTTAAATTTTATTTATTTATTCTGAAATGATGATGATTATAAATGCGAAAGTAGGTAACTCTGTCTGTCTGTCTGTGTGTTACGCTTTCACGGCCTAACCGCTGAACCGATTTGGATGAATTTTGGTATGGAGATAGGATAGCTTGCGTCCTGGGGAAGGACATAGGCTAATTGCTATCCCGGAAAAGTGCACAGATCCCGGGGGAATCGCGATATACCTAAGAATTCCTCGCGGACGAAGTCGCGGGAAGAAGCTTGTAATAAATAATACTCCAAGTCCTAGTCCAAGTTGCAGCTTTTTCTCTGGACCTAGGTATATTAATTTATTTACATTGATAGTTCTTTTAGGTGCCTAGGTATACTAAGTTTATTATTTATTTTAGATGTCTGATGGCGATGGAAAAAAGAAACTGTCTGGTGCACAGAGTCGAAAAAGAAAGCTGGAGAAGGAAGTGTCTCTGAAAAAGAATACAAGTTCTATTAAAAAGTTTTTTGTTCGACCCGGTCCATCCTCGGACGAACACCTGGAGATAGAGACATATGAAAACCAAGATAATTCTACAGCAGAACTCGTCACTTCTAAGTCACCGCCGCCGCCGCCGCCGCCGCTGCTGTCTTTGTCGTCGGTAGTCGAAGAAGACGAAGAACCCCCTAGTGCCGAAGCGTCCCCGGAGAATATACTTCGAGAAGATATAATGAATGATCTCGCGTTATGGCCACAGGTGTTATCCGATAAACAGAGAATATTTTTGATGGAGCGTGGGCCCGTGCAGGTAAAACTGGGTTCATATCCTTCAAATAGTTCGAAAAGATCTTTTTCAAATGCTTATTATACTAAAAAGATGTTAAATAATGAAACCGTTTTAAGAGACTGGCTGGTTTACTCTAAGTCAACTGATTCTGTTTATTGTTTTTATTGTAAACTGTTTCATGCTGATGCGAGTCTGACTCCTTTTAATGGTGAAATAGGTTACAAAGATTGGCAGCATTTGTCTACTGCTATAGAACGTCATGAAAAGAGCTTAGGGCACCTATCATGTCTTAAGAAACAAATTACATTGAAAACTGTTATTTTAAAAGAAAAGTCAGTAGATTTCTTGCACCAAAATGAAATTGATCGGGAAAAAAAACGTTGGGTTGCAGTACTCGAGCGAATAATCAACCTAATTCATTTTTTAGCGAGGCAATGTCTGGCTTTTCGGGGAAGATCTCAAAAACTTTACGATTCTGATAATGGTAATTTTTTAAAGCTGGTTGAATATACCTCTAACTTTGATAATGTGCTTGCGGAACACATTGCCCTTATTCAAAAATCCAAGTCACGCCTAACTCATTATCTTGGCCATAATATTCAGAACGAAATAATACAATTGTTGGGAGAAAGAATAAAAAAAACTATTGTTTTGGAATTGAAACAATCTAAATATTTTTCCATTATTTTAGATTGCACTCCAGATATTGCACACGAAGAACAAATATCGGTTGTCGTACGGTACGTTCTTTTAAATGCAAGCAACGACAAGGCTGAAGTAAAAGAACACTTTCTGGGTTTTTTTCCTATTACAGACACTACTGGCCTGGGCTTAACTCAATTTTTGTTAGATTTTTTAATCTCAAACGAAATTGACATACAAGATATTCGTGGTCAAGGTTATGATAATGGTGCAAACATGAAAGGGAAAAATATAGGTCTACAAAAACGAATTTTAGATTTAAACCCGCGCGCATTTTATGTACCTTGTGCGGCACACAGCCTTAATTTGGTAGTGAATGACGCTGCTAAAAGTTCATTAGAAATTGTCAATTTCTTTTCAATTGTGCAGGAAATTTATGTTTTTTTTTTCTGCGTCAACAGCACGTTGGCAAATACTTGCTAAAGAAGTGCCAACTTTAAGTCTAAAACCACTCTCAAATACTCGATGGGAGAGCAGGGTTGAAGCCGTAAAAGCTCTACGTTTTGAACTGGGAAAAGTGTATGATGCCTTGTTTACTATATATTCCGATAGGAGCAAAGATGCAGAGTCAAGAAATATGGCAAATTCATTGCTGGCAAAAATTAAGTCCTTTAAATTTATCTGCTCTCTGCTTATTTGGTTTGAAATTTTAAGCAAGATAAATATAGTTAGCAAGGCCCTTCAAAAGTCAGACGTTGTATTGTCAGAAGCGGTGAAAATGATTGATAATGCAAAAATAAGTTTGTCTGAATTTCGTAATGAGTCTGCTTTTGAGGAGCTCCTTAACAGGGCGAAAACTGTAGCGGAAGAAGTCGAGGCAATAGTAGAATTTCCCACACCTGCACGCCCTCGCGTTCGTAAAAGGTTTTTTAATTATGAGGCGGAGGATGAACCGATAGCAGATGCGAAAACAGATTTTAAAGTAAATTTTTACTACTATTTGTTAGACACCGCAATCACTAAGTTCGACGAACGGTTCGAACTTTTGAATGAAAATAATGTAATTTTTTCATTTCTTCAAAAATTGAAAAACTGGAAAGATTGGGACACTGATACAAAAAAAACACATTGCTCTAATTTAGAAAATAAACTTTGCCATGCTGGCTCTTCAGATGTGGAACAGTTCGAGCTCTATAATGAAATCGAATTATTACCAATGTTTATTGATGATTCCACTACGCCGTTGGATATTTTAAATTACTTATTTACGAATAAATTAATTTCAGTGTTCCCAAATCTGTCCACAGCACTGAGGATATACCTGACACTTCCAGTCACGGTCGCACATAGCGAAAGGTCATTTTCTAAACTAAAAATAATTAAAAACTACCTTAGATCAACATTGTCGCAAAGTAGATTGACAAATTTATCGTTAATAAGTATTGAACACGAAATCAAAATTGAAGTTAATGACATTGTTAATGATTTCGCTAATGCAAAAGCTCGAAAAGTAACTTTTTTGTAAATACATTTGTGTGTTATTATATAATTTGTGTGAACGACCGTCCTGTTACGTAACTATAATAGTTTTTAAATTAAATATTTTTGAAAGAACTACAAAGTTGTGATTTTTTATTCTTATAACCCCTTCTTTCCTAAAAAACTTTTTGCTTCCTGACATCATTTAAAATTGCACCATTTGCATCCGAATTTCCGTTTGAAAATACAGGGTGTTAGGTAAAATAGAGCAAATCTCTTGACGGGTGTTTCTACTCATGAAACTGAACAACTTTCCCCAAGGAACTCATATCGAATTCTCAAAAAAAAAATTGGACTTTGTATGGATATTTGGCCAATCAGCTGACCGCTCCGATACAAAGTACTTGTATGGGAGCGGTCACTTGTATTCCATTTTGACCCCGCTCGAGGGCGTCAGGTTACTGGCTGCACACGGGCGCCACTAGGGCTAGAGACGCCTCTGGTAAAATGCATATGATATCGGTTTAATCGTTTCAATATTACCGTTACACAGAACGCCCGGTGTCGGAACGGTTCGAGGAGAGGTTCCAGGTTCCCGCACGGAGACTCCATGGAGATATCGGCAGCTACTTTAGCTCGAGCGAGAAACTCACTTCAAGACAGACACATCAGAAGAGACTCCACCTTTCTACACAACAATTCACAAAAACACATACTAAACAATAATAATAACGTGCATGCTATTGTATAAGCTAGGATTATATCTGATATACTGCTAAAGCAAAAAAGACAATCACTTTTACCGTTATTAAAGGTACACGATATTATAATAACCGATAATATTAGTATTCGTTATTTCACCAACAATTTAGTTTCAGTGTGAACTAAAAATCCGATGTTGTGTTTTTGAAACCGATACGTTTCAAAACGTTGCGAAACCGGTGTTTTTGTAGATAGACATTTTTTCTTGACATGTTACATGTCAGTTTATTGTAATATTATCTTAAACACGTCGGAGTAACATGACATGACATGCCACGATGTATAGAGCTATTGAGGTTTAATCTGTGAATACTGAAACTTTATACGTGTCGTCAAAACTATAGTATATTATTCAATAATTATTACGTATTTAGTATGCAACTAATTAGAATCTCATAATATCATAACTAATTTTAAGTGACGTTTGTAATAACTACTTGTAATACGTAGTAAATTAAGTATAATTTAAATATTTACTTCGATTTCTCTCTAAAATGTTAAGTTTTTAAATATTTAAAAGAGAGCTTTAAAAATCTTTATACATATCTATACTGTAGTAAATACTGTAGATATTATTAGTCTTTTATTTGTGTATATATAGTCGTTAATAGTTTCAATTTGTGATATGATACCAAATTATGCGAGTTAAAGTTATATCACTGTTATCGCAAATTGCGTTTAACGTTATTTAACGTTTAACGGTATTTTATAGCAAATTTCCAGTGTTTTTAATAAATATAGGTACGTCAAATTATGTAAATTTTAGGTTTCATAGTCAACAATGTTTGTGCCATTCCTTAAAATAAGTTACGAGTAATTCATTATGTAACACATTCCTTCTTTTTCTGTTTATGAAAACGGTGTGACTATTATTGAATGGAAGCAGGCGTTATTTTGCGGAAATCCATAATAAGCAGGACAGATTAATTTGTTTTGCTGCAATCCACTACTCGAAAAGAATCTGTATGGTCCAATATGCAGGAACACCGCCCTCATGAAGCACTACACACAATTCTTCCAGCAATCGATGTCAGGACGAAATGTGCATCGAAGAAATTGTTGGAAGAATTGTGTGTGGTGCTTTGTGGGCAATGTCATATTGCACCCTACAGATTATTATTATTATAACTCTTAATTTAGGATTCAGATTCTTTTCTTAATTAATCTGTCCTGGTGTGACTATTATTTAGTTATACAGCCAGCTTGGTCACATACAGTTTTCCCTGGTATTTCCTATATCGTTCAATAAATCGTGCATAAAACTGTTCGATACTTGACATGAGTTTATACAAAAGCTATAACCCAGATGTAGATGTGTACTGTTTTTTTTCCAAGCACTTTAGTTTAGTGTCCACTGGCTGTGTTATAATAAGAAACTCGTTTAAAATAGAAATATGTATGAATTAAAATTTTGTACCAAATGAAGCCTTAATTGAAATGGAAGGATGGAAGGTTATTTAAGTAATAAAACATAAGATTTGTACAAATAATGTTTCATTTCTAAAATAGATGTACCTATGATCTGAAAAATTAGATAAGTACCTACTCAGATATAAACAGTATTAAGCAGGTGATATATGAAATGAAAAGAAAGTTGCTGCAAGTAAGTATTTATTAAAATAACATTTGAAAAACAGATCAAACAGTGGGATAAAGTACATAAGTATAAATTATAAATAGTAAAAATAATTACGATAAATATCATTGCACTCAAAATAAAATAGAAAAGTTGATTTATAACAAACTTCACCAAACATCGAACAAAAAAATTTACTTCAAGAAAAGTTAGAGATGTACCTTGTAACTGGTACTGAAGAAATACTGAAATTAATATTATTATTCTAAGAAGATTCTTTACAGTAATTAATAAGTGTCACGTTATCTAAAACTACCTAATTACAATACATCGTAATAATACATCATACAATAAAATCTCGCCATCGACAGAGCTTCATTCTCTTTCTTACACTAGTAATTAATTATCTTACACCTAGTTTTTGGCCATTTGAAGGTCTTGGTGAAAATAAATAATATATCATTTCACAATTTTTAGTATATTAATATAATAATGTGTTTTTTGCTTTTCTCCAAAAAAGTAAAGCATTCAATAAATATATTAATTTAAAAAATATTTGTATCGTTTACAACGACTAATAATCATAATTCAATAAATAAATACAACACTGGGTGTTATTAAAGTTTGTAATAAATTAATAGATACACAACTACTTGGAATGCAATGGCAATATGACTGATCGCTAAAATACTAAGTATTTAACATACGCTTATATTATGGCACATTTATATTTTATGTCCAAGCCACACTATACTCTATTTACAGAGACAAGTTCAGCGGGAAAACATCGACTCGCTTGTGATTGGTTAGCGATAACCGTTAATGCAGTGTACAGACTACGTGTATATTTTAGTCTGATCGTGATACCCGTACTGTGCAGACGCGTTCATATTTTTTCCTTATCTATCGTTATTGTTCCGTGACCTGACGCGTACTTTAGACTCTTGGTGCATTCATTGTGACGTGTGAAAAATTCATATTAGGTAGATGTAGAAGATGAAAGCAGTGATACGTCGTCGGATAATTATTAACGTAAATTATAATGAAAATAAATGGTGTTAATATTTTATTACTCTAGTTTTTTTTCCTTCTCATTAAATATATGACTTCCATTTGACTTTTAACCATCCTTTGCCCGCGGCTTCCCCCTCGTGAAATTCGGTTTTTCAGAAATCCCAGGGTTATGTGGATTTCCCTGACCCGTTCCCGATACCTTTTCCTACTTTTACACCTACTTTTATAATGTTATAGACATTACACAAACTTTCACATTTATAATATTAATAGGATAGGATATTATAAGCTTTTATTAAATTTATTTAAAAAAATCTACTAGTCCAATTTTTCACCTACTTATTATATTAACAAAGTAAAACAAAGTAAACTTACAAAGGCAATCAGTGTAGTCGTATATTTGAATAGTAGCACTGTGTGTACGTACATTCAGAATTGTTTACGCCCACTGACTTTTTTTGTCTTTGTCATTTGTATGGGATTACGTGACAGAGAGAGCGCTATATAAACTAGGCTCCGGAAATACAGTATAGCATTAGGTATGTTTTATTATTAATATGATAGTGTGGCCCGTACATTATTATTTATTACATAAGTGTAAGATGTACCTACTAGAATAACAATGAACTACATACAAGACAGTTGTAAAGAATCGCTCAGAGCAATACATCCATACAAAAATAGCAGATTGGTTTCATTATCAAATTTTGTATACGTTCCAAATAGATATAATATAACATTCTTACAAGATTCTTAGAGAGTGTAAATGACTTTGATATATTGTCAAAAATTACTGATTTTAAAATGTCAATCTATTAAACTATTTAGCTCAATTACATTGTTCTTGAGTATTTGAGTCAAACCAACCAGACCCTGCAAAACACGGATGCTCACTGTGCTATTATTATTTTAAAAGGCCTATTAACATCTTTTACAAAATATGTTAACAAGTATTTCACACAAATATCCGAAAGAACAAGCTTTCATGTCAGAAAAACTTAAATACCTAAAGTTCAATAGTATATGTTGGATAACTTTTTTTCTAATTATTTTATTAAATAATTGGCACGTTACAGACACTGACACTTATCTCAAAATTATCTTAAGCTCATAAATAAATTTATTTAATACATGCCAACACACGTGCACAATTTTTTATTTAATTGTTTTAATATGCAATATTTGATATGGTAATACAATCTGACATTTAAACTCCAGTGATATGCATAAAATATTATAGATAGGTAAATAATATACACAAAATACAGTAAACTAATTTTGAGACTCATATGACCATTCTTACCAAATTAATTTACATAAATAAGAATTATTTAAAGACTGACAACTGATGTGTGTTGGTTCCATTGCTAATAATTTAAAAACACGAATTAAAATGGGTAAGCAGAGGTTCGACTGCTGATATTGTCATATTCACAAAAAATATCAAGTATTATCAAATAAAAAATACTCATTGTCTTTAAGACGGACCACTTGAATATTTATACTCAGGTGCTTAAAAAATCATTGTTGATAACAAAGTTACGAAAGAATCTAACAATAACAACGCAATAAATTAATCACAACGATATTCATGAATTATAGTCCAGACACACAGTAACGTTATTGAACACAGAACGTAACCGTTACAATTGACCGGTACCGGTACCGTAACCGGTTTAAATCCGATACAACTGACCGGTACCGGTACCGTAACTGGTTTAAATTCGTTCAACGCTCGCCCTTCTCTAGTTCGGTGAGCTCGTGCGTGGTCGCGTGTTCCCGTTCGTCCTGCAGCGCGCGGGACTTCTCTATGTCTCCCTGGGAGAGTGACGCCACAATAATGGCGCCCAGGGCGTCGCAGACCACGTTGATGGTAGTCCGGAATCGGTCACTGAAAAATAAAACGATGCAGGAAAAATTGGTTTCAGGCTTTTGTCTCTAGCACTTTTTATATTGCACAGCATGAGGGCTGACTACTGAGTTCCTATGACTACCTTCCGGTTCCATCATCAGATCAGCTCATATAATTTCATCAGGTCATAATAATTTTACATTGTCATACGATTTACACAAGCATGCACAGCTCAATCAGTAACCGGGTAGTGGATGTAACTTGCAAGATTCAAGTTTTGATTACAGATAAGTAAATAAACATCGGGATAGGTGAAACTAAATAAAAGCTTGTAAAAAGCAGCTCTTAAGACTTTTAGGCTCGATGGACGTTAGCGAGCCAAGGCCCTGGAATGTTGGAACTTACGTTTTGTCAGACCTTCCTCTAGGTGAACGAATGACATAACACGAATGACAATAAAGTCGTCGAGACCAGAGGGCTGATTCTGTATCGTTCAGTTAGATAGTTAGTAACCCTCACTGGGTTGTTAATAAGAAAACGGAGCCAAAAACCCTATTTGTTAATTTTGCACAAGTTACCAACCTAAGTTGGTATGGTATCAAGTCAACATACCATGCTAGTTGCTAAAATGTGCAAAAAAACACGAAAATAGAATTTTTGCATCCGTTTTCTTAGTTAATAACCCAGTGAGGGTTACTAACTAACAAACTGAACGATACAGAATCAGCCCACAGGTGGCTTGATATCTTGGTGGACAGCGAATAGCGATCCTGCCAAGATGCGTAATGGTTGCCTATCGGGAAAATGATGATACTCACAGCAACCAGTCGACCGCGAGGATAATGGAGACGTCCTCAGCGGGCAAGTTGACGGTGTCCAGCACCATCACCATGGTGACCAGCCCCGCCTGCGGGATGCCAGCCGCGCCTATACTAGCTGCCGTTGCTGTCACGCTAATAAACAGTTATGAAGAATAAATTAATAGTCCATAAGTAAAGGCTACAGTAGAACCTCTTTAATTTCTTTAAATAGCGTGTCAAGTTTCGTACCATCACTATTCTGTATCTCTTTTTAAGCCCGCTATGACCTCATCTTAGAACGGCATAGTCGATCACGCTAGCCGACTGTGAACTCTCAGGCATTCAGGTGGTCACGATGTTTTCCTTTACGTAGCTCAGAGTAGTCGAAGATGCATGCCGTAATTCCAACCCTCCACCCACTAACAAGATGTAGAGGTCTTTACCAATGAGTTCTCATCGCTTCTCCAATTCCCAAAGGTAAAATGACCACTAACCATCACGCAGGACTTAAACGGATTTATGCATATAACAGACAACACCGAAAAGTCAACAATGTTCTTGATTTATAGTCTAAAGCATCGCCGCAAGGTGGCGAGCCTGACGGTTTTTTAGTATAGGATATATTTCGGGTAGTGTACTCAGGTTTGATCTGGTCCTTCCCTCATCATTTTTCCACCACACCGCAAGATACCGGGCGGGCTTTCATCCCTATGAGGTCGTTATACCACCTGTACGCACAAAGCGGTTCGCTTCTTCATTTTTAGTAGGTACGCGTGGCTAAGATTTGGAATGCTCTCCCGAAATCTGTGTACAACCTAGGTACCTTATAAAAATGAGTGAATAGGCATCTTCTAGGTATAAGCGCGCTCCACCTTCGACCAGATCGTCACTTTCTATCAGGTGGTCAAGCGTAAACCTATATTGCATAAAAAAATTGGTTGTCTGTAAAGTCGGTTTACTGACGATAGTTGAACGTTTGCATTTCAAGCCTTACATGGAACGCCTCAGAGCGAGGTAGGTAACGGCAGCGAGGTAACGGCAACGAGGTAACGGCACATGAGTCATGTTTTTTTGTGCGTGCAGCCGGCTCCAACGATTTATAAGACGTTGTCACATCAAAAAAAAATTGGTTGTCTGTAAAGTCGGTTTACTGACGATAGTTGAACGTGACAACTCTCGCTTGCACTTCAAGCCTTACATGGAACGCCTCAGAGCGAGGTAGGTAACGGCAGCGAGGTAACGGCAACGAGGTAACGGTACATGAGTCATGTTTTTTGTGCGTGCAGCCGGCTCCATCGATTTATAAGACGTTGTCACGTCAAAAATTGGTTGTCTGTAAAGTCGATTTACTGACGATAGTTGAACGTGACAACTCTCGCTTGCACTTCAAGCCTTACATGGAACGCCTCAGAGCGAGGTAACGCGAGCGAGGTAACGCCGCATGAGTCATGTTTTTTTGTGCGTGCAGCCGGCTCTATCGAAATGTAAAAATAGTTTACCTGACCGCCACAATCTTGCCAAACGACATGTCGACCCGCCTGAGCTGGGCGATGAAGATGGCCGCCACGGCCTCGTACAGCGCCGTGCCGTCCATGTTGATGGTGGCTCCGATGGGGATCACGAAGCGGGTGATGCGCGGGTCCAGCCCCATGTCGTCGCAGCACCCGATCGTGATGGGCATCGTCGCTGAGCTGCGAACAGACGTGCCCAGGGAATACCCGTCTGAGTTTGTTGAAGGCTTCTGACCAGTTAAAAAGGAGCATTAGAACCTACTGCCCTGGTATGAAGGAAAACGGCTATACCTATTCGGTCTATTTTCATCAGGCCCTAGGCATGACATGTTTTCTTTCACTCCTAGGGTCCATCGTCCCGCCAATTTGACCTACTTACGGCATTAAGGTATACCACTACGAGGGTGTACCAGTGATCACGCTGGGTTAGGTGTAAAGTGCAAGCGCGGGCAAAAAATAAAACCCATCTGAGTTTGTCATGGGCTTCTTCTCAGTACACGGGTTGGGGTGATGATGATTCTGACATTAGTGTGGTTAAATGGGGTCTTTATAGACAAAGTGCAGTAGAATGAGTGGATTTGATTAAGCATGTAAAGAAATCAGATGTTCGAATCTCCTTCAGAATAAGTCGGCTCCATATCCTGCTTTGCTCTCTGTGTATGGCTTTACACAATTTTACGAGTAATGATGATGATGATGTCCTCCATGCCTATCCGTCAACAGCGACACACGGAAGTGGCTAGCAAAACCAAACTTGGTTTTAAAAACCCTGTCGCACAAGCGGCAGTATAGCTGACCACTTCTGTTATAGGTGTAGGTGTAGGAGGGATGGAGGGTTTATGGAGATGGCAGACAAATTTCCTCACGAAGGTATCGTTCACTGTTAAAGCACTCGTGTTACTCGTAATTGCATTTAATAGAGCCCATAACCATGGTACCACACTAGTATGTGTAGGTGTATTCCATGACAAAACACCAAAAATACATAATTGCGTACAACCTGTGCACACGAATATGATCTGTCCATAAACAGTAATTATAAAGTTTGTAAAGATGAGTAGAAACTCACCTGGACGCGGTACCGAAAGCAGTAGCCATAACCTGCCCCATCTTGGCGATATATCTGCACGGCAGCTTCTTCGTGGCCAGGATGAACAAGACGCTGAGAGTGCCGAAGCCATGGAGGAACAGCCCCAGGAGCACCGTCATAAAGTACAGGCCCAGCCGACCGACTAGCTCCGCGAAGGAATCTATCTCCATGATCTTCGCTGTGACTAGGAAGAACACTCCGAGTGGTGATAACCTTGAAGGAAAACGATTGTCAGTTATTTTTGGAGTCACAAAAAGAATCGGTTTACGGGCATCTGATACGAAACGGAGAATTCTTTTAGGGATCACTAATGGTCTCCAACCACTGATGATTACACCATAAACGATCTGGATGACAGCGCTGGATAGGTTTCAGCATACCCAATCGGGCTTCGATGCAGGAGATATAGTGCTCTAATATCTGCAGAAACACAAAAGCACTATCCATTCACCTACTCTCATAATCCGATGGGGCCATAGCTCCGACACGACCGGAGAAAAATCAGATGATGGATTAAAGAGCTCTCTACGCAAGGGATAGGAACACTTCCAAACTCTAGGCATTTCCTGATAAGAAAATCCAATACTCTGTCACTGGCTGATTCGGGTATCGAACCTCTTTCTGATCTTTCCCCAAGACAAACGAATCAGTTCTATTCAACATGGCTAACATTGAATAGAACTGCCCCGTTAGTCTTGATCTTGGTCTAAAGGAAATCTTACCAAATGACCCATCCAGTGATAATCATCATCGCCTCGGAGAGCGCGTGGAAAAAGTTCTGCAGCGGGCGGCTCTGCTCACCCATCTTGCCGAGGGTGATGCCCATAACCACGCTGAAGCATACCAGCCCCAGCACGTTGCTGCCAGATTGGTAGTCGCCTTCGATCTTATAAGTCTCTAGTTGACCTGGAAATACAGACATTCTCCACTTTAATCTCAAATCTTTAAAACTTTATATAGGCCGCATCCCACAACTCCTTCTGAAGGGAACTTATAGCGGCACAGTTGAGGTATCTGATGAAACATATTTGGTTCAGTTTTATTAGGTACTTCTAAAAAATTCTTATTGGTTAGGCGTATATTATGATCTCCAAATACCCCTGAAGCAGTTATTCAATAAAGAAGAGTCGAGCGATCTCCACATCCGTTTGGATGCTATAATGGTATTAGAACACTGGGTGTTCTAATGTTAGCGATAAGCTGACTGTTTCAGAATCTTTGATAGAGAATTTAAAGTATAGGTGTAGATAAATTGGGTTTATATGACAGAAACTGAGAACATCGTGGAGAACTCAAAGACATGTTTTCCTATTGAATGGAAGCAGGCGTTATTTTGCGGAAATCAATAACTACTAGAGAAAGTGTAGGAAAATTGTGTGTGGTGTTTCATGTTATATTTCCACTATAAAGAAGTGAATCACCTTTGACAGTCTTGTTGTCGGTGGGGTCGTAGGTCAGCCGCGTCCTGTACGACGCGATCGTCGCCTGCGCAATGTTCTCCGGAAACACGTTCCTGGAATAATACGCTTTCAGTCAATAATGTGACCAACATAGCATTCTACTACTACCTTTTACTTCGTTGGGATGAAATCTGTTATAGACCTCCGTGGCGCAGTGGCGGCGCGCTCGGATTCGAATGGGAGGTCGCGGGTTCGATTCCCGCCACGGGCCTCTTTGGAATTTTATAATTTCTAAATTGGCTCACGTCTGGTCTGATGGGAGGCTTCGGCCGTGGCTAGTTACTACCCTACTAGCAAAGACGCACCGCCAAGCGATTTAGCGTTCGTTTGCTTGTATACGAAAAAGGTTTACGTAAATCGTTCGGATGCCCATATCCTGAGGATTTTTATTGGTGCCTGCAATGCTGCCTGTCACACCCAGTGCCCACCTACGTAGGCATTCCTAAGAGCGAGGAGGACAAAAATAAAAAGCCTTTACGGCCATGGTCTAACACGGCCATTAATGAATGCCTAGTCTTATTTTTTTTTTGACGATAGGCTTGCGCTTGACGACAATCATGCCTGATGGAAAGCAATGATAAGGTCTAGGTTGAAGCGCGCTTGCCTAGAAAATGCCTATTCACTCTTCTCTTGAAGGCACCCAGATTGTACTTAGCCGGAAACACGGAGGCTGGAAGGGCGTTCCACACCTTAGCGGTTCGTATCAGAAACGTGGAAGAAAAACGTTTCGTGCGAGTTTGTTGGACGTCAACCACATAAGGATGCCACCGCTCTCGGCGTCTTGCAGTCCTATGGTAGAAAGGTGAAGGAGGCACAAGTTTATGCAGTTCCTGAGCACACTCACCGAAGTATATCCTGTAAAAAACCGCTAAACAGGCAACATTGCGCCGGTGTTGTAAGGTGAGCAGTTTTGCCCGCGTTAGCGATTCCTTGCCGATTTTTCTACGAGCGCGGCGATCATCCCAAAGGTGACTGCAGTACTCCATGCCAGAACGCACCTGGGCCTCATATAGCGTCAGGAGCTGTTCGGGCGTGATAAGTAGTAGTAGTCCCAAGTTCGCTGTGCGCGCATTCCAGCAATAGCGCAGCGCAGCGCAGTGCTAATGTCAATTGCGCAGAGAAGCGGCGCAAGCGTCGGTTCCCTGCTCGTCAGTCTTCATCAGCGCGCTATTTATACTGCGCCCTAGATACCGCATTATTAGGGCTGGCCAAATGTCCGCACTTTTACTGTCAGGCTTATAACTGCAATGGTCACAATCTATCGGTGATGTATGCAATCTGAGTATCGGCCTGAGTGGATCTGCCTCGGTAGATCTGAGAAACGGCCAAGCCATATATTTTGACTAAAGTGTAGAGTTTGTGAAGGGCGCATAAAGTCTTGCTCTGCAAGAGATCTGATAACTTTTTGACACTGGGAGCCATCTAGGTACACTATGCTCACTTCTTGGCAACATTTTACATGAAAATGTTTTTGGTGGGATATGCATTGGCTAATTACGATTTGTCTCCCTTGTGATTAGTCAACGGGTGCATTTATGCTTCGTTGGAGGTACCTATAAACTTTTCAAACTTCTGACTAATCACAAGTTACAGCCATAATTTAAGCCGAAAACTCAAAAACTACGTCTAAAAGTAAAGGAAAATTCTGAAAGTTGTGATACTGAAAAAACACATTTTTTTTATTCGTAAAACATAGCGGTAATGATCGCATGGTTGGCGGTAATATTGTACCGAACGCCTTGAGCGCAAGTCCGACTCTCACTTGGCCGGTTTTTTCGAAAGGGATCGTCACTTAGTAACTTGTGATTGAATCTGACGACCTCCCTAGCCCAGTTAGCAGCAAGCTCGGATTTTAGTGGGAGGTCTCAGGTTTCAGGTTCGCCGTTCGGTTTCGACTTTCGGGTCGCAGGTCGCTTCGTTTGTAATTATACAGTTTAATAATAAGATGCTCATTTCTGGTCTGGCGCGGCTGGTGATGTGTAAGACGTACCGCCGAGCCATTTAGTGTTCCGGTGCGATGCTGTGTAGCAACCGTTAGGGATACTGACCCCTTTCAAGTTAGAACGATTACATCTTCTGCTGCATATCGTCCAACATTAGGGAAGATTGAAGTCAAATACTAACTTGCAGTGTGTTAACCTTTAAAAATATCCCACGACTATCCTATCCTATAAAAAATAGACCTAGAATTATCTTGGTTTGCAAACCCTAGTCACGTTATCAATAAAGCAAAACAACGACAGATCGACGCACTGATTGCCAGGTGACATAGGTCATCTGAGAGCGACCACTGTCGGCTAATTCATTTTCGGCAATGAATGATCAGAGATATTGATTGAATCTTATCTTCGAACAACATTATCTCTACATGTATTTATGTTTTGCCGCGACACTACTACAGTTCAAAATATTATATACATAAGGATATACAAACTTTTTTAATTTATAAATTAAAAAAAATTATTTATATACATAGGATATTAGCGAATGATTAAAAAAGTTTTTTAGATACAAAGGATATTATCGCATAACTGTTATCACACATAATGGAAAGTGATACTGCTAATACAGCCTAAGATCGAGCACGCTTGCCGTTTATAGGAGGTGCCTGTTCACTGATCTTGATTTGAGGGTATTCCAGACCCTTGCAGTGCGTACCAGGAACGAGGAATCCAAGCGCTTCGAATGTGTCTTTGGTATGTTTGTCTATGTATATAGCTGTGTATCTGCTATTCAGAAGTTATATAACACTGACCGACAGACAGACAAACAAGACAAATCCACCCAAGTTAACTAGAAGACCTTACTTCGCTCTGCAAAAAATAGTTCGCGTTCAACTTGAAACAAAAGTTACCGTAGTCCGAATTTAATCTCGCAACAAATTAACCAATTGAGTTTCATAAAGTAGCGTTTATGTGACACTAGCACAATTCAGATACTTGAAACGTTTTTGTGTTGAAGATATTTGAGTCACTTTATAATAATCAAAATGAAACAGCATCAAGTTTAAGTACATGCTAAATTAGATGTTTACAACAACATATGAGTGAAGTAATTTTATTTTACATCAGTCGATAGCTAAAGAACCAAGCTATTCTTTATTCACGTAAAACACAAGGTCTATAAAATATCAACACACAAATAACTTCATTCGAAGGTGGGACTGTGGCAGATAGCTGGTTCCACAATTTGTATCTATTTGTGAGTAGAAAGAAAGATCCGGTGTGCTTGGTGGTCGTGAAACGCCAGGTATCAGCTCCCTAGAAATTTCTCCACGGGGAATGTATATTTTTTCCATCCCACAGTTTTTTCCACTTTCTAAGCATGAGCGCACGCAAGGGCCGAGATAATATTATGCTCCGTAGTTAGAATGATGTCTATCACAATGAAAATGGTTTTGATATTATTGTAACCACGAAATAATAGCGTTGGTAGGTTACAAACTTTGAGAACTTCGACTTTTGTTGTTTGACCCTTACAGCGAAAATACCCAAGTACCTAGTTGACCTAAACCCTCCGAAAGGTCAGAGGTATCTGGAGATTGAATCCCATATTTTTTTTTTTTTTTTTTTTTTATATTCTGTGAAACTTAAATCATGGCTCTTTAATGATCTTGGCCGATGAAGCTTTAGGCTAATATTATGTAAGAGGCTTTGAACAAGAAAAAAAAATCAAACATCAAAATATTCTATATGATGATACTATTAATGACAGAATCAAAGCCGGGAGGCGCAGCTGAAACTGCTGAATCAGGTATGCGTCGCAAATATGCCTCTCTATTAGAGAGTTATATATTTGTCCCGTTTGCCGTGGAGACCCTGGGGCCATGGAGTCATAGAGCCAAAAAATTCATTCCAGAGCTTTCCCCGCGTTTAATAACCTCAACTGGAGACAGAAGGGCTGGCTCATTTTTTGCGCAACGTATCAGCCTAGCTGTTTAACGCGGAAATGCAGCAAGTATTCTTGCCAACATTCCACGCGGGCAAGACTTGTATAGTAATTAGAATAAGCTAGTGATAACTTTTATTGTAACATTTATAAAAAAATATATATTCTACAACTTTATGTTATGATAAGAAACAACAGTATGGACTATTTATTCTGATTCATGTAACCAATAATGTTAACAAGTAAATAGAAACAACCATGGAGCTAGACATAAATAACAATTGCCTGGCCGTTCCATATTATGTCAAGTGCAAGTATGTTCTAAGCTCTAAACTGCACAGATTAAAAGGCAGTTAACCTGTCCCGTGCCACAAAAGGCCAATCAGGGAGTTGCGGTAACAAGCGGGCTCTTGAAGCGGCCCACTTTTGTGCCGGACATGTCTGTAAATGTCTTCGTTAATCCAATAAAATTTACCTATTCAATCATGTTACGTAAATAGTCCACTTAACGGTATTAAAGATAAAAGAATAAGTACATACTCTTAATATATAAATAACGGATGATTCACATTACACCGTGTCGGTGCGATCCACGTGTCTTGAATGGAGCATAGTCCAAAAGGTTAAGAGTATCTAATATAGGTACTTTCTCTACCATGCTCTGGCCGGAGAAATTGCCTTTCGAGCTTCCTGGCTTTCTTAAGAAAACCTACTACTTACTATATCCAAAGTCCGACACGTCATGAGCTCACCAGTAGGTACAAGAAATCTAACCTATTCTCGCTCCCTAATTTCTGAGAATCATAGCCGGTAGCCCCTATATCATGTCACCTTTAATGTCTTCCTAACCCAGATATTTGCCCAAAATCATAAAAAATTGGTAATCACGTTCAACTATCGTCAGTAAACCGACTTTACAGGCAACCAATTTTTTTATTAATTTTAAACCACAAAAATGAATTAGGGATTCTACTCAGAATATGCCTACCCTGGGTTCAAAAGGATAATGAAAGAATATGTGGGGTTCTACATTTGTCGTAAAAATGTTATGTTTGGTTTTAAAATGTATCCTTTGCTTTTTTTTTCAGAGATTTATCCTTTCATACAGATTGACCTTAAAACTGTGTCCCTTTAAAGATTGTTTACAGTTGTTAGTTCTTGATTGTGTTCAGTTTCAATAAATTAATGAATCCATGAGCAATGGGAGTTTTCGCAAATTTCCCCGGATGGCAGAATTAAGTCCATTAAGCCATTCGGTCGGCTAGTATAAGTAGGTGTAAATTACGTGTGATATTCCACACTGGCAATTGTGACAATTCATTAGCGGGATATAGAACAATGTTATCCTCACATATCATCTGGTCATTTGATATTCTTAGGTTAGGATGTTAAGGGTTCAGAGAATTAGGGCGAATCATTTTTGTATCGCATTTCAGTTTTCACAGAACATTTAGCGTACTTAATAAGGCTTAAATGTTGATAACAACAGCCACTTATCTATTCTATTTATAAAATTGCTTTTTGTAAGCAATATTTTTCTTATGGAACGAAAATCAAAAAGCGTATTGGAATGACATATAATATCTGCCCGCGAAACGAAACACGTGATTTCCGCCCAGATAACTGTCATTCGCACACAACAGCTGCAGTAGCCCATTTAGTATGACCAGGGTATAAAAATTGTATCCCCCGATTATATCCGCTGACAGTGGATAAAATTATTTTAATATGCACCGGCTAAAGCACACTGAAAGTCTTACACATATTTTTATATTAGTTCTAAATTACACTTCAGTCTGGTTAAGGAATTTCATTCATAAAGAGTTAGACGTTACTGTTGGTAAGTCATAATTCAGAAAATATGTTTAAAACAAGATTCTATTGTTCTCAGAAACCCCTTTCATTTGATATCGCTATGTAGCGATAAGGCCGCCAAATTGTACTCCTAAGTTTATAATAATAATAATAATGCTTTATTACCTACTCCAAAAACAACATAAATCGTCTTAATTATAATACTAAGTATACTAAAGTTGTCGTAGTTTTTTTATTACTAAAGTTATACACAGTTTGTGTTTTAATTATTTCTTTCTTCGTATTTTTATTCTGTGGTGTGCAATAAAGTGTTTATCTATCTATCTATCTATCCATATTATAATAGTGCATTAAAAATAATTAGCCCGCTATCTTGGGCGTTCCACCATATTGGATTTAGGACGATGTCACAGTACCAACCATGGTTATCCAAATTAAACGTGTATACCTACAGCATTTCAGCCTAATCCGTTGAAGATATCTGCTTCAAAATTGAGCTGCAAGATTCCACCCTAACAATAGACATGTACGCTGCACAGGGCGGACAGCACGAAAAAATTTTGTCAGTTTATCGGTGCCAAAATTGCTTGCTTTGTCACCAACAGTAATGCCACGCTGTAGTTCGCTGAGTAGCCACCAATAGAATTTTGACAGATGGCGCTACAGTTTGCTTGTACTTACGGAAAAGATTTACGTAAATCGTTCGGATGCCTTTATCCTGAGTTTTCTTATCTTAAGGCTTTAAGAAGGCCGCATGATGGTTTACAGGGGGACGGAGCAGCCGCGTTCACACTGATTTACTTAAATTTCGGGGAAGTTATTACTTTACATGATTGTTAGAAGGCCTAAAAATAAAACTGTCAATCAAAGTTGTTGTAATTCTTATGAACTTTTTTGTGTTCAAGAATTAATTAAATAGCTTGTGCCGTTTTACAGACAATTTTCAAAGTATGACAAAATTAGATGCTTTTTGGGATTTTTTTTCTGAAACAGGGTTTGAGAAAATTCATTTTCTTGTCAATACCGATTGTTCATAAAACCCTAATTTTCCGTTACATATTTTTTCTGTAAGGATTCAATGATCAGTTCTTTAAACAAAATGCCTTAAACATCGTAAAAAAGAGCCAGTTTGCCAGCTGTTAAGGCCTTAAAAAGACTTGTAAAAATCACCTAATTAAATCCAGCAGCGTATCGGACGTGAGCGTCTCCTTCATGACCTTCTTGGCGGTAGTGGTGGTGGTATTGGCGGTGTAGGGGTCGCCGATCCTGCCCGGCTTGATGGTGGTGACCAGCGCGATGCCCAGCATCACCGCGCATACCGTCGTCGTCATGTAGTAGATGATGGCTCGGAGACCGACCCTGGGGAGCAGAGCGTTGATTATCTTTAGTCTTGATGATTGCAAATGATTGCAACTAAATTTAGACCAAGAAAGAGGATGTACTGGGTAGATTGAGAGAAGTTAATTAAGACTATCATCTAGACGAAAAGCACGACGCGAATAGATGTTTTCTAATATCTAAGTATGCTCGTATAGAGAGAGTTGCAAGTCCAGAGCTAAGCTTCATTACCTTTGATACCACCATATACACTCAACCTAAGTCTTTTTCGATCAAAGCTCATTCTTGTAATCTGCCTGATGCGAACTGCTCTTGTTTTTCAATACAAAGAACTACTGACATCAAATACTTGGGTGTAATAATAAATAGTACTCTCAGCTGGAAAACACATATAAATGTTTTGGTAAATCGCACTCGAAAGCTTATGTTTATCTTGAGGAAGCTGAGATCGGTCTGCGACCGTAAATTATTAAAAACTGTGTACTTCGCACTAGTGCAGTCCATACTTTCATACTGTATCACAGCTTGGGGTGGCTCCAATAAGACTTACATGTTACGCCTAGAGCGCGCTCAAAGAGGTATTCTTAAGGTTTTGGGAAACCGACCTCGCAGGTATCCTACGACAGTACTTTACCAAGAGTGGGACGTAATGAATGTTAGGCAACTCTTTATTTCCCAGGTAATTTTACGTAAACACTCAGACCATAATACTCAATCTGAAGTTAATGCTAACATTCCTCAAAGACGCAAACAAAAAATATTCAAAATTTCTCCATGGAGAACTGCACTTGCCGGTCGACAATATCTCTTTCTTAGCACAAAACTTTACAATAGAATAAATGACACGCTTGTTATATCTAAGCTTAACAAACCCAACCTAAGAAAAACAGTTAACGCCTGGCTAAAGACTCTTAGCTACCATGAAACTGAGGATTTGATCGCTAAAGCGAAATCATTTTAAGTTGTTATGTTCATGTTTACTGTCTACGCATACACCACAACCACACATACAAACACTCACACTCACACTCTCACACTCACACACACACACACACACACACACACACACACACACACACGCACCACTTATCATGTTATTTGAATAGTCAAAATTTAAGTTTGTACATGTACAGTTTAAGTATTCGATGGATCCAAGGGAAGGCTATGGTGCCCGTAACACAGGTTTTCCTAGTACGGACGCCAAAGCACTCCATCAGGTTAAACATCATCTTTTTTTGTATGTACCTATTCTGTGCACTAGATTTAAGGAGATTTTTGTACTGTGCAATAATAAATAAATAAATTGAATTGAAGCCTACATTTGATTCTTCAAACGAATTGGACCATTTTGGTCTCATTAGATTCAGTACATCTTAATCTAGGCTCTCGCTAGGTATAAAAGCTTACAGCTAGACGATCCTGACAAGCAGCAGGCGGAAAAGAGCGCCTTTGCACTGAAGTGGGCTCCACCCTACAATCTGTGATTGGCCGATTCATGGTACGCTCCAGCGTTGGATTTGACACACTGATGCCAGCGGAGATTTCGGGCACTGTGACAACGGCGGGACGCGGTTTGAGATATGATTTTCAGGGTTTCGTAAATAAAATTGTACCAACATCGTCCATACATCTCCGATGACCATCTCAGCCCGTCGGTGCCTACGCTGCAGAACCAATGCAAAAGTTCCTACGCGGCTCGAGCGATATTATAGCATTAACCAATAACTTAGATGTAACTTCGTCGACGATATGGTATTTTGCAGAATCGCACATCAATTTTTATGCACTATACTTATACAGTGAGGAGACATTTAAGCTGTGAAGCTTTTACGAAGAGCTTAGAGAGAGATAATAATCAAGTGACCAAGAAAGTTAACACTTAACATAAAGAAATGTGGCGGTCACGGGACGACCGTCAAACCGAAAACGTGAACGTTTATCTATTGTTGAAGTTTATGGTTACCGAAAGAATGCTGATGATTAATTATATTACGGTTGCATATTTTAACATCATCTATTTCATCACTTTAATATGTTGATAATGCTGATGATAAGTTATAGATTGCAGATTGCAGTCATTTATAATTAAGTGATGGTGATGGTTATCACAATGGTATCACGGCTATACCTTTAATAGTAATAAGCCACGTGTCTTGATGATTTACAATTCTGTCTCAACCCCAATGGCACTATCAGATGTTTCACAACACAAAATATGATGCAAGGAATAGAAAAAAGAAACAAAAACTTACTTGCCAGATAGGCTAAGGTCCAGAGATCCTATCGCGGACACTATTGAGGATACCAAGAGTGGCACTATCAGACACTTCAGCATCCTCAGGAATAGCTCTCCGGGGTATTGGAAGTACATGACGTCCCGCCGCGTCCATTCGTACCCGGACGCCCGCAAGCTCCAACCTAACAATGTCCCGGACAGGACCCCGATGATTGTCATGAGGGTTAGGAGGTTCTCCCGCAGGAAGGAGATGCAGGCATTGCGTCTTATTTGAAGCGGCATCTTCGGTTGATACCGTCGTTTCTGTAAAAAAGATTAATAATAAATAATAAATAAATACGGGACATTTTACACATCGCAATCTAGCCCCAAAGTAAGCGTTAGCTTCTGTTATGGGTGCTAGATGACTGATTAATATACATACATTCTAATATACATAGGTAAATATAATATATTGAAAAAAACCCAGACACTGGAAAACATTCATGCTCATCACACAAACATTTACCAGTAGTGGGAATCGAACCCACGACCTCCGGCGCAGACAACAGGTTCGCTACCACTACGCCATTCGGTCGTCGAATGCATAATACAATTACATTATAAATATAATACAGTTACATTATAAAATTATTGTCTGTTCGCGATAAACTCAAAACTACTGAACGGGTTTTCATGAGGAAGATTGTGGTAAAGTTAGGAATTAGGTTTCGAAAACTCTATCTAATCTCCATTTCAGCTATATGAAAACAATGCATGGTGTGATTTTCCTATTTTATACTATAACAACAAAAAAGTGCGGATGTCGTACCTATATCTTTGTCTTAATGATGGCTTACTATACCCATTCTTCAAACTGATGCGATTCTACGACAGACAAAATATACATACATAATAATTATTATGTACTGTTACCCGCGTCCAACCATGGCGATTCCCAGATAAAACATATCTATAATGTTAAACGACATTACTTTTTGAGTAGTTTCATCAGATGTTCGTTCACTAGCCTTCTGAAGGGACTTCTAACCCCTCAATAGCGCAGCTTGTAAACGGTGACTACCGCAAACTTTACGTCAACAGTGTACCTGATTCTGAGCCTAAAAATACCTACTGCACTCCCTGGGTCTGGGCTTTCATCAGCACTTTGAAACCCTACGTGTGTTGGATACGGGAGCTACCGCAAACTTTACGTCAAAAGGGCACCAGCTGTGCTATTCTGCAAAAATACTTCTAGCAGCGACGAGCTAACAGCTATGCGCTGATTGGTAAATGCTTCCGTCAGTTATGGAGCCAAGGCGACAATTGGTTGCTGATGGCTGCGTTGCTATGGTTACCGTCGATGGTTGGCCGCTGAACAATTTTATTTTTTCGAGAATAACACCCCTGGTTCCAAGCAAACTAATAGGCGCCTAATGCATTTCCTGGTTGATTGTTTCCATCAGCATTTTGAATCCCATTGCCTTTTTAGTTTTGCGAGATGGTGAGCACGCATGTTGATTTAATATTGACAAAAAAAGAACAAAGAATACTTTCGTGAATTGGTTATTTAAAGATGTTCTCAGAAGTTAGAAATTAATACAAAATACGCATCTCAATGAATTGACGCACATTATTTTCATAGAAATTCGACCCACTCCCTTCTAGCACTAAAAATACTGTAGTCCTAGTTCTACGCATTCACTGTAGTTACCGGTACTGCACATTATCAAGTACGATGTTTGCCAAACTGAGTAAGCATCTATGCCAATATAATTTGGCAAGAGTTGTAGAGCTATTCCTCCGTATTGCACATAATAATGACTAATATTGTTTATTTACCTACTTCCCGAAATATTATATACACGAGTACATTATACACTGTACATGTCTAAAAGGTAAATGTTATTAGTAAGACCGGCGTTACACCTTTGCCGAAAGTTTTTTTGACGTGACAACGTCTTATAAATCGATAGAGTCGGTTGCACGCACGAAAAAACATGACTCATCCGGCGTTACCTTGCTCATGCGGCGTTACCGGCGTTACCTCGCTAACGCGGAACGAGCGACAAAGAAGACGTTGTCACGTTCAACTATCGTCAGTAAACCTACTTTACAGACAACCTATTTTTTTTCAGTTATGTAGTTACTTGACTGCAATCTCATCTGGCGGCGAGTGACGTATCGTCAGCTGAAGATCTTAATCGTTCTAATTTGAAAGGGTATATTAGACTAATAACCCCTATCACTTTCTTTGCATCGGCTGAGTTCCTTAGCGGTAGGTACATCATATTTTGCCGGTAAAGTGGCAACCTTTGTCATTTTCATATTTTTGAATTTCGTTCCATTTGAGCGATCGAATGGTTTCTTTGACGATCGCAAATATATTGTGCTGGATAACCTGGGTCCTCCAGCTCAAAACACCTGTCAACGCAATTTGTCAGGTCCAAGGTCTGACCGCGACATAATTTTCCTCTTACGATTCTGCAGGGCGATCGCGTAAAAATATATCACAATAAACGTGATTTTCAAGTTTTGTGATTGGTCAAAACTCACCTTTTGACAGTCATTGATACAGCTTTCTTTAATGATTGATACATTTTAAGCCGATCGCCCTGCTGGTTTCGGTTTTGTTTGACAGGTGTCCATTGCAAATAAATCGGGATCACACGCGCATCGCCCCGCACGGATGTGTGCGCGGAAATCTTTATTTGCCGACGCGCTGGGCCCCCTCGCTCACACGCGCCGCACTAACTGCGGCAGTCTAACTACTAGGCACCCATGTCAGCCTGGTACCAGCCGGGCTGGAAGTGTGCACTCACTGCTTCTCCACTTCAACCGCTAATCGCTTTAATGAACGGTATTGCATGCCCGCACTTGAGTTGCTGGCCCGATGAACTGCCTTGTTAGACAGCAAGAAGTGCACGTATCTCACTGCACGTGAGGCAATACAATTAGGGAACAGATCAGCACCTACAAACTTTACGGCGGACCTGCTGGGTATCAAGCGCCGTCCTGATTCCCAATTTAGATACTTGCGCCGTGAGCAGCGAGACATTGCGATAAGTATTTGTAAGATGTTTAATCGCAGATCCACAGATCTGAGTTCAATATAAGTAGTAAACTCGAAATTCCAATGAAATGGGAGACATAATTGCCATATTAGAAGCGATACTAGTATAAACGTAAGTGTAATGGTAAGTGGAGATGCAGGCGAAGATGCAGAAGAAGTTCAAAGGAGAATAATCGCCAAAGGTTTTCTCATAGCATCGCAATACCTAATACTAAGTGAATTAGCGGTAATATGTCTTTGCCGTCTCTGCCGGTTTGTACCAGATGAGACCTAGAATTGAACTTTGGCGAGAATTGAACTCAAGGCCTACCATGCCAGGGAAGTCCTCAAATTGCCGTGATTGCGGTTGTGCGGCAAAATTCCAGACAGAAAATCATAAAGAAACTTGCCCATGAATTGCCAGTGAAAAAAGCGCTTGCAAGGAAGACCCACCCACCCCTTGGCTGACATCGGTCGAGAAAGACCTTAAAGACGTTCAACTTAAAGTAGACCGAGCACAAAATCACGCTTAATGACTAAGCGTATAAGGAAGACCGATCTAATAGGGAACGGATGTAGGAGGAAAACAATCCTGACGACAGTTGATTTCTATTTAACCCAAGTGTGAACTTTCCAATGCTATTAGTAAGCAGTTGGGTCTATATGAGATGTTTATCTTTGCCTTTGTTTTCATTACATAGGCCTTGAATGTTCATTGCTGGGTATTCTGGACCCCTCTGAAAAGAGGGGTGCACATGCATTAAGCCAACGGCTCTCGCAACAGTACCAATCTTGGACAAAGTCGCTACTGAAGAAAACTTCTAAGTAAAAATTATTAAACTTTCTAAAAAAAGTCTGCGACACCATCTGTCTATCTTTTAAGGTTGACTCATTACAGGTAATGTTATATGTAAAAACTGAAATTCATGCGGATGAAGCCGCGAGCTACAACTAATAATTCAGCTAAGCTGTTCCACCCTCCATCCCCACTCGGCCTGTTTCGTCGTTGAAAAGAATTATCGACCTACATCGGGGATTATACCCACTCGTCATTTGAGAGCACTCACGAGTCGACACGGGTATTCATATTAACTTGTCGTATTGTCAATTTTCTCGAAGACTACGCCATGTTGAAGGCTACCTTCTGATAAGTTTCAGAGCTTATTCACATGTATTGTTTTTGCCACTTATCTTAAATTACCGTTCCACGTGACAAAACTTTTGTTTAGGCTATACGACTCTTATGGGAATGAAACATGCTACAAGGCGTTGTTTCATCTAACTTTATCAGACACAATATACCTGAATATAAGAGGTAGGGCACCACATATAACAGTTGAAGCAAAGCATTTTTTATTACGGGGGCGAAATCTCTAAATTGTCACCATGCAAAAGCTATCTCTGTCTAATCGAAAACATTTTGTTGTTTGATCAATTTAATTAGTTTTTTCATCATTTTATTTGAAAGTTAATCTAGTTTCAAGAATGAATATAAAAAATGTGTACGACCCAAATAATTGGCAGGCCGGGTTGAAAGAATAGTTCTGCAGGTAAAGGGAGCATTTTGTTCGTGTTAATCTAGTGCAGTGTCCCACTTTACGACCACTTAGTACACTGCACGAAGATTACATATTTTCACGCCACATTGTGGTCAGTTGTTCGAGTGGGACGTAATGTAATTGTCGATTCATCTAACGCATTCGTAACATGACTTTGCTGATTGGATATCCGTTACACGCTTAGTAGAGAGGATTAATCATTCATTCCCCCTTTTTGCCACAGATTAGACAATTGTTGCTACTGCAAAGGTGTGGAATACGCTCCCAGGTAGTGTCTTTTCCAATACATGTACACCTTGGCCAACTTCAAATCAAATGTGAATTGGCATTTCCTACAAATGCGCACTCAACTTTAGACTGTATCATCTCTCCATCAGGTGTAACCACAGTCAAGCGCTAGGCGATATAACTTATTTTAAGGGCCGGCTACCCTCTAAAAATGAAAAGGGGAAGGGAAGGGGTAAGGGCTATAGATCCCGATGCTGAGGAGTTAGCAGGCTCTCAGTTATGTAGATTTTCTGCTAGGGTATTTTATTATAAATACTTATTAATGAATGTATTTTTCTGTTCGAATAGGTACGAGCCATTAAACAATCGCCTTTTAATGAAGCGATCATAATCTCTTATCACCATTAATATTATCAGTATGCTACAATAAAGAATGTTTTCCTACAATCTAGTTTAGTTGAGAAAGGGATACAGGTTATTTCTCTAGTGCGAGTTTGGCTGCACATTTAAGTATGTCAAGTTCAAGATCACTGACCGCATAGTCTAGACATCTACGATGTGTTAACATGCCAACTTCTGTATCTAAGAAATCTTAGTGACTTTTACTCTTGCAAGGTAATTTTTATGATGGAAATTCCTTTATGTACCTAACGAATGGCCCATTAATTAAGCTTATAGTATTGTAGACGAATTTTAAAAGTCCTTAACTCCAGAGTGAAATATAGTAATTGGTAGAGGTTCGTTGTCTGTGCTTGCTTCTCTTCTTTGACAGAAACTTTTGTTCGTTAGTCTTTTGTCTTTAGTTGTTAGATTTCGGTCATTAGTATTCTTAGATAAACAGAGCTTTTGGTCGCCAGTTCCGACATCCTTAAGATAGAGCTTTTAAAGACTAGTCCGAAGTACCTACTTAATGACAGAACTTTTCGTCACTAGACCGATGTATTGATTGAGATAGAGCTTTTGGTCGTTAGTTCGTCGACCTTAGTGAGATAGAGCTTTTAGTCGTTATAATAGTCCTGTCACTTTAGTGAGTAATGGGATAGAGGTTTTGGTCGTAAGTGTGCCGACCTTTGTGAGATAAAACTTTTCGTAGTTAGTCCGCCCACCTTAGTGAGATAGATCTGTAGGCTACTCACGCACACACAACCATCATTCTAAACACAAACACATACAGAATACAAAATCACATTCGCACCATAAACATACATACACATTTTTATATATATAATTTACAAGCATACTCGGGTGAAACCGTAGTATTAGCTCACGGTCGTGCCACGAGGCGAGTGACCTACCGAAATTTGCTGAGTGCGCTCTATGCACATTGCACAACGCCGGCAGTCGCCAGTCGCTACCGATACGCCCGATCATATTGCATTGTACAACTTACTTACCGCGAATTAATTATAAGTTTTCTGTGTGCGTAATAAAAATTTAATAGTCGGAGCTGCTTTCTTTCGCTAACCTTCTGATCATAGAAAAGGAACTGGGGACAACGCCTTCACCTAAAACCCCACAGATCTTTGATCGTTAGTCTGCGAACCTTAGTAAGTTAGACCTTTTGGTCGCTATTTCCGTTGAAATATTTCAGTAGTCATTCCAAAATCTTTTTCAAAATAAAGCTTTTCCTTGCTAGTCCCAGTCTTTCCAATAGGATAGAGATTTTCCTCGCAGTCTTTATCTTATGGTCTAATGTCCTTAATGCGATTGTGACCTTATTTCTGAGGGGAATTGTTTATATATTTACGTTCCCCGTTCAATAATTGATCAAAACGTTGTTAACACTGCTTCATTAGTGCTGAGTTCAAAAAAGAATTAACCGCTAACGCATACTAACGTTATTTCCCCGATAAAATTGCGAAAATTACACGGTCCGATTTACTAATCACCTAGGTACAATATAACTTTGGGTTTACAGTCAATGGTTTGTACCTACTATTGATAAAGCATAAATCAAATGTATTGCAATCAATTTATGATATGAATATTATTATGCATAATAATCCCAATATTGTATACATAATGATGTCATTCACTTCTGTCCACATGGGTTATAGACCAGGGTAGATCCCCTTTAAAATAATAAAAAACGAAAAAAAATTACAGTAGGATGAAACCCATTAGAAAAGGAGGGGAATATGATCAAAATGAAAGGAGTTTTTTTGTTTCAAAAATTATCGACCCTGGTCTATTAGTGTAGATTCCAAGTAAAAAAAATATATAGGTACTATATGTATAAAATCATCGTAGTAGTTGTACCTATATACCTATAGCTTTCACAGTCTGACTATTTTTTCAAATCTAGTTGTCTAAAACGAACATACTTAGCTCTCAAAAGTCAGAAATACTGTGACTCTGACACCTTGAAAACTGACCTCTGTACCAAATATCTATATCTATATCACTACACGAAAATCTGAAACTATCTATATATCACGGTACCTTACATGCTAACAAAAAAAACTCTAGCAAATCATTGATCAGAATAACTAGTTGGAAAATCTCTAAATCTTGTCTTCTCCAGATATAATAATCCTCTATGTCCTGTGTGCACTTTATTCTGGCACATGACACACATTTGATACGTACATGATGGAGAATTCTTCAGGGTCAGTATGTCTCTCGATGCTTTTGTTCACCAGTAAACACCAAAGTGGTATTTAGGATCCCCAAAGCCCCTCCAAACCCTAAACTTTCATTAGTAAGCAGACGTGTGAGCTATTGATCTATTGCGGTTTTCTACTGAGCTCACTCGCGCTTTGTTTATAGAGCAACAAGTGTCATTCAACAAATGTGCACTTGTAGCTGAAAATGTAATATGTGCATTGTGCACTGATAACTGTGAAAGAAAACTATTTAATTCAGCCATTTAAGGGGCAGAATTCGATGACAGAAAAACCATCCAACCAACCAACCAACCAAAAAACCAACCAACCAACCAACCAACCAACGTAGGTACACTTTTCTTGCACAAACACACTGATGGCCATAACTTGGCCACGAAACTCTTATCGGAATTCGCATTGGGCCATAGCTCTACCACGGTGACCAAATATTAATTGGCACCTTGATTAATACTATGAATCTCTCAAGCATGCTAGATTCCTCAGCCCCTAATCCCCCCTTAACCATTCCTCAGCCCATAACCCCCGTAGAACCCCTTAACCTAAAAGTAACTACTAGTAAGATAGATGCTTCAAATCGTTGTATATGCTACACATTTTAGGTTTTACCATTTGTGAAGGAAGTTAATTCTTCATCGACTGAAAGGTTTTGAGTGTTTTATAATAACGGTTCTTAGCTATAGTTTATTAGGAGACAGGACTTACGTCTGTCCAGTGTCCGGTCAACTAGTGTTAATAATAGGCAACAGAACTCACCGTTGTTTAAATAAAAAAATGCTTGTACGCTATTTATTACGTATCACTGAATCTCGGGCAACGTTCACTGCATACTCGTAACCGACACCGGGGTTTATTTTCGGAGAGCGGGACGTGCGCGAGCGTCGACCGCCGGGAGATGACTGGAGTTGTTTTGTGATGTGATCGCGAGCCAGTCTGTCTGGAGATCCTCGGGTCCTGGAGGCTGGAGGCTGGGCGCGGCGCGGCGGGAGGGGGGGCGCGATTGATCCGCGGATCGGTATCCGGCGTCCCGCGTCCTGAATGAAAGTCCTCGTGCGGTACTTACGCCCGCGTCCTACGCGTGGAGTATTCCATAGTCCATACCTATACGTCATAATATGTGTATCAAGTAGGTGCGTATATCGAACTGTCAACTGAATATGGTTTTATCTACTCTTGCTAAATTATGTACTGTATCGTTGACTTAGGTTTTGGACTTATAGCGTCATATATGGACAAATACACTTTTTAGATTGTTTTGATAAAACCATTAAGGGAATTTGCTTAAATACAACTTTAAAAGTTTCTTAGGAAGTTTCCAGTACTACGTTGCTACGCCGCGCGTAGAGCTTTAAAAGATCTCTGATAATTTGATACGCAAAAATGCTGTGAAAATGTTAGTGACTACGGCTACGTCGCGCCGTAGAGCTTTGAAAGTATTGAGCTTTGAGTTAATTTGATACGCCATAAAGCTGTGAAAATTTTCATTGCTACGTTGCTACGCCGTAGAGCTTTAAAAGATTTGAATTAATTCGATACGGCGCAAAGCTTTGGAAAGGAGGCCGGCAGAATCCCATACATGTCTGGGCCAAAAACGTTACAGCAATGATTCTTATGTTATTAAATAGGCAAAGAACTTACATTTATGTAACAAGAAGATTTTTTTTATAATTCTATGGGAATCAGGAGGAAAAAAATATTTTGATAGACTTAGGTAAGGATGAAAATAATGTACTCTGAGAACCATTACTAAGACGAAAATGTCTACATTGGCTTTCTCCACGGATTTGTTTATCTGTGGAGACACAAACGTCATATGTATAATGATGTTAAGAGTTGATACTGCAGTCAAGTAGGTACTAACTGGTTACTTAACTGGTTAGTAGCGATACCACAATTAACACAATTTATCGTCCTATCGTTGAGCGAAATCGGTGTCCAAGAAAACAAGCAGAGGTCGTTCGCAACAGAAAAGGTAATCGAAGTTCAAAAACTAAAGCCAAAGTCCTTAAAAATTGAGTAAAAATCATGAAAATACATCCGTAAGCGCACGAGTACGAAAACGAATCTGTGTTGGTCTGTGAACGAATGACGTATGAATTATGAAATGTGAATGACAATTGAGAAATGACAATGACAACTGACAGTTATTTTTTAAAGATCGAAATCCATATACACTACACAAAATCTATAATTCATAAAATATCGTCGTTATTGTCTAAAATCGTTATTAATCTGTGCTATTTATATTACAAATAATATTTTTATGAAATTCCTATGAACATTTTATCACATTAATCGCAAAAACGCTGAATTATTTATTATTTTCATTACTCTCAAAATGCCTAGAACCCAGAGCCACGAACCAAGGACAAAAAGACTTTAGAATATGGCAATAAATAGTTTTATTTTATGCAATAGTACGAATGATTATGAATCCTGATTTTAGCACATTCCCATAGAAAGTTACTAAAACTTATAGTGATATAGAATCAGAAAAAAATCTACTATTTTTTGGTATATATGGGGTTCCAGTAACAATTTAGCCCATTTTGGCCGACCTCCTTTTCATGACTACGTCGCTACGCGGCGCCGTAGAGCTGTGAAAGTTTTGAAAATTCGATACGGTATAAAGCTTTGGAAATATTCATGACTACGTCGCGTCGCTACGCCGCGCCGTAGAGCTTAGAAAGTAAGCCATTTAAAGATGTTGACTACGTTGCTACGTCGTGGCGTAGAGCTTTGATAAGTTTGAGTTTATTTGTTACGCTGTCATACCGCCAAGATGGTCCAATCAGACAGAGACTGATGGAATAGAGACCTGTGTTTACGCACACATTTAATGTACACTATGATATTTCCTTTGTTGCTGGTATATGTTGAAAATGTCTGCCGTCATGAGAACCTTTTATATTTATTTTATACCAAATAAAAGTATAATAGGTAGGTTGCTGAAATAGTATTTAACTTTTTCAACTTTTACAGTTGAATAACGTCCTATAAATTAATGAATATTATGTAACAGCCTCGCACATTTACCCATTAGCACCATTACCCGCCAATGAGCGGGCCGCGGTCTAAAATAATTAATTAGCGCGTTTATGACTTCGACCTTTAGCAATTATTGCCACATCCGACGTCGTTCATTAAATTCGCGAATAGCGGATACGGTTTATTTATATAAAAATTGTGCGTTTTAGAATTTCCTGAAATGGGAAAAACGTTTTTATGTCTCTACGCTCTGTCAAGACCAAGGTCACTGAGATATTCATTTGGATTTCGGCGTGTCTCATGGGGCGAGACACTATGCAGTGTGCAGTCCAGTGTCTCCAATGACGAAGTACGCTACGCTAAGAGGACGAGAAGTATGTGACGTAATTTTTCAAATATGACGTCGTTATCGCAATATTTCAGATCCGCGGACAGCGCATGGTGTTGTCGCTTACATTAGCGCCATTTTACAGTTTTGACAAATTCAAAATGATGCTAAAGGGCGGAGCCTAAAAATGCATGCGTGAATGCGTGACGTCCGTCACTAAGTGCTGATCCTTTATAATATTATGTTTAATCAATGAGTAGCATAGCTGGGCATTAACTCGTTAATCCGTTAATCGTTAATTAACGAAGTTAACATTTTGATTAACGGATTAACTTTTAAGTTAACTTTTAAAAATGTTAACGGACTCGTTAACTTCCGTTAATATGCAGAAGTCCGTTAATCGTTAATCCAATGCCTACTATTTACCGCACAGCACCGGTCGGCGCGGCGGCGCGAAAAGCAGGTTCAGACAAGTATGAAACGACAAGTGCCGGGTGGCTAGGCTTGCAACGATATATCGGGAAACCGATAAATATCGATATTAAAAATATCGATACGTATCGATATCGACGGTACGCCGTATCGATATATATCGTATCGAAAACCTCAAAATATCGAGACGTATTATCGAAAAACCCACGCAAATTAAATTACTCAAATTAACAAAAAATCAGGTTAAAATGCTGTACTGCTAGTGTTCGTGGTCTATGCAGTCTATGCTTCTAACTGTATATTTACTCTTTGCTGCTAACACTGGGCCCTGATTGTGTAACTCAGCTGCTATCAAAAAATGATAGCAACTGACATATATTTTTTATCCATTGAAGGTTTGCTATGAAATAAAAATAACATTTTCCTAGCAAACCTTCAATGTATAAAGAATATATGTCAGTGATTGTCATTTTTTTATAGCAGCTGAGTTACAGAATCAGGGCCAGGTTATTAAATATCATAGACTTGATACCTATGAGTTATATATTACTAAAACTACATTGGAGTTCCATAAGCTTTTAAATAACCTGTCAAGTGCGAGTCGGACTCGCGCACTGAGGGTTCCGTACTTCAACCGGAGGAATAAAACCATAAAAACCACTTTTCTTATCGAACCGCAAAACTAACTTTGTTTTTAGAGGTTTTATTGTAAATATCCAAAAACTACTTATTAGATCTCGTTCAAACCAATTTTCGGTGGAAGTTTGCATGGTAATGTACATCATATATTTTTTTTAGTTTTATCATACTCTTATTTTAGAAGTTACAAGGGGGGGGGACACACATTTTACCACTTTGGAAGTGTCTCTCGCGCAAGCTATTCATTTTAGAAAAAAATGATATTAGAAACCTTAGTATCATTTTTGAAGACCTATCCATAGATACCCCACACATATGGGTTTGATGAAAAAAATTTTTTTTAGTTTCAGTTTTAAGTATGGGGCACCCCCAAAATTTATTACTTTTTTTAAAATTTTGTGTGAAAACCTTAATGCGGTTCACAGAATACATCTACTTACCAAGTTTCAACAGTATAGCTCTTATAGTTTCGGAAAAAAGTGGCTGTGACATACAGACGGACAGACGGACAGACGGACAGACAGACATGACGAATTTATAAGGGTTTCGTTTTTTGCCATTCGGCTACGGAACCCTAAAAAGAAGAATAATAATCGATAAAAAATCGATATATCGGCCTATGAGACCGATATATCGATATGTATGTATGATAGATGTTCACTAACGCAACAATATAAAAATGCAATTTTACACATATTAACGGATTAACGATTAACGTTAACTTGCGTTAATTCTTCGGAAAAGTAACGCTTTAACGTTTAACGAAGCTAACTTTTTTTGTAACGGATTAACGATTAACGAAGTTAACTATTTGATTAACGGTGCCCAGCTATGATGAGTAGGTATCTCGCCCAGTAAGATCCTCCTTTCTTGAGTAGGTATGAGAGTAGGTAATATATTAGATCGCTAAGCAAATTGATCACGTGATACACATTATTACATTTTTGAATATCCTTTAAATTTACGAGAGATACATAAAAATATATAACATGTACATCAACCATTACATAAGAAGAGTTCTTCTGGCCTAGGATATTATTAATCGTTAATTCTCAGACTATGGATCTTACTTCTTACCTATGGAAGTAGATAAGTAAGTTTGGAGTGGTTATTGCAAAATAATTGCGTCATACCTAACGTGTGTGGCCCGCTTTCGGTGGGATTGTCCCGCTTTCAGACTGTCTGTCCCGCTGTCCCCAGCGAGAGCAAAAAAGTCGCGCTTTACCAAACTTGAACTTTTATACACCCACTTGTCTTCTTCAGTCTTCTCTTTTTCTCAACGTTTATCCGCCGATACTTATATCTCTAGTTCTAAATTCTCGTGTCTCGTATCTGTTACGATACTCCCCAAAAACGGCTCGACCGACTGTGATAAAATTTATGCGTGTTCGGAAGATCTGCGAGTAGATCGTAAGCTATTTTTTATATCCCTAATGGTAAAATAACGTTTGTCGGGTCCGCTAGTATACCTATGTAGGTAGGTATGTATAATGAATACCTATTTATATTTTATTTAGGCATACCGTAGCAATAAGTTTGACGATCCATTGGTAAAAACTCAACATCCTTTGCCATGTCGTGTCCAATATGCGGTAGCCCTTAATTTTACATATTATCTTCGAGGGGTCTTAGGAAATAAGGCACATGTATAACACATTAATTTCAACGCGAAACCTTGTAATGGGTTTACGAATGAACAGGCCGCTAAATTGGGGACAGATGGACACCAAAGTGGTCCTACAAAGATTTTGTTTTGAGATTAGTCTTAATATTTTGGGACATTAGCCTAAATTCTTAAATTACCAAAATACGGTATTGTAGAGGCTTCTTATAAAAACTTGTCAATGTCACATGTAAGTGTCAAGTTGACACATGTGTCAAGTTGACACATGTGTCAAGTTGACACATGTGTCAAGAATCGTTTTTGACGTCTTTTGACACATGTGTCAAATTGACACATGTGTCAAAAGACGTCAAAAACGATTCACGTCCATACATACTCCATTCACGTCCCTTTCAATTTCAAAAGCAAAATATTTCAACAATTTTGTAAACCGTGCAACGAATAATATTTATACCATTAAATCAAAATAAATTAATAAAACTTGTAATGGTCATATCTGGTGAACATTCAAGATTAAAACTAAACAGGGAACAACAATGGCCACGAACCAGCTATGGGGCGAGTTTGAAACTGAAGAAGGCGACGACTCAATAATGCAAAACGTAAACTTTAGCCCCATAATCGAGCTTGGACTGCAGAACATACCCGAAATACCCATCACAGTGAAGACGTCGCCTATCGAGCTACCAACGCCTAACCTAATCACCCATACAATACAACTACACCAGTATTCGAGACAACTATCTGCCATAATAGACCAAACAGAGAATGCAGTGTTCGAAGGCGCGAGGATAGACACACTCAGCATACCGAGTGCCCCGCCAGAACCGATTTTAAAAACAGAACACGAAGCAACCGCACCTATAAACTTTTTACCGAAAGAATACTGTGATTTCTCTCTTGGAAAAGGTCCGGTTGTCTCACCCTTCGCGCTGGAGAGCCATAAACGTGCATTAAAACAGTGTGCAGCCATTGGCATTGGCCACGTTGGCTTCGCAATGTGCACCAGTACAGCTCTGGATACTGTTGCAGATGCTTTAGACATTTATATGACAAACATGTGTAAATTAATGAGGACTGTTGTCGATAGAGAGGCGAGCAGGCTTAAATCAGGTTTCCCGGATGTCGTATCAAAAGTATTCACAGACCTCAACGTTGGTAATTTACACGAGTTTTATGAAAACCGTGTGATCAGATATCACAGTATAATTAAGAATAGATGCGAGGAACTAAGAAACCACTGTGAAACGTTAGCGATAGGTGATATAGCACCACAGTTGAAGCTCGAAGAAGTGCCGGAGTTACATTTTCCCGCTGCCCTGGATGGTGCCTTCACACCGTCTTTGGAGCCTGGTTTCCAAATGCTTCACAGTTTGGAGCAAGAACAGCTACAAGGTCTAGAACTTTTGGACACAGTCACAGAAGACATGAAAGTAGATGTAATGGAGTTTTCACAACCAGAGACGACAAAGTTGCCTTCACTGTCCCCTACTGCCAAAAAGAAAAGAAAATAAAAATGTACTAATTATTTCTACATGTGTTGTTTTACTTTACACCTTGTTTTATCGAAGGAATAAACATTTGATAAAAAAAATCTTTTGGAGTATAGCAACTATTTTCAATTGAAAAGGAAAAAATTGTAAGCCATGGTTGAAAATCATCCACAAGTATGTGAAGCATACCGTCGAATACCAGGATTATTGACCATATGAATTTTGGTTGTTTACAAATCCCACAATAAGTCACAGAAAAAAAACTATACACTGTGTTGATCCAGTGAATCTATCAACATTCAATAAAAATGGTTCAGTATAATATTATGTAACTTGAAGGATTAAGAATCTCATATTTATGATCATATCCTTTTTATTATGAGGAAGGCTGAGAATTGAGATAAAAGATCATTAAGATCAAGGATTAGAATTAAAATGAGATACTTATCTGATGTAAGATTAAATAAAACAACTTTAATAACATAGCACCAAATAATTTATTTGTACCAAATTTGATCCATTTTAATACCAAAATTATTGACAACACAATGATAAAAGAGCTTATCCATTTATTATTTATTTATTAAAAATCGCTTATATACAAAAATGTCAAATTAGTTTTTATTAGCTGCAAATTAAATATGAGAATGGGTTTGAAAATTGAAACAGTTACATCATATTGAACTAACAGCTGCACTTGCTAGTTTAATTATCATCAAATCTTCATGTATTAGACTTCTCTATTTAAGTATACTCTACAATATCAGAACTAGACTAATCTAGGCAAACTGTGCCTGAGTTGGCAGTAAAATTACAGTAACTAAGTCAGAAGGTAAGGTTTACATATTGAGTTTTAATGATAATTAAATATGCACTTGTGAGCACAGCTGTAAACAGTGTATTGGGATTTAATGATCATTAAATTTACATTTCTGAAAGCAGCTGTAAGCAGTATAATAGATACTATTATAGATTCTTCACAAAAGATAAGATTCTTTACAGTTTGTGTACTTGTTTTTCAAATATGAGAAATCTATGATAATGTAATAAATCAATTATTGAAAGTCTAAAAAACTTGAAAGCCACTAAAAACTTAGAAGACATTCATAATATTAATATTTAATACGTATTTTGAGAGATTACACTCTTTGGTAATCATCATATCAATCATATCAAAAAAACAATGCCAAATTTGAGCTAAGCTAAGAAAAAGATTAATTAAAACTTCAAAACCAAATTAATTCAATTTAATTAAAAACCCTACTAGCTAATGTTTTTAGTCTTCAGAGTGTAATCTTCCAACTGAGAAAAGGTGGTGATCAAACTTAAAATAATGACTAAATATAATTATTAATAAAAGAAAATGGAATGAAGATCATTACACCCATAACAAACCAATATATTCTGGATAACTGTGGTATATATCGCCCAAATCTTCTTGGACTCTTAAGTCCTAAGTAACAATAAGTAATGATTATGTCATAAGATAAAATCAGAGCTCAAAAAGATTAGCACGACTTACAATTTTCTTTAAAACATTATTAAATAGGAACCACCATATGGTTTAGTCACAGCACATAAAACGAAATTCTAAGCTTGCATGGTCCAGCATTTAAGTTCATTATTTTGTCCACATATGACAACAATTTTTGACAGTAAGGCACGATTGGCTAACTTGAATTTTAATGGCACTAGTATTAATAAAATCCACGCCAAGAGATTTGCAGACCTCAAGATCTCTAAAAACTGGTTTGACAGTAATATTGTATTTAACAATTAAGTTTAATAATTATAGTATACTTTGCATAAGCATAGCTACAGATCTGTGTTTAATCTAGATGTTTTACAGAATCAGAAAAAAAATGATAATCTAGTTAGTTTAGACACAATAATTAGTAAAGCATTATAATCACTTCCGTAATTGTTACTTTGCCATGGCAATGGCATGTAATACCATATTATACATACATTTTCATTCACATATTTCTATGAATGTTATGTATATACATTATACACGTAATATATTTGACATATATATCTTATCAACAGGATGTTATATTAAAATAGGGGTCTTATAGCAAAAAGTGAAAAGGACATAAGATATTGTCAAAATTAAATTATGTTTTATTTTTGCATGGTCACTATAGGTAAACAGCTATAAACTTGACCCTCCTGATGGTCTGCGGGACGCAGGGCGCGAGCCGCTCAACCAATCGGCGAGTCTGTCGCTATCCGCCAGCAGCGCTGATGTATCATGTTATAGCCAATCGCATCGCCCTCCCCGCATCCCGCAAATCATCTCCTGGGTCAAGTTTATAGCGGCTTACCTATACCATGGTTTGAAACCAGTTTTTAATGTTAATTTAACTTGATATCAAATGAAACTACGTTTAACCATGCGAAATGCTTACTTCGGTATCAGCTTAAAAGACCACGAGTAGTTAATATGACTCTCGATAAAATCGTGTCTAATGAAATAGATATTTTCATGTCAAATGAAACCTCTGTTTTCATGTCAAATGAAACCTATGATTTCATGTCAAATGAAACTACTATTTTCATGTCAAATGAAACCGCTATTTTCATGTCAAATGAAATTACTATTTTCATGTCAAATGAAATTACTATTTTCATGATTTTCATATCAAATGAAAAGTTGTTTGTTATGAGGCAAACGAGAAGTAACCAACGCTAATCTCACAACCTGTACAGAGCAACACTCAGCATCTCCTCACATTTTTGTTGTCCCCATTCTCGTCTGTTGTCTTCTTGCGCCTGAACAGCAAAATGTGTGGTTCTGTAAGAAAACAGATATGTTTGAGCTTAATTTTATTGTGTTATCTATCTACGTCAAACTTTTTGTGACAACCAAATACAGCTTACACTCAGTTAACATGGTTCGGAACAAAACAAGTTCTGGTATGACCAAATTACTGTATGCTCATGCTTAGAGATGAAGTGGTTCTGAACAGAGCGTTATAAAATAAACCCATTTGTGACTGACCAAATTAGTAATTACTCTGCTTTGCTGCTCTCTGACCAAATTACTCTGCATTGTGGTTCAGAGCAAGTCTGTATGAATCAAGTAACTAGTCCATCTGTGGCTGACCGAATTGCTCCACATTGCCGCTCAGATATGAAATGATTCTGAACAAGGTAAGTCTTATCTGCAATGTGTGTTATGTAATAAACCCATCCATCAGTCTGATCTAACTGCTCCGCATTGGTGTTTAGGAATGAAATGGTTCTGAACAGAGCAAGTCTTACCAGGTGTCACTAGCCTAGCCCTTACAAGAAGTTTTTTGACTGTGACTCTGACTGAATTACTCCTCACAAACCATTTCATGCTTAAACAGAAATGGTTCTGAACAGAGCAAGTCTTATCTGGTGTAACTAGCACAACTAGCCCTTACAAACACATATTTTTTTGACACCGTATTACTCCTTATTGCTGTTCAGGCATGAAATAGTTCTGAACCAAGTAAGTCTTATCTGGTTTAACTATGCCTAGCCCTTACATGTTTTTTGACTGTGACTCTGACGAATGACTTCTCAGTTGCTGCTCAGGAATGAAATGGTTGTGATCAGAACAAAGTCTTACCTGGTGTGTGTGTCATGTAGTGAACCCATCCATGGCTCTGCTGCACGCCGATACTCCTCCACTCCTGCTCAGACATGAGGTGATTCTTCGGCACCAACTTTACCATCTCCTTTGGCAGCACCACATGCCTGAAATTTTATATTGTTTTGGTCAAAGGAAATATGCTGTGTTTTATGAGTCAATTACCCAAAGACTGAGGACCAAAAGGTGTAGAGGTAGCGAATGTGCCGTCTGTGTCAGAGGTTGTGGGTTCAATTTCCACTACTAGTAAATATTTGCGTGATGACCATGAATGTTTTCCAGTGTCTGGGTGTTTTTCAATATATTAAATTTATGTATATTAATATGTATAAAGAAAACAAACAGAAAATGGACATGGATCGCACCTGATGGTAAAACTAAAAATGAAATCGATTTTATATTAACAAACAAACACCCCAGGTTTCTTCAACGATGTAAGCATAGTAAACCAACTTAACTTCAGTACAAACCATCGAATGGTCAGAGCTACTTTAGAAATCACAAACAAACCAAAAACAAGGAAACATATAAAGAACACCAACGTTCAAATTGCGACAAAGATACCAGAAATCATTCTTAATAAAGTAAAGGAACAAGCAAACAAAATTTTAAATATCCACTCAACTCAAGAAAAGTACAACAAACTCGAAAAAATATTAACCAATTTAGGCACAGAACTGAGGCACATGAGCAAGATCAACAAATTTGACAAAATAGGACAAAACGCAAGAACTATGATAAAAGAAAGAGAAAAATTGTTTGCAGACAGGAAAAAGAACCGCAAAAAAATAGAAGTACTAAGTAAAAAGATAACATCAAGTATAAGAGGATATAAGAAAGAAATACGTCTTAAAAGAATTCAAGATGAAATCGAAAAAACCGGAGGAATCAAAAGAGCACTGAAAAAACTTAAGGACCATTCGTCCTGGATACCGAAAATGAAGAAGAAAAGCAAAGGAAACAAAGAATATACAACATCAAAAAGATCGACGATCAGTAAAATTGCTACTAATTTCTACAAAAACCTATACAATTCATCCAAATCACCAATAGTAATCGAAAGCCCAACCAAGGAAGAAGAAGTCCCATACATATTGGAAAGTGAAACAAAACAAGCTATTCTAACACAAAAGAATGATAAAGCCCCAGGAGAAGATAGAATAAATAACGAACTACTAAAAGGATCACTGGATGCAATACTACAACCATTAACTAGTCTATTTAACGAAATCTTAGATAGCGAAGTTATTCCGGAACAATGGACTAAATCCACAATAATACTGATTTATAAAAAAGGTGATAAAGACAGAATAGACAACTATAGACCAATAAGTCTCATGACGAATATTTACAAAATTTTTTCAAAAATTATCCTAAGTAGACTCACTGAACAACTAGACGCAGAACAACCAAGAGAACAGGCGGGTTTCAGAGCCGATTTCTCAACAGTAGACCACATGCATGTAGTGAAACAAGTAGTGGAAAAGTATAACGAGTACAGAAAACCATACTATATCTCATTTGTAGATTATAATAAGGCATTCGACTCCCTTTCTCATAACTACATCTATAAGGCTTTGGTCAATCAAGGAATACAAAAAAAGTACATTAGGATTTTAAAGAATATATACAGCAACAGCACAGCAAAAGTTAGATTAGAAAAAACTGGAGAGGAATTTAAAGTCCAAAAAGGCGTCAGACAGGGGGATCCTATGTCTCCCAAGCTTTTTTCGGCGGTACTGGAGGAAATATTTAGAAATTTGGACTGGGAAAGGTTTGGACTAAACATTAACCTCTCAGCCGCTGGACTTCTACTGTCACTTTTTGGCCGTTTCATAATTCGCAACCCGCGCACCTCGCGCCTTAGTACATTTGCACCACTTTTCAGAGAAATGCTTATAAAAAAAAATCTAGACCACCTATCATGGTATTGTAAACGGTATTAGCTTTCTAAATAATTTATCTTCATGAAAGTAGGAAATAAAGAAGCTAATGTGTACTATCAACGATATAAACACGGAAAGAAAGCGGCAAATACGGAAAGAAAGCGGCAAAAGTTGCCATTTTTTTAGAAGCATATTTCTACGACAAAACTTATCTTATTCTTATTGGAATCTTATAAGAAGGCATAAAGAAAGGCTATTTATCACATTCCAGTAAAGATCTGGTCTATTTCTATACAAAAATAATAACACACAACAACAACGCTAAGCACAGAATGGCCGCAGATCACAGACTAGTTTCTATCGGCTCGTGTTTTTTTTTTTTCTATAGGAACGTCATCTTTTGAGTGTTGCAAAATATAGAAAATTTTATAAACTGCTCTATGATCCAAAGTTGTTCAAACAAATATAAACTCTATCATTAAGAAAATACAGTTTTAAATAGCTCGGACCGGCCGACCCGCCGGCGGGTCCGTTGCCGTTATAGGCAAAAGTTAGATATGGAAGGCGGACCCGCCGGCGGGTCGGTTGCCGTTATGTAGGTTAATGGATGTAGGCTGTCACACTTGCGATTTGCAGATGACCTTGTATTGTTTGCCGAAGATCCAGTTACTCTACAAGAAATGCTTGATCAACTAGCAATAGAGAGCCAAAAAGCAGATCTGACAATGAACACCACCAAAACAAAGGTCATGACCAACAGACATCAACAAACTATTCATGTTAACAACCAGGCCATAGAGTATGTGAATGAATACATCTACTTAGGTCAAATTATTGCACCTGACTTGCAGATGGACAAAGAACTGCAAAGGCGAGTAAATAACACCTGGAATCGCTATTGGTCTCTGAAAGAAATATTAAAGAACAAAGACATTCCAATGGCAACTAAGCGCAAAGTATTCAACACTTGCATCCTGCCAATACTTACTTATGGATGCCAAACGTGGGGCCTGACAAAGGCACACTGCCAAAAACTAAAAAGCATGCACATTAAATTAAAAGACAAGTGGAGATTGACAAAAATTAGAAAGATCACGGGTGTGACAGATGTGTCAAAGAAGATTAAGAGACTAAAATGGCGTTGGATTGGACACATAGTCAGATCTCCAAAAGAAAAATGGACCAAACAGGTTATGTTCTGGTACCCTAGGGACGGTAAGAGAACAAGAGGACGACCAAGAATCAGATGGGAAGATGACTTGCCAAGGGGATGGCGCAGATGGACATTGGATAGGAAAAAATGGCAAAATCTAGAGGAGGCCTATGTCCAAGGACAGCCCGATCTTTAAATGTATTTATAATTTGTAAACTGCTGGTGTTGATCGGAGAAATAAAGGCTATTTTTATTTTTATTTTATTTTATTTTTATTTACCCAAAGACTGAGGACCGAAAGGTGTAGAGGTAGCGAATGTGCCGTCTGTGTCAGAGGTTGTGGGTTCAATTTCCACTACTAGTAAATATTTGCGTGATGACCATGAATGTTTTCCAGTGTCTGGGTGTTTTTCAATATATTAAATTTATGTATATTAATATGTTGTGTATATTTATCAGTTATCTAATACCCATAAGCTCTCGCTTACTTTGGGACTAGATTGTGATGTGTTTAAAGTCCTGTTATATATATTTATTTATTTTTAAAAAAAAGTACCACTACTCTGATAAGACTCCCCTATCCTGCTGTCCATCTGTCTGTCAAAGGGCTTTAACTGATAAGCAGACAGAAACACAGATAGACAGTTGAAATTTTCACAGAAACTGTAACAGATGAGATTTCACAGATGACAGTAATAAGAAGTAACAAAAATAAAATGTTAATTTAAAGAAAAGATTGTAACTTTTTTGTGCAAAATTAAATTCTGGATATAAAAAACAAACTCCTAGTGCCAAAAAATAAAATTTTAATTTTCCTATAATACCACTCTTGGTGTTCTTGTTTATCCATATAAACAGTCCTGTTTTCTTTGATAATGTTTTGAAGGATAGCAAAATACAACCTCATCTCTCTTTACTAATAATAAAAGAATACTTGAAACCAACCTACAGATAGAAGTAAAACTGAAAATTAAGTGTGAAATTCAGTGCTTTGTTATAAATGGTACATAATAAATACCACTGATAAACTTGTTGATTTTGATTTAGCGCTAACCTGAAACTATATCATTGTAATAGGAGTCTAAAACTTCTATTTGCCATTTACACATGTTTAAAATCTTTACGACTGTAAAATTGTTATGACTGAAATATGGAAAGACCTAAGACATTCCAAAAAAGTCGAAAGCTCTGGAAGTCGAACTCAAAGATCGTCGATCGATTTTCGCTTAATAAAAGCTTTGAGCCTCAATTAAGATGAAATAAATGGCATGGTAAAGGATATAAAGCTATTAACAAGAAAATTAACACAAACAAACCTGTACTCATGCTCCTCGTCATAGTATTTGTCGGAATAGTAAATATCTCTCGACATCTTAATTTATTTGTTTGCAAGCCTTGTTTATAACGAACTTCCTCGACGGATAAATTCACTTTATTATGAGAAATAGGTAATCTTCCTTCAGAAATCGCAGTAAACTTGGCAAAAATCGCACAACACAAAGAATATCGCAAGCAGCTTGACAGCTTGACACAATTCGTTATCGATTAACGAATTTGAAAATTCAAATTCATGTCAGAAATGTCATTTGAAATCATAGACAAGTTTTTCTTTTCTGTTCTTCATTATACCTAGTTCTGGGTACGAATGAACAGGCTGTATGGTCTACGACCTTTGCCTGTCCCGAAAGGGACGAATGGATTAACAGAACAGATAGTTCTGGGTAATGAAATATATTAATGTTAATAAGTAAGGCAATTAAAATTATTATTATTAAAATGTACTGACAAAAACAGAAATGAAGTAATAATCAAGTATCAAATAAGATTCGATGTTCTACAGAAACAGGAAGTATAATATTGCCCAATTGCGATTTTTTAATTTCCTCAAAATTATCAAAGTAAACTGACCTATATAACAGACTACCTACCTTTTTAATTTACCCATGTTAACCGACTTACTCTATATTCAATATACTCTATGGACTTACTTATCAGACTGTACTAATGTTGCGGCCACACTAGCGGGAAATGCGGGATATGCCATATTCCAACACAGTGTGGCCACGTTATCGCGACAATTAATGCGATAATTTTAATGCCGTATGCCGATAGCTCAGGTGGCGGTACATCAAAGGGATTAACGCGAGAATTAATGCTTTAAAGCGGCCGCATTATACGTTTGTTCAGTGTCCACCGTGACCGCCACGAGATCACTCATCAAATATATAGCAGCGTCCATCTTTGTTTACGCCAATTTTATCGCCATAAATTGGCATTGACGTTGACCGTTCAAGTGTAGCCACCTCTTTTTGGAATCTTTGACGCGTTAAAAATTATGACAATATTAACTATCGGAGATTTATCGCGATGTTGGGCATCGACGTTTCTCGTTAGTGCGGCCCCAGCGTTATGAGGGACTTCCTATTCACACAAAAATAAATTAATAGCTCAGTTTTATTCATATTATATTTATTTTATGACTTTTTTCATGCTTCGTGAGGTCAATTTTTTGAAAAAATGACAATGGACAATGTTGGCATATGAAAGATTTTTCCTCTTTGTGCAAATAACTCATATGACGTTTTAGGTTCGATGCTCGAGAAAATCTTATACCACAAACAGAACAAATGTGAGGTTTTTCTCCAGTGTGTGTTGCTTTGTGTTGTTTTAAATCACTACTGGTGATAAAAGAGCGACTGCAAGCTTTACAGTCATAATTTCTTTCTCCTGTATGCGCCCTGAAAATTAGAATTCAAAGTAACCTATTCCTTTTATTAATAAAATAATGTTAATTTTAAAACTTATTCTTACCTAACATGATATTTAAAATTTCCAACTGTTTGAAAACTGCGTGGACATAATACGCACTGGTATGGTGTTTGACCAGTGTGCTTACGTTTATGTACAATCAATCCCGACGATTGTGCAAATTTTTCTCCACATGTCACGCAGATATATGGTTTTTCACCCTGGCAACAACGAAATCTTTTTAGTCTTAGGTTAACATCTGGGCGCGAAAATTCAAATTATTTAGTTTTTCACAAATAGTGCAATAACACTAGCCTTTTAATAAATTTGAATTTTTGCGGCCGAGTGAATGAAACCACCTTAACTAAAAAATAAATTCATACCCTTACAAAAAATATAATATTATATTTCGTAGCCAAATTACTATAATGCATGAAAATAAAAGAAAAATTTTGTTGTTCTTTTTGAGTTGTAAAGTAAGTACCTATGTAGTTCAGATATAATTTACTATATTTTAAAATTTGGAAAAAATACTGAAATCTTGTTGGCTAAGTAGATTGAATACAATTTTTTTATATACTTTAACTGAATGATAATAAATTTTTAGTAAAATCATATTTATTATAATTTACCTACCGTGTGAATTCTCAAATGAGCAGTTAAATTTTCCACTATGCTAAATTTTTTCTTGCAATAAGTACATGAATGTTGTTTGTCCTTCAGATGTGTTGCTAAATGAGTTTTGAGTCGAAATCTAAAAGAAAAAAGAAGCTATGGATAGTTTTCTTTGGCTCAATGAAACATGACCCCACTTGGTAAAAAAAATATGTGCAAAGAGCTCCATGAAAATCACTGAGATACTGAATAAGGACACATAAATTACTGATTGAGGACCTAATTAATTAATTAAAATTAGTAAAGAATGGATACCGGGATGACATAATTTTCCCACAAGTAAAGCACTGTTGTTTGTTGGACGACCTTCTCTGTTCAGGAAATTCAGTGCAGCTCTTTTTCAATGATATCTGCAGCTGACCCTTATTTTGATTCTCTCCAGTCAACCTTTCTCTAAAATCTATAACTTCATAGTTTGAGCTTGATTTATCCTCGTCAGTATTTTCTTCAGGGTTTATGTTGCTTTCTTCAACCATAACATTTTTTTGCTTGTTTCTTAAATCTTTGTCAGATGTTTTACAAAGGTTTATAAATTCAATACATTCATCGGCTTTTTGGTTACAATTCACACAAATTGAATCCGGTAGACCGTCATTATGGTATACCTGGAAAACGACTTACTTGTTAATTAGGTACTAAGCAATATTTTCCTAATTTTTAATTAAACATTTCTACGTAAAAAAACATAGGTACTCACTTCAACTTGAGTTAAATTCGCAATTTTGCAAGCTAACGTTACTGTATGTGAGCCACCAAATAGGTACATTAATGAGTAAGAGTTTTTTAAGCATATCCTACATATTTTATCGTTAACCATTGTATATGCCAATGGATGAAAAAACTAATTTTTATCCTATTCTTCATAAACTACTAAAACTTTATGCAAAGACTTTATGGATATGTAGGTACTTATTAAATTCATAATTTAAAAAATGTAAAAATTTACATTTATTTACTGAACAATGTCTAAAAATAAAAAACTTGGATAATAAATTGTCTGATCTGTGGCGCACTGCACTCTAGTTGTGTGGTCTGTGGTCCACTGTTGTGGAGACCACAGATGGAGAATCTTCTTCTTCTGAGGTATTTATTGGCTCCGCGCGTAGAGCGATTGAGCCATTGTCAATTTTATTTTTCGTTCCATTTTTTTTTATTAAAATGAGGAAATCGACATTTTGAAATATTTAACGGAACTTTGAAAAGGATCAGAAAAGAAGATGTCAGTTTTCTTGCTTATTACACTCCTACAGTTTCACTGAAGAAGATTGTATAAAAAAAATTAATAAAAAAATTATTGACAATGGCTCAAAAGCTCTTTATCCTCTTTGGTCAATCCCCATCACATCCCCATGTGGCCATGTGGGTTGTCTGTGGTCAATCCCTATATTCCACATATTCCCTGCGCTAGGCGCTGCTTTCAAGTTTCTACTGGAACCCAGAGCCGTGAAGCCAGTTATTAAAAAAAAAAAATTTCAAGTTTCTACTTTGACTTTCTCTACAAAATTTAGAATCTTCTAACAAGTTTGCAATAAGAAAAGTTTGCATCGAAACTGAACTTTTAGCTAATTATCTATCAGCTCGAGTCTAATCTATTTTCAGTTTTGAATTTACATCGCTGTCGTTAATTATGTCGACGAAGTTATACCACTTTAATGTGAGCGCACCTTCGCGAGGGGCTCTCCTGGCTGCAAGACTCGTAGGCGTGCCGGTGGAAGTGATCATTGTAGACTTGATGAAGAAAGAGCAACTTAGTGAGAGTTTTATAAAGATTAATCCTCAGCATTGCATACCTACGCTCGACGACAATGGGTTCGTTATCTGGGAGAGCAGAGCAATAGCCTGTTATCTAGCTGATAAGTACGGAAAGGATGACGCACTGTATCCCAAAGATGTGCAGCGCCGCGCGATCGTCAACCAACGATTGTATTTTGATGCCTCCTTTGTATATCCCAGGATAAGGGCTATCTGTGTATGTTTTACTTTGTTTTCACTAAAATATAAATAAGCACTCGCCAATATGTCTAGTGGTTAGTAGGCTTCAAAAGTGGAAAAATACTAAATGTATAACCTAAGAGATAAGGGAAGAGAAGCTACTAGATACAGCTGTAGGCTTGTGAGCTCAAAATTAGCATACACTTCTATGTTATTTTTCAATTATAAACCAAAGTGGTCCAAGAGGCTGCACACGACTTCAAAGAGCGGATATCCGAGCCGTTGCTACACAATTTTTTATGCAAACTAGCATCCCCTCAACCTTACAAATTTCAAATTGACACACACTACAAGAAAAAGTTGCCGCACTCACGGAGCTGTCGCTGTAAGGTTGGGCGCTATCTAGTCAGAGCGCGAGCGACCTTTTATAGATCCCTGTTATAAACAAATATTAGTGCTTAGAATTTTATGAACCAATCAACGTAAAGGACTCACTAGCTTCTCAGTTTACTTTTCAACTCAATTGGATTAATGATAATTTATTTCATTACAGTACCCAATCATATTTGAGGGTGTAACGGAAGTTAAAGCTAAACTGAGAGATGACCTGAACACTATACTGGGCTTCCTCAACCAGTTCCTTGATGGAAACAAATGGGTCGCAGGAGACCATGTCACTGTAGCTGACACTGCCATCCTTGCCTCACTGTCTTCAATACTTGTAAGATGTTTAAAGTAGAAATTCTACTGAAATTAGTCTTTATTCCCTACCTTGCATGCTGATATCTGTGCTATTAGTATGGTGCAATTAGACACAACCAAAGTGAAAGTATTATTGCAATCTCAGATTATTCTATGCAATCCACATATTTTTTGGTAAAATGTTACACCCCTGACATGGTCGGGTTTGGGTTCAATTTTTCTTAGATAGACGTTATATTGCGAACAAAAATGATTGTCAGCATGATCTTGCATCATAAAAATGCTGTTTTGCTTTAAAAAAACAAATCATATTACTGCCTTTTGATTGTCTATGAAAACCTATGGTGGTGCTATCCTTTTCATAGGAAGATATCTTGAAAATCATCAGCATCAACAGCTTTATTAGATTGTCAAACTAGTTTAGAAATTATATATATAATACAACTAGTAGGGTGCATGGGGGCGCGGGCCACATGTGGCCCGCGTGCTGTCTTCTCCCCTATTGGTCTTCCAACTTTCAGTCTCTTCAAAATTCCCCATACATTTTCTATGAAAAAAATAAAGTCCGCCATTTTGAATTTTTTTTCTATCCATCGTATAGACCCTCGGGTCCTGATCAACTCTTGTCAAGAAACCGTTCTTTCATCTTTTATACTTTCCGAGATATCGACGAAATTCGAATGGCGGCCATTTTGAATCCGCCATTTTGAATTTTTTTTTAGCTCACTGCCAATTGGATGACGTTTCAAATGACATTTGGTCGAGCACCCCCCACCTATCTTCAATACCCTGACTGTGCTCTTCACCCGTCTCCGAAATCCTCATTCATCAGCTCTCTCCATATTTTTGTTCTTAATGATTTTTTCTTCTCTATACGACAGGATTAGTAAAAAAAAAATTTTTCATACAAAATTGTTCAGGAGAGGTGATCAATCAGTCAATGGCCAATCAGCACGAGTAGCTATATATATATTAACTAGTAGGGCGCGTGAGTGCGCGGGCCACATGTGGCCCGCGTGCAGTCTTCCCGCCCATAAGAGTATCGCCGTCTCTCTGAAAAAATTACCTAGGACCACGGTCATGGTTTTAAAGATAGTTAAGGGCAGTTCGAACAAAAAATACGCTGAACCTCATTGGATGAGGTTCAGCATACTTTTTGTTCGAACAGCCCTTAATTATCTTTAAAACCATGACCGTGCTCCTCAATCATCATCCAAATCCTAGATCATCATCTCTTCTCATATTTTTCTCTGGTGATGATAATGCCTTGAATACTTCCCTACTTATTGTAGCATGTACATTTTCCAGGGAAAAATAAATGCCGCCACTTTGATTTTTTCCCATTCATCCCGTAGACTTTGAGATCCCTCTTGCTAGAAAACCACTGTTCCATCTTTTATACTTTCGGAAATAGACAACCACTAAGTTTGTATGGCGGCCATTTTGAATCCGCCATTTTGAATTTTTTTTCAGCTCACTGCCAATTGGATGACGTTTCGAGTAACATTTGGTCGAGCACCCCCGACCTATCTTCGATACCCTGGCTGTGCTCTTCACCCATCTCTGAAATCCTCAATCATGATCTCATTCCATATTTTTCTCTGGAAGTTCTCTGAAGAACCACATCATACACTTGCAAAGTTTTCAACTTTTCGTCTCTTCAAAATTCCCCATACATTTTCTATGAAAAAAATAAAGTCCGCCATTTTGAATTTTTTTTCTATCCATCGTATAGAACTTCGGATCCTGATCAACTCTTGTCGAGAAACCGTTCTTCCATCTTTTATACTTTCCGAGATATCGACGAAATTCGAATGGCGGCCATTTTGAATCCGCCATTTTGAAATTTTTTTCAGCTCACTGCCAATTGGATGACATTTCGAATGACATTTGGTCGAGCACCCCCTACCTAGCTTTGATACCCTAGCCGTGCTCTTCACCCGTCTTCGAAATCCTCAATCATCAGCTCTCTCCGTATTTTTCCTCCAAATGAATTTTTTTCTTCTATACGACCTTATTCACAAAAAAAAAATTTTTCATACAAAATTGTTCAGGAGAGGTGATCAATCAGTCAGTCAATCAGTCAGTGAATCAGCACGAGTAGCTATATATATAGTAACTAGTAGGGCGCGTGGGGGCGCGGGCCACATGTGGCCCGCGTGCTGTCTTCCCGCCCATAGAAAATCCCTTCAAAGTTCGCCATACATTTTCTATAGAAAAAATAAATTCCGCCATTTTGAATTTTTTTTCGGTCCATCGAATAGACCTCCGGGTCCTGATCACTTCTTGTCAAGAAACCGTTCTTCCATCATTTATACTTTCCGAGATATTGGCAAAATTCTTTTGGCGGCCATTTTGAATCCGCCATTTTGAAATTTTTTTCAGCTCACTGCCAATTGGATGACGTTTCGAGTGACATTTGGTCGAGCACCCCCCACCTATCTTTAATACCCTGGCCGTGCTCTTTACCCGTCTCCGAAATCCTCAATCATCAGCTCTCTCCGTATTTTTCCTCCGAATGAATTTTGCCCTTCTATACGAAATGGTCATTGAAAAAAAATTTTTTCATACAAAATTGTTCAGGAGAGGTGATCAATCAGTCAGTGAGTGAATCAGCACGAGCAGCTATATATATAGTAATACAATACAACAGAAAATATAGCACACTAAAATACGTTATTTTTGCAGGAAGTGGGTTGGGACATCTCACAGTTTCCCAACATTCAAAAATGGCTAAAGAACTGCGAATCACTACCGGGCTATGAAGAAAACATTGAAGGTGCCAAAACTTTCGCTGCAATGGTAAAGAAGAACTTTAAGTAGTAAAGTTTAGCAGTAAATTTTACAAACATGCTTTATTATACATATTATTTATATTAAATTCACACTTAATATATTATAATGTTGTTATCATATTGTGAAGAATAAACTCTTTTTTACCTAAAAAACTTTATAACCATTTGTTGTTCATTCTTAACTTGTCTTGTGATAATAGCCTCAGATTTGAAATTGTATTTAGACATAATTTCAATGACTTCTAGTGGAATGTTATCTTCTATAAGCAGAAGGTAGAAAGTGCCATTAGTTGATAGAATCTTTGGTATCATCGGGAGTAACCGGTCCGTCACTTCTCTACCTTTGACGCCTCCCGCCCAACTTGCTTCAATACTACACCCCCCACATTCATTCCTCTCAGTCACAACATATGGAGGATTAAAAATAACGACATCAAACTTTTTATCAACAAAACAATGCACTAGATCCATGTTAACAGTATCCAATTTCACATTGTTTTTAAAGGCAGTACTCTTTGTCATGCAACATGCTTTAAAATTAATGTCGGTGCTGAAACAGAGTGTATTGGGAAATGCCATTCCGAATGCCGTTATAACAACACCACTTCCCGACCCAACTTCAAGACAAATTGTTGGGTTTTTTGACTTTATATACTCAAGATCTTTTTCCAAAGCATCAATTAGGAGGAAACTATCTTCGGCTGGTTCATATACATGCTCGTAATCTGCTTTGTCTATGTGGTTTTGATATGGTGTCTCCATTGTGCCCATCAGTTGATGCTGCTGTGGTCAGGTGCTATACTGCTCGTACTTTGCTCGGGTTCCTGTGGTTCACTTTTTGTATTGACCGTTTTCTCTTTTTGCATCATACGTCTTATTTCATTCAACCTGTCCTGTAATAGTAAAGAAATAATTATGTAACTGAAGTTTTTGTTTTTGGGATTCGTAATGAGTGAATATGTTCCTATTCAGTGAATAACGGTATGAAAACTGAGCCAACATATGCACAGATAATGGCTATTGTATTTTCTTAGCAAACTCTTTTTCTATTTCAATCTCAAATCTGAAATCACTAGAAAAAATTCCATCCAAATTTCTGCCCACCAAGATGAATAAATGTTTCAATATTATTAAAAACTTGTAATATAATAATCTCATCAAAAATCATACTTGTGATGCTTGTAAGACGTTAAGCACTACAGTAACTTTATGTTTACAGGCTATCAGCTTCTTGACATAAGGGTCCAAGTCAGGGTGGTTGTCGAGAGCTTCCCTCACTTTCACCAGCTCCTCATTCAGTGACTCAATCTGCTGCTTCAACTCCAACTGTGATATCCTGAAAGAGTTAAATGAAAATAATATTAGTCTTATGCTATATGTACTTTAAATCTAGCCACAACCCCTAATGCAAGATTAATGAAGATTGGCAGGCTATACACACAATGGAACAGAGATGAGCAAAATGGTATCATGATTTAACTGTTTCAATTTTAATAATGAGTCGTGATAATGATTACTATAAATAAATTAGTGTTGAATCATTAATTAACAATTATTGGGCACTGAACCAAATGTTATTTTAGAAATTTGACTGTTTGTTGTTTCAAAAATCCCATATGGGTGAGGCCGCCGTTTTTTGCTGATGTGGCGCAGAAGTATTGCGATGGTGGCGTAGAAACTTCTACGCGTCGGTGACGTTGAGTGGCGTATAATAGTGACGGTTAAATGTAAAGGTTCGCATACATATGTAAAATTATATTGATGTACCTATTTTATATATTAAATATATTGATGTATTTTATAAATAGTAACCGTAATAATATGGACATGAAAATGCACAAAGAAACACATTGAATGAATAAAATAAACTTTATTTATCTTACATTATTTATAAGTGATACAAAATATACGCAGGTACGTATAATTTCGGTTATCCTATCAGTCATGTCCATGAGTATACCTACTGTATAGTCCGAACAAAATGAGAACTCACTCGCCATTTTAACTGCCATATCTGGGTGACCGAGCTTTGCTCGGTATTTTCTCTATTTGCGAGTGAATACTCACCTTTATTTGGTGGCGTAGGGGAAGTAGCGAATATCTACGCTACCAGTGGCGTTGAAGAGCCAAAATGGTGGCGAATTTTTACTTCTACGCTACCGACGCGTTGAGAAAATTACATAAATCTCTGTAAATAACGTACGATTAGACTTGCATTATAGCACCAAATATAGCTTTCACTTCTAATCACACGGTGCACTGATAGTTTTAAGTGAAACAGTTAAACTTACATTTTTATGCGCAAAAATCCTCTTTCGAAAAAAGTGTGTACACAATCCGGATCATACATTCACATGTCTACCGTCAAAATAATGACCGCTATCGAGCCGCTGTCCATAGTCTATAGAAACTCTATGTTGCCATTTCCCGATTTAAACCTCCCTGACTCCAAATTTGAATAGGTTTGAAAAATATTGGTGGCGTTGACAAAGTGGCGTTGAATTTCAATTTTCAACGCAATAACTGTTTTGGACAAAAATTTAAAGAAAGTCTTAGGATACCCCTTGCGAAATTAAAAGCATAGATAGCTAGTTATATAAGTATTCTTAAAACATCAGTTGTATCTCGAGAATCCTCTATCCTTTTGCTACAGCAAAGGTTAAAGTGCACCTCTGCCTCGGCGGATAGGAGTTTTTGTGTAATTTCCGTCACTTTTTTCAAGTTCCATTCGAAATATATTTTTAATTTACTAACTGAACTTTAACAATTATAATGTTCATTTGAGCCCTTTTGTTGCTCAATCCTACGCTGTTATCAAAAATTAGATAGATATCATACTTTTCAAAATATGAACCGCGGAGAAAAAAGTTTGCGAAATCAGCAAAAAAAGACGGCCTCACCCATATGGTCATTGATTTTTTGGAATAAAAAGTAGCCTGTAACTCTTCACGCTTTCAACTGCCTGAGCAAAAAATCTGAACTGGATCATATATCATATTGCGCTCTGCTTTTGAGACCATTATTAAGATGTAAGCAGGTTTTGTCACTATGTATGCCTTACAGATATAGCAAGTGATATTTACGTACGTTTAACTGTTAGCAATTTTGCCAATTTTGTAAAATTATGAATATATTTTATATTCATAAATTTACACCCATTCTGTAACGTGTAGGTCTCTATTCGCAAACAATTAGGTAAATTTATCCCATACAAATTTTTAATGATTCAGTGTCAAAGAGCAATGATTAAATATTTATTTACCTAGTAGCTCGTACTCTCTCGTCGAGTTGGTCCACAGTGGGTTTCAGTAGGCCCAGTAGGCCCTCCGCTAATGTATCCCTCGTCGGATTATCACACAGGTTACCGGTGTTCTCGTCAGCGGATGTTGTTGTGCTTTCTGTGTCGTCCATGTCTTTTTATAGAAAACAGAATTCACATTATTGTATTTACCTATAATTTCAAAGAAACAATTTTTTATGCCCATTCAGTGATCACAGTTCACAACCTTACAATCATACAATCATAGAGTAGGTATATTGAATATAATATGGCCTATGGCCCTATGGGTAACAAATAGTATATTCCTTGCTTACAATACACAGATGACAGATGTCAGATTTTCTGACTTCTGTGGTTATTCCAAGGTTATTCTAATCTATGAATCTGCACAATGAGCTGTTCAGTGTTCAGTTACCAGCTGTGTGTAATGTGTAGTGCAAAGATAATAATACACTAACAAGATTGAGTACTAACCATTCTTGCTAGGCTAAATTGACACATAATGCTTTCAACTTAGAGGAGCTATTATCTTACAAGCAGTAGCTAGCTAAAAGCGGTCCTGAGCGAGACGGATAGATTTGGTCGCTCATTTCTCACTTATTTGGTCGTCGTGTCATTTTTGGACATCTTGTGACTTGTCATCTCAACTAAATATTGGGTTTGGTAGAAACGGTAGATTTTGTTATTTTTGTTTTTTTATAATATACCAAAACGAAACATCTGTAAACTCTGAAACTTATTTTAATAAGTTTCTACAGTTATTATAATTAATTTAAATGATAATTATTTCGTTGTACATATTAAAAAAAAATATTATTATTGAGTTAAAGTAGTATTTATGTCCTTGGGACTGGTATTACTAAAAGTAAGATGGTGGCTTTGATTATATAGTCTATAGATACCGCGCCACGTAGGTATATACCTAATAAGCGATGCATCAAAAAGTGGCCAGTATTTATGAGCGTGTGTGCGTGAGTCACGCACACACGCATAGCATAGACTATGTCTTACGTCAGCGCCATTTGCATTTGGGAGTTACCAGCTAATGTATCTATTCCTACAAAATGGGGAAAATCTGTAAAATGATTTCATAATTTTAATAAAATCATCATAAATTATAATTTCATTTGAACTTGTATTGTCTGCTACACAGCATCGTATTGAAACGCTGAAACTGCTTTGAAGACGGTAACTTCTTTCGGCGCTGAGTGACGGTCTTTGCATCGTAATGCATTAGGATAGAAAATTTTCGAACATTTGCAGAAAGCATAGAGAAAGAACGTGTTCAAAATTTAACAATTGGCCGCCATTTTGAATTTTTTTGTTAATGGACCGAATTCTTTCAAATTCGATATATGGGGTTCCTTAAGATCATAAGAAAGGAAACTGATGTCAAAATAAAAATTAATGGGCGCCTATTTTTTTTTTTTTTTGTTAATGGACCGAATTCTTTCAAATTCGATATATGGGGTTCTCTATGATCATAAAAAAGGAAACTGATGTCAAAATAAAAATAAATGGACGCCATTTTGATTTTTTTTTGTTAAATGTACCGAATTCTTTCAAAATCGTTAAATGGGGTTCCCTTTGATCATAAAAATGGAAACTGATGTCAAAATAAAAATTATCGGGCGCCATTTTGAATTTTTTTGTTAATGGACCGAATGGATGGAAGGCATGGAGCAACAGTGTGGTGATCCTTTTCTTTAAAAAGGGCGACAAGGATCTCTTAAAGAACTATAGGCCGATATCACTGTTGAGCCATGTATACAAATTGTTTTCGAGGGTTTTGACAAATCGCCTCTCCCGAAGACTTGACGAATTCCAACCACCTGAGCAGGCTGGGTTTCGAAAAGGCTATAGCACCGTGCACCACATCCATACCTTAAGGCAGATAATACAGAAGACCGAAGAGTATAATTTGCCACTCTGCCTTGGATTTATGGACTACGAGAAAGCCTTCGACTCCATCGAAACCTGGGCTGTTATGGAGTCTCTGCAGAGGTGCCAGGTCGACTGGCGTTATATCGAGGTGTTGCGAGGTATCTACAACTCCGCCTCAATTCCGCCTCAATGACCGTCCAAGTACAATCTCAGCGCACAAAACCGATTAACTTACGGAGGGGTGTTAGACAGGGGGATGTTATCTCCCCGAAACTGTTTAACAGTGCACTTGAAGACGTCTTTAAAACGCTGGACTGGAAAAGACGAGGACTAAATATTAATGGGGACCTACCTCACCCCTACGGTTCGCCGACGACGTTGTTATCTTGGCAGACTCCTCAGGACCTTGAGGACATGCTGAACAGCCTAAGCCTTTCTTCCAGACGGGTCGGTTTAGGGATTAACGTGGACAAAACCAAGGTCATGTTTAATCAACACGTTGTTCCGAGGCAAGTGATCGTCGAAAACGTTGGCATCGCAATTCTCTCAATACAATTACCTTGGGCAGACCATTGCGCTAGGCTAAATAGTTTAAATTCATCGAAAGATGAAGAAGCCAACAGACGAATACGGCTGGGCTGGGCAGCATTCGGTAAATTGAATTAAGTCTTCTCCTCGTCAATTCCTCAATGCCTGAAAACTAAAGTTTTCAACCAGTGCGTTCTTCCCGTCCTTACTTATGGCGCTGAAACGTGGACACTCACATACGGCCTGATCCACAAATTTAAAGTCGTGCAGCGGGCCATGGAGAGGGCTATGTTAGGAGTTTCCCTGAGGGATAGATTCCGAAATGAGGAGATCCGCAGGAGAACCAGGGTCACTGACATAGCCCAAACCAAGCTGCTGAAGTGGCAGTGGGCAGGTCACGCGTGTCGCAGGGGCGATGGCCGGTGGAGCCGAAAAGTCCTGGAGTGGAGACCGCGTACAAGTAAGCGCAGCGTAGGGCGTCCTCCAGCTCGTTGGACCGACGACATTAAGCGGGTGGCGGGAAGCGGCTGGATGAGGAAGGCTGAGGACAGGGTGTGGTGGCGCTCACTTGGGAAGGCCTATGTTCAACAGTGGACGTCCGCAGGCTGATATGATGATGATAATAGTCACAATGCTTATAACTAAAACTTTTTTCTCCAGTAGGTATAATATGTGACACACACAACACACGCAAGTCACATTTAGAGGATTCGATCGCAGTCGATTTTTCTGATCCCAGGATTTACAGACTACAGTTAAACGCATACTCGAAATATCTTTATTTCATTGTATATCATAATACGTATTCCACAGACGTATTCTTGTAAAAGGTCAATACGATATGTTATGTGATATAGGTACATATCTTGACAATATTATGTGTGATTTATTTGACCGCATTGTTGAATAGATCTATAAAACTAACTGAGATTTAAAACTAAACTGGTTATTAAATAGAACTAAATCTAAATTAAAATCTACTTAATAGTCAATTTATTGGTATCAAAGTCATACAAGTCAAAACATATTTAATACTAGCTGACCCGGCAAACTTCGTTGTGCCTGTTATTTTTTTTCACATCATATGGGTATGAAAAATAGCTCACGAGTCACGACCTATTCTCAGATTTACTGAATGAGTTAAATTCAAAGGTACAGGCTCTTATAAAAGGTCAATTAGATATTTGTCATAATATCCGCTCTACTATCTATACAACTGTAACGGGTCACGTTCCGTACATTGAAGATATTTCGAAATTTTTTGTTGCAGAGCACTCTTTAGTCGATACTGAAGCCAAAACTGTAATTTGTTTAATTTTTGTCTGTTTGTCTGTCTGTCTCTCTATTTCACGGCCACGCATCACGGCTATAATCCGCTGGATGGATTAAAATGAGACTTGGCATGATGTGAGTTTATATACCGAAGTAGGACATAGGATACTTTTTATTCCGAAATTCAGCATGGTTTCCCTGGAAGACGACATCAAAGTCAAAATATGTATTAAGTTATAATTCATTAACTCGCGGTCAGATTTCATTTATTCTTTTTTGTTCGAAAGTAGGTAGAGTCTGTCTACTGAAAGTAGGCACTGAAATCGCCCGGCAAATTTAAAAAATTTTTGTAGGTCATCCCCAAAATTATAGTGCAAATATTGGAATAACTCAGTTTGATACTTGCAATTTAATTATTTTTTTATATCGGTTTTCACACAAGTCTTTATTAAATTGCTGACCCATTTATTATTTCTACCTCTCATCAGGGGGTTGGGGGTTTGAGTCCCGGGTTCGCGTCTTTTAACTGTTTGGAGTAATGAGCGTCTTAGGACTAAATATTACTTGCGTAGCTATGAAGGAAAACATCAAAAGGTAACCTACATGCCTGAGCACTATGTATTCAAAGGTGTAAGAAGCCCACCAATCCACAATCAGAAGTGGGAGCAAAAGGGATTAGGAAAAATAAAAATTATCTTATTTAAAATTATACAAAACAAAACAATTTACAACATATTAAGGTTTATTAAGGTTAAAATTTTGCATGATTGATATAATAAAACGATAATATAATATTGGCACATAACAGAGATGGTTTTCTAAAAGACATAATACATTAATTATTACTTAGGAGGATTTAAAACCAAGTATCAAACTGAACTGTTTTATTTACACAAGAAACCGACTACAACATGTAAACAATCTTGTTTTTGTGTAAAAGCAGCCTATTTTTGTTGTTGTTTTTCTTTGAATTTTGATATTAAACAAAGCAGTAACTCCCGCACTCCACTTTTAATTGTTTTATTCATTTTTTCACCCGATCACAGTAAATCCGCACTAAATACGATCACAGAAAAATATCAACAACCGCCATCTTCCTTTTCCCGATTGACGTGTCAGTGCTGCCATTTAAAAAGTTTTGAAAAAATCCGAGTCTCTACTTTCATTAGTCAGACTCTACTTCATAGATTGTCTCTGAAATATTTAAAGTTTATCAGTTTTGCAGTTCAGAAATTACAGACATACAAACCCTCAGTGTAAGTCAAGTCATGCCGCGATATAACTTATAGCGCCATCTCTAAAATTAATGTGGTACCTTCTTGAAAGTAATTTTTTCTCGCATTAGGTACCGAATTTTAGTTATGTCATGGTGTATCTATCTATCGTTGCCTCACTTTGTTTCGAGATGGCACCTTGAGGTTTTCACTTCTGTCAACATTTAATTGAACGCGGCCGAAGCCTCTCGCTGGATCAAATATAGTTAATTGAATTTCATCTCAACCCCACAATAGCTGGGTTAGGGTTTCCTCTCAGAATAAGAGAGGTTTGTTTAGTAAGTACTTAGATGAAGACCAAAAAAGAAATGGATGGATCGTATGAAAGAGTATTGCACGTTGACAGCAGAAGAAGAGAATGGAAGAAGACTCCATGGTAAAAATTTAGAATCGTTTGGCAGGAGTAGGGGGACGGGAAGGGGGAAGGGGGGGAGAGGGGGTGTCCCCTAACCTCGGATACCACTCCCTGAAAAGGTATTGCACCATTATTGAGCAAATTTAAAAAGATGAAAATAATTAAAATGACGATGATGGAGTCGCTTCGTCGCGGAGAGAAGCGAAAGGGGAAGGGGTGGGAAGAAAAAAATGGGATTTTTTCCCCCCTCCCAAGCTAAAACTTTCGTGTAGTAGTTTTTAAGAAATATTTTTTTTTAATTATGAAGTTTTGAATTCAATTTTGCTGTTATAATTACTGAAATACATGTTTTGAAATGGGAATTGTAGCCTCAAGAAGAAGTAAAGGAGCTAGGAAAACCCTTTATCCATCACCATCTACCCTTCACCCCCCTAAGGGTCAGTCGACAGAGCCTTAAAATCTTGAGTTTAAGACTCTTTTAGCCTTCAGTCTTTCCCTTACCCTTTTTTGGCTCGGTCTATTTCTGGGTGGTCATAAAAGAAAATAACCACTCAGAAGGATGGTGGGGCCTTGCAGGCCCCGCCATCCTCTTCGTCACCTATCCGTTATCCGAGTCGAGGTGCCCCAAGTCCCGAGCTCGCTTCGCTCGCTCTACATCCTAACTCTTCAGTCTTTCCCTTACCCTTTTTAAGGCTCGGAGAAGAAGTAAAGGAGCTAGGAAAACCCTTTATCCATCACCATCTACCCCTCACCCCCCTAAGGGTCAGTCGACAGAGCTTGAAAATCTTGAGGTTAAGACTCTTTTAGCCTTCAGTCTTTCCCTTACCCTTTTTTGGCTCGGTCGACGGAGCCCCGCTTCGCGGGGCTCCTATTTCTGGGTGGTCATAAAAGAAAATAACCACTCAGAAGGATGGTGGGGCCAGGCCAATTCAATCCTCTTCGTCACCTATCCGTTATCCGAGTCGGGGTGCCCCAAGTCCCGAGCTCGCTTCGCTCGCTCAAGATCCTAAGTGGTTTGTGTCAAAAATTTAATTCTACAAATAACATATTTAAAAAGTTCTGTGTATTTTTTTTTGTCGGTACAGCAAAATATATGTGTGGTGTTCCATCTCGTCCTACTGTATCTCCCGAAAGTCATCCTTACTCCGATAAAAGACTTCCCGATTTATACTGACCGCCATATAGATTGATTTTTGAAAAGCTCGAAAACACTGCGTTACCTTTTAGGATTCACCAGTTAAGGGTTTTGGGTTGATCCTAATAAAATACTGTTTAGCGCGAATGAATATTTAATCCCAATTAATGATTTAATACAAGTTACACAGCTTAACGAATTGGGAGCTAAGGCGTCGCGCTTGTATGTCTCGTGTGAGACGTGACATGGTACTAAATCTGGTTGTTTGGCGCCGAGATAGACCCAAGCGCCTAGCGGGACGCCGCAGCTCCTACATTTAAAATTCCCGCGTGAGAGCAGTTGTGGGGAACGTTTTGTAGATTGTATGGCAAAGTTACCAGAGTAATAGATGTCCGCCACAACCACCCCCCTACGGAGAATGAAAAGTCAATAAAACAATTAATTGACTTAGAATGATAAAAAAGACAAAATATCAATTAAGAGGTAAGCAATACACAGTTAATATCAAAATACAATGCTAAATTCAAAGAAGTTAGAAAACAATTTTTTTTGATAAAATTAAGTGTAAAATTGTATATAAAAAGCATTGTTAAAAATAAAATATAAAGTTTGTACAATTAACATATGAGTAAAGCGAGTAAAACAAGTTTTGATTAAGTTTAGAATATCATAATAAAATGTGATATTTGTATTAAAGAAAAGTTAAATTACAATTAAATTTGGTGTAAACTTTGGTAAAATCGCTAATGTAAAATGGTTCTATCCTAAGTAAACTATACATAGGAGTAAAACTAGATTATAAATCCAAAATTTCTTTAAATCTAACAGTACGACCTGACCGAGTAGTAACAGGCTGCGGTATGTTCTGGCTTGGGACAGTTGGTTGTCCAGAATCGGTTAGGGCTTGTGATTTTGTGCCTAATGGTGCAGCGGGATCAGTGTCGTGTCTTGATGTAATGAATGCCGGTTTGACGCGGTCAATACTTACGGTAACCTTCTTGCCCCCCATGTCAATGGAAAATGTTTTATCATCACGCGCTAGTACTTTATATGGACCGGTATATGGCGGCTGCAACGGCCGTCGAACCGTGTCGTCGCGCAGCATGACATGTGATGAGTTCGCCAACTCCTTAAAGACAAACGTTGAGGGTTGGGAGTGACGAGATGCAGGGGTGGGCCGAAGATCTGACATTTTTGCTCTTAAATCTTGTAAGAAATCATGAGTACTAATATTTTCGTTGGAGCTATTAGGTACCAGGAATTCTCCAGGTAACCGTAATGGTTCTCCATATACTAATTCGGCTGCAGAACAGTTTAAGTCCTCTTTGAGGGCTGAGCGAATTCCAAGCAGTACTAAAGGTAAGGCTCGGTGCCACGTGTCATTATGGCACATCAATGCGGACTTCAGTTGCCGGTGAAATCTCTCAACCATACCGTTCGCTTGAGGATGATAGCTGGTAGTTCGTATGCGTTTCGTGGCGCCAATGTTCATAAGCCGTTCAAATAAGTGTGATTCGAACTGACGGCCACGGTCTGTTGTGACAGTGACGGGCACACCAAAGCGTGAAATCCAGCCCTGTACGAACGTATCAGCAACCTCTTCAGCAGTTATTGAAGTCATAGGCCATACCTCAGGCCATCTGGTGAAACGGTCGATTGCTGTAAGACAGTATGAATATCCGTTTGATATAGCCATCGGTCCTATAATATCCAGGTGCACGTGTTGAAATCTCGCAGATGGTGCGGAAAAGTTGCCTAGTGGAGCGGAGACATGGCGTGTTACCTTACTCCTTTGACAAGAAAGGCATTCGCGCGACCAGGTGCGACAATCCTTTTTGATGCCCGGCCAGACGTATCGATCGGTGAGGAGTCGCGTTGTTGCGCGAGCCCCTGGATGACTGAGGTTATGCAGTCGATCGAACGCTGGTCGGCGGTGCTGGATGGGAAGATAAGGCCGAGGCTTACCAGTGGAAACGTCACACATGATGGAAATATCCGTACCTGGTAATTTCGTCGGTTCTAACTTTAGTGAAGAATCGTTTAGAAGTGATTTAAGTTCATCGTCCGTATCCTGGGCTTGAGCCAGGGATACGAAGTCAGGATTAAGACAAACGGCTTCGATGCGAGACATAGTGTCCGCGACCACGTTTTCGCTGCCTTTGACGTGCCTAATGTCAGTTGTAAACTGGGAAATGAACGTCAGCTGATTAAGTTGCGCAGGTGGAAGTTTTTCCCTGCGCTGTTTGAAGGCGTATAAAAGAGGCTTGTGATCAGTGTAAATGGTTGTATTTTGCGCTTCCAAGAGGTGACGGAAATGGTGAACTGCTGAGTAAACTGCCAGTAGCTCTCTATAGTAGGCAGGCCACTGGGACTGTGATGCAGTTAGCTTTTTGCTGAAGAAGGCGAGAGGTTGCCAACCTTCATCCGTCCATTGCTGAAGGGCTGCGCCGACCTGGGTGCTGGAGGCGTCCGTGAATAAGCCCAGACGGGCACATTGTATAGGATGTGCCAGTCTGGTTGCTTTGGAGAGGGAGTCTCTACATGTGTAAAAAGTTTGCTCCAATTCTGGAGTCCAAGGCATCTCTTTTTGACCCTTAAGACCGGTGGCTGAAAGAAAATTGATCAATGGTGCCTGTGCGTCGGCGGCATTGGGTATGAACTGTCGGTAATAGTTGATCATACCGAGAAATCTTCTTAAGCCTTGTGCAGTCTTGGGTAGGGGAAAATCGAGTAAAGCCTGGATTTTCTCGTTTGGAGGGCGGATTCCATCTTTACTCACGTGATACCCGAGGAATGTTACCTCTGCTGCTCCTAAGACGCATTTGTTAGGGTTCACTACTACACCGTAGTTAGCTAGCCTTTGAAAAATAGTGCGTAAGTGGTCAGCATGTTGCTCGGGATTTTTAGAAAAAATTAGTATGTCATCCACGTAGGGAAAACAGAAGTCCAGGCCTCGGACGATTTCGTCTATGAAGCGCTGGAAGGTTTGTCCGGCATTGCGTAACCCGAAAGTCATATACGGGAATTCGAACAAGCCGAAAGGAGTGATGATAGCCGTTTTGCAAACGTCGGCTGGCGCTATCGGAATTTGTTGATAGGCTTTTACTAAATCCAGTGTACTGAATATAGTAGATCCGGCCAGGTTATGTCCGAAATCCCCTATATGACGTACTGGATAGCAATCAGAGATGGTCCGGGCATTAAGCGCTCTATAGTCACCGCAAGGACGCCATGTTGAGTCTTTTTTAGGCGCAAGGTGTAGCGGTGATGACCATGGACTCTTAGAAGGGCGTGCAGTGCCGGCTTGCACCATGTTGGCGAATTCTTTTTGAGCAATCTGCAGCTTATCAGGAGCGAGGCGGCGGGGGCGCGATACGACCGGAGGACCATCGGTGGTTTTGATGAAGTGAACAGTGTTGTGTTTCACTTCTCGGTTTATTCCCGGAGGCTTCGTAATTGATGGAAATGTAGCAAGAATCTTATGAAACGGCGAATCTTCGTTAGCCATGATTGTTTTGATGCTTGGTTGACTGAAGTTGGAGACAGAGGCTGGAACAGTTAGTCCAGTCACACCGCACCGCAGCACGCGATTGCGACAATCAGGCAAGAGGTTATAGTAGGCTAAGAAATCGGCGCCGATGATGGCTGTGTCGACGTCGGCAACGACAAAATTCCATCGGAAATCACGGCGTAGCCCTAAGTCTAGATTCACCGTCCGACTGCCGTAAGTTTTTATGGTTGAACCATTAGCAGCAGATAGTTCATAATTGGAGACTTTCTGATCCTTGCTGAGGAGCTTCTTCGGGAGACAACAGAGGTCTGAGCCTGTATCGAGGAGGTACTGCCACTTGGAGTTCCTGTCTGTGATAAAAAGGCGGCGACCAATGTAAGCGCAGTCAGAAGTCGCCGTTACTGACTGGCCTGCGAGTTTTCCGAAACCGGAGCGGTCCAAGAACATGGCCGAGTGCATTTTGTAGCCTTTTGGCGGAACTTTTTGTGATACCAGCACGGTTCTGGTTTGTCACCATTTTTGGATTGTACGCATCTAGATCTAGACCGAGACCTAGATCGTTCAGGCTGGTTTAGTTTATTATTTATTGATGTCATTAATTTAATCAATTGAGTTATATTGAGTTGGATTTGCTCTTCAATCGAGCTACTCGTAGCTTCCGCCATGTTAATTTAATATGCCTACAATAGAAAAACTAAAAGAGACTGAAAGTTCTAAAATAAAACAAATATTTATCTAGTTAGCCGTTGCTACTCGGTTAGCTAATATTAAAAATACTTATCTAAAGAAATAAACAACAACTTAAAATGTAGGGCACAAATGAAAGCGAAAGTATTAACAAAAAATTAAAAGACTTACAAACTCAGCGTTCGGCGATTTCACTTAACGTCTTTATACCTGCGAAGGGTTTGCGGCGACCCTTAAAACAATGGGCGACCGATTTTTTTTTTGGATAGACGCACACTTTCCGGCACTTTGGTTAGAAGTTAAACTTTTTATAATTATTTAATTTTTGAGTTATGCACTGAATTTAATATTATTTAGGCTAAACACTAGAGAACACTGTATGCGCTGCGGAGACTGGAATGCCCGTCGCTGCTGTGCTAATGGGCGGCCGATTTGCAGCCAGCTCCAGGTGTTGCGCGGGTTGATGTCCGTTGAGGTGCGTACAGGTACGAGTACCAAATACCTGGTACGCTATGATGGCTCCGCTGGTTGCGATTGTCTGACGAAGATGTATTGTTGGGTTCTCCGTCACTCAGGAACATAAAAGACGCTCACTGAATTAGGCGCGAATTAAAAAAATTTAATTACACTAATTGAATTCGCGGGCACTATATAAACCGTTCGGGGTCACCATTTTAGGATTCACCAGTTAAGGGTTTTGGGTTGATCCTAATAAAATACTGTTTAGCGCGAATGAATATTTAATCACAATTAATGATTTAATACAAGTTACACAGCTTAACGAATTGGGAGCTAAGGCGTCGCGCTTGTATGTCTCGTGTGAGACGTGACATGGTACTAAATCTGGTTGTTTGGCGCCGAGATAGACCCAAGCGCCTAGCGGGACGCCGCAGCTCCTACATTTAAAATTCCCGCGTGAGAGCAGTTGTGGGGAACGTTTTGTAGATTGTATGGCAAAGTTACCAGAGTAATAGATGTCCGCCACAACCTCGTAATGCGAATAGTATTGTAATCAGGGACCAAACCTCTACCAAATACAACACCTTTCTCCCCGGAACTCCTGCCAAAGGAAAGTAAATCCAACCGCGACTTACCATAGTTTCATCAGTACTAACAAATATCTGTAAGAAGTTTGGTGAATCGGCTTTAAACAACTCCAAACAATTGCGCTGAATCGTTAGTCGGTTGCATTTATGTTCAGCTGAAAGAAGCCTCGGTACCCATCTCGCAGAAAGCTTCGAAGCCCCAATTCATTATGAATTATATTTCAAGTTCGTTCATAGGATACACCTATGATTTCAGCTATTTATCCGATTTTCGATCAACGGCCCCGAGTATGAAATCCCAAATATTTCCGACGTTATTCTCAGTACTCGAAGCTGATGGCCGTCCAGCTCGTGGGTCATCAATTCTTCTGACCATTTTTTAACAATTGTATACGCTGGAGCAGACCCTACTTCTTTGTCATTCTGTTTCAGCGTTAATCCTTTCTTGAACAAATACTTGGCATCGACGTAATTCGACGATTTTCTCCCAAACTAACAATCGGTATTATAACGTTATTTGCACTAATAAATTAAATAGACCAAAGAGGTCGGACATCATACTCCGGCTACAAATTTCGAAACAAACTTGTCAGAGGTGCTGACGTGACAGCAATGAAATGTTTACATAGCAACGCCATTAAATCAATTTATTAAAGTTATTTTCAATTAGAAAATACTCGATAATCCTAAGTCTCCACGTATAAGTCCTCGACTCGGATCGATTTTTTTTTTACGCTCTTTCATTTGATGTGCGATTCGTTCGATTCCACCATACACCGGTGCCGCCCTTGGTTTTTGTATGGGAAAATTAAATCGGCCAGGGCCAGGGTTCTTCAGCATTTTGGGAGATCAAATATAGATAACAACCCGCTCCCCGACCCAGAGATCACACCCCGAAAGTTTCACAACGATCGATCCAGCCGTTTAGGAGGAGTTTGGCTATATTAGATTAACTTTTATCCATTCTCCTAAGGGAACCATGCTGAATTTCGGGATAAAAAGTATCCTATGTCCTTCCTCGTAGTATGAACTCAAGTCATACCAAGTTTCATTGGAATTCATTCAGTAGTTTCGGCGTGATGCGCGGCCGTGATACAGAAAGACAGACAGACAGACAGACAGACAGACAAAAATGAAAAAAAATATAGTTTTGGGTTCAGAACCGATTTTAGAGTGCCCTCGAAAAAAAATTTTCAAAATATCTTTAATGTACAGAATTTGACCGGTTACAGATTTATTATAAGTATATAGAATATAGATATAGATAGATTATTCACAAAATATTGTATAGTAGATATACCTATGTATATGCACTTCCACAGAGCAAGGAATGACTATACATTGACTTGCACTTCATTGTTTATGTTTATAGATATTTTAAATTGTAACATTATTCCTAAGTGAATTCCGTCTTTCTCCGTCCGTAACTCCGTACCGAGCCGTAATAGTTACAGACTTGAAATTTTAACAGATTGGTGTATTTCGGTTGCCGCAATAACAACAAATACTAAAAAGTAGAAAAAATTATTATATATTTAAGGAGGCATCCATACAACAAACGTGATTTAATGCTTGTTTTTGCTCGATCTTAATAACGGTAAAAGGTAGACGCTTCAAATGTTCACAGTATATTTGATTATATATTAACTTTAAAAACAAATAGTTAAATTAAAATGAAAAATGTTTAAGGGCAGGGGTGTTAGTTTACTTTAAGGCTTGATGGCAAACTGGCTCTTTTTTATTTTAAGATGTTTAAGTCAAATTGTTTAAATAACTAACTGATCATCGAATCCTTACAGAAAAAATATAAGGGTTTAATGAACAATATTCGTTATTGACGAGAAAGATTCTTGCACACAAAAAAAGTACATAAAAATTACAATAATTTTGATTGAAAGTTTTATTTTTAGGCCTTCTAACAATCATGTAAAGTAATAATTTCCACGAAATTTAAGTAAATCAGTGTGAACGCGGCTGCTCCGTCCCCCTGTCAACTGTCATTCGGCCTATGCCTTAATACTATTGAGAATGGGTCTTGATAGTACGGAACCCTCAGTGCGCGAGCCTGAGTCGCACTTGACCAATTTTTTTTATAAATGAAATGTTTAAAATGAAATGGTTTCCCTTAAGTGTGTGATCTCGTATTATGGATTTTTAGACTACTGGCTAATGTACATTCGTAGTCACAGCGCTCACAACTTAAACGTTACTCCCCAGTATGAGTCAACATCTTAAATATCTAGCTTGGGAGCATTTGTAGTCACAGCGCTGACAGTGACGGTTTTCTCTCCCGTATGGGTCCTCATATTGTGCCTTTTTAAATAACTTGGGTGTGAACATTTATAGTCACAATGTTTATAGTGAAAAGGTTTCTGTCCAGTATGAGTCCTCATGTGGGTTTTTAGATGACTCGCTGTAGAACATTTATAGTCACAATATACACAGTGAAAAGGTTTCTCTCCAGTATGGGTCCTCATATGGGTTTTTAGATTACTCGCTGTAGAACTTTTATAGTCACAATATACACAGTGAAAAGGTTTCTCTCCAGTATGAGTCCTCATATGCTGTCTTAAACAACCTGCTTCTGTGCATTTATAGTTACACTGCTCACATTGAAAAGGTTTCTCTCCAGTATGAGTCCTAATGTGGGTTTTTAGATGGCTCGCTGAAAAACTTTTATAGTCACAATATTTGCAGTGAAAAGGTTTCTCTCCAGTGTGTGAACTCATGTGAAATTTCAGATTACCAGATGTTGAACTTTTATAGTCACAATGTTTACAGTGAAACGGTTTCTCTCCAGTATGAGACCTCAAGTGTCTTTTTAGATTACTGGCATCTGAACATTTATAGTTGCAATGTTTGCAGTGAAAAAGTTTCTCTCCAGTGTGTGAACGCATGTGAATTTTCAGACTACCAGATGATGAACATTTATAGTTACAATAATTACAGTGAAAAGGTTTGTCTTCAGTATGAGTCTTCATGTGTGATTTTAAATGACTGCTCAATGAACATACATAGTCACAATTTTTACAAGATAAAGGTTTATTTTGAGTGTGGCTCCGCATATGCCTCTTTAAAGCACTTCTATACACACACTGATAGTTGCAAATATTGCAAGAAAGCTGTTTTGAGTCGTGTTCTGTTTGTAATTGTTTCAACGAAATGTCATCATCGCTTGTCCATGCAGTGCTGCTGTTGACGGCTGGTTGGCTGACGTCTGTGTTCAATACATCTGCTGGCAAACCAACTTCAGCTTCTGAAGTCTCCGTCTGGAATGAAAGTGAAAGGTGTGTCTGTGTATGTGAGCGATAGTTGTTATGGGTACTAGATGAATGATATACATAAATACAATATGTTGAAAAACACCCAGACGCTTGAAAATATTCATGTTCATCACACAAACATTTTCCAGTTGTGGGAATCGAATCCACATCCTCTGACGCAGACGGCAGGGTGGCTACCTGTCTACCTACCTGATATATTATTTATTTATTCACCTATCATGACCACTTCAATTACGTAACTATCTCTTTCCACATAACTTGGGACTGCAAGTGGGTTGAATGCACCACACGCCTACTACGATGTGCATTGTGCAGTGTCTGGAACACAACACTACCGCAGTTCAGATTACAGGTTACCAAGTACAGCCTTAGGTTCATGAGCTAGACAATAGTTTTCCAAACTGAACAAAAATAATTTAGTTCAAGTAGGCAACAATACAATCAGCAAATAACTAATTGTTGGGGGCACGCGGAATTCAAGACAGTGGCGAGAATATGCTACTAAGTGGGAAAAAAGGCAGCCGGCTCAACTTAAGCACCTGACCCGTATCACATTTCTTCCACTTTACTTATATTTTCACGACAGCTTTTAATATAATACACTTCATATTATTGTCTTTTTTGATAAATCACTATAATTACAGAAAAATATTAACAAAAAAGGGATGACATTTAAAACCAAACTGCCTAACCCTGACACCATGCAGTCTTGTTTGTTCTACTCCTAGAGGGTTTTTTCTAAAACCCTCTAGGAGTAGAACAAAGGGCCTAGGGGCTGCTCTCCCGCCCCCGCTCGCCCGGGTGCCTGTGCTTTGCTACAGCGGGCGGAGGCTGCTCTCCCCGCAGCGCCGGAGACATCACGGTTCCGCTTTGGTAAAAAATATACTCTTAAAGACTAAAACGATTAGGTACGCGTCGTACGGTTTGGCTAGGGGGCTAGACTCCCCTCTTCCGATCCCCTACACCTCACCCCCTCCCGCCCCCCTCCGCTACGGGTCAGGTGCTAAAGACCACCCCGGCAGCCTTGCACAGCTGTTCACTCCAGAAGAAACCGTTGAAGCAGTTACAAAGCTGACAGGTGAACTCACCTTGACTCGCGCCGCGTCGAAGTCTGCGGCAGCGCCGACCTCGTGCTCCACCACGTCGAACAGCACGTCGTACACATTCGCGCCGGCCGCGGGCTCCTGTTTGACTAGCGACTGCTGCACGAGCGCAGCCGCCCCGGCCGCGGGCTCCTGTTTGACTAGCGACTGCTGCACAAGCGCAGCCGCCCCGGCCGCGGGCTCCTGTTTGACTAGCGACTGCTGCACGAGCGCAGCCGCCCCGGCCGCGGGCTCCTGTTTGACTAGCGACTGCTGCACGAGCGCAGCCGCCCCGGCCGCGGGCTCCTGTTTGACTAGCGACTGCTGCACGAGCGCAGCCGCCCCGGCCGCGGGCTCCTGTTTGACTAGCGACTGCTGCACGAGCGCAGCCGCCCCGGCCGCGGGCTCCTGTTTGACTAGCGACTGCTGCACGAGCGCAGCCGCCCCGGCCGCGGGCTCCTGTTTGACTAGCGACTGCTGCACGAGCGCAGGCTGCACTCCGCAGCCGCGGAGTTCCTGTGCCACGTCTGATTCTGTGCGATTCTCCCACTGCTGCTCCATGTTGCCTGTTGGGCTTGTTGATGTCCCAGTCCTTCAGGGTTCAATAGACTTCTTTCGAAACTGCGAATTTTTTTTAGATGGAAATTGGAATCATATTTTTTTTTTTTTTTAATAACTGGCTTTACGGCTCTGGGTTCCAGCCCTTCTGAGCCATTGGAATCTTAAAATACTGCTGGGCATAGACATATAGCACTATGACTGCTGGTTGATGGACTCTCTGCTGTGGTTGTTGCTGCTGGGGTTGTCTATGACTCTATGCATAAACCCAACCTACTCTATCATAGACATAAAACACTATAGGGATACTACTCTATGTCATAAACTGTGTGATTCAATCCAATGATGAAAGATTCTATTCAATCAAAGATATTAAACACCAAAGATATTGTACACTAACAAGATTGAGTACTAACCATTGTTGCTAAGCTAAATTGACACTTATTACTTTCTATCTTACAAGCGGTAGCTATCTAGCTAAAAGCGGTCCTGAGCGAGACGGATAGATTTGGTCGTCGTGTCCTTGTCTGACATCTTGCCATCTCAACTAACTATTGGGTTTGTGTGAGAACAGGCCATATTACTTGCTACTGGCTGTTAGTAATTTAAATGTATATAGTCCACCACTACGTCACATCAAAATGTTTGTTGTCCTTAGCAACTAGAATATTGATTGTAATAATAAAACATGTTACTAAAACCATGTACGTATTTAATTAAATAAAACGGCCACAAAGTGGTAGCAGAGCGTAAAATTAATTTATAATTGTAGTTACGAAAAATTGCAATAAATAAAAATGTCGATGGCTACTAATTATCGTATTGAGCCACTACAAAAAGACAATTACGATACATGGTGCGTTCAGGCCCAAGCGGTACTAATTAAAAATGATTTGTGGCAATATGTCACAGGTGAAGCTACCGATAATAAAAAGCAAGATATGATGGCGAAGTCCGAGATTTTACTTCTCATATCACCTAACGAGCTCAAGCAAGTAAGTGGCTGCACAACTTCTAAAGAATTATGGGACAAGTTAAAATCTATTCATCAAAGTTCAGGGCCTGCACGAAAAGCTAGTTTATTGAAACAATTAGTCGTCAAAAAGATGACAGCGCAGGAGGATGTCCGGGATCATTTAAATAATTTCACGGATATTGTTGATAAATTACAAAATATGGAAGTCAGCATACACCCGGAACTTCTGAGTATAATGATGCTTTATAGTTTACCAACTTCTTACGAGAACTTTAGAATAGCAATTGAATCAAGGGATGTTTTGCCAAAACCCGAAGATTTAAAAATAAAGATTATAGAAGAAAATGATGCTAGACAGAATTGTTCAAGTAAGGAGGAGGAAGGTGCATATTATAACAATAATAAAAAGAACAATAAATATAAAATAAAATGTAAAAAATGCTCGAAGATGGGTCATACGGCGTCACGATGCTGGTCAAAGGTAAAGAAGACCGAAGAGGATGAAGTTTTTGCTGTTGAACAAAAGGAAAGTATCAGCATATCACCTATTTGCCTAAATAGTACGGTTATTAAAAGTGACACGTGGTGTTTAGATAGCGGATGCTCGTCACATATGACAGGAATAAAGGAGCAATTTACTACTATAAAAGATGAAACAGTTTCTCTTAAACTAGCCTCTGATAGTCACACTACAGAGATAGCAGGTAAAGGAAACGTTGCACTCAACATACAAAATACCCAATATACCCTCCTTAACACATTGTATGTGCCCGAATTATCGGTGAATTTACTATCTGTTGGAAAAATTACGGATAAAGGAAACACAGTTTTATTTACTAAAGATAAAGCTTTTATTAAAGATGACAAGGGTAAAGTATTGTTGACAGCTGAAAGAAAAAATAGCCTTTATTACCTGAAAACAGAAAACGTAAATGAAAATGCTAGTTTTATACCTGAAAAAGAAAATAATATTATGAAATGGCACCGTAAACTTGGTCATATAAATGAAAGAGATTTAAAGAAAATGGCTAAAGATGGCCTCATGCATGGATTAAAATTGTCTGACGAAAAGTTGGAAACATGCGAAACCTGCATAAAAGGTAAATTATCACGATTACCATTCACGAGGCATGATGATCTCTACACGACGGATAAACTAGAAATAATTCATAGCGACGTTTGTGGGCCTTTTGAATGTGAAACACCAGCGGGATCAAAATATTTTGTCACGTTCATAGATGATTTCACTCGTTACTGTCACGTGTATTTTATTAAAAGAAAGAGTGACGTATTCGAAAAATTTAAAGAATACAAAAATGAAGTCGAAACTTTCCACAACAAAAAGATAAAATACCTGCAGTCAGATAATGGCACAGAATATCGAAACAAGGATTTTGACGATTTTCTCAAATCACATGGCATCCAAAGAAGGTTGACCACAACTTATACCCCTCAACAAAATGGAATAAGCGAAAGAAAAAATAGATCCTTGTTAGACAAAGCCAGATGCATGATGATAGAGGCTTATGTACCTAAAAAACTATGGGCGGAAGCGGTATCAACAGCAAACTATCTTCTTAATCGTAGTCCATCGAAAGTACTGAATGGCGAAATACCATTCACAAAATCGGTAGGCCGAACACCAAGTGGAAATCATCTTAAAATTTATGGCAGGAAAACATTTGTTTTAAAAAAGAACATAAAAGGAAAGTTAACCCAAAAGGCCAAAGAAGGCGTATTCATGGGATACTCATTGACTTCAAAAGCTTATAGAATCTACATACCTAAAGACGATGACGTAGTAATAAGCAAAGATGTAAAAGTCATAGACAAAATGTACTTCCAAGAAGGTGGACAGAGCTTTGATAATCTTGTGAACGAAAAAGAACTATTATCAAATGTGCCTGAAAAGGAAAATAAAACAAAAAGTAAGAAAATGGAAAAGTCTGAAACATTAGAAATTGAATTTATTCGTAAAAAGAATGGAAATATCCTGCAAAATATGAACAATCAAGAAGACGAAGTTTCTTCAGCAGACGAAATAGAATCCTATGATGATGCGTCAGAAAATATAGAAATACCTGGAAATGGGAGGCCACAAAGAAATAGGCATCTACCAGGGTGGACCAGGGATTATGAAATGGAAGAAACTGAAGAAAGCAATTTATTATCAGAAATATCTTACCTGTCTGATGAAAATGAAAAAGATGAATACTGGCATAATGCAATAAAAGCTGAAATAAAAGCACATGTCAAGAATGGGACCTGGAAAATTGAAAAGAAAACGAATGGAATGAAAGAAGTAGACTACAAAATGGTTTTGAAAGATAAAATAGGACCAGATAACAGCATTACCAGCAAAGCCAGACTTGTAGCACGGGGCTTCACGCAGCGACCAGGTGTCGATTACAATGAAACATACGCTCCTGTTGCTAAACTAAGTTCAATCAGATCTGTCATTGGGATAGCTGTGGAAGAAGGGTTAAAACTAAACCAGATGGATGTAACAACTGCGTATCTTAATGGTGAATTAGAAGAAAATATGGTTATGAAATACCCTGATTATTTAGAAGACTATCTGACGGAAATTTTGGACGAAGAAAGTAAGAAAAACGATCTGACTATATATAATAAAACTTTACGCATGCTGAACGATATTAAAAACATTCCTGATCAGAAAGTCTGTCGCCTTATAAAAGCCCTTTATGGACTCAAACAGGCAGGGAGGCAATGGTATAAGAGACTCGACACAGAATTAAAGAATATTGGGTTTAAAGCATTAAAAGCTGACCCATGTGTATATTTACTAGAGAAAAGAGGAGTTAAAATAATACTAGTAATATATGTCGATGACTTATTGATTGCCTATTCGTGTCCAAGAAAGCTTCAAGAAATAAAAACTTTATTAAATAAAAAATTTGATATGAAAGACTTAGGATTACCGAAACGTCTGATCGGAATGGACCTCAAGTATGAAGAGGGTTCTATAAAATTAAATCAAGAGAAATTTATAGAAGACACCCTTAAAAAATACAAAATGGAGGACTGTAAAGCTACTTCTACTCCTATTGAACCGGGCATTGCATTACAAAAAGAAGCAAGTCAAAATGGAGAACTTTTACCTTATAAAAACTTAATCGGCACGCTTATATACCTAGCAGTGGCAACTCGTCCTGATATAATGTTTGCTATTAGCTATCTCTCACAATTCAATGATTGTTATGGAGAAGAGCATTTTAAGTGTGCAAAAAGGGTACTTAGATACCTAAAAAGGACGAAAAATGTTGGTCTCATTTTCAGAAAGACTGGAAAAGAATTATATGGAATGGCTGATGCCGATTGGGGCTCATGTAAACTAGATAGAAAGTCTTTTTCTGGTTATAGCTTCAAATATGCCAGAACAGCTGTGAGCTGGATGTCGAAGAAGCAAAGAAGCGTGGCGTTATCAACTGCTGAAGCGGAGTATGTTGCTTTGACTGAAGCTGCAAAAGAAGCTATTCACTTGAGAAATCTTCATAGAGAGTTAGGGGCCAGTTTAGACTGCATTGTCATATTAAATGATAACCAAGCTGCCCTCAAACTAAGTAAAAATGAAATGGTCACTTCAAAATCTAAACATGTGGACCTAAAAATGCATTTCATACGAAATTGTATACAAGAGGGTGTAATAGATGTTCAGTATCTACAAACGGAAGAAATGGAAGCAGATATATTAACTAAAGGTTTGGCTGGTCCTAGGCTTTTGAAATTGAGAAATTAATTAAATAAAACGGCCACAGTTTGGTAGAAACGGTAGATTTTTTATTTTTGTTTAGGTATAGGTCGCACAGCGAGAGTTGAGGCGAACATGGCACTCACACTAACGAAATATTTGCATACAAGGTGTTTCATTTTTGTAAGATGTAAGACGGGACGTCAGTTTATACAATTCAGTCATAATTATATTAGATCCTAAAATAATTCAACACATTAAATACAATTTCACGACTGTGTCCATGTAGTGTTTTGCCGCGTCCTGTGTAGAAGAAGATTCCTAGTAATACCGTCACAAAATATAGTTACGTGCTGGGGTTTGAAGATTGGAAGAAAAATACCTGATGAACCTTTTATTTTGCACTTCTTATCCGAAATATGTCTGTATTGATTGACTGCTTGACAGATTGACTTAGCATAAGGTATAAATTATGGTATTCTGGGTCAATAGGTACAAATAATAAGTATTTTATAATGAGTTATATTTAAATCTAACGTTGTATTGTTATAAAAGCAAAATCACAATCAAAACAAAATAATAACTCAACTTCTATTAAAAAAAAGTGAACCGCCTTCAAAAAACATATCCTAAAAAAATCCAATAATATAAGCGCAAAATAATTTTCTAATAATATGCTTAGTTTTCATGCAACACTCTGTATCAATAACATTCAAATGTCAAAAACACTGCTATCTCGCTCTTGCTAATTATAACTGATTTGTGCAAGCGGGACCACTGCAAGACGTCAGCGCATCGAGCGTGTACAGATACATAAACTTTGCATGTGTTGTTCGCCTCAACTCTCGCTGTGCGACCTATACCAAAACGAAACATCTATAAACTCTGAAACTTATTTTAATAAGTTTCTACAGTTATTATAATTATTATTTTAAATGATAATTATTTCGTTGTATTAAAAAAATATCATTATTGAGTTAAAGTAGTATTTATGTCCTTGGGACTGGTATTACTAAAAGTAAGATGGCGGTTTGTTCACTGCTGTTCTGTAGGGTAACCATGAATTACGTAGATCAAAGATTTTTCTTGTAGAGTCTGTCTACTCAAAGTAGGCACTGAAATCGCCCGGCAAATTTAAAAAATTTTTGTAGGTCATCCCCAAAATTATAGTGCAAATATTGGAATAACTCAGTTTGATACTTGCAATTTAATTATTTTTTTATATCGGTTTTCACACAAGTCTTTATTAAATTGCTGACCCATTTATTATTTCTACCTCTCATCAGGGGGTTGGGGGTTCGAGTCCCGGGTTCGCGTCTTTTAACTGTTTGGAGTAATGAGCGTCTTAGGACTAAATATTACTTGCGTAGCTATGAAGGAAAACATCAAAAGGTAACCTACATGCCTGAGCACTATGTTTTCAAAGGTGTAAGAAGCCCACCAATCCACAATCAGAAGTGGGAGCAAAAGGGATTAGGAAAAATAAAAATTATCTTATTTAAAATTATACAAAACAAAAACAATTTACAATATAAATTAAGGTTTATTAAGGTTAAAATTTTGCATGATTGATATAATAAAACGATATAATATTGGCACATAACAGAGATGGTTTTCTAAAAGACATAATACATTAATTATTACTTGGGAGGATTTAAAACCAAGTATCAAACTGAACTGTTTTATTTACACAAGAAACCGACTACAACATGTAAACAATCTTGTTTTTGTGTAAAAGCAGCCTATTTTTGTTGTTGTTTTTCTTTGAATTTTGATATTAAACAAAGCAATAACTCCCGCACTCCACTTTTAATTGTTTTATTCATTTTTTCACCCGATCACAGTAAATCCGCACTAAATACGATCACAGAAAAATATCAACAACCGCCATCTTCCTTTTCCCGATTGACGTGTCAGTGCTGCCATTTAAAAAGTTTTGAAAAAATCCGAGTCTCTACTTTCATTAGTCAGACTCTAGTAGGACTTTAATTGCAGATGTATAATAATAGTCTACTATTATAATAAAAATAAATCTCCCATGTTTATGTGTAAGCACATACCTACCTTAACTTCCGATCGACTGCACCAAATTGCATATTTCATTTTTTTATTGTGTATGATATTGTCAGTAGTTGGTTTGTGTAAAAATATTATTCGAAATTCTCGGGCGAGGTGATAAATGAGTCAGCAGTCAATCAGTGGGTAAATCAGCACAAGCATCTAGATACATGTTATATTAATATATAATCGTTTTTTAAAATAATTTGTCCTGTGAATTTTTTTTTCATCATGGTCAGCTTAAATTAGAAAGGGACGCCCTACCTGAGGTGCCCTCTCATGCGGACCGTTTTTTTATCATAGTGCTCAGTCTTGTTAAAGTATAACGTCTTTGTTAAACACTCACAAGATTGAGTACTAACCATTCTTGCTAAGCTAAATTGACACTTATTACTTTCAACTTAGAGGAGCTATTATCTTACAAGCAGTAGCTAGCTAAAAGCGGTCCTGAGCGAGACGGATAGATTTGGTCGTCGTGTCCTTGTCTGACATCTTGCCATCTCAACTAACTTTTGGGTTTGGTAGAAACGGTAGATTTTTTATTTTTGTTTAGGTACCAAAACGAAACATCTATAAACTCTGAAACTTATTTTAATAAGTTTCTACAGTTATTATAATTATTTTAAATGAAAATTATTTCGTTGTATTAAAAAAAAAAATTAATATTGAGTAAAAGTAGTATTTATGTCCTTGAGACTGGTATTACTAAAAGTAAGATTGTCGTTTGTTCACTGCTTTGCTTGGTGAATTTTCGTGCTTCGATTTGCGATTGATTTATAAAAAATCTATTTGTTTTTTATGGAAAATGGTAAATTCATGTTGTGTGTTAAGATGCAAAAATGAATCTTATCCTGGCAGCCGCTTTTCTTTCCATGGGTAGTAAAAATAACAATAATTATATTCTGTAGGGTAACCATGAATTACGTAGATCAAAGATTTTTTGAGTGTCATTTGGTCAAGCACCATTACCATCCACCTATCTTCAACTCTAGGCTGTGCTCTACACCCGTCTCCAAAATCCTCAATCCTCAGCTCTCTCCTTATTTTTCCTTCGAATGAATTTTTATCTTTTAGGTATACGACACCATCTGTGAAAAAAAAAAATCCCACAAAATTGTTCAGGAGAAGTGATAAATGAGTCAGCAGTCAATCAGTGGGTAAATCAGCACAAGCATCTATACATGTTATATTAATATATACACAATCGTTTTTAAAAATAATTTGTCCTTTGAAATTTTTTTTCATCATGGTCACCTTAAATTAGAAAGGGACGCACTACCTGAGGCCCTCTCACACGGACCGTTTTTTTCTCTTTTTTCATCATAGTGTGAGCACTATAATGTCTTGAGTACCTATAATGTCTTTGGTGTAGTGTGACAGACGCAAAGTTCTAGGTAGATAGTACTTGGGCGCAAACAATATAAAAGTCATTCCTTGCTCTGTGGGCGCAAAGGCGTTTGAGATTCCCAGAGTACCAAAGAGTAGGTACAGTATCCGTGGTGGTTGGTGCAAGGTTGGTACAATTGAGTTTGAGATTCATTCAGAATAAATATTTTTTTATTCTTTTTCCTTATTACGTTGCTCATGCTTGCCAAAAATCACTCTACCACTTATTACCTAGGTGCTCTATCTATAAGATTGGCGCAGCATTGCCCACTTGTAATTCGGTTTTTAAAAATCACGAAAGAAATATGAATTTCTCGTTTTCGTTTCCGCTCCTTATTCTGACCTTTCTCTCTACTTTCAAGGAAGTTTGCTAAAGTAATCTACTCTGGGATAAATGTAGCCTATTCCATTTTCCAAGCTTCAGTCTACCGCTGTGCCAGATCTCATCAAAATTGGTGCAATGGCATAAGCGTTACCAACTTACATTTACATATTTATAATAGTAAAGTAGGGATTACCTTCACGAATACTGAATAATTTTATTTATATTGAAAAATATTAATTTTTACGCTTGTCCTCGGCTTGTCCTGTCCTTCTATTCATGATAGTGTTGCAAGACACACCCAACACACACAAATACACACACACACACACACACAGAGCTGCCTAGTACCTACCTATAGTACGATTCACGAAAGATGACCACAAATGGCGGGTCTTTTCTTCATGTACACTCATGAAGAAAAGACTTAAGCCAAAATAATTACCATATATTAGTTAAATAACACCATATATATTAGTTAAAATAAATAAGACCATAATATTAGTTACATAAGTCCAAAGAGACCTAAAATAGGCCCACCATTTGTGGTCATCTTTCGTGAATCGTACTATACCTACCTAAATGGAACATATATAGATGTACAAATTACAATGGCACTGGCAGTTACGATATCGAATTGCGTATGATATTGCTTTGCTTTTTTGAACTGAATTTTTTTTATTATTCAGATTAATAAATAATCTAGTTTACTAGAAAAACGGCTTAAAACTCACTGTCACTTGGTCTGGATCGCCCGACCAGTTTCAGACCCATCAGGGGTCCTTCTTCAGGGGCATAGTACACGCGCGGGACGCCCGAGTTATACTGCTGGGATGCGGCCGGCACGACGCGCTGCACGCAACGCGCGCTGCGAAGGCGGTGCCTGAGGCGCGCGGGGAGGTGACACTCCACCCGCCTCTGACTCTTGAAGATCTTGTCTTTCACACTCTTGAAAGTTCACACACGCCGAACTAATGGTGTCTATCTCATGACCCATAGCTGTTGCTGTCTTGCACTGAATAAGTGGTTTCCACGCCGGGTGCAACGCCCAACCGGTGTCTCGATTAAAATTCGGATGTCTATGAATCTCAATGGCCTCACGAATCTTACGAGGTACTACAAATTTTTCCCTGGACAACACGGAGGCCTTGTCAAAACGAATGTAGTGAGAAACATCCGAATTCTGGACATGTTCCGCTATTGCTGACCCATTTGTGACTGCGGGAAGAGCTACATTGGCGAGACTCGTCGTAACATCCAGACAAGGATTTTGGAACATATACGCAGTGTAAAGAAAGTGGACACAAATGGGTCAGCAATAGCGGAACATGTCCAGAATTCGGATGTTTCTCACTACATTCGTTTTGACAAGGCCTCCGTGTTGTCCAGGGAAAAATTTGTAGTACCTCGTAAGATTCGTGAGGCCATTGAGATTCATAGACATCCGAATTTTAATCGAGACACCGGTTGGGCGTTGCACCCGGCGTGGAAACCACTTATTCAGTGCAAGACAGCAACAGCTATGGGTCATGAGATAGACACCATTAGTTCGGCGTGTGTGAACTTTCAAGAGTGTGAAAGACAAGATCTTCAAGAGTCAGAGGCGGGTGGAGTGTCACCTCCCCGCGCGCCTCAGGCACCGCCTTCGCAGCGCGCGTTGCGTGCAGCGCGTCGTGCCGGCCGCATCCCAGCAGTATAACTCGGGCGTCCCGCGCGTGTACTATGCCCCTGAAGAAGGACCCCTGATGGGTCTGAAACTGGTCGGGCGATCCAGACCAAGTGACAGTGAGTTTTAAGCCGTTTTTCTAGTATCATTATGTCCACTCACGGAAGTCTTAATTCTAATATAATCTAGTTTACTCTCAATTAAAATAACACGTACGATATTTAACAAAATGTTTTTATTTCTACATAACACATTATTATTTTTTATAAGTACATACTTACTTGCTAAGTATTGGTGAATTCAATAATTTAGTAATTGGCTATATTGTTCTTTGCACTAAGTACTTAGTCTATAGGATCTTTGTCTTAAATATTACTATTGAGCAACTAGTTTTTTTATGTGAAGTATATCAGTTCTGACAATATGGACTAGCTATGAGTACCTACCAATAAATCTAGTATTTATGAGCACTAAGTAATTTCAACAAAATGTTATAAAGTGAAAACGTACATTGAAAAATACTAATAGTACAAATAGGTATGGGTAAGAACATGTGTTTCACTTCAAACTACAAACTAGTTAACTTGAGTTAGTTGGAAATTGCACAAATATTACATATTATGTTGAACAAAAATCCGATGAAGATCTGGGATTTTCTAAAGAGTAATGCAACCATCTTGCACTAGGAAGTCAAAACGAGCAAAATAGTAAAATCATACCCGAATTTACATTTTAAAATACGTGAAAAATACATCCAGATCAAAATTGATTTATGTTTTCGCAAAAGATTTTGATCCAGGTCTAAATCAAACATTAGCAGAAGATGTCACAATGAGTCCATAAGCATTCTCATTTGATCTTTAACGTGATTTTCCATGTCGGCAAAATCTCGTAAGACTTCCTCAATCATCTCCACAAAGATGGTGGGCCACAAAAGCTCGAGTGTTCGGAGCCGTATGGCCGCTCCGCAAGCTAGTTCGATCGCGTGAGATAGTTGACCACGACCACGGACTCTCCAACTCATATCCTCCTGGTAAACATACACAACTATGACATCACAACACACTATAATAGTGTAAATTTTTTTATGTTTAAATATTTGTTATTCCTACCTCTCGCATCTACTAAACTGACTCGGCTAAATTTTCAAGATCCGAAGAAATCCATGGTTTTCGCGTGATTGATGAAAACCCGAAATCAAAAGCTAGTGTTTTAATATTTAAAACGTTGAATATTCAAGATGTTTTGCTTCGATGAAAAATGAAATCATGAAATTGTTTATTAAGTAAGTAATTGAACATTTGCTACATATTTTTGTAATCTACTTTAATTTTGCTTCAACAGCTTATCGGGTCAGTAAATTTAGAAGAAATCTACGTAAAAATAGAATTAAATTAATAAAAAAGACGTGTATGTCGTGGGACACTGGGTAGAAACCAGCGTGGTCTTCTCCGCAGGGAGCGAGTCCCTCCGGGGGTACGGGCCTCGAGGCTTGCCTCCTTACCCGGGCGATGTGTCGCGGAAGCGCAGCGCGCTCCCGGTGTCGTTCTTCTAGCCCCGGTAAGGGGCTAAGGCCTCGCCGTCCTGGCTTGTGGCCTTTGGGTCTTGAGTAGCTGTTGCCGCGCGATCAGCGGTAATTTCGCTGTCTTGCGCGGGGATGTCGGGGTCCTGTTGTATGAACCTCGCGTCGTCATCATCGTCTCCATCGCCATCGACGCGCAACTGCGCGGGAGACGGAGACCGCAGGAGCTCGCGAGGCAGCGGACGCCCGTTTGGTGGTCGATCGATGTGAGGTGCGATCCCATGGAGGTGCGCGCACGGCCCATTGTCTGCGCGTGCAAACAGGCGTTGCGCTAAGGTACGGACGTACTCCTCCACGGTGGGCGTCCTTGTGTCCCGATGTATGACGTCATTTCTGACGTACCTCGGGGCTCCTACGATCAGGCGCAGGCACTTGTTTTGTTGCACCTGCAGCCGGTGTTTCTGGTAGGCTGAACAGAGGGCGTACCACGCGGGTGCCGCGTACGTCAGCCGAGAGCGGATGTAGGCTCCGTAGATCCGGAGCTTAGTCTTCAGTGTGAGGCCTGAAGTCAGGACTTGATGCAGCATTGCCGTGGCTGCCTTTGCACTACCCTCGGCATGATTAGCCATAAGAGTCATGTTCAGGCTTCGGTCAATGCGGCACCCCAAGTAACACACCGAAGTTTGCCACTGTAAGCCCTGCCCTCGTAGGTATAGCTGACGCATCGGCTTACGTACGCCGAAAATGATGGCGGCCGTCTTACCCACATTGACGGCCATTCTCCACCTGTCCAGCCATTCCGGCAGCAGATCCAGTAGGCGTTGCATCCGATTGACAGACACGATTTGATGGTATGACGACGCGAAGTAAGCGCTATCGTCGGCGTACAGCGACAGCAGAACGTCGTCCTCTCCCTCGCGCAGGTGATCGGCGAGGGTGGGTATGTCATTAGTATACACAGCGTACAAGCACGGTGATAAGCAGCTGCCTTGCGGTACTCCAGCACGTATTGGGCGCGGTTGGGAGTCGGCGCCCTCCACGGAGACATAGAAGGACCGGCCTTCCAGGAATGATGCCACCAATCGCACGATCGCGGGTGGCAAGGTAGTAAGCAGTAGTTTCGCCAGGAGTCCAGTGTGCCACACACGATCGAAGGCCTTCTCGATATCGAGGAAGACCCCAACCGTGCAGTGGCCCTTATTCTTCTCACTGGCGATGTAGTGAAGGCCCCTTGCCAGCTGGAGCGTCGTGGAGTGGTTGCTGCGAAACCCGAACTGCTCATCACGAAGTTGGATGTGAGGAGCGAGCCTTCGCAGCAACAGACGCTCAAACAGCTTCGCGAGGTGCGGCAGGAGGGTAATGGGCCGGTAGCTTCCTGGCTGGCGGCGGTCCTTTCCTGGTTTGGGGATGGTTATCACCTTTCCCCGTTTCCAGGACTCCGGGAAATGGCCGGTGCGAAGTATGCCATTGAAAAGCCTTGTCAGTGCGACGAGACTCCTCCGTGGCAGCTGCTGTAATGCGGCGATTGGAATCCCGTCGGGGTCCGGCGCCTTCCGTTTGGGAAGACGAAAGACGGCCTTTCTTAACTCTGACGGGGAGATATAGTCCTCTCCCCGGAGTGTAGGGGTAGGGGCCGACAGGAAATCTTCCACCCGTTGGTGAGTCGCCTCATAGTGTCTGCACGTTGTGTCGTCGGTGGCCGGTGGGTTGGGGGTGAATTGTCCTTCCATATACTCCGCCATTATTTCTGCTCGATCCTTGGCGGAGTATTTTCGCCTACCCTCGCTGTCTAGCAGAGGGTAAACGGGTGTGGTCGTGCCGGTAAGTATTTTGCACAGGTGGTATAGCGATGTCTCGGACTCAGACGCCTCGTCGATGGTCCGCTCCCAGTTTTGATCATCTCGGGCGCCGAGTGCTTGCGTTACCTCCTGTGCAAGGCGGTTCAGGTCACGCTTGACCCTCGGACAGCGAGTACGCGCCCAGAGTTTGCGTAGGGCGCGCTTCTTCTCAAGCATGTCCCGGAGCGAGTTTGGCAGCTGGTCCCGTCGGCTAGCGTGTGGTAGGACGACTGTGGCATTAGCTTTCGCCTGTTGGATGGCTGCCGTGATCTTCATAGCAGTCCCGTCCACATCAGCAGGGGTGCAAATGGGACCTGCGAGTTCAAGCTCCGACAGCGCGATTGCGTACTTCTCCCAGTTAGTTCTTGTTCTGGAAGGCCGCGGTATTGTGAAGTCGCGCTGGAGGTTCAGCGTGACGAGTATTGGAAGGTGTTCCGTGTCGAGGTCGTAAAGCACCTCGACACTAATCGGATGGGTGATGTTGTTGTGCAGCACGATGTCCAAGACGTCGGGCTGATGATGTGGATTTGATGGGACATTGGTCGGCGCGCTTGGGCCCAATATCCCGTAGCCATTGCGCTCGCTGTCTGGGTAGAAACAAAGTTTTTCATGTGTGATTTTACCCATCGCTCGATAGATGGCGCCGTCTCCACTTCATTCGTTCTAACGAGTTCGCTAACAGTAGGTACCAAATATATGCCTATTCTGTTGACTAGTAAGAAAAACTTTAATTCTAGATTTTCGAAGTTTTTCGTAGAGTTCCTTTCGTAGAAAATCCATTTTCTTTCACCTAGCTACTTGGCAATACTCTCCGAAAATAATCCTTGTCTCAAAATATTTTATACCTGTGAAACGTGTCCCTTCTTGTACTGTAGAGCTTCTTTAGCAATAACATCGCGCAACGCTGGATCAGCCGCCCTGAGCCATGCTTTGGCACTACATGTGCTGTTTCCACTTTTGCCTAATCTTGATAGCAGCGGTTGCAAAGGGGCATCGGGAAGTGCGCGTAGCACCATGTCACTTAAACCGCTGTATGTTTTATTCGCTAACTTTATTTCCTCATCTGTAATCTACGAAACACGAAACTATGAGTAAGTACCTACTGCGAAAACTTTTTCATTTTGTAAAATTAAATTTTGATACAATAAAACGAATTAATACCGGTTCATCGTTGATTTCTTTCAGACCCCAGTGTGCTAATCTGTATACAGCATATTCTCGCCAAACTTTGACACAAATGGGATTTCCTTCAGGCATTATATTCAAGCCAGTAATTCCTCGTAATTCGGCCAATGCATGCAACTGCCCTAAATGTTGTAGTCCGGTCGCGCGTACAGATATATGCGTGACGTTGGGGAATCTAAAAAAATATATATCTTTTTTTTAAGCATAAGTCGTCAAGTTATGTAGGCACTAAGTAACTAAGTTACCTACAATAGATTATTGTTACTCTCTTACTGCAGGTATTACAATTCATATTTTAAAAGTTAGGTTTAAAGAAGTGGAACTTATTTTTTCACGATAAACTTACTTGGCTTTAAGTTCTGGCAGAGACTGTGCAACAGCATGGAAATGCACATAATGGAAGGCAGCACGAGTTACAGTACGCGCTCGTTCCCAGTCCCAGTCGCGAGCCAGACGCCTCACCGCCCCGGCGCCCCACGCACTAACGAGACCGTCGCTGACTTCGACGAGATAATCTACGCCTTGCTCCCTATCTTTACACTGGGGTAGAGGTTTAGGGACAGGCTCCGATGACTTCAGGCTTGCCAAGTTTTTAGTGGACTTCGCTCTAGCGGTCGAAGCTCGGTGAGCTGACGAAGCTCTCTCGTTTCTCCTCGTTATGGTTGCGCTTCGTATATTCCTCGTGTTAGGTCTGCTGTTTAATGAACCCTGTCTTTTTAAACATTTGCTGTTATTGTCGCTTCCTGACGTCGAAGATGTTACGACGGATCCAAAATGTGTGCTGCATGAAATGTTACTAGTATTTTCACAGTGATCTGTATGCTTAGCACCCGCTTTCGCTCGTCGGCTTTCAGGATCGCAAACAGATTTCGATCGCACTGAACCAAAGTTCTCACGGCGTCTTAATACAGTAGGAACTCTTCGAAGTTGCCTTTTATTAGTGTCATCTTCACTATCGCTAGATGAAGAAGGCATTGAACTAATTGACGAATCGCCTATTGGCTCAACACTAGAAATACTCTCCCATCTTTTCAGTACAGGTTCTGTGCTGTCGTTTAATTTAACATTTTCCAGTGATGATATTATCGGCAATAAAATCGGTGGCAATCTAAGATCACTACTTGTGGAAGTAGAATGTGAAGCGTCTGTATCTTGGGAAGCGCTTCTCTCTGAAAAATTTACACGCCTGTCTGAGCACTTTCGAGCAGTTGAGCTTCTCTGTAGTTTATGTATTGTAGGTTTTGGAGTAGCTGTGTCTGATAAAGCTTGAGCACTAATTGCTGTAAGATCTGTGTTGTTACTCTTACTATCTAGTTTTTCGCTATCTACTTTCCGTGTGGATGCTATCAAATCGGGCATAATATTTGTCTCTACAGTTTGAGTTTCATCACTTTGCGTGCCAACCACAGATTCCATCTCTAACTCCTTTTCAATATCAACCTGCTTAACTGGGCTTGTAGCGGTTGTCACAAAACATTTATTTTCTGATCTGAAATTTGAAAATGCGTATGAGTTAAAAATATTTTTAATAGCGGACCGAAATGCTAAATGTTATGCGTATTAGGTTGTTTCAACGGTTTTGGTGTTGTGCTACTTTCTCATAGGACTAGGTTGATGCTTATTAGAAGATAATAATATTACTCACGCTAAAACTGGCAAATATTAACAAAAACGGCAATTTAAGATTAAATATCATGCACTAAACCTTAGGAGTTCCCAATTGGTTCTAGCATTATTAATAATTTGATCACGCCGAGCAGCTTGCTGTGCTGAACCGCTCAGTGCACAGTATGCTGCATGAGCTGCTTCTTTGTTATTACGCCAGGCCATAGCAGCACGACGAACCTTTAACAGTACCAATAGATATCACTATCCCATTACATGTTTCATCGTTCGGTTACGTGTTTCATAATTCTGTTTCATGTTTCATTGTTCCGTTGTTTTGTAAGAGGCAAAAAAATTTAAGGAAGATTATTCTGAATAAAATATTGTGCATAGACTTTATAAATTAATTTGGTTACACTCTGAAATTATTGTGATTACAATTATTTCAGTTTCTGCAGATATAACTCTTACCTGGTCACTGACATGCATGTTCGTCAATGTAACAAGGTTCGGGAGATAAGATACCAGAAAAGGAGTGCAGTCACCACCTAATGCTACTGGATTTCCATCTAGGGAAACTTCTACAAGGGATGTTGCTTCTGCTAATGATGAAACATCTTCAATACTGTGTAAGGTAAAAAGGAAAATTGAGTATATAACAATAATCATTAATCATTTTCAACTTTAAAAAAGAATCACTACTTTGTCACCATCCTTCATACATTTCTATAATTACTGCTGTCTGTTTTATTTGAAAGGGTTTATTCCCATCTGGTGACGATCGGATCTTGGCAATCAGATTCTTACCTTTGTAAATCATTATTACCCAGGTACAGTTTTTGTAATTTCATGGTATTTTGAAAACCGAGCAACTTTCTTAGACGATTTCGTTTAAGGTTTAATTCACGCAAAGAGACTAATCCCTGGAGGTCCATTGGTCCTATGCATTTTATTTGATTGCCGGCTAAATTGAGAACTTTCAGCTCGCTCTGGTTTGACAAGCATCCAACTTTTGTTATTCTGTTTCCATGTAAATCGAGTACTTCTAGCTTAAGTAAATTCGATAGGCCTTCAATTCTTTTGATTCTAAAAAAAATTGTATCGGTGAATAAAAAAACATTTATTTATTATATAATATAGATATCAGCATTTCAACGGTGAATTAATAGATATTAATTAGCTTAGAATTGTTGTAAATTAACTGATTCAAGTAAACATTTTGAGTTTTGACCTTACTTAGTTGTAAATTATTGTAATACTTTATTGTAAAACAAACTTACAAATTCCTTTTCGTGAGTATTATTATAACAATACCTTCGTTTATTACTTACCTGTTTTTTCCCAATAAGAGAACTCTCAGGCTAAACAATTTCTCAAGTGAAGTAATTTTATCAATTTGATTGTCATATACGTCTAAAAAAACTAGTTTGCTTAAATCCAGTGGCGAAAGTCCGGACAAAGTGTTAATTAGGTTGTGTTGTAGAGATAGAAGACGTAATCCCGGCTCGCCAACTATATGAGGAATTGATGAAAGACCGCGTCTGAAAATGTGAATCATTTGACACAATTAATATCAGAAGTGGGATAACGCAATAACAATATTTTATTTACATACCTATCTAAACTTATCCTGTCGGGCAAACGATCTTTTTCTTGTGGGGTTCGAGATAACTGTACTTTACCTTCGCCCACAGCTTGCAAATTGACTGAATCATCTTTAAGATCTTCTTTGCACATGAAATTATTTCTGAGGATTATAAAATTTGGTGAATTTATGGTATTATATCATAGAGCTTTTGATAGGCAATGATATGAGTAAGTGGGTGTTTAAGAAAAATCTTTTAAGATTTTCATATTACCCTGTGAGTGTTGTGTTAGAGCGTTGCAATGAAGACCGGGGATCTGCCAACGCTGGCCGTATGTGTAGGAATACACGTCCATCGCCGCCTGCTGCTGTGTCAACTCGTGGTGGGCCACTAACATCTAAAGATTGTGCCGATCGTCCTCTAGCCCGAAAAGCTAATTTTCTTACCTTGAAACCATAAAATATGATAATGTATACGTAACGTAACGTAAATAGTTCTATAATAATCCGAAATTAAGTTCACTTGTAAAATTATCTTACATTTCCACGGTTATATGTAATAGGCATTAGAGATAAAAACTATAAAATCTTATTAATGAATTGGCCCCATTTCATGTGACTTTTGCTCTATTAATAAAATAATAAATTCGTACAAAAGGCAGTTTTGGTCCATTTTATGATGAACGGTTGCCAAGCAACCGTCAGATTGTTAAATTATTTATGATTTACTTACTTTCGTTATTTTGACCGCATTCATATTTTTTCAAAGTTGCTCCAAGTAAGTTTTTTTCGGTTATTCATCTTTGTCTAAGTGAAATTGACACTGACTTGCTAATTTTTTAACTTGTCTATGGACAACTAGGCAGTGACCAAAGACGTTATACTTTAACAAGACTGAGCACTATGATGAAAAAAACGGTCCGCGTGAGAGGGCGTCCCTTTCTAATTTAAGGTGACCATGATGAAAAAAAAAAATTCACAGGACAAATTATTTTTAAAAACGATTGTGTATATATTAATATAATATGTATCTAGATGCTTGTGCTGATTTACCTACTGATTGACTGCTGACTCATTTATCACTTCGCCCGGGAATTTCGAATAATATTTTTACACAATATCACCTGACAATATAATACATCATCAATTTAGCGTAGCAACAATGGTTAGTACTCAATCTTGTTAGTGTACAATATCTTTGGCAGTGGCCTGCTGTGCTGTGTGGTCTGTGGCAGTGACAATGACAGCCGACAGGGAGAACGAGAAACATTGAAAATTGAAAACCAAAACCGGTTAGTGTGTATTATCTATGACCAAAACACAATCCCAACCAAAACAATGCAAAGAAGGGTAAAAAAACATTCATTTGTTTTGTTACAAGATTGAAGAGAAAATAAAGATTTGTGCGTTACAAAAAAATAACTAAGGAGCCACGGAGTTGATTGATGAGTAAATTGCTAAAATTATTTCCTTTTGAGACTTCGCAAATTAGCTTCCGTCGCATCACCGATCGGCTTGAAAATAGTGCGATTTTTTCCCAACCCAATGAACCCATACGAAGACTACAAACCTAGCGCGAAACCGGCGCTGGATAAGAACGAAATAACGTCCCAAATAACCGAACATGTTACAAATATAACGAAGCGCGTGCAGCCGCATCCCAAAAATGTCGACGGCGGTCTTTACGTGGGTGTAACCGGCGTTTCGTACATGTTCTACTATTTGTCCAAGAACCCGTTATTATCAGCGAATAAAAGCAGTTACGTTGAGAAGGCGTTCGAATACCTGTCCCCGGCATTAGATACGTCAGCGGGGGACAAGACTTCTTTCCTCCTCGGAGACGCCGGCACTCACGCGCTGGCTGCAGTTTTAAAACGCGAAATGGGAGATGAGACCTTCGCTGACCACTTGAAATTGTACAAGGGTCTGCACAGTCAGTATTTGAATCCTAAATTCCTGAAATGCGGCGGCGACGAATTTTTTGTGGGTCGCGCGGGATATTTAGCCGGAGCGTTGTGGATGTCCCACGAGATGCAAGTTCAAATATTTACGAACACAGAGCTGCATAAAATATGTGACGTCATCATTACCTCAGGGCGTGAGTACTCTAGAAAACACGGGAGCCCTTGTCCATTGATGTATCATTATTACAACACGCAATACTTAGGTGCAGCGCATGGCATTAGTTTTATATTACAGATGCTGCTGTCTGTGCCGGGTTATTCGGAGCATAACAAATCTGCCACACACGATATTAAGTCGACAGTTGATTTTATAGCTTCAATACAGACAGAAGAGGGCAACTGGCCATGTTGTATGGAGGAAATAGACTTGTCAGAACATAAGCTAGTTCATTGGTGCCACGGCGCGCCCGGCACTGTTTATTTAATGGCCAAAGCTTATCAAGTGTTTGGAGAAGAAAAGTATCTCAATGCTTGTATTAAAGCTGGAGAAGTCGTTTGGAATAAGGGATTACTTCGAAAAGGTCCTGGAATTTGCCACGGAGTTGCCGGGAATGGATATGTGTTTCTCCTTCTGTTCAGATTAACTGGTGATGAGAAATACCTTTACCGTGCCAACTTGTTTGCTGCGTTTATGAGCACAGATGTGTTCTTGAGGGATGCTAGGTTGCCTGATAACCCTGAGAGTCTGTACGAAGGCACTGCTGGTACTGTGTGCTATTTGGCTGATCTTTTAGTGCCGGACAATGCAGCATTCCCTTTTCAAGATGTTTTTTCTCAATCTTAAAAAAAGATTAAGTTATTAAGTGTTTAGTGAGGTTGAAATTCAAAACATTACAATTATTTATAAGCACTTACGTATTTATTTAGTAATTTAAAATTTATTAGAATTGTAATTCTTTAGCTATGTTCATACATACAATGCGAAATATATTTGTGTTAATTTTTTTTAGTTCATGTGCTTAATATTTGATAAGTTATCTGAGGTTTACTTAAAATGTTTATAGAAAACGTATTTTTCACATACCACAGCATTTTGTTCACTACAGCCATCACTGGGACTTCACCAAGAATGAAATTACATATTTCATAATAAGAATGAGATGCATGAAAATGAAAATCTTTATTTTTCACATAGGCCCAATAAGTAATAGGCTCTTATGAAAAGTCAAAACTCTACCACCAGGTTCGAAAAGCAGGTTTGTACCGAGAAGAACTGGCAACCGCTTCAACAACATCTGCTTGTTATCAGTGACATCCCGGTGATGGATGCAGTGAACAAACTGCCTGTAGCTGTAAGGTTTCAATTGTCAAAGAGCAAATACTGCTAATCAGGGACCGTACCATCACCTCTTAACGCAGTAATGCTGCAGTAGGTACTGTTTTGATATTTTCATACTGTTTGAATGAAAATATTAAAACAGTACTGTGACATTACTGCTGCAAGATGTGGCGGTACGGCCCCAGGAGGTAGAATTGGTTTGACAATGTGTTTGGCCATTCATCTGAAGTCAGCGATTTCCAGTAGTTCTTGCGGCCGTAGGGAAGAGGTTTTTTAGCCGAAAGGTCATTATTAAACACCATTCCCAATAGAGTTTGGCATTACCTTTTACCACTATCTTATGAAGTTTTACCTTCTTCCATTTAATTAAATAGTTGGGCCATTGAAATCGTGGGTTTTACAATTTCAACAATCAGGTAAAGGCCTCTTTTCTACCTTACAGTATCAAACCTGACAATCACCGTAGGTCATGGTTATTAAAGTTTTATGCCCCATTTCATCAAACTGCAATTACACATGTAAATCATCACATTCTGCTGACAGTAATAACTCTTCTGCAATTTTGTTGTCACTACAAACTTGATAAAACCGAAGGAAAACATTCAAGATTCTCTACTTGATTTTTGTTTTATTAACAAGTAGGATATAAAAAAATGCATTTGCTTTCAATAATTTTCCTCTTCAACTTGTGGCCTGTATCGGCGATTTCTATGATTTTGGACATATTAAAATTTAAAAACATACAAAACGGCGTAATTTTAAATTGCCATAACAACTACAATATTGTGTCTGTACAAAAAGTGTTGAACAACAACAATGTTAAAGTATCCAGTTTCCATTCAAGTAGTGTTACCCAAATGGGATATTCTAAAATTGGGTTAATTCTGGACACATCTTGTGCATTTTGGAACAATACTTTTGGGTCTATCGACGAAACATATCTCCGAAGTTCGTACACATGGTTGATTAAAACTGATAATATTTCATCAACTGTTGACATTTTGTCAAAGTTCCCAATTGAGATTAACTCTAATGTTATCCTTATATCAGAGGGTGGTAAAAATAAGTCTTTTTACTTGCATGAAGTCTACAATACAGGGTTTTACACCAAAGGGTCGTTTATGGTAAAAAATATTGGGCATTGGGACTCTAAACTTTATTTGAAAGAGAAGATAAGGACCGATTTGACGGGGGTAGTTTTAAAATGTGTTGTAGTTGTGGTTGATCCTATAGTTAATCAGACTTTTGAACACTATTTGGAGCATACGAAGCCAGAGGATTCGATTGTTGATTCATTGCATAAATTGAAGTTTTTTACGTTGGTGAAATATCTGGGGACCATATTCAACTTCAGGTAAAGTCTTGGTAATTTAACACTTAGTTAAATGACAGCCATTAAATGACTGGTAATTTTACAGCCACTTTAATGTCCCATGGCTGGGTATAGGTCCACTCATATCAGAGAGGGCTTATAGAGCTTAGACCCATCATTAAACATAGGAGGATTTTTAACGATGTTTTACTTTGCATTGTCATTTTTATTTTACATGGGCACATTGCACGACCGAGTCGTTCAAGACTTATACAGTTACTGATAGACTTGGACAGTAGTGTCAAGTTCAATCATGAGCGAATTTTACATTTTTACTTAAACAACTCTAGCCTAGGTTTAGGAAGCCGCTGGATTCAGATGTCTACTTGCTAATGTCCATAACTTTTGTAGCATTGAGCTTCGAAGGACAAACTCCTGGGGTTACCTGCGCAATGGCAGTTTCGACGGTATGGTCGGGTCTCTGCAGAGGCGTGAAGCAGACATCGGCGGCACTCCTATATTCTATCGGTCGGACAGAGCCCAGTTTATTGACTATATCACTTCCACTTGGCAGTCTAGGTACTCTATACTCTATATTTGTGCGCACCTAATTTGCTTCGGCACTAGTGTGTGTGTGTGAATAATAATGATAACGAAACACTTCCTTATATTACTTAATATGAGTTGGGCTTGGGTCTCATGAAGGTAATAAATTCGTTTTCTTGAATATGGAAAAATCAGAAGTGGGAGGCACGGTATCCAAGTTGGCAGGAATTCTGGATTATAGGTATGAAGAAAAGTCAAAAAACTTTAAAGAGGGTTCAAGAACAAAGTTGCTAAAGATCAGGATTGACATTCCTACATAGTAAATTAAGTTTAGGGAGGCACATAAAAAAGCAGAAGTTAGCTAAGAGGCACACTTCTAAAACTTGGATGAACTTGCGATAAAATTAGTTGTTGTGAAATATCCTGTCAAGGATCAACGAAGTCGAAAAGTTGTTATTGTGATGAAAGCAAAGTCGAATTAAATAATTCATAATGACAGGCCATGTTTCATCCTGCGTCACCCAAATACCTACTTACTGCATCCTGCATCGTAATTACGGTGGCGCGATCGGCATTATCCTGGCTGTCGAAAAGATCCAGAAGTGGGATCAGCTACGCATAATTACAAAAAGTCGAAAAACAAGCCTGCATTCACACAGACTCATGCCATCCAAAGTACCTTGGTAGTTACTCCCTCGTTTCTCCATAATATTTACTTAACCTGGAGGGCTAGGCATGCGCGCGTAAAGATATGTCTCTCTACTTTTGTAGCTCTCTTTTCTCTTTCTGATCCATATTAACAGACAGAGAAAAGAGAACGACGAAAGTAGAGAGACATATTTCTACGTGCGCATGATCCATAGGCTGGGTAAAAAATCTTCATTCCCAACGACAGGCCATGTTTCATCCTGCGCCACCCCAAGTACCCCGGCGGTTTCACCACGATATACACTCGGCCGCTCACGGACGTGGTGTGGTACTGCATCATGGGCATACTGACCGCGATCGGGGTCGCCCTGGCCGTCATGTTGAAGCTGAAAGCGTTGAGGGAGCCGGGCGACGACGGGGACTCCTCCACATCTATGGCGTTCATTTTCATCTTCAGTGCGATGAGTCAGCAAGGTGAATAACTAATTAAATTAAAAATTAAAAAAAAAACCCTACGCTTGTCAGTTAACTACACTTACACACACACGTTAATCGACGGTCTCCGTCCCCCGCGCGATTGCGCGTAGACGGCGATGGAGACGATGATTACGACGCGAGGTTCACTCAACTGGACCCCGACATCCCCGCGCAGGGCAGCGACATGACCGCTGACCGCGCGGGGTCACCAGCTAATCAAGACCCACAGGCCACAAGCCAGGACGGCGAGGCCTTAGCCCCTTACCGGGGCTAGAAGAACGACACCGGGGGCGCGCTGCGCCTCCGCGACACATCGCCCGGGTAAGGAGGCAAGCCTCGAGGCCCGTACCCCCGAAGAGACTCGTTCCCTTCGGAGAAGACCACGCTGCTGCACTTAATCGAGTTATCATATGCAAAAATGCCTAAGGTACCTACATAATTTTGGAAAAGAACTTACCACTGCCGGTACCGATATCAACCAACCATAGATAAGAATCACCGCAAGGAAAGTGGTTTTCAAATGAAAAAGCCGCATCGGAATAGGTCCATCCGGTTTAGAGCTACGATGCCACTGACAGACAGACATCGACGTCAATCTTTTTGCGTCGGGGGTTAAAAGTACCTTCCTGTGATATTGCTTCTACCGCTAGCGGAACTACTTATTAGGATTGAGCGCGCTTGCCTAGAAAATTCTTATTCACTCTCTTCTCTCGAAGGCACCATTATGTTTAGGTACCAATTCTCTTTCTGAAAGTATTCCTGTGTTATAATTACTGACAATGCAGCCGCATATTTTAGTACTTGGGAGGGGAATAAGATACCCCTACTTATAACATATTATATGATTAAGTAAACCATTTTTCCAGGTTCGTCGCTCAATAGAGGCTCCTTATCAATGAAGATCGTGATATTCATCACGTTTATCTTCTCTCTAACGTTGTACCAATACTACAATGCGACCGTCGTGTCCACTCTGCTGCGTGAGCCACCGAAGAGCATCAGAAACCTCAAGGATTTACTGAACAGCAATCTAAAGGCTGGTGTGGAGGATGTACTGTATAATAAGGATTATTTTAGGGTTTGTATTACTTACCCACCAACCCCTATCATAACACTCACTAAGTATAGGTAATTCGGACAGAATCACGTACCTTTCCCTTTGGCTCTCTGATAAGGCCTAGTATGCACTCATAGAGGTTCTTAAAAAATAACAAAAAAAATGTTTTACCTACTTAATATTTCATCAAACAGAAATTACTAAGTATTACTTATAAAGAAGGCTTAAAATAAATAAATTCATTCGTAATCACAATGTCTCTGTACACGCGGTGCCATAAAAAAGACCGTAAATGCGACAGGTTTCCCCATTTATTGCAGCGAGATTGCTACTACTATAGCGATAGTCCAGAGGTCGCCCGGTACCTACGAACTACAAACCTGGAACCCCAGGTAGATACGCACGACTTTTCGGAGCTACCTATTAGGTAGACCTTGCATAAGTGACGTTTTAGGTGACGAAAAGGGTTTTGCTTCAACGGTGCAGGAAAACATGGTAAGGAAAGGGCAATGTTCATGTCAAATGATTTTGGTTAATTTTCTGTAAAGCATGTGAAATATTTTCCGACCCATAGGTAGGTACTTGCACGAATGTTGAACCAAACCAATTTGAGCTAAGAGACATAATCCGCCAGTAAGTAGTAGGCAGGAAATGGATTAACAATTTGACATGACTAAACGAATTTTCAGCGCACAACAGACCCGGTAGCACTAGAACTGTACCGGCAGAAGATAGCCACAAGTCGCCACTACAACTTTTTCACACCGGAAAAGGGCATGTCGCTCGTCAAGCGGGGAGGCTTCGCGTACCACGTGGACAGCGTCACGGCGTACACCATCATGCGCAGGAGTTTCAGCGAGCGGGAGATCTGCGACGCTCACGAGATACAGCTGTACCCGCCGCAGACCATGGCGGCGGCGTTGTCCAAGCACTCGCCTTATAGGGAGCACGTGGCGACTGGGTAAGGTCTGCAGCGCGTACCACGTGTACAGCGCCACGGCGTACACTATCATGCGCAGGAGTTTCAGCGAGCGGGAGATCTGCGACGCTCACGAGATACAGCTGTACCCGCCGCAGACCATGGCGGCGGCGTTGTCCAAGCACTCGCCTTATAGGGAGCACGTGGCGACTGGGTAAGGTCTGCAGCCATTCATGTAACATACTAGTGGATACCAGCAGCTCTGAATAATATGTCATTCTCATACTCTTTTTTGTGTGCGTTCTGCCAGCGGAATTATGTCGAATTTCGAAATATGCAAATATTAGTCCGTTAAGCCCAGTAAATGTGCCTGAAATTAGTAATTTGTCCATCCAGTAGTTTTTGGGATATCCTCCAAAAACGTTTTCCGCTAACTTTTTTCCAGGATCCGCAAGATATACGAAGCAGGGCTAATGCACCGCCTCAAGTCGGTGTGGGACGAGCCCAAGCCGCCGTGCGTGCACACGCCCGACACGAGCATCTTCAACGTCACACTGCGGGAGTTCTCCAGCGCGCTCATGTTGCTGGCTTTCGGCATAGCGCTAGCCGTCGCTATACTGGCGGGGGAGATCGCGCATCACAAGTACAAGTGGACACCTATTGAGTTCCGACATTAGGAACAACCCTCTATCACCCATGGCCCAATCAAACTCGCGGTTATGGGAGACAATCGCGCCCGTTCGGTTCTTGCTCTGGCGTGTTCCCGGGGCGTCATCCTAACTTCCTAAAACTGTTTTCTCTCGCTCCTTGTCCCTATGTGCTCACTCCTCCCATGCTGGGGCAGTCCGCAGCATAAATTCCAAGCTGCTTCGCCTCTTATGCTATGCGTACGCGAACTCCCATAGCTATCCGAAGTTGGCCGCCGCACCCATAATAAACTGAGCCAGAGGTACTATTTAGTGTTCTGTGCCAGAGGTAACCTTTTCGGGTTCCATAAGAGCGCATATTAAAGTTTTGTCATACTAAACTTTTCCTCTCTTTAATTTCTGTCAAAGAAGGTAGGTATCAAGTTTTCTCATGAACCAAAACCAAAAAATTCTAGGAAAATAAAATAGTGATTTTCGTCTACTAAAAATTTGTTTTTCACATCCAGTATTTAATTTTGCATACAAAAAGTTACTTTCTTTTCAATGCACATTTCCTGTCATACAGATGAGAAGTACAACTTGTTCATTTGCCTATATAACTTTCAAATCAGGATGTTAATTAAATAGTCTCTATAAAAATATTTAGATTAACGTACTTATTTCTTACTTGGATTTATGCATAAAATTCAGAGCGCGATATGCCTGCTAAATTGGTATCCCTAAAATAATATACTTAGGCAAAAGGTATAAAGTTAAAGAACTGAGCAATCATTTTTGCAAGCAATTGAGGTTATTAAGAACAATCAACCTTTGGTTATTGTACATCATATTTTATTAAAATCGTTTTTCTCAAATTCACATACAGTACCATTTATACAAATATAATAATAATTCAAGAATTATTTAGTATTATAGCCGCAATTGAACAATTAAAAACTGCTTGAGGTATACAATTCAACCGGGAATTGTTTACAAATCAAACCTAAGTGCTTCGCATAGAAACTGTACATAATGTAAACAAAAACTGTTAAAAGTAAAAAAAAACTAACATAAAATACGATTAATAAATAGTGTAAAGACAGAAAATAGATTTATGTGAAAAAAAAATTAAAATATCTGTAAAAAATAAAATAGTAGCTTACTATTTTATTTGAGTAGTTTTTTTATTTAAACAAAGAATATGTTTACAGATGTATTTGTTTACATTACTGTGCAGAATCTATCGAATAAACATTTTTATAATAATTACATATTATGCATTGGATAACACAGCGTTTGGAATCATAGGATATTGTACCGATGGTGGCATTAGTTTCATCTCTCCTAGTAACATACAAATTATTGTTCTTACAAATATTGTCTCGCAGTCCTTTACCTTTGGAGACATTTATATGACCTGCATTTAAAGATTTCAGAGATTTCGAAAAAGATGTAGGTACATACGACAAGAAAATGGGAATTACCTCACAATGTTCTATTTTTAAACATGTTTATGAATTCCAAAAAACATTGAAAGGTACAGAAATGCATTTCATGAGGAGTAGACCTGATTAAATATTAAATAAAACGAAACATTTATGTTTTCATACACTCTAATCCAAATTTAATGTTTTTTTTTTAGTTTTAGGGTTGTCAGTTTAGGGTTGTCTTATTTTATTCCTTAAAAAAATAAGACAATGGTTAACTCAAAAGCTATTTTACGGATTCGGTTTTACTGATGTGCCTGACACAGTAAATTTTCTGATCTGTAATGAATGCCTATGTAGAATTTCTCTTGGAATTCATAAACACTTAATAGCGCCCTTGTCTATAAAATGCCGATCCATAAAGGCACCCAGAATACATAGACAACAGATATCATGTACCATGTGACAATATTCTGTCAAGTGTAAAAAGTTTGCAGGACATTAATTTGTTTTGCTATAATCTGCAACTTGAATGTGGTAGTGTTCCTGCATATTGGACCATACAAATTATTTTCAACTACCAGATCTGTCCTGCTAATTATGGATTTCCGCAAAATAACGCCTGCTGACATTTAATAATATGTAAAATGTGAATTTAATGTACTTGTTTAAAGTACTGACTAACCCATTCAGTGACTACTCATCGCCAAAACAAAACCATGTTTTGAAAGCTGAAATTCCGCACTGTGATTTAATGATGTAGAGAAGGGATAAGGGAGTTTACTGCATGCCCGCCTCGTGAAACTAACGCGCTCGGCCGGTGACGTCGGTGGGGGGTGCGCTCGCTTCGCTCACCGCTCCTCGAGCATGACCGTCTCCTGCGGGTACAGCTTGAGCGCTTTCAGCGTGCTGCTGTGAGATTCTGTCGTGAGCTGCAACAAAAGACAAGTGGTAACTTTTGTGAAATTCTCAAAGGATAACCCGAGTGAACGGGGATCAGCTTATCAGCTATAGGTAAACCGCTATAAACTTGTCCCTCCTGATGGTCTGCGGGACGCGGATTCCAAAACTACTCTAGTTTTGGAATCAAAGAAACAGAGCAAATTATGACAGATGAAGAAATTGTATGTGAAGCAGTACAAGAAGAATGCTTTGTGTAGAAATATTAGAGCCACCAACTACTACAACTGCTTAAGAGTTAAACCAGATAATGCATAGAAATGCATCATCTGTGAAAATTTCAAATCTACTATCAGGCTACTATCATGCTTTAAGAGATACAGCATGATGGTAACAGACGGACAGAGGGGCGAGGAAGTCTTAGTAATAGGGTCCCGTTTTTACCCTTTGGGTACGGAAACCTAAACAAAATATATACCAGCAAAGACCAATTGATAAATAGTAAAATACTCACGTCTCTTCTAGGCCAGCTAGCAATGACCTTGTAGTTTTCCTGAGGGTAACCTTTTGATGCGAGGTAATCTAGTAATGCCTGTAACAAAGAATAGAATACATATTGTATTTTTATTTGAACTAGTCGTTAGAACGAGAGGGCCTGAGCCTCCAGATATAATAGAAGGGGAGCCCAAGAGGGGGATTTTAGTAGAATTTTTACCGTTTAATTTTTTTTTTTGCGATACCGCCTCACGTGTCAGATCGCTAGGTATACTCACAGCGAGCGTGTCCTGCGCGTGGAAGCGTCTCTCGAGGCAGCCGTGGTGCGGCGGCGGCAGACGCACCCGCACGCGCGCCACCTCCGCGGCACCCTCCTCCGGCTCGGCCTCCCGTATCGCCTCACGTGTCAGATCGCTAGGTATACTCACAGCGAGCGTGTCCTGCGCGTGGAAGCGTCTCTCGAGGCAGCCGTGGTGCGGCGGCGGCAGACGCACCCGCACGCGCGCCACCTCCGCGGCACCCTCCTCCGGCTCGGCCTCCCGTATCGCCTCACGTGTCAGATCGCTAGGTATACTCACAGCGAGCGTGTCCTGCGCGTGGAAGCGTCTCTCGAGGCAGCCGTGGTGCGGCGGCGGCAGACGCACCCGCACGCGCGCCACCTCCGCGGCACCCTCCTCCGGCTCGGCCTCCCGTATCGCCTCACGTGTCAGATCGCTAGGTATACTCACAGCGAGCGTGTCCTGCGCGTGGAAGCGTCTCTCGAGGCAGCCGTGGTGCGGCGGCGGCAGACGCACCCGCACGCGCGCCACCTCCGCGGCACCCTCCTCCGGCTCGGCCTCCCGTATCGCCTCACGTGTCAGATCGCTAGGTATACTCACAGCGAGCGTGTCCTGCGCGTGGAAGCGTCTCTCGAGGCAGCCGTGGTGCGGCGGCGGCAGACGCACCCGCACGCGCGCCACCTCCGCGGCACCCTCCTCCGGCTCGGCCTCCCGTATCGCCTCACGTGTCAGATCGCTAGGTATACTCACAGCGAGCGTGTCCTGCGCGTGGAAGCGTCTCTCGAGGCAGCCGTGGTGCGGCGGCGGCAGACGCACCCGCACGCGCGCCACCTCCGCGGCACCCTCCTCCGGCTCGGCCTCCCGTATCGCCTCACGTGTCAGATCGCTAGGTATACTCACAGCGAGCGTGTCCTGCGCGTGGAAGCGTCTCTCGAGGCAGCCGTGGTGCGGCGGCGGCAGACGCACCCGCACGCGCGCCACCTCCGCGGCACCCTCCTCCGGCTCGGCCTCCCGTATCGCCTCACGTGTCAGATCGCTAGGTATACTCACAGCGAGCGTGTCCTGCGCGTGGAAGCGTCTCTCGAGGCAGCCGTGGTGCGGCGGCGGCAGACGCACCCGCACGCGCGCCACCTCCGCGGCACCCTCCTCCGGCTCGGCCTCCCGTATCGCCTCACGTGTCAGATCGCTAGGTATACTCACAGCGAGCGTGTCCTGCGCGTGGAAGCGTCTCTCGAGGCAGCCGTGGTGCGGCGGCGGCAGACGCACCCGCACGCGCGCCACCTCCGCGGCACCCTCCTCCGGCTCGGCCTCCCGTATCGCCTCACGTGTCAGATCGCTAGGTATACTCACAGCGAGCGTGTCCTGCGCGTGGAAGCGTCTCTCGAGGCAGCCGTGGTGCGGCGGCGGCAGACGCACCCGCACGCGCGCCACCTCCGCGGCACCCTCCTCCGGCTCGGCCTCCCGTATCGCCTCACGTGTCAGATCGCTAGGTATACTCACAGCGAGCGTGTCCTGCGCGTGGAAGCGTCTCTCGAGGCAGCCGTGGTGCGGCGGCGGCAGACGCACCCGCACGCGCGCCACCTCCGCGGCACCCTCCTCCGGCTCGGCCTCCCGTATCGCCTCACGTGTCAGATCGCTAGGTATACTCACAGCGAGCGTGTCCTGCGCGTGGAAGCGTCTCTCGAGGCAGCCGTGGTGCGGCGGCGGCAGACGCACCCGCACGCGCGCCACCTCCGCGGCACCCTCCTCCGGCTCGGCCTCCCGTATCGCCTCACGTGTCAGATCGCTAGGTATACTCACAGCGAGCGTGTCCTGCGCGTGGAAGCGTCTCTCGAGGCAGCCGTGGTGCGGCGGCGGCAGACGCACCCGCACGCGCGCCACCTCCGCGGCACCCTCCTCCGGCTCGGCCTCCCGTATCGCCTCACGTGTCAGATCGCTAGGTATACTCACAGCGAGCGTGTCCTGCGCGTGGAAGCGTCTCTCGAGGCAGCCGTGGTGCGGCGGCGGCAGACGCACCCGCACGCGCGCCACCTCCGCGGCACCCTCCTCCGGCTCGGCCTCCCGTATCGCCTCACGTGTCAGATCGCTAGGTATACTCACAGCGAGCGTGTCCTGCGCGTGGAAGCGTCTCTCGAGGCAGCCGTGGTGCGGCGGCGGCAGACGCACCCGCACGCGCGCCACCTCCGCGGCACCCTCCTCCGGCTCGGCCTCCCGTATCGCCTCACGTGTCAGATCGCTAGGTATACTCACAGCGAGCGTGTCCTGCGCGTGGAAGCGTCTCTCGAGGCAGCCGTGGTGCGGCGGCGGCAGACGCACCCGCACGCGCGCCACCTCCGCGGCACCCTCCTCCGGCTCGGCCTCCCGTATCGCCTCACGTGTCAGATCGCTAGGTATACTCACAGCGAGCGTGTCCTGCGCGTGGAAGCGTCTCTCGAGGCAGCCGTGGTGCGGCGGCGGCAGACGCACCCGCACGCGCGCCACCTCCGCGGCACCCTCCTCCGGCTCGGCCGGCACACGGGCCTCCGCGCCTGCGCGTAGTGCCTAGGCGTAACAGGAAACAATAGTTAATAATTGTTCATTATTCATTATAAAATTGATATTGATATTTTAATTCTACGTAGACGGCTAACGTACCTCTTTTTTGGCTTCTTCCATTAGTCTTTCGGATTCTGCTCTCTCCAATTCTTGATTTCTCTCTAGTTCCTGCTGCTTTTTGAATTCTTCTTTTGCTCTGTGGAATATTCAACATTTAAGACTTCAAAGATAATTTCAGTATACAATTTCATGTAATTTCAGTATACAAGTTCTGTACTGTCAATGCACTGTGCGTCGCTTGCGTAGCTCCCCAGTCGTACCTGTCCGCCTCGAGGCTCCTCTGGTAGGCCTCGTCCTGCTCGCGCTTGACGCGTTGCCGCGCGTCGCGCTCCCGCTCCATGCGCGCGTCCTCCTCCGTCTGCGCCTTGAACCTCTCCAGCGCCTCCACCAGCCCGCCCACCAGCTCCGACACGCCCACGTTACCTGTCCGCCTCGAGGCTCCTCTGGTAGGCCTCGTCCTGCTCGCGCTTGACGCGTTGCCGCGCGTCTAGCTCCCGCTCCATGCGCGCGTCCTCCTCCGTCTGCGCCTTGAACCTCTCCAGCGCCTCCACCAGCCCGCCCACCAGCTCCGACACGCCCACGTTACCTGTCCGCCTCGAGGCTCCTCTGGTAGGCCTCGTCCTGCTCGCGCTTGACGCGTTGCCGCGCGTCGCGCTCCCGCTCCATGCGCGCGTCCTCCTCCGTCTGCGCCTTGAACCTCTCCAGCGCCTCCACCAGCCCGCCCACCAGCTCCGACACGCCCACGTTACCTGTCCGCCTCGAGGCTCCTCTGGTAGGCCTCGTCCTGCTCGCGCTTGACGCGTTGCCGCGCGTCGCGCTCCCGCTCCATGCGCGCGTCCTCCTCCGTCTGCGCCTTGAACCTCTCCAGCGCCTCCACCAGCCCGCCCACCAGCTCCGACACGCCCACGTTACCTGTCCGCCTCGAGGCTCCTCTGGTAGGCCTCGTCCTGCTCGCGCTTGACGCGTTGCCGCGCGTCGCGCTCCCGCTCCATGCGCGCGTCCTCCTCCGTCTGCGCCTTGAACCTCTCCAGCGCCTCCACCAGCCCGCCCACCAGCTCCGACACGCCCACGTTACCTGTCCGCCTCGAGGCTCCTCTGGTAGGCCTCGTCCTGCTCGCGCTTGACGCGTTGCCGCGCGTCGCGCTCCCGCTCCATGCGCGCGTCCTCCTCCGTCTGCGCCTTGAACCTCTCCAGCGCCTCCACCAGCCCGCCCACCAGCTCCGACACGCCCACGTTACCTGTCCGCCTCGAGGCTCCTCTGGTAGGCCTCGTCCTGCTCGCGCTTGACGCGTTGCCGCGCGTCGCGCTCCCGCTCCATGCGCGCGTCCTCCTCCGTCTGCGCCTTGAACCTCTCCAGCGCCTCCACCAGCCCGCCCACCAGCTCCGACACGCCCACGTTACCTGTCCGCCTCGAGGCTCCTCTGGTAGGCCTCGTCCTGCTCGCGCTTGACGCGTTGCCGCGCGTCGCGCTCCCGCTCCATGCGCGCGTCCTCCTCCGTCTGCGCCTTGAACCTCTCCAGCGCCTCCACCAGCCCGCCCACCAGCTCCGACACGCCCACGTTACCTGCGCACAAGCACAGAACATTCACACCACCAAATCGTTCAAATATAGACCTTAGCTACTACTGAATAAAGTTCATTTTAGTTTGCAACAACGCTTATCACCTACAATTTTGCTAACCTTTCCTAACCTTTTCCTTTCTCTATCTCTTTTGTCACACTGTTGACTACAATAGGTAACTCGTCGACAGGTTGCGCTACGTAATTGTTTGATTGTTTGATGTAGCTTTATATATATATTTGGAGTGCGTGAGACTTGGTACAAATAACATTTTAACAGACTTCGATGGCTCCAATAGCAGGCCAGTCTTACTTATCACGTGACCGTCCCGGCTACAAGTAGGGGTCTGGACGCCAATATTCCAGTTTTGCCGCTCGCGGGCCGAGTTGCATGCGCTAGTTATGTACGGTCTATTTTACGCGCCGTCTACCTACGGCAGCCCTAGTACGTCGTAAGAGATAGAAAGAGACCACAACATTGCGTTTGTTGCGTGTCGATTTTGAGGGCGGGGCCATGCGCTATTGCAAACTGAATTGCACTTTTTGTGTCAGCGCTAGAGTCGCTATTTCTTTAAATCATCGTGCGGAGTAGGCCTTCTGTACCTATTTAGTGTTCCGTGCCAATAGATGGCATCATCAGTCTATTACTTCACCCCTATATGAGCTCTCTCAAAATGACGCTCGAACCACGAGCTGTCACCAGGCATAACACCTGCCTGTAGGGAAATAGCGCTATAAAAATATAGCAATGTCACTGACCATTGATGACGGCGTATATCTCGGTGTTGGAGCGCACGCGCATGATGATGATGAGCGCCGGCAGCCGCTCCACGGGGATGCTGCGGATGGTCATGCTGGCCACCGGGCCCAGCGCGCTCGCTATCGAAGTTAACAACCTGGAAAAATAAAAAGTTAGTTCTGTGGTGTTAACTTACGGATCAGAGACATGGTCGCTTACTATGGGCCTCATAAGAAGGCTCAGGGTCACTCAGCGAGCGATGGAGAGAGCTATGCTCGGAGTATCTTTGCGCGATCGAATCAGAAATGAGGAGATCCGCAAAAGAACCAAAGTAACCGACATAGCTCAACGTGTCGCAAAGCTGAAGTGGCAATGGGCGGGGCACATAGCTCGCAGGACCGATGGACGTTGGGGACCCAAGGTGCTGGAATGGCGGCCACGCACCGGGAAGCGCAGTGTCGGTCGACCCCCCACCAGGTGGACGGACGACATTAAGAGGGTCGCGGGGAGTCGCTGGCGCCAGGCGGCGCTAGATCGTGGCGTTTGGCGGTCATTTCAGGAGGCCTATGTCCAGCAGTGGACCTCCATCGGCTGAAACGACGACGAGTTCTGCCATATTATAATTCAGACATAATAGCGAAAATTAGTCCATATTACAGAACAATAATGGTTTATAATAAACTACCAAGAACCATTATACCCAGATGAAAAGAAAAAAGACGTGTGGCACTCGGAGACTGCCGCAGTAAAGCTATTGCCGCAAAGCAAAGTTTTGCTATTCATCGATAGATAGCAAAGTTCTGCTATTCATCGATAGATGGCAAAATTAAAAAGTATCACCGCTGTGCCGGTCAGAGTGGGGGGTGTTAGGTTATTTTCGTTACGGAATTTCTGGATTCGGTCTCCACGCTCAAGGCCCGCGATAGAAGCTATGCAATAGCTTAAAAAATTATCTATACTACACACGATAATTTCCTTCATCGCATACCAACATCTTTCAAGTCATATTTTGGGGCACCGCAATACTTCGGCTTTAATAGTGATATCGTTATAGATATTTTAATCCACGAAGACGCGCCCCTCTCTCAAAATCGCTTGTGTTTCTTTCGATTCGTACGGAGTTTGACAAAGTGGGGCGCGTCATCGAGGATTGAAATATCTTTACTTACATGTTGTTGTTGTTCGGGTCCGTCAAGTCCCAGCCGTACAGCACGAAGTTGGCGGAGAGCGTCTGCAGCACCGTCTCGCAGCCCAGCAGCTGAGCGCAGAACACGTTCGACAGCACCGACTGCTCGTGGTGCAGGTACACTATACTTACATGTTGTTGTTGTTCGGGTCCGTCAAGTCCCAGCCGTACAGCACGAAGTTGGCGGAGAGCGTCTGCAGCACCGTCTCGCAGCCCAGCAGCTGAGCGCAGAACACGTTCGACAGCACCGACTGCTCGTGGTGCAGGTACACTATACTTACATGTTGTTGTTGTTCGGGTCCGTCAAGTCCCAGCCGTACAGCACGAAGTTGGCGGAGAGCGTCTGCAGCACCGTCTCGCAGCCCAGCAGCTGAGCGCAGAACACGTTCGACAGCACCGACTGCTCGTGGTGCAGGTACACTATACTTACATGTTGTTGTTGTTCGGGTCCGTCAAGTCCCAGCCGTACAGCACGAAGTTGGCGGAGAGCGTCTGCAGCACCGTCTCGCAGCCCAGCAGCTGAGCGCAGAACACGTTCGACAGCACCGACTGCTCGTGGTGCAGGTACACTATACTTACATGTTGTTGTTGTTCGGGTCCGTCAAGTCCCAGCCGTACAGCACGAAGTTGGCGGAGAGCGTCTGCAGCACCGTCTCGCAGCCCAGCAGCTGAGCGCAGAACACGTTCGACAGCACCGACTGCTCGTGGTGCAGGTACACTATACTTACATGTTGTTGTTGTTCGGGTCCGTCAAGTCCCAGCCGTACAGCACGAAGTTGGCGGAGAGCGTCTGCAGCACCGTCTCGCAGCCCAGCAGCTGAGCGCAGAACACGTTCGACAGCACCGACTGCTCGTGGTGCAGGTACACTATACTTACATGTTGTTGTTGTTCGGGTCCGTCAAGTCCCAGCCGTACAGCACGAAGTTGGCGGAGAGCGTCTGCAGCACCGTCTCGCAGCCCAGCAGCTGAGCGCAGAACACGTTCGACAGCACCGACTGCTCGTGGTGCAGGTACACTATACTTACATGTTGTTGTTGTTCGGGTCCGTCAAGTCCCAGCCGTACAGCACGAAGTTGGCGGAGAGCGTCTGCAGCACCGTCTCGCAGCCCAGCAGCTGAGCGCAGAACACGTTCGACAGCACCGACTGCTCGTGGTGCAGGTACACTATACTTACATGTTGTTGTTGTTCGGGTCCGTCAAGTCCCAGCCGTACAGCACGAAGTTGGCGGAGAGCGTCTGCAGCACCGTCTCGCAGCCCAGCAGCTGAGCGCAGAACACGTTCGACAGCACCGACTGCTCGTGGTGCAGGTACACTATACTTACATGTTGTTGTTGTTCGGGTCCGTCAAGTCCCAGCCGTACAGCACGAAGTTGGCGGAGAGCGTCTGCAGCACCGTCTCGCAGCCCAGCAGCTGAGCGCAGAACACGTTCGACAGCACCGACTGCTCGTGGTGCAGGTACACTATACTTACATGTTGTTGTTGTTCGGGTCCGTCAAGTCCCAGCCGTACAGTACGAAGTTGGCGGAGAGCGTCTGCAGCACCGTCTCGCAGCCCAGCAGCTGAGCGCAGAACACGTTCGACAGCACCGACTGCTCGTGGTGCAGGTACACTGTACTTACATGTTGTTGTTGTTCGGGTCCGTCAAGTCCCAGCCGTACAGTACGAAGTTGGCGGAGAGCGTCTGCAGCACTGTCTCGCAGCCCAGCAGCTGAGCGCAGAACACGTTCGACAGCACCGACTGCTCGTGGTGCAGGTACACTGTACTTACATGTTGTTGTTGTTCGGGTCCGTCAAGTCCCAGCCGTACAGTACGAAGTTGGCGGAGAGCGTCTGCAGCACCGTCTCGCAGCCCAGCAGCTGAGCGCAGAACACGTTCGACAGCACCGACTGCTCGTGGTGCAGGTACACTATACTTACATGTTGTTGTTGTTCGGGTCCGTCAAGTCCCAGCCGTACAGCACGAAGTTGGCGGAGAGCGTCTGCAGCACCGTCTCGCAGCCCAGCAGCTGAGCGCAGAACACGTTCGACAGCACCGACTGCTCGTGGTGCAGGTACACTGTACTTACATGTTGTTGTTGTTCGGGTCCGTCAAGTCCCAGCCGTACAGTACGAAGTTGGCGGAGAGCGTCTGCAGCACTGTCTCGCAGCCCAGCAGCTGAGCGCAGAACACGTTCGACAGCACCGACTGCTCGTGGTGCAGGTACACTGTACTTACATGTTGTTGTTGTTCGGGTCCGTCAAGTCCCAGCCGTACAGTACGAAGTTGGCGGAGAGCGTCTGCAGCACCGTCTCGCAGCCCAGCAGCTGAGCGCAGAACACGTTCGACAGCACCGACTGCTCGTGGTGCAAGTACACTCCTAGGAGCTTCCTCTGAAACAATACATTCCATGATTTAATGTCACCGGCAGGCTGAGCCAAGTGACAAATAGCCTCGCGACGTATAGAATTTTGTTCCATACAAAATTCAAAAAAACGTATGCAAACCAATGACGAAGCACGCTACGCTAAGAGGACGGGAAATATGTGACGTTTATTATGAAGCCAACAATTTATCAAATATGGCGTCATTAGCGCCATTTTACAGTTATGACAAATTAAAAAGGATGCCTCATGGCGGAGCCTAAAAATACATGCACGACGTCACTAAATGATGCAAACTAACGCTAGTTTAAAAAAATGTTTCTATCACAAAAGTTGCTAAATGGTTGCATAGATGCAATTTTCACAGGCGTTAACGATTATCGTCCTCCTTGATAGCGTCCTGCAAGGTGCCCTCGAAGAAGTTGGGCGTGTTGAGACTGTACAGCGCGCGGAAGCGCTGCGCAAACTCTATGCAGCCCAGCGCTTCATCCTCCACGTGCTCTGACTCTGCATTAGCACTCACCTCTTTGGCAGGTTTGAGACAGGACTCCTTGATAGCGTCCTGCAGGGTGCCCTCGAAGAAGTTGGGCGTGTTGGGACCGTACCGCGCGCGGAAGCGCTGCGCGAACTATATGCAGCGCAGCGCTTTATCCTCCACGTGCTCTGACTCTACATTAGCACTCACCTCTTTGGCAGGTTTGAGACAGGACTCCTTGATAGCATCCTGCAGGGTGCCTTCAAAGAAGTTGGGCGTGTTGGGACCGTACCGCGCGCGGAAGCGCTGTGCGAACTCTATACCGCGCAGTGCTTTATCATCCTCGTGTTCTGACTCTGTATTAGCACTCACCTCTTTGGCAGGTTTGAGACAGGACTCCTTGATAGCGTCCTGCAGGGTGCCCTCGAAGAAGTTGGGCGTGTTGGGACCGTACCGCGCGCGGAAGCGCTGCGCAAACTCTATGCAGCCCAGCGCTTCATCCTCCACGTTTTCTGACACTATAGCATTAAATACAGATTAAATCATTGTCTACTGGATATGAGCCTTTACTCTAGAAGCTTTGTAATTAAGGCGCACCATAGATTCAATCAAAGAATCAGAATCTAATAAAAAGCAAGGCAAATTAAAGAGGGTTTTGTAAGGTATGCTGAGAATAATATTACTAAGTTAAATCATAATGACGAATAAGTCTCAAACATAGAAGTGTGTTATTTATGATACTTTTTGTATAAAGCTTAGTAAAATAATTACTTACTAAGAGGTTGTAACCGTTCCGATGGGACATCTACAAACATATCATCTTCGGTTGGAAAGCTGTCGCCGTCTTCCACTTCTTCTACCGAACTGTTTTCACTGTCTGAACTTTCTACTATTATCTGAAAAAAAATCATAACACAGTTATTATAATAGATAACTTATAAATAATTAAATACGTACAGGAAAATTTTATATATTAGCTTAAAAGAGAAAAGAAGACAATATTTACATTTAGGAAGTGAATGAGTTGTAGTTATTTATCACCATTTATTATACAACTTGTAACGAAAAGTTGAAATAATATTGAAGGGTTAAATTGAGCGATTAAATACATAAAAGCATATTTATTTTTCCGTTATGTATGGAAAAATGGATATGCTTATTTCTATTTAAATATTATATATGAAATATATTGGCTTTTTACAGGAGCCTCTAATTTAGGCCTTTCTGAAATAAAGATGATTTGTTTTTTTATTTAAGTGCCTGGGAGTCATGAAATCCTCATAGGCAAAAAGTCTGGTACTCTATGATTAGACTATAATATTCCAAACTTGGCCGTGCCAATCGAACCGAGGACTTCTTCTTCGGTGGATCGCCGTGCTAGAAGACTCATCGGCAACCCGACACCGGTCCACAAAAAACGTAAGGTTGCCTGTCTGTCAGTATTCTATAGAATATATTTCGGAGAGTGTGCACAGGAACTTTTTAATTTGGTTCCCCCGTCACCTTTCTACCATAGAACGGCAAGGCATCGTAAAGGCTTCCACCCATAAATAGTCGACGTACCAAAGACGCGTACGAAGCGGTTTGATTCCTCGTTCCTGATACGCACTGCAATGGCCTGGAATACACTCCCAGGCAGTGTCTTTTCTGCCACGTACAACCCGGGTGCCTTCAAATCAAGAGTGAATAGGCATCTTCTAGACAAGCGCGTTCCACCTTAGACTGTATCATCACTTTCCATCAGGTGTGATCACAGTCAAGCGCTAGCCTATATAGTATAAAAAAAAAGTTTTCAAAAACTGGTGGGTCTATAAAGCTTGTACGTACCCTCTTGTACTCCTTCTGCTTGCCGGGCGCGCGCTTGACGGTGAGCTCGTGCTGCGGCAGGTCGAGCCCCACCATGGCCAGCACTGTGTCGTCGAGCCCCAACACTGACGGCCAGCCCGACCACACCTGAACAGAATTGGGTATTACACTACTTTTGAATTTGATTTGATTATAACTTTATCGTAAACTAGGTACTATCCACGAAAACGCGCTGTCAAAATCTAGTACACCTATAGTAGTGCTAAAAGTCATTCCTTGCTCTGTGGTAGTGCTATTATCTCGCTGCAGACTCGGTCATACATCATTTGATTGTTTCGCTTTTGTTGTTCTGCAGTAATGCACAACTCAACAAAGAACAACAAAAGCGAAACACTCGAATGATTTATGACCGAGTCTGCAGCGAGATAATAACACTACTATAGTAGTTGAAGCCGGAGTTCTTTTGTATATTCCGCAAGACAGATAGAACAGTAGCCCAGTAATAACTAAAGTTCCTAAACTTACAATTCATGTTAGTATATAATACACCTTGATTAAGCAATTTGCTTTACAAAAACAATCATTAAAAATTCTTCAAAGTCTTACCTGATATCGAACAGGTATGTCTGTCAGTGAATATAGATCGTTCTTGACCTCTTGTACTGTCTTTGTGCCGGGGTACTTCAGTGTGTACTCTCTCTCGTCGTGTTTGACTCGGAGGACGTATGTGGTTGTTAACCTCTCTGCTACCCTGGTGGAAGAAGAAAAATTGGTCAAGTGCGAGTCGGGCTCGCGCACTTGTGTTCCGTACTATCAAGAATAATTCTCAACAGTATTAAAGTGAACTAAACACCCTTGCCAAATTCAAAAACAAGCAAAAAATTCACGTTTGTTATATGGAAGCCCCCTCAAATATTTTTTATTTTAACTAGGTACTTAATTATCTTTTGAATGAATACATAATTAAATATTCTGTGACCATATCTACCTTCTGCCATTATTAATATCGAGCAAAAACAAGCAACAAAAATCACATTTGTTGTTGCCCCTTAAATATCTATTTTATTCTATTTTTTAGTGTTTGTTGTTATAGCGGCAACAGAAATACATCATCTGTAAAAATTTGTCGCTATCACCGTTCAAGAGATACAGCCTGGTGACAGACAGACAAAAGGATGGACGGACAGCAAGCCTCAGTAATGGGTAGGGAACCCTATAAACGGTTCCTTACTCAATGGCCTAATGGTATATCTGAAGCAAATGTTTGAAACGAACGGCCATGATGAATTCTAAATGTGATGTCATACTAATTGAAATACATAATAAAGGCTATTTTTATTTAAGTCTATTAGCTGAGAAGTTATAAAGAAACTCACTCATCATCCGCCATAGATCTGTCGGCAGCTTTAAGCCGCAACACAGCATTGCGAGGGAGACCCAGACTCGACAACGCTGCGGAAGAGGTGGCCTTTGAGCCTCCCAGTCCTGATATCTGTTGTCTGCATACCGGCACACCACATACTAGTTCTATCCGTTTCTTTAGATCACCTGCAGATAAAAGGATTTTTGTTATATTTAAAGTGAAAATTTCTTTAGGCACATTGGGCATTTTTGAGCTTGTATAAACCAATGAACTCGCGCCACTTTTACCACACATCATGTTACCGTAACCAACACCTCTGTATATTTTGTACACTCAAACTGAATGGATGGCGATACGACATTTTTGAACTAGGAAAAACAATTGAACTCGCACCACATACCCTGTTACAATAAGTGAAATCTCTGCATATTTTGATGACGCACAATAGATGGTGGTATTTTCATGTTTTCACTTTCTTTTGACACTCTCAGAGTGCCACTAACTATTTTTACATACAGTGCTTTGGTCTGGTGGGAGGCTACCACTAAGTGACACCAGACAACGACTGAATTCAGTTCAGAAATTAAAATTATGCTGTGACATCTGCATGAATCCAAGCCAGGATCATCCATTGTAAACTGCACTATGGAGGTCGGAATTAATCTGAAATTGGTGCCAATTCTGTATAGCAAAATCTCTTAACTAAAAGTCCTCTAATGCTTTTCGATTACTCCTCATGGAAAAGGCAAGCACTACACTACTTATAGACACATAAAATTAGTTTTATTTAGAAATTTTGTACAACAGAATTGGTGCCATTATAGTACTGTAACAAATGTCTCTAAAATCATGTAAACATCATAAAGTGTAGTGATAAACAGTAAATAAACAGTACTTACTGACAGTGGCGGAGCCAGACATTTTGATCTCATGTATTTTATTGTTATAGTGCACTTGTAACTCTACTAGGTCGATGAAATTATTTCTAGGTGAAGATGTTGATGCTTGATTACTGTCTTCCCGATCTGTAACAAATTGAATTTTTTAGCAAATAAACAGAACTAGAGACATAAGGCTAAGTGCAATTCTTTCAAAAACATACAGAACGCAGGTCAAATACAAGGTTCAACTTAAAGAGAAAATAAAAGTGTCATTCATTCCTTTCCTTCTTCTTCCCTGAACTAGGATTTTTACAAATCCTACAAGAACTAAAGATTTTCTGGGCTATAAATTGCATGTGTGCATCCAGCTGAATTGATTCAATATTTGTGGTATGGAGGAATAACAAAGAAATATCTGTTTGTGTGCTAAATACACATGTGTTTTGTTGTTACACCAAACAGACTATCACCTTTACAATATAAGGGTCTAAATCTACCCAATATCCAAACTAATATATGAACTAAGTTTATCAGTTTCTTTGTCTGAGCACACGCGAAAGCATAGCTTAGTTGCTTTAGTTGCTAAGGTATAGTTGAAAACCTACATAGGCTTTATTCCTGGATTTATGAAAAAAACAAAATTCATCAGAGTAGCAGGCAACAGCAAGTAAAGAATGAAAAGCTACATTACCAGGTGGGTGAGTTTTTGGAGTTATCACAGATATGTCATCGTCTATCATCTCCACATCATGCGTGTCGTTGGATTGAGACGCTGCACTACCGCCATCCTGGGGCATTACTCTATTGATGGCAGACTGGAAGCAAGCAAAACATAAATTAAAAAAAATCTGAATCAAAATTTCACTCGCAGCAGGATTTGAACCTGCGTCCCCCAGCTATTGCGGCTGGGTGCTCTTACTGCTGAGCTATACGAGCCATATCCCTCCGCAATGACATAAATTATGCAAAACATAACTTATGACTTAAGCAAAACATAAATTATGCCAGGCAAAAATGTAAGAAAAATATATTCATCATAAACAAATTGTAAACCAAATTCTAGACCCCGATTGGAGTGATCATGTAAACAGTGAATTTACCCAATCTGTGGCCAGGGTGTGAATGGTGGAAGACAGTGTGGTGGGTGTTCAGCAGTGTCTAGACGCTGATTATGCATTTCTTTTGGTGTAACGGATACTCTTAAGGCAGTTATCCTCTGTGATCACACTTTATTAATGAGTTAACAATAATGTATGGTCCTCTATGCAAAATTTGTTCATGTTCTTTGTTTTGTTGTTAGTGAGAATATGTAAAAGCTATCGATTTTTATAGGGCATTAGCACTGCGGGGAGGGGCAACAGAGGAATACAAGGATGGAAATGGTCCAAGAATATAGATGAAGTTAGGCCTCTATTTTTAACAACAGATAGCAGAAAATTTGTCATGACAGGTATTAGTCACAGGACACATAACTCATTACACAAAAGGATTTGATGTTCTTTGTTTGACTTTTATACAATTTAAAACAAATTGTATGTATATAACTTTTATCAAATAAATTAATTTAGTTCTTCATGTTACATTGGTAAGATTCAATTTTTAGTTCATCGTCTTGAGCCCCTACAAAAATAATTATAATACAGACACTAATTAAAAGTGTGTACAACATGACTACTTACAAGTAAATCCCAATTTGATTCTTCTAAGTGGAATATCGCTTCTGCTACATCTTCAATGTTAGTGATTCCCTGGAAATATTAAATTTTCCTGATAAATGTTGCTGTCTCCACTGTCAATACGTCAGTTCTAATAAGACAAAAGCTTTGGCGTCGTTTCATAGCGAGGTTACGCCAGCATAATAAAGTAATGCGCTTAAAATTCCATTTATTACCTTGAAATTACAATTTTTATTTTCGATTTTCACACAAAGAACTAACGTAGAAATTTCACGTAAAACCTTTATTAAATCAGGGCGTAAGCATTTTTAAGGCTAATTGGACAAAGGAATATAAAAAAACTCTTATCCAATGGTTTAAAAGCGAATTGAAACTCATTTTAGTCGTAGTACAATGAGATAATGTAAAATTCCACAGTCACTGTTTTTGTTCAACACATAACCTGCTCATTTTGTTAAATATTCAACGTTAACACAAACAAATGTAGTTTAACTAAACAGCATAAGTGTTTACCTGGAAATTTGCGAGAATTTCTTCTCTGTTCTCAGCCATTCTGATAATTTTGGGATGATTTTGGGTTACTGTACTCAAAGAAAATATTTCTCAGTTCTCTTCAATTCTCTGTATGACATTCAAACATTTGACCACAGCAGTAGACATAGAGTATATTGAATATAGGGGCAGTAGACAACGAGAACTTCATGAGAAGTTGAGACTTGACAACAATGTTGCCATAATGCCAAAATAAGTACCACAGACATATCTATTATGTTTCCTTTACACAGTCAAACATTTGTTTCATTGTGTTTTCTTTCAAACAAGGTTTAGGTGGGAAAAACAATGCTAAAGAACTATTAGTCGAAAACGGATACCGTAACTTGACCGTTTATTGCCCGTGGTCCCCCCGACAGTCCCCCTGGGGTATCATGTAGCTGTGGCCAGCGTCTACACCCGTGAGAATTGGAACGAAGTTCCTTATCGCACGTTGCAAAAGGGGCTAGACGGAAAAAATTAAGACGAAAAGTTGTAACGACACTTTTTGCTATAGTAAGCTATTGTAAGTCGTGCGACCTGCTCATGTTTCTCTGTCTGTCTCTCTCTCTCTCTCTCTTATAGAAAGCAAGCCAGATATACCTATACTTCGTTCCATCCGGGTGTCCCTTGACACCTCTCACGTTTTTTTAGTTTTCCTTATTTCTATAATATCCCGTTCATAGAGGTTCTAGAGGGAGCCCTCGACTTCAAAAGTGCAGCAAAAAATACTTTGCCCAAATTGGCAAACCCGAGCCGTCGCTACACAATTTTTCATGCACATCAGCATCCGCACACCATACAAATTCAAATTGACACACTCACACTACAAAAAAGTTTAGTCTGAGCGCGAGCGACGATCTATTATAATTAATCTATGATCCCGTTATAAATGTCAACTTTAAACGATAGATGGTGTCACCACGGTGTCGCGGACTTTTTTTGGAACTTTTAAAGGAAAGCAATTTCGTCATACATACATATTTTTTGCGGACCTTTATCCATTTACGCAGCGCAAAGGAAGCACTTCAAAAGGAATATTTTCATTCCCGTTTTTGCAACATTTTTCACTGATGATCCACTCTTAGTCATCATAGCTGATAGCTTAACGTTCTATAGCCTTTAAATATCCTTCCTCGATAAATGGACTATCCTACACAAAAATAATTTTTGAATTCGGACCAGTACCTACCTACTTACTTGGTTACTGCAGAGCGCCTCTTTATTGTTTTTATTTATTGACGTGACCTCGCTCATGCGGCGTTACCGGCGTTACCTCGCGAGCGCGGAACGAGCGACAAAGAAGACGTTGTCACGTTCAACTATCGTCAGTAAACCGACTTTACAGACAACCAATTTTTTGACGTGACAACGTCTTATAAATCGATAAAGCCGGTTGCACGCACGAAAAAACATGACTCATCCGGCGTTACCTCGCTCATGCGGCGTTACCGGCGTTACCTCGCGAGCGCGGAACGAGCGACAAAGAAGACGTTGTCACGTTCAACTATCGTCAGTAAACCGACTTTACAGACAACCAATTTTTTTTTTACTTATAACGGAACACCAGTGATCGCAAAGGCGGACTTATTGCTACAGCAATCTCTTCTTATATTACCTACCTACTTAAATAATTTTTTTTGGGAATGCCTATTTTATCTTAGGCGTAGATGGATGGATTGCCTTAGGACATTATTTACACTAACCCATAGCACTAACATATTTACTTCATTTGATAAATAAATAATAGCTTCACCAATTCCGATGAAAGTGTGGATTTTCCATTTTGCTTCAAAAAATCATCCCCACTTTACTTGTAGGGGAAGCCTTACATATAATTCTCTTTTAGTGGTACTTATGATAAAAACCGCCTATCCACCATTTCGGAAAATTTATTTAGCAAATTATTATTATATTAGATCAAGATTTCTAACTTCTCTGCTAATGTGGTATAGTTACCAAGATAGTTCGCACTTTACGCAATGTATCATGATCTTCAATGTGCCGAACCAGTCGAGCATGCGCGTAAGCACACCGCGCACGCGCTCTCGCTACGAAAAGCTCCGAACTTTTGAACTTCGAACAGTGCGTGCGAACAGTGATTGGAAAAGTTACTTTTTAAAATTAAGTTAATTTTTTAGTGATAACATTTTAGGTTTAAGGTAATCAATTTTTTTTATTTTTTTCAAAAAATCAAATCAAATTTTTTATTCATCAATAAAAAAATATTTTTTTTTTCTTTTTTTTTTGTCTATAATTTATTTTTTTACCCCGAAAAAGAGTGACACTACTTTTCACCCTCTTTCGGAGTTGCACTTTATCGTGGGACACGTTGTAAATTCATAATTAGTAAGTATAACGTGATGTATGTAACCACCCTAATCTTTCAGTGTTTAAAAAATTTAGAATGGTTTTTTAAACTTTCGAAATAAATATTTTGCTTTTTATCTCTCTAAATTTTGCTCCAAAACTAGAGCATCATCACGAAATAATTTTGATGATTTAAGTATACAAATTAATCTGATGATTTTATAATTATACAAATCTTATATTATAACTAGGTACGCGTGGCCAAGATCAGCTGATACAGGATTCAAACTAACTTAATTAACGAATTAACTAATTATCAGAAAGCGCTTTCGTTTGAATTTTGTTCTCTAACGCCCTATTTATTTGGCTACTTTCAACCCCTGATAGTAGGTATGACGTTTTTCTTGTGAAAAATGTCGCTCGGTAAGAAAAATAAGAAAAATTATTTTTCTTACCGAGCGAGATTTTTTTATATCAACGATTATGTAGGTCCTGTACAGAAGAAACTCGATTAACCGTACCTACTAATTTTTGCCGTTACGTTACGCCACTAATCGAATGTATGAAGAAAAGCGGTTTCTGTGCATACCTATGTAGTAAATATCTAAATAATCTTATGTTACGCGTTTATTAAAAACAACATACTATCAACATATCAACGAAAGACCATCGAGAATCCGTATAACCGCGGGTCGGATAATCGAGTACCTACTGTAATCGAGTAGTCGAGCTGATAATCGAGTACTGTGTACGACTCTGTAAAGTTAAGTGGAAGCAACCAGGCCTTAGTATGGATTTTACCTAAGTTTGTCAGATGATTTCCTTGTTTGCAGGAAATATGGCTTCAAAAGCCGCATTCAGCGCGCTAGTGCTTCTTATTGTTGCTTCCGCTGCATATTCGCTCACATTGAATGAAGGTAAGTCATATATCGAATTTATTGTTGTCTTTCTCACTCTCACGAATACGCTGGTGGGTGCGACATGCACGTCGCGGAAGAATACAACAGAAAAATGACGTTTTACCTAATTACTAAGAAACTAAGCCAGTAATCAAAAATCTGTTTCAGAGCTTTTGTGACACATCAAAACAAAAATTACTATTGCATCCATTGTAGTTTCTGATAAAAATTAGAAAAACTGAGCTTTTAGTGCAACTTTTGGGAGAACTTCTTATCGAAAAAATTTTATCCAATCGTGTTTCTGCTTAACAGTGATTTTAGATTAAAGACCCTAAATACATGATGTTTAATTTTGAAAGCATAGGTATGTTTTAAAGCGCAGGTCAATAAAAATCCCTTACATACATATGCCGTCTACGCCGTTAAAGCCCTTAGGTTCTACTGTTACGCAGGGTTCAACTTATACGCCGTCTAATGTAACCATTTTCAGCCCAACTATCGGCAAATGTAAATGTAGAGAAGTCATATAATTTTGAAGTACCTAAGTAGTCTTGTTAACTTCGACTTCGCAATCGAATTAAAAAGTAGGTAGTGTGTCCAAGTCAGTAATAAAATGGCTTGTTTTATAACAACAAATGACCCTTTTTGTACAATGTGCATACTATTATTATGGTCTAAAGACTGTAATAATACTTACATACGTAGGTACAAGTAATTGACATGCAAATGTCCTGAGTACGGACATCGGTATTTGAACCGAATAATAATTGAAACATTCCCGCTGAAAAAATAAAACTTTTCATCAAGTTCCTAGATACCGACCTACTAGCAAATCGAACGTTTAGACGTAAGTAAAAACCAATAGTAGGTACCAACTAGGTACCAAGCATTTCGCTCGTAATTTCTCCCGAGTCCCAGCATTGTCCGACATTCCCGTACTTCCGTCTCGTCGGATAATCATCCATTTGTGTCCTCTTCGTCGTTTTCTCTACCGCGCTGTCTCCAGAGTGGCGACTGGTCGACTCACTAATGAGTAGGTACGCAAATAGTCTCGATCTATCCGTATTCCGTACATCGTTACTCCGAAGTCGCCATTTTTAAACTCACGCGTTCTAAATTCAAAATTCTTCCTCCATTTGCTGGAATACCTAAATCAGTAGGTACCTACTTAAATGATGCTCAGCAGCTGTACTTATTATTATTTTTTTATTTCAAAAGTCAGCAGGGCGATCGCGTAAAAATGTATCTATCAATCATTAAAGAGTTGCATCAATGTCGAAACGTGATTTTCAAGTGTTTTGATTGGTCGAAACCCATATTTTGACATTGATACAGTTTGCATTCGTAGGTACGCGATCGCCCTTGATAATTTCTGACGATACTAAGCGTTGATTACTTAGGTATATTATAAACTATTTGGGAGGGACGTTTTTTTAAGCGAATAAATCTTTAGGGTTGCGCATTTTTGAGATACGAAAAAACCATAAAACTCGCGACACCGTTACCGATACCTCACACTGTTACGGTAACCGACACTTCTGATTGAGTTTTGAACACCAAGGCGCCGTGACTTTCAAGAAGTTGAACCTGATGTTAAGACGTGAAATATCTGCCAATGCCCATGTCACATACCTACAGTGCATCCGACTTAGCATTGCAATACGATGCACAGCATGTTTGTTACTCCACAGTCCACCAAACCATTAACTGAACCGATTTGGCTGCAATTTGAAATGGCTGATTAATAAGATAGGCTCTGAAAATGAAAATGAAAATGAAAAAACTTTATTTTCACATAGGCCCAATTAATAGGCTCTTATGAAAAGTCAAAACTCTACCGCCAGGTTAGGAAAGCAGGTTTGCACCTGCACCGAGAAGAACTGGCAAGAAACTCGGCACTTGCTCTTTTCAAAAAGGCTCTGTCGACAGGCTGGCTCATTAGTCATTACCTACATAGACACTACTCCAGAAAAAAATGTAAAAAAACTGAAGCGGGCGAAGTAGCAGACAAAACATAGTATTCAAATAACGCAATTGTGAATTCCATGTTTACCCTGTCATATTGTTGTCGGTACTGTTGATTCACCAAAGCTCCGCGTTTCGCAAGCGTAGCTCCCTCGATATGGTCACCGGACACCATCTGCGCCCTCCTGACCCACTGACTCCCGCACCCCGCACCCCGCACCCCGCCCGCTGATCGACACGGAAACCCACCAATCTAAAATATATAGACTACTATAAAATAAAATCGGCCAAGTGTGAGTCGGACTCGCGCACCCAGGATTAGAAAAAAAAGTAAACCCATAAAAATAACATTTTTTACTAAACCGCAAAATCAACTAAGGGGGCTATTCACGTTACGTGTAGCCTACATTTCGTGATGTGAGATGTTTAAAAAGGTGATGGTATGTACGTACTTATGCAGACGATATTGAATTCAAAACATTTTTTGCGAACACTGAAAAATTAATTTTAATACATTTGACATAGCCGTATTGGTCGACAGTTCCGAGATTGAAATTACGTCGAGCGTTGTATTTTCTATGATGAAATACATTCAATTTTACACTCTTATGCTAATAGTAGTAAAGTTCATTTCATCTCTTTCGTAACGCTCTTGTCAGAGCGGTCGTGGTCATCACTTTTCAGTGACACGCTTGACAATTCGTCTCCATTCCTCCCGGACAGCTGCTTTCCTGGTGCTCACATGTAAGGGGACGTCCACTGCAGCCTTAACTTGGTCCGTCCATCTCATAGGCGATCTGCCGCGAGGTCTGGTTCCATCTACTTTTCCTTGGACGACTAGACGTTCGATGGAGATATTGTCACGTCTAGTCACGTGACCAAAGAAAGTGAGAATTCGAGCCTGAACGATGGAAGACAGACGCTGCTTGATGCCGAGTTCTTCCAGAATGAACTTGTTGGTCCGGAATTGGTTCCAGGACACTCTTAACATTCTTCTCCAGCACCACATCTCGAGAGCGTCTATTTTCTTTCATTATCAGTGTTAATATTTTTTTTTTCTTGTTTTCACATCACTGAGTTTCTTAACATTTACCCGGAGAACACGGAAGATAGTTGGCTATGAAGTGTGGGTGTTCCCATACCTTAGTCTTCGTATTATGAAGGTAAATGAGAGAACCTTTTAAATACATTAGTTTGGTGTTGACTATTTTTGGTCGCAACCGCTTTTCGAATAAATAATAAATATCAGGACATTACACACATCGCAATCTAGCCCCAAAGTAAGCGATAGCTTTTGTTATGGGTACTAGATAACTGATAAATATACATACTAATATACATGAAAATAATATATTGAAAAATACCCCAGACAATGGAAAATATTCATGCTCATCACACAAACATTTACCAGAAGTGGGAATCGAACCCACGACATTTGACGCAGACGGCAGGTTCGCTACCGCTACGCCATTCGTTCGTCATGCTACGCCATGATAGAAGTAAAATATTTATGATATTCCGAATTATTTTAGTAAAATTGTGTAACGCTATCAAGTCAACCTTGCCCTAAACAGGCGTTCCTAATCTACTGTCACAGTTAGTTAGGACACGTTCTGATAATGAAGTGGGAATGATGCTCGAAGCGGCCACGCTTGTCGACTATCCGATTGCTATGGCCGGGAACTACTCTTAGTAACGTTTCGTTGATTCGAATACGGTCTAGTTTCTAACCGGCAAAGACGCACCGCCAATCGATTTGGCGTTACGATGCGATGCTGTGTATAAACCGGTAAAGGTTCTTTAGGTTTACCCCTTCCAAGGTATTACGGTAACAATATCTTCAGCCGTATCATTACTTATCACAAAATATAGCCCACTGCCACTTTGACTTTAGTGGAGAGCACGTTTGAATGGCATGTCCTGGATTCGTTCTCCGGATCAGGGGGCCTACCGTAATTATTGTTTTGACATTTTCATATAATGTCAGTATGGGAATTTTAAAATAATATTACAATAATATTACTTTAAGCGTTAGTGGTAGGTCCCCAGGTCAATAAAACTAGAGGAATTGAGTTTTTTTTTCCCAAGAAACCCGTAGAAACTTCCATTGCAGAGATGGAAATTGGCGATGATTGCTTCATAGAGCACAATAAGCGACCTGTCCTGCATCTGCTCTTTCTGATCTGGAATCAAAGAGTGATGGAATAGAGAATGCCACAGAATGCACACTTGTGCACTGTATATCCCGCGTAACTGATACATATCCTTATCCATGGATATTAACCTCCGTGGCCCGAATCGATCTGGGGAACATTATTATATAGCCTTGGTGAAGACTAGACCTAGACCTAGGTAGACCTCTGTGAAAGTCCTGAAAAACAGACGTTCCAATCAGCAGCAGAGTGGCAGTAGCCAAGACAAAACAAATAATACTCTGTTAAGCTTTAGCAGACTTATCCCATGGTTAGCGTGGTAGGCTAAGGTCAAACCTATCTTTTTCTGTAGAAGGCGCCCCGGGAACACGCCAAGAGCAAGTACCAAACGGGCGCCCTCCCGCGTTTCGGCCCCCATAACCGCGAGGTTGATGGGTGGGTGGAGGGTTGTCCCTATCTTTTTCTGTGATGATAACGGAGTCCAAAATGGGCCCTAAAAAGGGGTTGAGGGAAGAAAGGTAGGTATACCTATTATTTATTTACTCTGGATGGTAAATATTTTTAAACAGTTATTTATTCCTGATGGTAAATAGTTGTAAACAATGCATTCAATCGGTACAATATGAGCTCGAATGCAGCGCGGCTAGTGGTTACCAAGGCGAGTGACATCAGCTCAATTTACTTCGACACCTACACATTAGCGAGAATTGACTGCGAAGTATACAAACTTACTATATTCATGAATTCGTAATAACTCGACTGTTGAAAATGATATAATTAAGGTATTTATAACTATTGCATAGAAAACGCCAGTGATATTGAAACAAAAACAATTTATTGGTTACTTAGCATTAAAGTACCTGACAAACGACCTGATTCACAAATTAAAAGTCGTTCAGCGTGATATGGAGAAGCTATGATAGAAGTTTCCTTGCAGGATAAAATACCTAAAATACTTAGATAATGTGTAAAATATTTTTATTTTATACTTTGCCTAGGTATTCTGTACAATACTGAATGCGCAGATAATGTGGGAGTGGAGTGGCCAAATTTCATTTATGGCAGTACTAAAATAAGGACCAATTCAGATCTGTGACGTCTCCGGGCGCTTCGGGAAGTGCAGCCTTCGTCCTTGCGTAGCAACTAGCAAAGCACAGGGCACCAACGCTCATCTCGGCATGATAATGCTTTTGAGTACCTCCCTGGCGCAGTGGCGGCGCGCTCGGGTTCGAGTGGGAGGTCGCGGGTTCGATTCCCGCCATGGGCCACTTTGAAATTTTATAATTTCTAAATTGGCTCAGGTCTGGTCTGGTGGGAGGCTTCGGCCGTGGCTAGTTACCATCCCCTACCAGCAAAGACGCACCGCCAAGCGATTTAGCGTTCCGGTGCGATGCTGTGTAGAAACCGTTGGGGTAAATTTACTTACCCTTCAAAGTCAGTACGATAACATCTTAGCATCATCACGTACCATCAGGTGAGATCGCAGTCAAGTACTAACTTGTATAGAAAAAAAAAGAGTAACAAACTTGTCGGAAAACTAGCACACAAAAATATAGAGACAAATCAAAATATGATGACTCTAGCAGCATCAGTGAAAAAATCCGTCTTTGAACATGGTTTTTAATTTAATTAACAGATTTTGATAGTACGATTATTATTATGAAACACCACAGATGTAATGCAAACAACATATTGTGTTAGTGTAGACCGTAGCGTAATACTTTATTTAGCATGGGAAAAAATTAAAGCATTTAACAGATGTTGGTATGATTATGATTAAGTAAGTAGGCAACCATGCAGTACTAATATTTTGGTAAGAGGGCTTTATATCTAAAGGGTTGCAAATTTTCTACCCTTATTTCTAGGGTAGAAAATTTGCATAGGAAATGGATTGATAATTACTTTCTTTATCCACGCAGAAATATAACTAAATGTGGGAGTGAATTATTAAAATCCGTGGGCCTGCAGTCCTCACGTTTTGCCTACCTTACCTTATATGTATCGACAAGCTGGTCTGATGTAGGTACCTAAACTTGTACAAAGTACATTATTGTACTTTGGGTTGGGTGATTTTGGACACATGGTGACCAAATTTACCTAACCACCAATTATGACTCCTATCTACGATTTCAAAAATCGCTGACGCAACGCTGTCGAAAGAAATTAAAAACAATGTATGAGAATAACATATCCAATTGCAAAATAGATCACGTGATTTACGCACAGACAACTTTGATTCACATACGTTTTTGGGATTTCATTCGAGAGCGTTACCTTTGAAAATATTATTGCGGTGAACATTGTGGAGATATCTCAGGCATACCTATACCTAACCTTACAGGTTTTCCTCACGACATTTTAATTAATCGTTTAGCAAATGATATTTAGTTTCCACAAACGCACTTAACTATGACAACTCAGAGGTGTGTGTCCGAGATTTGAATCCCTGATTCAAACCCCCACGCTGATGATTTAACACTTTTTTTTGTGCACGGGTACATACCACGATTATACCACATACTTACAACATACCACGATGTTAGATGTTTTGCCGATATTTCGTACTAATTACATATGCCGTGCAGGTCGCGCCAGGAACTGTCCTGGCGCGACCTGAAATTAGGAAATCTAAGGTGAAAACAAAGGTTTTATACTGATAAAACCTTTGTTTTCACCAATTTCCTACTGCCAATCCAAATTTCGATGATCCAAGATTAATATTCGTGGTATGTATGTAGGTACCCGTTCACCTCATATCGTAAAATAATGCCTCCTAAAGAGATCCAATTCGACTAAAAATAGACTCTCGTAATACCCTGTTCTATCAGCAGTATTAAGCGAAAAGGATGGTGTCACCTCATTAACGCAGGCGCTTATAAATACAAAGAACTTTTGTTTTGTTTGAACTAAAACGCGCGGACCGGCCGAGTCCTAATTAAAATAGTCGAAAATTATTGTTTCAATAGCAGCTAGATAGATTAACCAGTGATTGTCCATTGGTTGAGTCTTGAGACCTTTGTCCCTCATCAATGGGTCGGGGATTTGAATCCCGAGCAAGAACCTCTGACTTTTAGGAGTTATGTGGCCGAAGACGGTTTTTATTTTTGTCCTTTTCGCTCTTACAAATACGTTGGTGGCACAGGACTTGCACTTTAGGACAGGCAGCATTGCGGGCGAATATAACTGAAAAACGACGTTTTAACCAATACTTAAAAAATTCAAAACCAGTTGAAAAAACCTTAGCGTTTTTGGGAATTATTAGGGACCTACTGACTACATAACGACACTTTCCGACAAAATTTTAAGAAATGAAGATTTTTGATGTAACTTTTTGAAACATTACTTTCGCGTTTCGGCTTCTGAGCGAATTTTAAATATTAAAGACCCAAAATACATGATGTTTAGATTTGTCAGTTTTATATTTTTTAAACCAAATCTAGGTCACTAGTAATCAGGGATAAATCGCTTAAATTTAACCGTTTGTCCAGGAACATTCATGCTTAGCCCGGAAACGATAAGTGCATAATATTATGTGTTAGCAATTAGCACACATGTTTGTGTGTAGTTGGTCGTTCTCTTTTGAGATTGGTCTCCGTTTCAGTCATGACATCGGGAAACGTTATTATTAGGAGTTTAGAGAAGTATTCTAAATACACGGAGCCACGAGCCAGTGCTATCCGAAGTTATTCTTAACTCCAACGACGCAAACAAGATGTTTGAGTCATGTTAACTTGTTGTTTTCGGTTCATCTACGGGCTAGATTTAAGTTCCTTACGTTACATGTTAACAGAAATAGGTACTAATACAATGATCGATGTTTTATTGTAAAGTAAACCTCAAAGATTATTCTTGAATAAGTATTCACTGTTTTTGGTTTATTTTCTGTAGTTTGTTTTCGCTGTGTTGGTTTTGGTTTGTTATGGTTATGGTTTTTTTGTCATGGTTCATGGTGGAACCGAAAAGAAGATCAGAGTTAAATTAATAAGCTACTTTGAAGTTAAAAAAAATGGCTGAATGCTTACTTTTCGAACGAATTATTAATTGCGTAAACATAAACTAGATAATAACTTTTACACCCTACTCTATGGCTACACTGAAAATAAGTAAGTAATAAGTTACGTGTAATAATTTTCACACTAATATTACAATATATATATAGCTACTCGTGCTGATTGGCCACTGACTGACTGACTGACTCATTGATCACCTCTCCTGAACAATTTTGTATGAAAATTTTTTTTTTCGTGAATGAGGTCGTATAGAAGAAAAAAATTCATTCGGAGGAAAAATACGGAGAGAGCTGATGATTGAGGATTTCGAAGACGGGTGAAGAGCACAGCCAGGGTATTGAAGATAAGTGGGAGGTGCTCGACCAAATGTCATTCGAAACTTCATCCAATTGGCAGTGAGCGGAAAAAAAATTCAAAATGGCGGATTCAAAATGGCCGCCATACGAATTTCGTCAATATCTCGGAAAGTATAAAAGATGGAAGAACGGTTTCTTGACAAGAAGTGATCAGGTCTCAAAGGTCTATTCGATGGACAGAAAAAAAATTCAAAATGGCGGAATTTATTTTTTCCATGGAAAAATGTATGGGGAATTTTAAAGGGTTTTTTTATGGGCGGGAAAACAGCACGCGGCCCGCGCCCCCACGCACCCTACTAGTTAAGTATAAAAGTTTGTATGTGTTTAAGTATGTCACTCCTTCACGCCGCAACTTCTGAACCGATTTGGCTAAAATTTGAAATGGAGATAGATTTTAACCTGGATTAACACATGGGCCTGAACATGGGCCACAACTAACACACTCCGCGGGATATTTGAAAAATCGATTTCCACGCGGGAGAAAAGTCCTTCACGCCGCAAGTACTGAACCAACTTGGCTGAAATTTGGAATGATACGTTGCATCCTCTTTTAATACATAGGCCGGATTTTCATCCCGGAAATATCCATGGATTGGGAGGGAAATGTGAAAAACCGAAATTCACGTGGGAGAAATACTCCTTTATGCTGCAACTATAAAACCGATTTGGTTGAAATTTGGAGTGGAGATAGATTATAACCTGGATTAACATAGGACCCCGGAAAAATATTTGGCTCCGGTGTGATTTGTGAAAAACTGAAATTCACAAGGGTAGAGGCGCGGGCGTCGGTTAGTATTTAACACTACTAAGTTGCTACTAAGTAACAGTTAAGTCATCCATATACGCGCCATATGTTTTAGTTTACAAACTCGTTACAAACAATTATAACGCTATTACAGCACCATAGCGCCATTGACGCGGGCGTAACGGTGACCGGCAAAAAACGCTCCGTGTATGGCCTTCCTGCTATACGGGCCGTCCACCACACAGCTGGGTAGGGTTGCCGACTTGGATTGCTAGAAAACCAATATTTATTAAGTAATGCAGCTTAAAATGTCGGTAAAAGAATCCACGGAGGTCACGTGGCAAATTTAGCGATCATTGTTATATATCCATAATTGTTTTTTTAATTTCGTTCCATTTCCGACTTTTTAGCATGTCCGTGTCGTAAAATGCCATATGGCTTGCTGAATTCAATCCGGTGTTACAAGTACGTTTTTTTTAATTCAATGCAAGTTAGTACTTACTTGACTGCGATCTCACCTGATGGTAAGTGATGATGCAGTCTAAGATGTTATCGTACTAACTTGGTAAGTGAATTTACCCCCAACGGTTTCTACACAGCATCACACCGGAACGCTAAATCGCTTGGTGGTGCGTCTTTGCTGGTAAGGCCAATTTAGAAATTATAAAATCCCTAAGTGGCCCGTGGCGTCAATCGAACGCGCGACCTCCCTCTCGAATCCAAGCGCGCTGCCACTGCGCCAAGGAGGTCGTCAAAACGTTGCAGAAGTCAGTGATCATTTATCAGTGGTCATTTATGAGCATGGTACCCAAGATGCTGGCACTATAACCTGTTTATATGGCTGAATTTAGTCCCAGCTCTTCGGATGGCCGGCGCATTGAACGAGACACAACATTCATAAAATGTTTAGAGTCCGATGAAACTTTGAAACTCCAAAAATCAGCTGTTTGTTAAGTCCACATAAATCCATGCTCCAGAGTGTATTAAATTAATACCTTACTGGATACTTGGAAAGGAACAGCTGTTGACTGGTGATAATACAGAATGGTTGGCAACCCTATTGGTAGATCTAATGAGGTGTACTAAGCTCATAGCCGTTTGAAGGACGCCTTATTTGGATGATTGCTGTTTGATATTGGTTAACAACTTTGTGACGTTGTTCTGCCTTTTTCTCTGCGTCCAGTTTTATCTTACTGTATGTCCCAGTTAGCCCATATGCCTACAGGTGATTGAGTGAACCTTTAGGGTTAAGTTACCTAACACTAAAGGGGACTGAAATGGGTTACCTTTAAAACTGGTAGGTAAGTAGGTACCTATTTTGAGTTAAGATTTGATTAACTTAAAATATTAGTGGATTTATATTTTATCTGGATTTTGGAGAATACTGCCATATGACTTAGATTTTACGAGATAAAAAGTAGCCTATATTTTAATCCGGGATATAATCTATCTCTATTCCAAATTTCAACTAAATCGGTTCATTAGTTACGGCGGCGTAAAGGAGTTACAAACACAAACAAACATTCGCCTTTATAATATTAGGGTGATCTACGATCGGTATAGAAACCTTGCGCAACGAAATAAAAAAAAATAATGTACAGTTAAACCACGTGATCAATTTGTTTATTCAATTATTTGTCTATCAAGCGTAGCCTAATAAGCAAGTATATCTGGGTGACCGAGCTTTGCTCGGTATTTTTTTTTGGTAAATACGACATTTTCTAAAAATGAATCCTAGCTCTAAATTTCATGAAAATCGTTCGAGCCGTTATATATATATATATATATATATATATATATATATATGTATATACATATACAAGAATTGCTCGTTTAAAGGTATAGGATTAATACAGACAGTAAGCGTAAGTATTCATTTAAAAAAAAGGTTACTATGACAACCGTAGTTAACTAATTACACACAGGATATAATTCTTATAAATTTAAATAGGAATCAAAATTCGTATTTAAATTTATAAGAGTATTTAGTCCTGCTTTATGGACCTAATAGTACGAATCGAAATTTCATCGCAGAGGGATATGGCTCGTATAGCTCAGTGGTTAGAGCATCTAGCCGGGAGAGCTGGCCCGCTGGGGGACGCGATGTTCAAATCCCGCTGCGAGTGAAAAATTTTTGATTCGTATTTAAATTTATAGGAACCGTAGTTAAGTCGTATGGCGCGCAGTATTTTGTATTCCCCAAAATTTAGGTTATTTGCGCTACGCAAGTCAAGTTCTAGGTTTATCTTAGGCACGAGATGGAGAACTTGATTTTTTAATGCAGGCTTGCAGCTTTGCAACGGAAATTATCTTATTTATAATGAATACCGAATAATTTTAAGGAATACGATGTACTTAAATAAATTGAAGAAATTGTATCGGGTCACAGATCAATTCGATATGTGTATGTAGTACGGAATATATGAATTGTCGGAAAGATAAGCGTTTTTCGACCTACTGAACTATTATTTTGTACGAGAATAGAGATAATTCGGAATACGTTCGTCCTAAGTTTAAAAATATTTTTTGTTGTCATTCGATATTATACCTACTCGATGACCTCTCTGCGTTGGCACGATCTTAGATCAAAAAGGAAAGTTCCGGGTTCGACTCTCAGACAGGGTAGGTTTTTTTTTTTTATAAATGTATATCAGGACATTAGGTGTAGGTACCTATACTATCGGATTTTATAATTTTTCAATGGCTTCGGTCTGGTGGGGTGGATTACCAACCTACTGGAAAAGACGTACCAGCGAATCGATTAAGCGTTCCGGTGCGATGCTGTGTATCAACCTTTACTTCCAAGTTTAGCATGGATCGTGTGCAAAAAAACAGTGGCACAGAAGTATAAACTGACAGTATGAATAACAAATATCCATTATTGACAGACTATAAATAGGTACTTATATAAAGAGGTGTCTGTAACGGTAACAGTGTCGCGTGTTCAATGGGTTTTCCCCATCTCAAAAAATTTCCAACGCGCCTAAAGAAGTTTTCACCTTCAATAACGTAGGCATACGTCTCCTTTCAGAAGCAACAAATGACGTCATAGCTGCAGCGTCAGCGACAGAAGAGGGTGAGATTGCAATTGTGATCCGCGAGCCCCTGGGCAGCAGCGAGGGCCGAGAGGAACTGCTGTACGCTAAGGGCGTAGAAGATCATTCCATGTCACTGTATTTTAACGCCAAAACCAATATGGGTGAGTGAATTTATAACATAAGTCAACAAGGGGGCTATTCACGTTCGGCTACATTTCGTGAAGTGAAATGGTTAATTAACGGTCATGGCATACACACATGGACATCCGCAGCACATGTTGGAAGCTTTCGTGATCTCATAGAGGAGGCCCCATTGCGCAACACCCGTTGGGCTAGTCTGTAACTGATTACTGACCCATGCAAGCCACGTAGGGTTGATTATCTTAACCCCGGGAAGCTATTAAGGGAAGGCCCTAGACTATTATGGGAGTCTGTGTCTGTTATATTCAGCGTCTACGCAAAATTTATAGCGATATTTTATTTTAATCGCTAAGCAAGTAATATTTAAGTTGTATCCACAATGCTCTAACTAGAAGAAATCGTAGAACCAAATCTGATGACAATGATTAAAAACAAAAAATAGATCTATGAAATGTAAATTGGCCTTGAATTTGAAAATCCATTGTTTTTATCTTCTCTAAAAAAAAAAAACAATGGATTTTCAATGTGAAGGGCCAAGCAGATACTTACGAGTTTCCTGATTAAAATATGTATGGGTACATAATGTTCTGAAAATTCAAAAATATCTGTATTTCAAACCAGCTTTTAGAAGTCAAACTCTGCGCTATACAATCCATATTTAATTGGTCTGTAAAACAAATATGTTATTTTTCAGTTTACCTTGAAAGTCTGAATGGTGGACACATTAAGTCAGTGTCCTGGAGCCTCGGGACTTCTAACGGGTATATAACACTCGTGGTGACCCGATCCAGAGTAAAGATCTACGTAGGATGCAAGGCTTTGCACTGGCATCCTCTGTCTAGTAGACACAACCTTCTTAATCTGTTGGCGAGCCAGAAATTGAAATTGGTGGGTGTCATTTTGAATATTCTATCAAATCTTATTTTATCAGTTCCTTACATTCTTTTCATAATAAAAATGCATTCCATTGAACAGACTCTTAGACATATTGCAAAATTGAAGTGGGAACTGATTGTGCTTTTGGACCAATGTTGGGGACACAAGGTACCGGAATGGTGACACAGTATCAGAAATAGCAATGTTGACAGAATCCCCAACTTAGTTAACTAATCGCTTGGCATACACTGAATTCAGATTACGTAAAACCGTATAGATTCTTGCCTTCTATACATTAAGTCCATTATAGGCAAGATTTTCTATATCCACAGGTGTGTCAGATACGAGAAAATAGCACGATTTAAGCATCCATTGATTTCACCTCTTAAATCTTTACATGTAAAAAAGTGCTAGCTAGATAACACAACTTTTCCTTTATCAACCAATTATTTATGAATGTTTTTATAACGACGAATATTGTTTATCTTTTAGTATTACGAAAAGGGTTCCCCACTAGAAGTACACGAAAGCGAAAAAGCAGCTGTCAAGTCATTGAAATGTAACCACGATCTCGAACCACCATCTTTAGTTACCGTAGACTCTGACGTGGAAGAAGTAAAAGACTTCATGAAGAAGGAAGAGAGAATAAAGCTAGAAGAGGAAATGCTAGGAGACGACCCTAGGAGTAACTACATAGACCCGTATGCACCATTGCCTTTGCCCGCTACGACCCCACCTTCCAACAGAGGGGATATACCGTCTTCGGATATAGAATCTTGTGATGGTAAGTATTTTTTTGAACCAGAAATAGTGGAGATGAGCGAAAGTCGAAACGTCACCTGGAGTTAAGTTCGAGTAGGTAATACTCGTTGCCTAATACTTGAATCGAGTTAGAGAAACGCTCCAAGTCACACCAGGGGAATTAAGAATTTTATAATTTATGAATTGGCTGGTGTGTGGTGTTTATGTGGTGAGTCCGTTGGAGGCTTCAGTCTTGGCTAATTACCACCCTACCAGGAAAACACACTGGCAAGCGATTTTGCGTATAGAAACTTACCCCTTCCAAGTACGATAACACCATCGGCTGCATCATCACTTACCATCAATCGTCCAACTTCTCATGGCCCCACAACCCTCCCGGACACTTGGGCCAAAACGCGGGAGGATATCCGACTGGAACTTGCTCTCGGCGCTTTTCTAAAGACGGCCTTTTTTAGGTCTCTACAAATTGTTTATCACGACATTTTACGATACGACGAATTGTGTGGAGACGTCGTAGAAGTGGCATCCTTATGTGATTGATGTCCAACGTACTCAAATGAAACGTTTTCCTTCTACGTTTCTGAACTGAACGAACCGCCAATGTGTGGAACTCCCTCCCAGCTTCCGTGTTCCCAGCCAAGTACAATCTAGGTGCCTTCAAGAGAAGAGTGAATAGGCATTTTCTAGGCAAGCGCGCTCCATCCTAGACCTCACCATTTCTGTCTGTGTTTCTGTTATTTGTGACTTGATTGCTAGTCTACTCTCCTCCCACTAGGCGAGATCGCAGTCAAGTGGAAAAGCAGGTTTTTCAAAAACTCTTCGTCTTATTTCCAGACGAGGTCATCCGCCAATTGAAGCTCCTCCGCCAAGTGATAGAGCAGTTGCGGCGGGAACTGGCCGACCAGAAGGGCACCATCAACAACCTGCAGAACCAGCTACGCATCTGCTGCAGCCGCGTGCCCGCGCCGCCCGTCGAGAGATGCACCGGCTCTTCATGCTACCCTGGTTACTGACATTTGTCTTAACACCTTCAACGCTTTTATCCTTTAATTTTCTCGTGTTTCTTCTTTATCCTTTGTCCTTTCTGCAGCTGTAGCCATATTTACGATCCTCACAAAAACCTGTTGCGATCAAATGAAAATGACAGCGTTCTGTGCGGAAGTCACGTGATGAATTTAGCGACCGAATATGTCATATGGCTACGGCTGTTGAGCTTGTACACATAAGACTAGCCGAAAAAAGACACTAGGTATCTTTTCTTGAACAGTTTCTTAGCTAATCCCTACGAGTTACAAGTTAGGCCCAAAGATAGGCCCTCGAGTAGGGAGAAGTAAAATAAATAAAATTCGTCTCACATGAAGAAAGATGAACAATGCTGAAGTTATTTGTATCCTAGTAATATTATGTATGGTTTTAATTTTTACTACTTATTCATTACTCTTTTTTCAGTAACGTACCTTGTTATAGTTTTTATTTATTACCAAACTCAGTCTAATTCTGAATTATGTATGTATTTTAATCTTTTGTATTATTATATTCTGACATTGACCACATACCCATTAGACTCCTTATACATAACATATTAAAGCTACGAGTACTAAAAATCAAATATACTTAAGTTCCTTTCTGAGGACTGTTATTTCTTCTTGTCATTTCTTCTTGTTAGCATCAAACGACCTCATTGGCGGTCTCTCCTTTGTACTCGCCAATAATTTTCGTTCTGTTTGAAAAACAGAGATTCTCTAACCTAATTTGTTACTGCTAAAATTGTTTGCATATATATTTGTGAATATATTTTCCTCTCTATTAAATTGTCCAAATTAAACTTGGAACGTGGGATAGACGGAGCACTCTCACTCGGAAAAAATGAAGACTCCACTGGAGTCTTCATTTTTTCGCGTTAAATTGTACAAATTATTTGAATGTATAATATATACAGACAGTAGCGCCACCATTTTTACCCTTTTTAACCGACTTCAAAAAAAGGAGGAGGTTCTCAATTAGTCGGAATCTTTTTTTGCCAAACTATAGGTGTCTACTTGATATGTGGTCGTTAAGTTAAGGTAAATCAAGCAACGTAGTCTGTGTGGGTTTGATTAAATGTTGTAAAACTATACGCTGGTTTCATTTTGTCAATCCCTTTTTCTTTTAGAAGCCCATAGTTAACTTATTCATAACAGAGTTTCGAGTAGCACCCACGTCGGTTTCAGATTAGTTGCTTGATTATCCTTGGCAGAGACTTATATGGTAGTGCAAGGTAATTTATTTTAATTTATTACCTGGTACTTTGATGTTTGTTAGTTTGAATATCGATCGATGGGATTGCGAGAAACTCTGTTCATGAATTACTATGGATTTCATTAATTGAGACACAAGGTGTCAGAAACTGTAGGTAAATGTAGGTATTTTATTTTATTGGATACAAAACAAAAGCCGAGATTTTCAGTTTAGTATTTCACACGCAATTTGTAGAAAAAAGGTTTCTCAATGTAGGGCGAAAGTTCCCATATTTCCGAGCGAGAGTCAACTGGTTTCAGGGGGGCTATTCACGTTACGTGTCGGCTACATTTTGTGATGTGATATGTTTAAAAAGGTGATAGTATTTACGTACATAAGCAGACGATATTGAATTCAAAACATTTTTTGCGAACACTGATTATGACAATTGTTTTAAAATTAATTTTAAAACAATTGACATAGAGCGTAAAATAGAATGTAGTTCAAAACGCCATATTGGTCGACTGCTCTGTGATTGAAATTACTTAAGCGCGTCAAAGTTGAGCATTGTATTTCCTATGATGAAATACATTCAATTTTACACTCAAAGCAAATAGGTGTAAAGTTTATTTTTCAGTGTTAATATTTTTTTTTTCTTGTATCACATCACTGCGTGTGTGAAAACGTTACGAGAATGTCATAGCAGAATTAAGTAAGTAGTGGGAGAAAATATAGTTCGTCTGCGCAATAGAATACTAGGAATAAAGGGCGTTAGAAACCTCGTAAACTGTTTGAGGCCGATATGCCTACTGCCTAGTACCTATATAGTTATCAAAATTAGATAAGTATAACATCGATCAACATTCTATTAACTTTTCACAAATGCCTGTCGAAAAATAACTTTCAAACTTGAATACCCAATACCACCGGCATAATATATTCTACCTTATATGTACAGTGTACTATAAAGAGTACATAGGTAGAATATATTATTATGTCGATGCTTAGTATCTAATAGAGGCCGGCTGTATCATGTAGGTAATCATGTAAATTTGTTTTTTTTTTTAAATTATTTTTACGTCAGTAGGTACTAGGCTGCGATCTTATCTAATGGGAAATGACAAAAAAAAAGTTCGGCAGGTGTGTGACGTGACATACAGTAAAAGGGTCGCACGACGTGGTCCCGTTGATCCATAATAATTACTTAGTGATACGGTAGAGGAGTGTGTTTTTACTGGCCTCGTGTCGGCGTTGCGCAGGAGTGGAATGCAGGAATACCGCTAGCGGCCCGGAATGCGGCGCGTGTCCCCGGGGAACTGAGGGCGACGGGAAGCGCTGCAGGCCCATATCCTGCAGGAGGAGGCCTTGTTCACAGGGTAAGGATAGGATAGGGCTTTAAATAAACTAATACTAAGGTGAAAGTTTGTATGTAGGTACTCCATTTACGCCACAACTACTGAACCGATTTGACTGAGATGGAGATATCTATATAAACCACTGTCTGCATAGGCATACAACTGGGTCCATTTGATTACTGAATCCATTTTGAATTTGGGAGCCTTTTATGAACATGTGTAGATCAATAGACACAGCTATAGGTGTGGTCTGTACGGTACCATGTTAATATGTCACGAAGAAATATGACTAACCTCTTTAGGTAAATCACAGAAACTTGTCGAATGTTCAAATGGAATGAAATTCCAAAATGTAAGTATGAGAATGACAGTTGTCTTCGATAAGTCACATGATGATTTTAGCTATCGGATTTGTCATTCCTATACCTACATTTTTTAATTTAATTCCATTAAGGGCCAATTGTTCAATCGCCAGATAGTCGTTATCTAACGTTAAATATGAAGTTTAGTCAGATTTTGAATGGCATATCTTTCAAATTAATTCCTCGGATAGTTTGTCTGGCGATTGAAAAATCGGCCCATAATGGAAAAGTTTGTGCTACAATAGAAGATACGAGTATTTCATATTATAATATACCTAATGCTGCAGATATTGGTACTAGGAAGACATAAATTACGTAGTTAGATGCATTTGTTTTCCAGTGGAGTACTGCATCGACACCGACCAGGGGTTCAGATGCGAGAGGTGTCCGCAGGGGCAGCGCAGCGACGGACAGACCTGCAACTCGGCATGTAGCTCCAACCCGTGTTTTGGAGGGCGTAAGTTATTTTGAGAGTTACGTAGTATCAGGAACTCTAAGCAGAGCCTGCATGGAGGAAGAAACACCGGCACACGTGCTACGGGCTCCTCAGCAATACTCCAAGATATCCTGTGCGACCTAGGAAGCCTCCTCGGAGTTTGGATTGATCCGGCGAGGACCCGCATCGGCAACTCCACGGGCAACGGGCGAAGTAATTGCCTAATCGTGGAAAAGTTCCAGAGACAGAAAAAGGTTAGTTTTCGCCAAGGCTGTCCGACTGTTTGCGGATTATCTCGGAAACGATCTCTGATAACGATGTGCTAGAAATTCGATTTCCTTCACTGGTCTCAATGGGATTTTATGATTTCTATATAATTTCTAAATTTACTCTGGTCAACCATAAATACCCGTTCGAAGCTAGTCTGATAACGTCATTATCTGTTTAATCACATTAGCTCGACGCTCTTAGGCTTAGATTAATCTATAGGATCTTTCCCACCGATTCCGCATTCCACATCTAAATGGAACGAAATTTAAAAATATATATCATTGGCATTTCCGATCTATAAATTGTTCACGTGACTTGTGAATGACAAGTATCATACTCACTATTTCTTTGAAATTCGTTCCACGTAGATAATCACTATCACTACATAGTATAAAACAAAGTCGCCTTTTCTGTCCCTATATCCCTATGTGCGCTTAAATCTTTAAAACTACGCAACGGATTTTGATGCGGTTTTTTCCAATAGATAGAGTGATTCAAGAGGAAGGTTTATATGTATAATACATGCATCATATCACTAGACACTACATAGTATAAAACAAAGTCGCCTTTTCTGTCCCTATATCCCTATGTGCGCTTAAATCTTTAAAACTACGCAACGGATTTTGATGCGGTTTTTTCCAATAGATAGAGTGATTCAAGAGGAAGGTTTATATGTATAATACATGCATCATATACTAAGGCAACATTGCTAATTTTAGAGGTTTCTAACGTGATGTCGTAAATTAACGTATTTTTTTGGGCTTATTTAGCAATTTAGCAAAAACGCTGCCTAAACCCTACGAGTTAGATCAAATTAATGTACTACAGTATTGTACACCATAAAAAGGTCTACAAAAAAGTCCGCGATGGTATGTGTTTATATTTTAGGGATAACCCACATTAACCATTTTTATTGTTTACTTTTTACGTGAAAAAATGGCTTATTTACGAAGCTATTTTAAGCAATACGGCATTAATCCTTATCGAATTAAGTACCTTAAATACAGTGTGCAATTAATATAGATCAATATGGTTCCTTACAGCATGTAAATTAAACAAATATTTTCGGAGATATAACAAATTTAAAATTTGCGTTTGCGCCGGGCGGTACCTGTCGGACGGACGTTGCAGGCTTAGATTTGAGCGTTGACTGTTTTTCACATGGCCAACTGTATGTCGCTCTTTCAAGAGTAACCTCAAGAGAAAACATGTTTGTAATAAAAATTGTATGAATTTAGATATTCCAAAGATAGCAGGAAATCTTCATAGTAAGTATAGGGAAAGAGGAATTGTTTTACTCCAAATTTAATGCGTGCAGGCCAAGGGCAGTAATGAATGAATCAAAAATACTAGATCGATTTTAATCATGTTTTCATTGAGTGACATAGGCATATATTATATTTTATGCCCGTGCAAAGTCGGAGCGGGCCGCTATGTTTTTATATACAACGTTCATAGTTTTTCTGTAGTGTATTTAATTTAGTATCAGCATTGCACCCGTGCGAAGCCGGGGCGGGTCGCTAGTATTAAATATACGTGGTCATGGAACGAGCGATCGATAGATTTTTATGACAATGTTAGTGCAATGATGATAATAATTCCAGGCGTCCAGTGTCAAGACTTGCCCGATGGCAGGTACCGGTGCGGCGCGTGTCCCGCAGGATACACGGGCAACGGAGAGGAATGCGTCAGACTCGGATGTCGACCGAATCCGTGCCACCCAGGTTTGTAGGTCTTACCATAATATAGATATTTCAACCCACGAAGACGCGCCCCGCTCTTTCAAAATCGCTTATGTTTTACTAGATTCGTATGGAGTTTGGCAGAGTGGGGCGCGTCATCGTGGATTGAAATATCTGTATCGTATAGCGCCCCAAACTTTAACTGTCCAGTGACGCTAGTAAAGTAATAGTAGTAGCTACTAGTGTCATAAGACCTAGTCATTGCTTTTCATCAAGCAGGTTCTAACAAAGGCCCCCCATCCCATCCCATCTTATCCCATCTTATTCTGTCGTGCGGTGCCCTTTTACTTTTTTGTGGTCATTTTTCAATTTCTGGACTAATTTTCCCTTGTCCATCTCTCTGTATCCATAATAACTAAAGTGAATACAGCTTCGGAACGTATTCCTGTCAGCATTCAAGTATCCAATGATGATTCAGGTGTGGAGTGCCAAGACCTCGCGGATGGTCGCTACCGGTGTGGTAGCTGCCCGGCTGGGTACACTGGCAACGGCGAGCAATGCGTGAGGCTGGCGTGCCAGCCGAGCACGTGCTTCCCAGGTCTGTGAAATTCCATTATACTTCACGATGGAACAATTTAATGGCGTGCTTTTAGGAGTAAAACCTCGTTTAAGCTGACTTGTTTGCCAGAGTGGTCGGCAATTTAATGGTGTGCTTTCAGAAGCAAAACCTCGTTAAAGATTCCTTTGCCAGAGAGGTCGGTATGACCCGGACCTTTTTGTTCTTGGACCGAAAATAATATGGCAAGAAGTCGGTTGGTAGAATCTCATGACGTGACGCATCTATCATCATCATATTATTTTTGTATTATACCATTATTATACTTGTAGCGGTCTTCGATAGCTGAGGATAGATGGCGTAACCAGTCCCCTAGCATACGCTGACGAAGCATTCGACGAGCGTTCTATAAATACAACTGACGTCACACGTTTGGATGTGGATTTTGGAGGGAAATTTCCCTATTGCCACCAACACCGGCAAATTCATTAGCTGAAAAGCGTGTTCCACACATGGGTTCCCAATAACTCCTTTATCTTTCGGGAATCAATTTAAGGTGAATGGGAATTTTTGAGCAACGTTTTCAAGAAAAACATGTAGATGCATAAATGTTATGCAAATATGCACGCAAAAGTCATTGCCATAAGTCTACGATGTATTGAGAAAATCCAAATAAAATTAGAATTTCGCGGCTGGTACTCGTCCACCTTAATGGTAACAAATATATATATATATATATATATTTATATATATATATATATATATATATATATTTATATAATAATATATATATATATATATATATATATGTGTAATCAGTGCTTGGTGTTCAGGAGTCGAGTGCCGTGACCTCCCCGACGGTCGGTATCGCTGTGGGCCCTGTCCTGGTGGATACACTGGCAACGGCGAGCAGTGCGTCAGGATCGCTTGCCAACCAAACCCTTGCTACCCAGGTTAGTATCTGGAGCCTTTCCTATTCTAATTTAATAAATAACGGCAATTTAAAAACCATATTCATTTCTGTTTAATTTGGAAAAGAAAAAACCCTAAAACAAGAAAGTTGTCATACCCGATTGCCTTCTCCAATTGTAGCAGTCGGGATCCGTTCTAGAAATAAAGACAGTGCTATGGCTGACTTTCTAGAATGGGTCCCGACTGCTTCAAGGGTAGGTAAAACTGAAAACATAACTCTCCTAAATCTGGCGCAGTCGGGTTAAAATTTACATAATATTCAGCCTTGTTACAGTTGTTACAGTATAACTTCAGGCAGTGGCGTGAGGCCTCAAAGTTAACCCACATTGTTTTGTGTTTAGGAGTCGAGTGTAGCGAACTTCCCGATGGAAGGCATCGCTGTGGACGCTGTCCCGGTGGATACACTGGTAACGGCGAACAGTGCGTCAGGATAGCTTGCCAACTAAACTCTTGCTATCCAGGTTTGTATTAGTGATTCTATTACCATCTTATCCTTATTCTTTTTTGGCATGTCTTTTAGCGTTGAGGTTTGGCATGCCCTTAAGTTTGGCATGATTTTAACCGATCGGTGTTCAGCGAAACTTGAACAAAACATTTTCCTTCCAAGGTTTTAATACAAACCGCTAAGGTGTGGAACAGCCTTTCAGCTTCCGTGTTCCTAGCCAAGTTTAATCTGGGTGTTTTCAAGACAAGAGTAAATAGGCACTTTCTAGGCAAAAGCACTCCATCCTTAGACCATATCTTTGATGGCCATCAAACATGATAGTAGATAAGTGCAAGCGTATCAATAATAATAAAAAATACAACACTTATTTATGTTTCTCTGAATCTTATCATGGTGTTCTAGGTGTTATTTGCGAGGAGACAAGTTCAGGGCCGCGGTGTGGGTCATGTCCGAGCGGCTACTTGGGCGACGGCAAGCGCTGTCAGACGTTATGCGAAGCTCGGAACCCTTGCGGCGAAAGACGCTGCAGTCCCGCCGCTACCAGCCCTTACTACCGCTGTGAAGGCTGTCCTAAAGGCTACGAATGGAATGGTAAGGCTATTTTTTGGTATGTCTAAAAGGGGGTATATGTCTGCATTAAGGAAAATTGTGAAGGAGTGAAACATACTGAAATATTTTAAACATAAGGCGATGGTGATAGATATACAACGTCTTTCCCAGTCCCGAAACAGGATGCATTGGTAGTCTCCAAATTTGAATAAACCCTATTGCGGAAACAGTTTACAATAAACTCACTTTCCGGTACTTCAGAATTTGAGAGGGGGTGTATTTATTTTATGTACTCCAAAACTTTATTTCAGCTCAAGAGTTCATTAATGGTGATGAGTTTTTTTGCAAATATCAGTTGAAGATTGAAGAACTCTTCAAAGGACACTCATACCGTCCGTTTAGCGAACTAACGTCTTTCAGTCATGATTTTGTAGATGCAATTGTCCCTTCTTCCAGGATATAGCTGCGTGGACATGGACGAATGCGACCTAATCCGCCCATGCGACGAGCTGGTGTCGTGCAGGAACGTGGACGGAGGGTTCATCTGCGGCGCCTGCCCGCCCGGGTACTCCGGCAGCGCGGGCTGGCAGGGCGCGGGCGACGAGCGGCGCAGGGAGACCTGCACGGACGTGGACGAGTGCTCGCAGGGGCGCGACGTGTGTCCCAGGGGACGACTGTGTGTTAATACTCTCGTGAGTAGAACCTGTGTCAACTGATGATGGTAACTCCGTTGCTGCGACGAGCTGGTGTCGTGCAGGAACGTGGACGGAGGGTTCATCTGCGGCGCCTGCCCGCCCGGGTACTCCGGCAGCGCGGGCTGACAGGGCGCGGGCGACGAGCGGCGCAGGGAGACCTGCACGGACGTGGACGAGTGCTCGCAGGGGCGCGACGTGTGTCCCAGGGGACGACTGTGTGTTAATACTTTCGTGAGTAGAATCGGTGTCAACTGATGATGATACTTGCAGCGGGCAAAAAAATTCGAGCGGCTGAATATTATCTCTGGCTCATTGATGTATTTTGTAATGGGCATTCGAGGTCTTTCTTTGCGCCATCTTCACCGTTTGCCTGAGCTGCTACGCCATCTTCACCGAGTGCCCTACCTCTTGTAATATGCGCGAACGAGCTTTCGTTCTCATAACTTCATGCGACACCTGGTAATTAAGAACTAAGATTACCGATTATGATTCTTAAATCCACGCTGTGGAATTCAGTGTTATCTATATCCCAATATGCCATCGGATATTTATTTGTACATTCAATGCGAATGGAGGACCTTCTGCGTTTACGCTTACCGGCCCTGGTTGTAATTTTCTGGAATATCAGATTATTATCGGCCTAAAACGTGACTAAAGTTGTCAGAGTTGGATCGTTCCTAATTGGCGTGGGTCCATTCTTACGTCCATTTACATCTTGTACTATTTATCACAGGGATCCTTCACTTGCGTGCCGTGTGGAGGCCACTACTACGTGAACACTTCGCGGCCGTGCTTCGAGGCGGACTCCTTGATTCGTCCGCGCTGCGACCCGGCGCGATGCAGACGCTTCAATGCCGTCTGCGGCTACGGAATCAACTGCGTTTGTGCTGTGAGTGATGCTTTAGGACACTAATACAGACGTCTGAATCCGTTTGTGCCCCAATTGTGGAATAATACTGGAAAGTGATGGTTGAGTTTCGAGAGTGATTATTGTTGTACCTACTATTAGGAGTTCTTGGTGACAAATTTTTATCATGGGGTAAATCTTAAGAGAGGCCAACAAAATATTTGGAAAAATACACGCCAAACTATACGCAATACACATAGGAGAAAGATCAATATAAAACTGTACATTTAGTACATACTGATCAGGGGTGTGATTCTTGAAAATATAAAATTGTACATCGGCCAACCATCGCCGGTAACCATAGAAACGCAGCCATCACCAGCCAATAATTGGCACCTATGCTGCATAATTGACGCAAGCATTAACCAATCAGCTGCATAGATGTAAGCTCGTCGCTGCTATAAGTATTTTTTTCAGAATAAAGGGGCAGGATTTATGTGGCCATTTTCAACTCCAGGCATTTTTGACTTACAGACTGGATGGGCGGGCAATGGAACTGTGTGCGGGCCTGACAGTGACCTGGACGGCTACCCGGACAACCAGCTACCGTGTAGTGACATCCACTGCAGGGCGGACAACTGTCCTCAAGTTTCCAATTCTGGGCAGGAAGACGCTGATAAGGACGGAATCGGAGACTCTTGCGACACTGACGCCGATGGTGACGGGATACCTAACATACCTGTGAGTGAACAAGGCTACTATTTCATTGCTGTTTTTTTAGCTACTTTATGTCTATTGGCGTAGGCCTCCCGTTGAGACCTTCCATACAAGATATAGTGCATTCTTCATCAGCAAAATGGCATCAGGGAGTTTAGCAATACTGTATTTCTCAGTTTGGGTTCGCTACGTCAGCATTAGGTGTTAGGTACTCAACCTATCTCTGGGCTGAATTTTTGACTTTTACATTCCCTGGAATGAATTTATAGTTGCCATAACATAATTGTCGCTCTCCAGGACAACTGCCCCCTTATAGCCAATCCGGACCAACTTGATCGCGATGAGGACAGGAGTGACAAGCGAGGAGACGCCTGCGACAACTGTCCCCGAAAGTTCAATCCTGGACAAGAGGATGCGGACCAGGATGGTATTGGAGACATTTGTGATCCTGACATGGATAATGATGGTGAGCTTCTCTATGAGATAGGTACCATAAAATGTATCATAAGTCTTCTTTGGCAAAAACTTTGTTTGATCACCTTGCCTTTCTTTTTATAAATGGAACTATTGAAAAAAAAACTCTCTCTAAAACCAATATGCATGTTTCAGGCATTCCTAACAACCAAGATAACTGCCCTCGCAACTACAATCCGGATCAAGAAGATATGGACGGAGACGGTATTGGGGACCTGTGTGACAACTGTCCGCGGGTACGGAACCCGTCCCAGGAGGATTCCGATAAAGATAACGTCGGCGACGCTTGCGACAGCGACGTGGATCGGGATCAGTAAGTGATATCTTATACACTGAATCCTGACTTCCTTACTAATATAATAAACGCAATAGTTTGTTCGGATGTATGGATTTTTGTTATTTTTTCATGCTAAAACTAGCTAACTGATTTGGCTGAAATTTGGAATATAGGTACTGGATAATACACAAGCTACTTATAGATTCCGGAAAAAATGCATAAATGCATGGTTCCGGTGGGATTTGTGGAAAACCGAAATTCAGGCGTGTGTGTGTTAGTAATATATCTGATGAGTGTATAGCGGATTTTCGTGTCTGTAATCTGGACTCTGGATTTATTCGAATCTGGAATTATTTATTTTTATTAATTTGGACTCTGAAGATCCGTAACGTAACGTGTCCTAGGATACTTTTGTGGAATACAAAAGAAGTGTAGATTGGCGTCGTATCTAAATGTTATCGATGTAAGTGGAAACCTGCAACAACACCAAGAGACATTAAATTTCCACAAACGCATTTAACTCCAAAGATTGCCTGTCATTTTAAGTCCCGTCCCCCCGGACTAGAGGCTAGGAGTCAGAAACAATGGGCTGTCACTTCATAGGATATTAAATATTAATTAATTATAACCATAAATAGAGATGGCGTTCAAGACGGCTTGGACAACTGTCCGAACCTGGCGAACAGCGACCAGCAGGACATCGACGGCGACGGCAAGGGCGACGCCTGCGACGACGACATCGACAACGACGGCATCCCCAACCTGGCTGACAACTGTCCGCTCATCTACAACCCCGACCAGGCCGACAACAATGGTGTGTTCAGCGTTATTATATCGGTCAATAGTATTTATGATTTTGTTTAAGATTTTCTTTTTACTCTATACAAGTTAGTACTTGACTGCGATCTCACCTCATGGTAAGTGATGATGCAGCCTAAGATGTTATCGTACTAACTTGGAAGGGTGAGTTTACCCAACCAACCCAAAGAAGGAAGAGATTTACCCAACGATTTCTACAAGCATCGCACCGGAACGCTAAATCGCTTGGCGGTGTGTCTTTGCCGGTAGGTAACTAGCTACGGCTGAAGCCTCCCACCAGACCAGACCTGAGCCAATTTAGAAATGATAAAATTCCAAAGTGGCCCTTGGCGGGGATCGAATCCGCGACCTCTCACTCGAATCTGAGCGCGCCGCCACTGCGCCAGGGAAGTCATCAGACTATGTATATAGTACAGGTACAATTACTTTTAATTACTAACTTATGATTTTGATTTTTTTAATTCCGTAGCCGATGGAGTGGGAGATGTTTGTGACAACGACTTCGACGGGGATAACGTGACAAACGCATTGGACAATTGCCCCAACAATTCGAGGATATTTAGGACTGATTTCAGGTAACTCCAAACTTTGATGATTAAGTGTTGTAAGAATGACAATGATGATATTGCTTATGATAAGAAAATTCCAAGAGAGGATCTTATCTTCTGTATACGAGTTGTTGATAACTTGATACTCCAAAGGCATGGCGGTCATAATTTAGAAATAGTGTCCGCACGCATCGTTGTGTAATGGTATCGAATCGCTACTATAGTAGTGTTAGTGTGGTCGATTCTGCTGTGCAAAATCTCTAAACTAAACTAATTTAAAATAGTGCTATCCTTTTCCATAGGGAGCAGTTTGAAAAGGATAGCACTACTTTAAATTAGTTTAGTTTAAAGATTTTGCACTACAGAATCGACCACATTATCTCGCTGCAGACTCGGTCATAAATCAATCAAGTGTTTCGCTTTTGTTGTTCTTTGTTGAGTGGTGCATTACTGCAGAACAACAAAAGCGAAATACTCGAATGATTTATGACCGAGTCTGCAGCGAGATAATAACACTACTATAATTGACTTACAATTTCATAAATCAGTTAGGTAACACGATAAAATTAGAATTTTTTTAAAACAGTCTAACATACGTTATGCGAAGATAACGGATTTCAGATGGTAATTTTTAATTGTTCAATTATTTTTTCTAGAAACTACATGACCGTCCGATTGGACCCCGAAGGCACATCGCAACAGGACCCCAACTGGGAGATAGCTAACGAAGGTGCAGAGATCCTGCAAACTTTGAACTCAGACCCCGGCCTTGCCGTTGGCTTCGATAGTATTGGCGGCGTGGATTTTGAAGGGACGCTCTTCGTTGATTCACAGATTGACGATGATTATATTGGGTTCATATTTGGGTAAGTAGAAAAAAATGTTAAACTCGTTTCCTCATTCGCTAGTATTAGGTTGAGTTCTATTACAGCTTTGTAATTATTATTATACTCGTACATATTATGTTGTCCTAAAATTATAGGTTAAAATGTGACAACAAACAATGTCTTATAGCGATCACAGAATGCATAAATTCTTTATGACAAGTCGAAGGCATTCGATTGTGATACACACAAGTCACGCACTTTGAATTTACGGAGTGCGTTTGAGGCAACGGTGAAGAAAAATATGCACGCCTAAATATTCGCCATCATGTTCTGAAATGTGTGTGAAATCTGCCAGAACTTGGCAGACCCCTTTCTGTGCCTATTGGATCATCAAAAGCGTTTGAAACAGAACAAGATAAGAAAATTACATATGTGTATTTGACACCCGTGTTTAGATATCAAAACAACAAGCGTTTCTACGTGGTGATGTGGAAGAAGAACACGCAGACGTACTGGCAGACGACGCCGTTCCGCGCCGTCGCCGAGCCCGGCATTCAGCTCAAACTGGTCAACTCCAAGACTGGCCCGGGGAAGACGTTGAGGAACGCGCTCTGGAAAACTGAGTCCACTCCTGACCAGGTAAATGGAATAACGTATTTTAAAGATTTCAGTCAGTAAGAAGAATATTTGAGTTCTACTAATAGGCACATCAGGCGAAAAATAGAGACGAATAGGCACCTTTGGAAGAGGCTTTTATCCAATCAGGGGTTCTTGGTATCAAAAATTTATTTGCTTTTGGTGACTTAGATCTTTGGAGCAATATGAACTGTAGTTCCAGATTAAAAAAACTCATCTGGATCAATATTATGTATCCTTATCTTTTCAGACCGTAAGTGCAAAAGTATATCTCTTCCAAGTCGTCTCTTTCAATACGTCTCATTTTGCTTTAGGTGAAACTGCTATGGAAGGATCCACGTAATGTCGGCTGGCGCGAAAGGACCGCCTACCGCTGGAGGCTGCTTCACCGCCCCAAGATCGGTCTCATCCGCCTTAAAATCTACGAGAATAACCGCTTAGTGGCCGACTCTGGGAACCAATACGACTTCACTCTTAAAGGAGGAAGGCTTGGAGTCTTCTGCTTCTCGCAAGAAATGATCATTTGGTCAAACCTCATATACAGATGTAACGGTAAGATCAACTTTTTTATGACAAGCTTCACTTGCAGTAATATCTGTGAGAATAAAATCTGGAAACCAATACGACTTCACCTTTACCTAAAGGTGAAAGGTTGGGTTCTGCTTCCTGTAAGAAATGAACATTTGTTTCCAATCTTATGAACTGATGCAATATTAGGATTTATATCAAGCTTCATTAGCCGGACAGATTAATTTGTTTTGCTACTTTCCACTACTTGAAAAGATTCTGTATGGTCCTATATCCCACACCGCCCACATGAAACACCACACACAATTCTTCCAACACTTTCTTTGACGCACGTTTCGTCCCGATCTGTCTTGCTACTAAATCGAAGAGATCTAGGATTTCGCATTGTAAAGTCAAGATCTGCTGAGGAGGTCTTGGTGTCGGACGAAACGTTCGTCAAAGAAAGTGTTGGAAGAATAGTGTATGGTGTTTCATGTGGGCGGTGCTCCTGCATATTGGACCATACAGATTGTAGCGGATTACATATAGCAAAACAATTTAATCTGTCCTGGAGTCTAGATTATTTATTAGTATCTATTGGTAATTACTTAATCTCTTTTGCAGATAAAATACCAACTAACATCGTATCGGAGCTGCCCCCTACGATTAGGAACAAAAATCTGGATATAGACCACGACTTTGTATACCTTTAATTAATTTCGCGCTGTATTATTTCTAATAAGGGTACCTGCGTAAGTACTTTTAAGAGCACTTATGTCATCAAATAAATAAATCAAGAAAACAAAAAGAACATAACGTTACTCGTATTTTGTAAAGAATAAGACCTTCACATTTTCTATTAGAGATGAGAAGAAGAAGAAGATAGATCGGGCTTAGTATGATAGATAGATCATATATGATATATTTCAACACTTGCTGTTATTGATAGGGGATCCTGATAAACTTTTCGAGGCCACCAGGATCCCCTGGGGGATCATCTAGGAGATCCTGGTGGACCACTTCCTAATTTCTACCATACAACGTCTAGACGTCCACTGGTACCTACTGTAGGTATCTTAAGACGTCGAGAGCGGTGACATTGCACATAACGTTTTTCTTCCACGTTTCTGGTACGAACTGCTTAGATGTGGGACGTTCTTCCAGCCCCCGTGTTCTCAGCCAAGAGATAATCCTAGTGCCTTCAGGAGAAAAGTGAATAGGCATTTTCTAGGCAAACGCGCTCCAACTTAGACCTCATCATTGCTATATTATCTAGTAAGTACCTACATCAGCCATGATGCTGGTTTATCTACATTAAATACAGGGTCTTGACAGACAGACGGACAAAAAGTTTTTTCCTAGGGTTCCGTTTTTCCTTTAGAAGTACTGAACCCTAAAAAGACACACGATAAAGTTGTTTCTTATCTTTGACCACGACTATACAAAAAGTCCCTAGACCTAGGTACAAAACAAGAGAAATAAAATCTTACTGTATAATATATCTACTTATGTAATGTTTATTTGAATGACGCTTCATAATATTAAAAAAAATATAGATTACAAATAAACAGGATACAGATTGCTACTACCCTGTTCAAATTAATTTTATTTAATAGTCTAATTTTATATACTTGAATCGCAAAATATGTATATAACTTAAGCTAAGAATAGTTAATGAGAAGAAGTTAAAATAGTAAAGTTTATTTATATCATACAAATTTTTTTATTTATTAAAGAAAATAATATTTAAACAGGTAAATTTTATTTAATCTTCTATTTCCCATAAGCTAAATTTACCTACAACTTGTTTATTCAGATTTCATCAAAAAAATTAATGATACTGGACTTCGTGGTCTGAACAACAAATGCCCAATTTCGTTTCATATCGTGAGAATATGTAATAATAGTAGGTATTCTAAATGGGATACTTCTCTATGATATATTTCCTTTGTCTTGTTAATATATTTTATTAACACAAGTCTACCACAAGAATGGGCTGATTCTGTACAGAATATATGCCGTAGTGGGAATCGAACGTAAAAAAGTGTAATAAATGAAACAATTTTTATCACAAATATATTTTATTGTATCAATGTACAATTTAACATAACACAGACAAATTACCTATCACTCTGAGAAATAGTAGTAGGTACTATTAAGATATCCCAATAAGGACAGATTATGTTTGAAATGCCCTGGAAAGCTTGTGTGAAAAACTGAGGATAAGTTGCTTCCAAGCACTCCTTCACACAAACTCGCGGAGCAAGAATATATGTAATTTAGAAACTCGATTATCCGGAATTATCGTTAGGTATTCGGATAATCGAAATGTATCAAGTAAAGCGGGTTCTGTGCATATGTAGTCAGTAATGTTACTTAAGTGTCGCCACGTAATTTATTCTTGCTTTTTCACAGACCGAAAACCAACAACTACTTAAAAAGTTTCTTCTGAAAAATTAACTTTTCGGATTTTTCATCACTTTTCAATGTTATCTTCCGTCTTCACTATCTATTTGGATTTGGTTGATCCGTATAACAGAGGGTCAGATAATCGGGTTTCTACTATACTGTAGGTACGTAAACGTAATTATTGTACCTACTAAAAGTAAAAATAAAAGTTTGTGAGGATAACAGTTGTGCTTTTAATGCTAGATTTTTCCAACATATATGTATGTATGTATGAAATCATTTCTACCGTTCAAAATACAGTCAAACCTGTTTAGGTGAGAGCTCAAGGGACCGAGATCTCTTTTCTATAATAGAGGTTTCTCACGAACCCGAGTTTCAGAGGTAGAAGGGCAAAATGACGGGATCTGGCAAATCGTTTATCCAGTTATCACTTACTCAAGTTCGACTGTAATACCGTTAGAAAAACTATAAATGGGATACCAAGAATGGTTGTAGACAGAGGTATACCTATCTATTTCAAAAAGGTGTAATTAGGGACCCTTTACGGAATAAACTATCTTACACCTCACACAAAGCGATACTTTCGTTACAAGTTCCATTCGTGTGACTTTGGTAAATAGGTACTAAGTACCAATATCGAAAAAAACTGCTACTTTTACGTTTCACCTTCACGTTACTGCTATTCCATAAACATAGTTTTTGATATGTTATAGATTGAATATTATTTTATTACAAAACCAACAAAGATTGCACAAATCTAAAAAGATTTTGATTTTAAAAAAGTAAGTGCTTATTGGAATAAAAATTACAAAAATTGGAACATACTTTCTTTAGGAAGGTTCTATCCAAAAACGAGTCAAGCGAAAAACCATTTATCCACCTCAGTCACTTCATACCTACGGTAAAAAACAACTCTTCCACATATACATAATAATATTATATTTTTATTTACATTTACATTTATCTCATGTTCACTTGATTCGTTATAAATCTTAATTTTATTCAGAAAAGAACGCGTCAACTAGGTAAATATATTTAAAATTGAAAATTTGTAATATTTATACCTACTCCCATAGATTAGAATTTACACACTACAACGAAATTATTGCATCATTAGTTTTACTTATTACGAAAATCTATCATGTTTCAATATTTTGCATTTCACTTGTGGAATTTCAAAAGCACCGGTATTTTATGGTAATATATGTATAACAATTGTAATTATATATTATACAATATTTTATATACTAGTAAAATACTCGTACGTCTCGCTACGTTCACTAGAATACCACGCTATCTGTTTCCCCATTGCCCATCTCACACCCTTGGTCCGAGACAGCTGCAATTTTGTATCAGAGCTTTATGATGTAGACAAGGGAAAGTGGTTTTTAGATCATCTTAGCAAGACTTAGGCTTAGGTCATGTCAGGTAGTGCTAATAGATACCTATATATTTTTTGTAATATAAAAAAAGTGAATTCATATTTTTATTTAGTACAATTGATTGTTAAAAAAACGTTTTATTAAATAGATAAATACAATGTATATCATTCATTAATTGTAAACTTAAAACTGTAAACGGAAAACATATTTTCATTTCATTTTCATAAAAACAAATTAATTCATTTAACTTTCCATATTTTATATACAGGTATGAAAACTATTTTGTTGTAGGTACGTGTATAAATAACATGATGTTATGGGTCAAATGAATTGTGAGTTATTTATTTTAATCCAGCAATTAATGTATGAATAGATCAGTTATTTTCAGTGATTCAGTGATAAACATTTATTTTCCCCAAGTACATTATATACAATAAATATATAACGGATTACAATCGCAAAAATCACTTGGCCCATAACCTAAATAAAAACAAATATTTGGTATGATTGAACACATTGTGATGGGATATGAATAAAAAAATCTTATCTGTTATAACTTAATCTTTTACCAGATAGCGGTTTCAGGTATCGCTAAACACTTTAATTCAGCATTCAATAAAAAATCCGTCAATGAACCTCATATAAAAATAAAGTAAAATAAATAGCAAATAAAGTAGATATTATTTTACGGACTTTCCGTCTGAGAACATTTTTCCCCTGATTTTTATATTTCAATTAAGTTTACATACTTTTAGCAACGTTTCAGTAAGTAAATAAGAACTTTTCAAATAGGACGTTAGGACAACTAAATTTTTTCCTACATAAATGAAATATTAATTTCACACTATTACGACAAAAATATAGTTATATAACAATTATTTACTTACGAAGTACAGAACAGTTGAAAAGTATATAAAATGAACCGTACAATCTTTTGAATAAGAGTTAATATTTTTAAGTACATCAAAAAAGTAAAAACCATTTTATAGATATATAAGTATTATTTTTACTTATGTTTATTACATAATGATTATGTATGGAAACAATTGCACTATAGACCAGACTGTACAGATTTTTGTTGATATGTAATAAATTAGCACTTATTTAAGTACGAACAGTAAGTATTTTACAGTAAAAGTTTTTTATAAAACAGCAAAGTTTTTCAGAAGCTTTATTTTTATAGACTTTAAATGATCCTAAGTTATAGATTTGTTGAAAAACGATATTCTTAGTTACAATGATTCTACTGAAACAGCTTAAGTACTTTATACAGGTCTTAAAGCTGACTATCCAGATTTGATAGAGCGATTGCTAAAATTGTAAGGACAAATTCAACTAGACTTTTTTTGCTGAATTATACGACTGAGTAGGTACGTTTTAACTTGGAATTTTATTAAGTTTTTCGTGAATTGTAAACTAATATAACATTTAAGGGTTATGACAGTATAATTGCGGAAATGGTAGTGTCATCTTTACATGTTAAATTTTTATAATTAAATCTTTGCTTAAAAGTGCAATAAATTTTAAGCATACTAATCCGACAGTAAATCACGACGCATGGTTAAAAACAAAAAACAAACAAGTTTTAAACAGGGACACAAAATAATAAACAGGTAATCGATTTCAGTGTTAATTTTCTAAAGTAAACACGATTAAGCAAAGATTTTAAACAAGTGAAAATGATACTAAGATTTCCGCAATTTACTGCCATAAATCCACAATATGTTACTGATTTACAATTAAAATAAAAAAAAATATTTGGCGCGATGGGTCGTGCTCTAAGATGATTAACGTCAATCATAGCTCGGGCTCTCTTATAGTCATAACTATAATCTCTGGAAGATAGTCAGCCTTTAAGGATCAAATTTCACTCTTTCACCTGGTCACATGCGATTTCAATTCTTAAATTCTACCTACATCGATACAACGCCGATTGATTCGTATGTATATCGTATGCTATCTTGGATATTATTTACATCATGAGCTACTATTTTGTATTGTCATCTTCTAGAATTTAACTATTTACAATTAAATTATCGTTGATAGTAGTTTCAAAATGTACAATAACTTATACGTCAATTTAATTTATACAATTAATATAATAAAATGTATTTCATAGTCAATTTCTTTCAAGTTTCGTTTATTTAGCTGAATTTCAAGTTTTATTTTACTTTATTTTATTTCAATTTAAATCTTTTAGTATGTAAATTAATGAAATATCTCATATATCTCTCTCAATATCTCATTTTATTTTGTTTTGTGTCTTTATCCATGCTATAACTAACAACGTAAAACGAAGGAAAATATAGTTAGCAACAAAATCGTAAAATTGCATCGTAAATTTTCTAAAATCATGTCTATTTTGTTCATTCTATTTGATTGTCTAGATACCAGACATAGATTTAGATTAATATAAAATTCTCAGTGCTAATAAAGCATGAGAATTACGATATTTCTTCAACAAATTCTTTCTGGAAATGAACGAAGACAATAAACGATTTGTCGAATAGGCGCAAATAAGTACGGATGTCGAATGATAAAGTGAGATATTAATACGAGGGTGTGATGTGTTCAATTCACTCCATTATTGAAAAGCAGGGGCTCGGTAATAAAAATATGTACGTGTTAATATTTCTTATGGTTTGTGCCTTTTTTTCTGAAAGTAGCGTGAATATTCCCTCGAAATATGTTACGTGTATGTCCGCTTATCAAGTTGTAAACTCCGAATTCAAAAAAAAAAAACTCAAGAGATTACGTAATAAATATTGTAATGGTTATTAAAACTCAGTAATTAGACTAACGGTAACAGACCCGTTAATAAAATAAATAAATCTTAAAATACAATCGATAAGAACCATAACTAAAGAGACGCGTATGGCCATATTTAATGGTCACTTGACTATGGTTTGACTATGATGGGTTTAAAGTTACTCGGATCAATTGGGCCTTATATTTTGGAAATAATGTATGAGATATCATGATTATTTTAATTAAATGGGGTCCCTCTATAGTTAGGCAGAGTTCATCAAGTAAAACCAAATTTTTTATTGGGTTTTTAAAAATCGCATATTCATGTTACGAGTGTCTGCCACAAGAGACAATTATTATATTTAGGGCCGATTTTTCAATCGCCAGATAAACGTATACTAATGAAGAAATATGACGTTTTGACAGAGTTTGTATGACATATGTTTCAAATTTATCCCTCAGATAGGTTAAGTGGCGATTGAAAAATCAGCCCTTAACCAATTATGTATTTCTTCGTAGGGTTTCAAAACTTTCAAACATTTGGTAGGCATTAAAATCATTTTGTTAATTTACTGTATAGGTACAATATCCTAAAGTTCTTTGTGAATTTATAAAAGGGTTTTACGATAAGATCGCGCCATTAACAGAGTAGGTAGTGTTTGGAAGGCTTAAAATGGATTTCTTAATTAGAAATGTTCCAACGGAAAAATTTAATACCTATTAACACTAAGCTTGTATTTGATATTCTTTGATGCCGCCATTTTAATTACAGTAACGCAATTTAGGTATTTCTTTTCCGTGAATAAAATTAGTTTTTAATCTGTACTTAATTCACAATTTCCTTTTTGGCGTTTCCGCTGGGAGTAATTTTCTTACATGTTTACTTCTTTTTAGCTTTTTGGTCACTGTTTTAAATATCTTTGATATACATACTATCTTCTTATAACTTCTTTTTCAAATGTATATCTGAAAGCAAAAAAAATATAACAATTACATAAGGGATGGATTCCTTTTTAATCCATTTAGTTTTGACTTCTGTATTTCTGTTAAAGTCTGTCTGTTAAAGTTCGTTGAATTACCGTATGGTTCATTCGATATTCTGAAAGGACATCAAACGACGCCGACCGTACGCTTGTACTTGTAACGACACATTCTTAGCGAGTGGACTATACCTTAGGCGCTCTACCCACTGCACCGCGCCGCGTCGCGTAGCGCGGGATGGCAGATTTTACCATTGTATGCAAGTATGATGATGCAGATTACGACGGGGATGCGCGGTGATGCAGATTACGACGGCCTCGCGCTAAATAAACTCGTATGTTCACTGTGTTGTCGATAGTCGTGGAGAATGGTCGAACTTATTCAATTTCAAGATGTTCCAGTTATATTGTCATTTTAAGGTTTTTGTATACACGAATTAAAAGACACTGCGTCCATAGAAGACTTTGGACAGAATCAAATCACGCGCGGGACTGCGGAGCCGGTGTGTCATACCCCGCGGCACGCCCCGCGCTCCCGCGCAGATTGGCAGAAACTGCGCGCGGCCGCCTTCCCGCGCGTTTTCGCGTCGCCAGTGTGTTGGTCTAGGCGTGATTTCTATACAAATTGAGATACTTGCATACAATGGTAAAATCTGCCATCCCGCGCTACGCGACGGGGCGCGGTGCAGTGGGTAGAGCGCCTCAGACTCAGAGCTACGAGGTTCCTCACATCTAGCACATGGTCTCGGGGCGCGCGGGCTGAGGCGCGGGCGCAGGCGGCGGCGCCTCGGCGGAGCGCTGGCGCGGCAGCTGCGACGAGTCCAGCACGATGGAGGGGCGCGGGGGGAGGTTCTCGCTCACCATGTGCGAGAGGGACAGCTCGCTTGACGCGTTCGTGTCACCTGCCAACACGACAATCGACACATGAAATATACAAAATTTCAACCCAACTATGCGAACTTATCAGAACCACTAGTCATAATATGGCACTGTGCGATACGCTGAAAAGATAAAAATGGTACTTAATTCACAAATTGGTCACATGACCTCCATTCTTATATATTTTTGAATTTCGTTCAAAAATAGCAATCTTAAATTTAGTCACACTTGCAATGAATCTATACCGGAAAATATTTAAATGCGAATAAATATTGTCCTACGCATAGGTACCAAACAATACGAACACCTATATAATTTCATAGAAAAAACATGCCTTGTCACCATAGAGGTTCCGAGCGACGATCTTATTATACTTAAATCTATGCGTGTCACTAATAGAACAGTTATTAATAGAATGTAACTATAAAAATACTCCTGTAAAATCAAAAGTACTAATTCTCTTCTCTCTTATCTATAAAAAGAGTATCTGTGGCAAACACTGACTTATAAAGGTCAGCACGTGCAAAGAAATTATCTTCAAAAATACAAGCTCCTTCTCAATTGCCATTTATGCAACAGGTAGTTTGCATAATAGATAATAGCCTTCTCTTTTTACAGTGAGAGAATGCAGCAGAAAATAAAAATAAGCTGAAACTCGTTAATATTCAATCGCGTTCCGCCGTTCTCAATAAAAAGTGCACGCCAACGCATAAATTTAAGATAATAGGAAATATAGTCTATCTTAGAGCTTATTCCGTTTAACTCAGTGATCGACGCTAAACGATTCTCTGTAAGCCCTGGATTAATAAATCAAAATTTAGGAGCATAGTCACTAGTCGCGATTTTAACATTTCAAAAACAAACCTTAAAGATGCTTCAATGAAGCTTCAAATGTGCTAAGTACATATATTAAATGAACTCAATCTCAGATCATTCAAACACTCAATATTGCAATAGTTTTTTAGGGACACTAGGTTTGATAAAAATATTAATTACTTAAACTTTTTTATCAACATATTATAATCTCATACTCTCACTGGAATTTTAAAAAAACCTCGTCTGGACTATCATTTAGCCTAGGTTGCTTTAAAAAACTTTAAAAGACACGCTACCGTTAAATATTCAGCAACATTTAACAGACTCGTAACAGTTTAACATGGCTCTTTCTGTGATATTTCTGATCTGAGGGATCAGTACAGGTTTTTTACGAATTTCGAGTCAGCCAGCGCCATCTGTTGAAAGCCACATTGCAGTGACTGTCCATAGATGGCGCTGACTGTAGGGAGGAATTCGATTCGTTTGTGCGATGCGAGTCGACTCAAAATTCGTAAAAAACCTGTACTAACCCCTCAGATCAGAAATATCACAGAAAGAGCCATCACGGTTACGAGTGTGGCAATTTACCTGAGGGCTGCCTCGGGACCGGCAGCAGCACTTCCCCGCAGGTGTCGTCACCGAGTAGCGGCTGCAGCGGCGATGGCAGTTCGCGACTGTCGATGGCTGACGACCTTCGCAGGGAGTGCCTGGGTGTTCACAATGAAATGTAAATTTTTTCTCACTAAACTCATTTAAGTGTACACACAGTAGAAGATTTCTATCAAACGCTATTCGTTATTTATGATTCTTTACTGAGATATGCCTGATACGATACAAGGCAGTTTAAGTTACATCAACAACGTCCTTTAACATTGTAGCGGAATACTAAATTGTTGCGAGATTCAATTTGATTTGCCTGAAAAGCGTAAGAACCCGCTTCCCACCAAAGCGGAGACGTGAGGAAATGCACTACGAAGCTATCTGGTTATTTTAAACAGTGCGGAGAGGAGATGCGTAGCGGAGATGAGATATGCGCAGGCTACAGGGGAGAAGTCAGCTATGCGTAGCCTCAGTTGAACGAATAACGATGTTTTCAAGTGTGCAAGGCGCGGGTTAAGATGTCAGGGAACGAGCCGTATAAGGGCCAGCGGGGCTAGACAAAGTAACAGTCGTTTGACGTTAACGCTAGTCGACTAAAATGTATGGGACAAACCACGTGACTGTAGAAAAACCACAAGAGAATTATACTAAACACGCTGTGTTTGATATCGACTACAACAACTTGAACGCTCCCTGGCGTTCTCGCAGACCTTGTAGATAACTTTAGCGTACTTCGCTTGGCAATTGACAGCCGACAGTATCATTCTCTCGTGGTTTTTCTACAGTCACGTGGTTTGTCCAATACATTTTTGTCGACTAGCGTTAATGCCAAACGACTGTTACTTTGTCTAGCCCCCCAGTAACACCATATGACCGCTTGACTACAGGTAAGTAGCGGACCGAAGTCGCACGCGACGAAACATCGTCCCTTTTTTGTGCGTGTTGCGTATTCCCTACGCGATTTTGGGAGTCATTACCGCTCCGGTCAACAGAGACGCGAATCTAAGCTAGAAGCCCGGTAGATAGACGCGCGCGACGCGAACCGTCTTCTTTGAGCGCGATATTTTGTGCAGTGCGTCCTGGTACTTGGTGCAGTGCGTCCTGGTCACAATCAATCAGATACGCATCTGAAGCTCGCATACACCTATACAGACACCCACTCTCACCTACTTACACCTGACCCTACCTAAACTTACATGCGAGTTTTCACGCCATATTGAAGCCGCCGTGCACCGTTGAAGGTAAGTACTTCCATTATCTTTTGTGTCGGGCTAAAATACCAGCCCGCGTCCCTAGGCCAGCTCGGAAGGGCTTCTCTGATGGGCCCGGAAGCCTGGTTCTTCTTCGAGGGCTGTCCTAGGCGCTAACATTTTAGCATAGACATCTCTGCTCTGGTACACCGAAGCTCTATCGTGGCACAAAATTCTATAGGAAAATTATCTATTTCTTCTTGGAGAAAAAATAGAATAACCATTCGGTTATTCATTCATATTATCAGGATCTCGTGGGTTCGGCGGCCAACTTCGGAAAGCTACGGGAGTTCGCGCACGCGTGGCATAAGAGGCGAAGCGGCTTGGAGTGACACTGAGAATTTATGCTGCGGACAGCGACGGCGCGTTGAGTCCGTATTTTGTATCGTCCTGCCCCAGAATGGGGAGAGTGAGTTCATAGGGACAAGGAGCGATAGGAAACAACTTGTACGGAGTCAAGAAGGCGCCCCGGGAACACGCCAAGAGCAAGTACCGAACGGGCGCCCTCCCGCGTTTCGACCCCCATAACCGCGAGGTTGATTGGGCCATGGGTGGTGGATGGTTGTCCCATTCGGTTATTCACAAAAAAAACAATCCCTCTTGTCTCCGCTTTGATGGAAACCCTTAGCCCATAAGCTATTAGATTCTCACTCTCTTTTGTCTCCTTTCACTTGTCCTACCTCTGATGCGGCAGTCTCCGGTCGCTGACGGTGAGCAGCGTGGTGGTCTGCGGCGGCGGCTCCTCGGCGCTGGTGTTGACACACACGCTGATGTTGACCCCGCTCACCTCGCCCTCCCCGCCCTCCTCCTCCTCGTATCTGCCCAGGACAGACTCCATTTCTAGGCTACAGTTCAGATTGCTCCCATGTATTGTCTTGTTTGGTTTACGTGTGTGTTAGTGAAGCATGATCAATGTGTTAGTAATCAATAATAATAAATAAGAACAAAAATTAGATATTATGTATAAGAAAAGAGGCCTTGGATACATGGATGCTTTTTTTTATAAAAATAATAAAAATAACGTACATAATATTGGTACTCTTAACAATATTTTCTATTCTTTAAATAAAAAATCTAAGTCACATATATCTATGCTAAAAATAAAATTTAGACAAATATAAATAGAAACTTATAAATAATAATAATTTAAGGTTGTGTAGTAGTTTTTAAGAATGCATGGAATTTGGAACAAACTCAACTGATTTGCCTAAAGTTCTCCGATGAGATATTTGTTCTTCGACAAAAAAAGGAACAAAAGACGATTAAAATTTTGTATACTCATTTAAAAGGAAACGGTAACTGCGTCCTAGTCGATTTAACTAAATTAACAGACCGTCAAATAACGTAACCGTCAAATATGTCTCTAGACATAAGGGAAGATGACCACATTTAACGTTTTAAACGTGTTTGTTAAAATTAGTTGAACCGGCTCTAACTAACAAACTACTGGATTGATCCAGATTTCGCATACAGATAGCTTCAATAGCATGAGCTGGATATATGGCGTAACTATCCACATGAAAAGGATTTTTAAAAATTCAATTACTGGAACGAAGCTGCGTCCGATATTAACGAATTTATAGTATTAAAAAGCTAGAACAAAGCGATGAGATTTCAATGATAAATTATTGTTATTTGCAGTAAAACGTGAAATTATTATAGCGATAACTAATTCGCGGTTAAGCCGAGTCGGATGAATTGTGAATAAATCAGTATGCTTGTAGCCTAATGGCTTCAAATAAATTATAATATGATGTGTTTAATTAATTTTTAAATAGTTTTACGTATAAATTAAATAATATATAATATACAGATCCAATAACGAATTCCAGATTTGATGACCCAAAAGATGCCCGCAAAAATAAATGATTAAACCAATTAATCAAACACCAAAATAAAATTATTTGAGTTGATTCCACATTAGTTGAATATAATTCAAAAAGCCGCATTCAAATAACCCGTTGCATTATTATCAGACAATCTTGTAGCAAACCTGTGCAATTTGTGCATCAGATGTGACAATTTCTTGGAACCATTTCATCACAGCCAGGACTAATACAATAATTTTAATAATTTAACGATAAGTTTGTAACATTACAGAAAAAAATTCATTTAAGTCAGCCAATGGACCTGCCGGATGATTATCGTAAATAAAATTGTACATCGCCCAAACATCGCCAGTAAACATAGCAACGCCGCCATTATCAGCCAATCGGTGCCTTGGCTTCATAATCGATGCAAACATTAACCAATCAGTGCCTAAGCACACAGTTCGAGAAATCAATGCACAAGATGTAACTTTGTTGTTTTTCTGAAATTCACAGCTGGATATAAGGATCTGCAAAATGCACGCTTTTGCACCACTTGGGCTTAGTGCCATCCCACGACTCGCCTCATGACATCAATCTATCTGGTTAAAGGACCAACATATAGGACACCATGAGTCCACATTTGTTTGTGACATCTTATATTATTTTTTAATACATTTGCTCAAAAAGTTGACATTTCCATGTGTGTTTAGCGTTCGCAAAGTTATTCTTTTCCGCACTAGTGCTTTTGTGTTTTCCTCCTACGCGGCACCGGAGCGGGCGTACCAGGAGCGCATGAACATGAACACGGCATGCAAACACGGGGCAGGCAAACACGTAAAACCAATATTTTTTTTTCGCAAATGTATTAAAAAACGTCGTTCAATGCACGTGCGGAATTGTCATTTTTACTCGTCCTTATAGTTGACCCTCGCCTTCGGCTTGGGTCAACAAACCGGGACTCGTAAAGAAATGACAAACTTTCCGCACTTATATTGAAATGTACTATATCTACGCTCATTGCTTAAAGTTCGAATTATGAAATCGAAATGTGTCAAATAATTACCTACTTTATTCACAGACTTCTATAATTATTAAAAAGTTATTCATAATAACATCGCTCTACTATGGAAATATTTAAAGAAAGTTGTTTAATATCCATAACGATACACGGCTCTGGATTCCTGTATTTGTATCTGGGGTAATATTTTTTATGTAATATTTTTTTAAGTGAATCCACAGACAACATATAGTTGGTAGTCATTGCCGAGAGTATGGATGGGCCATGATTGACCATAGACAACAACAACAATGTCTATTGTCTATGGTTCTGCGCCACATTTGCAGAATTTTGGTGCCATACATACAAATTTTTTACATTTTAATGTGTTATTTTTGTTACTTAGTCAAAATTTTGCGCTGAAAAATGTCTAGCAGTGAAACCTACTAAAGAAAATTTACCTCCACCTGACATTTTAGTAGTTGCAACGAAAATGAAACAAAGTGAATGATTTACGACAAACGTTAGCAAGATTTTATGATTTGGATTTATGATAATAATATGAGCGTAGATAAAGTAGTGTATGAAACTCTACATAAATAGGTATTAAAACACTTGTGTGATACTATTAAAAAACTCGCCTGCGGCTCGTTTTTTAAACTCACACTCGTGTTTTAATACCCCCCATTATATAACCGTTACATAAACTACTATTAAACAACAGTTAATATTTAAAGATATATGAGCCATACCGACGCTGTATGAGGTTCTCCATAATGATGTAGTCATCTTCTTCAGCTCCTCGCAGGTGCTCCTTCTCCATGAAGAGCGCGAACTCCGGGTTAGACATCTCGCTGGCGTGCCGTCGACGGACTGACGGGGAAGACGCTCGGTTGGGCGACAGGAGGCGAGTGGTTATCGGTGTTCTAGAACAAGTAAGAATAAATCGAGGCGAATGTTGGTTGCAAGAACATCAAAATCGTTTGACACGGCTAGACAGGCTAAAGGAATTATGCAATGAACATAGATAAACAGATGGGCATATGAGTATAAGCGTCGCTCCGCCGGTCGCCTCCCAGCCTGACGGTGACCTGGTGACAGTGTGTTACCTCGGCGTGTGCGGTGGAGAGAAGAGCCCGTACACGGTCTCCAGCTCGTCGGTGATGCTGGTGTACTCGTGCATGGCCAGCAGCAGCGACCGAGGAGCGCCGCCCACCCTGGTGCGACCTGACGCCACGCCGGTCGCGCCGCCGGTCGCCTCCCAGCCTGACGGTGACCTGGTGACAGTGTGTTACCTCGGCGTGTGCGGCGGAGAGAAGAGCCCGTACACGGTCTCCAGCTCGTCGGTGATGCTGGTGTACTCGTGCATGGCCAGCAGCAGCGACCGAGGAGCGCCGCCCACCCTGGTGCGACCTGACGCCACGCCGGTCGCGCCGCCGGTCGCCTCCCAGCCTGACGGTGACCTGGTGACAGTGTGTTACCTCGGCGTGTGCGGCGGAGAGAAGAGCCCGTACACGGTCTCCAGCTCGTCGGTGATGCTGGTGTACTCGTGCATGGCCAGCAGCAGCGACCGAGGAGCGCCGCCCACCCTGGTGCGACCTGACGCCACGCCGGTCGCGCCGCCGGTCGCCTCCCAGCCTGACGGTGACCTGGTGACAGTGTGTTACCTCGGCGTGTGCGGCGGAGAGAAGAGCCCGTACACGGTCTCCAGCTCGTCGGTGATGCTGGTGTACTCGTGCATGGCCAGCAGCAGCGACCGAGGAGCGCCGCCCACCCTGGTGCGACCTGACGCCACGCCGGTCGCGCCGCCGGTCGCCTCCCAGCCTGACGGTGACCTGGTGACAGTGTGTTACCTCGGCGTGTGCGGCGGAGAGAAGAGCCCGTACACGGTCTCCAGCTCGTCGGTGATGCTGGTGTACTCGTGCATGGCCAGCAGCAGCGACCGAGGAGCGCCGCCCACCCTGGTGCGACCTGACGCCACGCCGGTCGCGCCGCCGGTCGCCTCCCAGCCTGACGGTGACCTGGTGACAGTGTGTTACCTCGGCGTGTGCGGCGGAGAGAAGAGCCCGTACACGGTCTCCAGCTCGTCGGTGATGCTGGTGTACTCGTGCATGGCCAGCAGCAGCGACCGAGGAGCGCCGCCCACCCTGGTGCGACCTGACGCCACGCCGGTCGCGCCGCCGGTCGCCTCCCAGCCTGACGGTGACCTGGTGACAGTGTGTTACCTCGGCGTGTGCGGCGGAGGGAAGAGCCCGTACACGGTCTCCAGCTCGTTGGTGATGCTGGTGTACTCGTGCATGGCCAGCAGCAGCGACCGAGGAGCGCCGCCCACCCTGGTGCGACCTGACGCCACGCCGGTCGCGCCGCCGGTCGCCTCCCAGCCTGACGGTGACCTGGTGACAGTGTGTTACCTCGGCGTGTGCGGCGGAGAGAAGAGCCCGTACACGGTCTCCAACTCGTCGGTGATGCTGGTGTACTCGTGCATGGCCAGCAGCAGCGACCGAGGAGCGCCGCCCACCCTGGTGCGACCTGACGCCACGCCGGTCGCGCCGCCGGTCGCCTCCCAGCCTGACGGTGACCTGGTGACAGTGTGTTACCTCGGCGTGTGCGGCGGAGAGAAGAGCCCGTACACGGTCTCCAGCTCGTCGGTGATGCTGGTGTACTCGTGCATGGCCAGCAGCAGCGACCGAGGAGCGCCGCCCACCCTGGTGCGACCTGACGCCACGCCGGTCGCCTCCCAGCCTGACGGTGACCTGGTGACAGTGTGTTACCTCGGCGTGTGCGGCGGAGAGAAGAGCCCGTACACGGTCTCCAGCTCGTCGGTGATGCTGGTGTACTCGTGCATGGCCAGCAGCAGCGACCGAGGAGCGCCGCCCACCCTGGTGCGACCTGACGCCACGCCGGTCGCCTCCCAGCCTGACGGTGACCTGGTGACAGTGTGTTACCTCGGCGTGTGCGGCGGAGAGAAGAGCCCGTACACGGTCTCCAGCTCGTCGGTGATGCTGGTGTACTCGTGCATGGCCAGCAGCAGCGACCGAGGAGCGCCGCCCACCCTGGTGCGACCTGACGCCACGCCGGTCGCGCCGCCGGTCGCCTCCCAGCCTGACGGTGACCTGGTGACAGTGTGTTACCTCGGCGTGTGCGGCGGAGAGAAGAGCCCGTACACGGTCTCCAACTCGTCGGTGATGCTGGTGTACTCGTGCATGGCCAGCAGCAGCGACCGAGGAGCGCCGCCCACCCTGGTGCGACCTGACGCCACGCCGGTCGCGCCGCCGGTCGCCTCCCAGCCTGACGGTGACCTGGTGACAGTGTGTTACCTCGGCGTGTGCGGCGGAGAGAAGAGCCCGTACACGGTCTCCAGCTCGTCGGTGATGCTGGTGTACTCGTGCATGGCCAGCAGTAGCGACCGAGGAGCGCCGCCCACCCTGGTGCGACCTGACGCCACGCCGGTCGCGCCGCCGGTCGCCTCCCAGCCTGACGGTGACCTGGTGACAGTGTGTTACCTCGGCGTGTGCGGCGGAGAGAAGAGCCCGTACACGGTCTCCAACTCGTCGGTGATGCTGGTGTACTCGTGCATGGCCAGCAGCAGCGACCGAGGAGCGCCGCCCACCCTGGTGCGACCTGACGCCACGCCGGTCGCGCCGCCGGTCGCCTCCCAGCCTGACGGTGACCTGGTGACAGTGTGTTACCTCGGCGTGTGCGGCGGAGAGAAGAGCCCGTACACGGTCTCCAGCTCGTCGGTGATGCTGGTGTACTCGTGCATGGCCAGCAGTAGCGACCGAGGAGCGCCGCCCACCCTGGTGCGACCTGACGCCACGCCGGTCGCGCCGCCGGTCGCCTCCCAGCCTGACGGTGACCTGGTGACAGTGTGTTACCTCGGCGTGTGCGGCGGAGAGAAGAGCCCGTACACGGTCTCCAGCTCGTCGGTGATGCTGGTGTACTCGTGCATGGCCAGCAGCAGCGACCGAGGAGCGCCGCCCACCCTGGTGCGACCTGACGCCACGCCGGTCGCGCCGCCGGTCGCCTCCCAGCCTGACGGTGACCTGGTGACAGTGTGTTACCTCGGCGTGTGCGGCGGAGAGAAGAGCCCGTACACGGTCTCCAGCTCGTCGGTGATGCTGGTGTACTCGTGCATGGCCAGCAGCAGCGACCGAGGAGCGCCGCCCACCCTGGTGCGACCTGACGCCACGCCGGTCGCGCCGCCGGTCGCCTCCCAGCCTGACGGTGACCTGGTGACAGTGTGTTACCTCGGCGTGTGCGGCGGAGGGAAGAGCCCGTACACGGTCTCCAGCTCGTTGGTGATGCTGGTGTACTCGTGCATGGCCAGCAGCAGCGACCGAGGAGCGCCGCCCACCCTGGTGCGACCTGACGCCACGCCGGTCGCGCCGCCGGTCGCCTCCCAGCCTGACGGTGACCTGGTGACAGTGTGTTACCTCGGCGTGTGCGGCGGAGAGAAGAGCCCGTACACGGTCTCCAACTCGTCGGTGATGCTGGTGTACTCGTGCATGGCCAGCAGCAGCGACCGAGGAGCGCCGCCCACCCTGGTGCGACCTGACGCCACGCCGGTCGCGCCGCCGGTCGCCTCCCAGCCTGACGGTGACCTGGTGACAGTGTGTTACCTCGGCGTGTGCGGCGGAGAGAAGAGCCCGTACACGGTCTCCAGCTCGTCGGTGATGCTGGTGTACTCGTGCATGGCCAGCAGCAGCGACCGAGGAGCGCCGCCCACCCTGGTGCGACCTGACGCCACGCCGGTCGCCTCCCAGCCTGACGGTGACCTGGTGACAGTGTGTTACCTCGGCGTGTGCGGCGGAGAGAAGAGCCCGTACACGGTCTCCAGCTCGTCGGTGATGCTGGTGTACTCGTGCATGGCCAGCAGCAGCGACCGAGGAGCGCCGCCCACCCTGGTGCGACCTGACGCCACGCCGGTCGCCTCCCAGCCTGACGGTGACCTGGTGACAGTGTGTTACCTCGGCGTGTGCGGCGGAGAGAAGAGCCCGTACACGGTCTCCAGCTCGTCGGTGATGCTGGTGTACTCGTGCATGGCCAGCAGCAGCGACCGAGGAGCGCCGCCCACCCTGGTGCGACCTGACGCCACGCCGGTCGCGCCGCCGGTCGCCTCCCAGCCTGACGGTGACCTGGTGACAGTGTGTTACCTCGGCGTGTGCGGCGGAGAGAAGAGCCCGTACACGGTCTCCAACTCGTCGGTGATGCTGGTGTACTCGTGCATGGCCAGCAGCAGCGACCGAGGAGCGCCGCCCACCCTGGTGCGACCTGACGCCACGCCGGTCGCGCCGCCGGTCGCCTCCCAGCCTGACGGTGACCTGGTGACAGTGTGTTACCTCGGCGTGTGCGGCGGAGAGAAGAGCCCGTACACGGTCTCCAGCTCGTCGGTGATGCTGGTGTACTCGTGCATGGCCAGCAGTAGCGACCGAGGAGCGCCGCCCACCCTGGTGCGACCTGACGCCACGCCGGTCGCGCCGCCGGTCGCCTCCCAGCCTGACGGTGACCTGGTGACAGTGTGTTACCTCGGCGTGTGCGGCGGAGAGAAGAGCCCGTACACGGTCTCCAGCTCGTCGGTGATGCTGGTGTACTCGTGCATGGCCAGCAGCAGCGACCGAGGAGCGCCGCCCACCCTGGTGCGACCTGACGCCACGCCGGTCGCGCCGCCGGTCGCCTCCCAGCCTGACGGTGACCTGGTGACAGTGTGTTACCTCGGCGTGTGCGGCGGAGAGAAGAGCCCGTACACGGTCTCCAGCTCGTCGGTGATGCTGGTGTACTCGTGCATGGCCAGCAGCAGCGACCGAGGAGCGCCGCCCACCCTGGTGCGACCTGACGCCACGCCGGTCGCGCCGCCGGTCGCCTCCCAGCCTGACGGTGACCTGGTGACAGTGTGTTACCTCGGCGTGTGCGGCGGAGGGAAGAGCCCGTACACGGTCTCCAGCTCGTTGGTGATGCTGGTGTACTCGTGCATGGCCAGCAGCAGCGACCGAGGAGCGCCGCCCACCCTGGTGCGACCTGACGCCACGCCGGTCGCGCCGCCGGTCGCCTCCCAGCCTGACGGTGACCTGGTGACAGTGTGTTACCTCGGCGTGTGCGGCGGAGAGAAGAGCCCGTACACGGTCTCCAACTCGTCGGTGATGCTGGTGTACTCGTGCATGGCCAGCAGCAGCGACCGAGGAGCGCCGCCCACCCTGGTGCGACCTGACGCCACGCCGGTCGCGCCGCCGGTCGCCTCCCAGCCTGACGGTGACCTGGTGACAGTGTGTTACCTCGGCGTGTGCGGCGGAGAGAAGAGCCCGTACACGGTCTCCAGCTCGTCGGTGATGCTGGTGTACTCGTGCATGGCCAGCAGCAGCGACCGAGGAGCGCCGCCCACCCTGGTGCGACCTGACGCCACGCCGGTCGCCTCCCAGCCTGACGGTGACCTGGTGACAGTGTGTTACCTCGGCGTGTGCGGCGGAGAGAAGAGCCCGTACACGGTCTCCAGCTCGTCGGTGATGCTGGTGTACTCGTGCATGGCCAGCAGCAGCGACCGAGGAGCGCCGCCCACCCTGGTGCGACCTGACGCCACGCCGGTCGCGCCGCCGGTCGCCTCCCAGCCTGACGGTGACCTGGTGACAGTGTGTTACCTCGGCGTGTGCGGCGGAGAGAAGAGCCCGTACACGGTCTCCAGCTCGTCGGTGATGCTGGTGTACTCGTGCATGGCCAGCAGCAGCGACCGAGGAGCGCCGCCCACCCTGGTGCGACCTGACGCCACGCCGGTCGCCTCCCAGCCTGACGGTGACCTGGTGACAGTGTGTTACCTCGGCGTGTGCGGCGGAGAGAAGAGCCCGTACACGGTCTCCAGCTCGTCGGTGATGCTGGTGTACTCGTGCATGGCCAGCAGCAGCGACCGAGGAGCGCCGCCCACCCTGGTGCGACCTGACGCCACGCCGGTCGCCTCCCAGCCTGACGGTGACCTGGTGACAGTGTGTTACCTCGGCGTGTGCGGCGGAGAGAAGAGCCCGTACACGGTCTCCAGCTCGTCGGTGATGCTGGTGTACTCGTGCATGGCCAGCAGCAGCGACCGAGGAGCGCCGCCCACCCTGGTGCGACCTGACGCCACGCCGGTCGCGCCGCCGGTCGCCTCCCAGCCTGACGGTGACCTGGTGACAGTGTGTTACCTCGGCGTGTGTGGCGGAGAGAAGAGCCCGTACACGGTCTCCAGCTCGTCGGTGATGCTGGTGTACTCGTGCATGGCCAGCAGCAGCGACCGAGGAGCGCCGCCCACCCTGGTGCGACCTGACGCCACGCCGGTCGCGCCGCCGGTCGCCTCCCAGCCTGACGGTGACCTGGTGACAGTGTGTTACCTCGGCGTGTGCGGCGGAGAGAAGAGCCCGTACACGGTCTCCAGCTCGTCGGTGATGCTGGTGTACTCGTGCATGGCCAGCAGCAGCGACCGAGGAGCGCCGCCCACCCTGGTGCGACCTGACGCCACGCCGGTCGCGCCGCCGGTCGCCTCCCAGCCTGACGGGTGACCTGGTGATACCATTTTTTTTTCATAATTCTGCCACGAGTAGGCGTCTTAGCACTGAATAGGTGAGGGGAGGGTATCCTTTTTAACATAGTCTTTGCCTATATTATAGCATTGGACATTAAGTGCAAATCTCAAATGACAAGCGACCTTTTTGGCCGACTGCGGAAAAAAAATCTAAAAATTCTGCGGAAAATTATGTAAGGACATATTGGACATTGTACTAATAGTCATAAGTCTTCATCCAGCTTGAGGTTATCCCTCCTCGGCCTGTAGATAGAGTGACATTCTATTAGCGATGTCGCTAATAGAAAAGTCCAAAATGTACGTTAGCGATATCGCTAATAGAATGCCACATCGTCTAGAGTCTAGACCCTCAGAGCCGATTGATTCAACACATTTAACAGACCCGTAATCGTTAAAAATGACGCTACAGAACAAAATGTCACAGAAAGCGTCATGATGTTTGTTAAAGCACAAGTTAAAGTTCATTGAAGCAACCGGGTCTAATTTTTCCGGGTCATAATTTAAGGCTACGTTTTTGGAGAGTGTTTACTGTAAACTATTGACATCTAGAACACTACTTGAGGCTTATTCGTACCCGGAATTAGTTAACGATAGTAAAACTAGAACCTAACGGTGCCAAACTACTTATCGCGCTAACGTTCAGCGAAAATTAACTTTTGTCTTAAAATTAAGTTTAACTTCTTCTGTTGTTACAATGGAAAGTACGCAGCGCTGCAAACTTTAATATTACCTGGTTCCGCCAGATTAAATATCTGTCATAAAAATGTAAAATTATAATATGTTGGTGCATTCCTTTGTCCTTTTCACCCATACCTTAAAAGTACCGCGCTAAAGTGAGACGTCATGTAAAACGTGAAGTGAAGTAAATGACAGTCGGCCATCGGACTGCGCGCACCGTGCATCGTCTTTGCAAATATGTGCAAAATTCAAACATAATAACGGTCGAGTGAACTTAAAATAACCTAATTTGAGATATCTCATAAATACTATAAAATAAAACTATGCCATAACGGGACATTTTTACCCAATCACAAAAAAATTTAAAGTGAAGTGTTTATGCGTTGCGTCGACAGAAGAAAAGCTGAGGTGTCCGGGAAAACGTGAGTAGGTACTTTCCTATTTTCTACTCAATTCCTTCCCCTTTTGTTAGATAGCACCAATCATTTAGCTTCTTTATAACCTAGAGATACAGTCCACGAAAGAAAAAAAAGAAATAACTATAATATAACATAACTTGGCGCAACCATAAAGTGGTCCTTCGAGCCGGATATTTCCAGTACATAATTACGTATATTTCCTTGTTAGAATACTTCTATAGGCTCTAATAAGTGAAATAATATTCATTGCAAATATCCTAATACCTAATTTAAATTGTTAAATGTAGGAATTCGACAATTGCGTCATCAATTCCTTTGTCTAAATACTGGCATAAAACGCATATTTGCATTTAGCTAGCGATTTCCCCAGTTAGGCAAACTAATTATCTACACGTATTTATGTATTTTTGATAAATATTTGTGTATTTAAGTATAAATTAACAATTTAAAATATAAAACCATTCACTTTAATTTTACCCTCAACTTAAAAAAGTGCGTAGTATCTTATATTCTACGACATAAGTTCGAGATTCGTTTGTATGGGACTCGAACACTGTGAGCTGTCACTTTTCGATCGCTTCATAGCGCGGTCAATTCACCGGTCGATAAAACGATATAACCCGACCGCGTGCGATTGTTCGCTCGCGTAGTCACTCGCTGTTCATATAACATACTTACTTAATTTATCCGTATTTATTGTTTGGCTTACAGCGGCATCTTACATTGTCGTAACTTAAAACATTTATTTACGTATCTTACATTATTTATACCATAACCCTTTTAATTGTTGATTAACTTTATTCAAAATGCCGCCTAAGAATGATCCTAAAGCTAGTGACATTCAAGATCCCAAGTTGTCTATATTACTTGCAAAACGTGAAGCTATATTTGGAATTATACAAAATGTATACGATTTGTCACGTGACCATGACGTTTATACGAGTGCGGACAAAAGGGAACATTTTCTTGATGAATCCTCACAGATTGATTCATTGCGTGAGAAATACGAGTCAATTGTTGATGACTACGCGACTAATTTCGAATCTTTTATAGACCAGTTTGCTGGCGCTGTAAGCGCTTTAAAAAATCTTAAATTAGAAAATTTAGCTGATCTAATAATATTGCATATAGCTACACAAAAGATAGACTCGGAAACTGTACGCGCCTTCGAAATTGATTGTGGGAAGAAAATACCTAACTTCGACGAGTTTGTGGAATTCATCACAACTCGCGCTAAGGTATTTGAGCGTACCAGTACGAACGTCACTAATACTTCAAATTCACGTCAAAATAAAAATACTAAACAGCCAAACAACGGAACTTCTGGCAGTGCGCCGAAGTATCAGGCTTATGTGAGCACAGTCAACAAGCCTACTTCTTCTAAATGTCTGTGCAAAAATAGTTCACATACACATCTTTATATGTGCGCTGATTTTAATAAATTTTTAACTCCTCAGGAACGTTTTCAATGCGTTAAAGAGAAGAATGCGTGTGTCAACTGTTTAGCCATTGGATTGCATAAAACCTCACGGTGTCCTCTTCCTCCTCAATGTGCTTGCAACTTAAGACATAACTCAAAATTGCACTTTAACCATAGTGAGGAACAGGCCCACGCGTCTCAGTCACATACAGAAGTGTCGTCTCAGCAAATACCTAAACCTGCTGTTACTGCATCGCCGCCCGTGGCGAGCGAACGTGTAGACGTAGCATTATGTACTACAAACGATAACTCGTCTGCGAACGCCGCACAGGTATACAACAGTGGATGCGCAGGCGACAATCGATCTACGGTTTTATTAGCAACGGCGCAAGTTTTTGTATACGATGCTTGTGGTACGCGACGAATCATACGCATCTTAATTGACAGTGCGTCTCAGGCAGACTTCATCTCGAGGAAATGTGCCGACCGTTTAGGCTTAAAAATCAATAACACAGAACGTACTATCGTGAAGGGGTTCGGTGGGATTGAAAAAGCTGTACAGTCTAACACGGTTGATTTAAAAATTTATTCTCGTTTTAATGATAACATAAACTTTAATATTTCGCCACTTATTGTTGACAAAGTGACGGATAAATTACCTACAGCTGTGGTAGATACGTCTGTCCTATCGCAACTGAAAGGTATTCAACTTGCTGATGAAAGTTTCGGTGTACCTGATGAGATCGATGCGCTGATAGGAGCTTCCCTATTCCCGCATTTACTTCTCCCCGATGACGTTCATACGTCACGTCGGGAGCCGTCGGTACCTATGAGACTGAATTCGGTCTTTGGTGTCGTGCTAATAGGCAAAGCGCCTACGATACCAATTATAAATACTCATTCGGCCTTGACATGTTGTTTCGTTCAAGAGCCTGCTATTGACTCTTTAGTCAAGCGCTTCTGGGAACTCGAAGAGCTGCCCTCCGCTTCTGTTCAACATCCTGATGATGAAGAATGTGAGGCCTTCTATAGTTCGACTACAGTCCGTGATCCTGTTACTGGCAGATACGTTGTCGGCCTGCCATTTAAAGGTGATGTATGTTCCCTAGGGAATTCTATGGACGTAGCTAAAAAACGTTTCGCATGCCTTGAAAGGAAGCTTCAAGCGTCTCCAAAATTAAGGTCTGCATATGATGACGTTATAAAAGGTTATCTTGCGAAAGAATATATTTCTCCCGCACCTAATTATGATTCTCATGATCCTGTTCCTATATACGTGATGCCTCACACGGGGGTCCTACGGGAAGATCGGACTTCCACAAAATTGAGATTGGTTGTGGATGCTTCTTGCTGCACCAGCTCAGGGAAGGCCTTGAACCATCTGCTACACTCCGGGAAAAATTTACAAGGAGATCTGTTTAAAATAATTTTAAATTTCCGTCTGCACGCTATAGCAATGACAGCTGATTGCCGTGAACAGTTTCTTCAAATAATTATGCGGGAAGCTGATCGTCGCTATCAATGCTTCTTATATCGGTTCAATCCTCAAGACCCTCTCGTGCTGTATCAGTTCAACCGAGTCTGCTTTGGCCTCACTTCGAGTCCGTTCCATGCATTGCGCACGGTAAGGCAACTCGTAGAAGACGACGGCGCTAAATATCCACAAGCGAGTAACATTGTGCTGCCTGCGCTATATATGGATGACGTTGCCTTTTCGCTTCCTTGCGAAAAAGAGGCAATCATTGCATCGCGACAAATGATTGACCTCTTCAAAGGTGCACAGTGGGAATTGGTAAAATGGAATAGTAATTCTCCCGACGTTTTAGATAACCTTCCTGCGTCACATAAAGTTTCTACTGAAGTAGAGTTTGATAAAGCCACGAACCATAAGATACTTGGTTTGCATTGGTCCACTGAAGAAGATTCATTCTTTTTCAAAATTTCTGTGCCTGAAGATTCTACGTGCACTAAACGCTTAATCTTATCGACGGTGGCACGACTTTGGGACTTAATCGGGTTTGCTTCGCCGACAATTGTGTATGCTAAAATACTAATTAAAAAGCTTTGGCAGTTACACCTAGATTGGGATACTGTGGCTCCACCACATATAATTAAAAAGTGGAAGCAATTCTGCGATGAGCTACCAGCCTTAAATAATCTTCGCATACCACGGCACGTGGGCGCGACAGAGAACTGTGAAGTCACTCTCCTGGGACTAGCAGATAGCAGTCTGGAAGCTTATGGCGCCGTGATTTATGCCCATATAAGCTCTCCTTCTGGTATTGTCGTACGACTCGTCTGTGCGAAAAGTAAAGTTTCGCCGACGAAGCCACATTCGATCGCACGTCTGGAGTTACTAGGTGGTGTCTTGCTGTCGAAATTGCTTCGCACAGTTCGTGACAATTACGCTGAGCGCATCCCAATCAAGGCGACATATGCATTTCTCGACTCCAAAACTGCTCTATATTGGATAAAAGGCTCACCGCATAGATGGCAAACTTTTGTCGCGAATCGAGTTATCCAAATAGCAGAGAACATATCTCCTGATAATTTCTATCACTGCCCAGGCATTGAGAATCCAGCTGATATTTTATCTAGAGGCGTGACCCCTGAAAAACTTATTTCACACCCCCTGTGGCTTAATGGCCCACCGTGGGCTTCTTTACCCACGTCTGAGTGGCCACTCAAAACTCTAGATGGAGAGTCTATTGAAGACATACCTGAACAAAAGGTTTTGATTCATGCTGTGTGCGCTCCTGTAGAGCAGTGCGCTCTATATGAACTTGCTCTCAGTAACTCTTCGTGGAGCAAACTTCTTCGTACAATTGTGTACATTTGTAGATTTTTAAAATTATTGCCTCGTCGCAGCTCTATATCTATTACTGCTGACGATTTAAAATTTGCTGAAAATAGAATGCTTCGAGTCCTACAAAAACAGCATTTTGCTGAAGAATATTCAAATATTCAAAATAATAAACCGTGCTCACCGGCATTTAATCGGTTGAGACCTTTTATTGATGACGGATTGATCCGCGTTGGCGGTCGTCTCGTCAACTCCGGGCTTGATTTTGAAAAAATACACCCGGTAATTTTGCCTCGTAATGGCCACGTGGTAAATTTGATCATCGATTATTACCACATTAAACATTTACATGCCGGACCGGAACTCCTAATGGCTCTACTTCGCCAAAAATATTGGATCTTATCAGCACGTCGCATAGTAAGACAGAGAATACATATGTGCAATACTTGCTTTAGATATAAGCCGCGTCCGACATATCCGTTAATGGCTGATCTTCCCGATGTGCGTACACGTCCGGCGTTGAAAGCATTCAATTTTACGGGTTGTGATTACGCAGGACCGATACCGTACGTACCTGTACGCCGCCGTGGTGTACACAGCGAGAAAGCTTATATTGTGTTATTCACGTGTCTCACTACGAGATCTACGCATATAGAGGTTGCTACCTCACTCAGCACGCCTTGCTTCCTTGCTGCGTTCAAACGATTCCTATCTAGGAGAGGACCTGTTCAGGTTCTATATAGTGATAACGGTAAAAATTTCCAAGGAGCTGCTGCTTATCTCCGCGATCTCTATAAATTTCTTAGAGACGAATATAATCCAAAACTAGAGCAAGAATGTGCTGAGAGCCACGTAACCTGTAAATTTATTTGTCCAACAGCGCCAAATCAGGGCGGAAGTTGGGAGAGTATGATCAAAGTAACAAAGTCTATTTTGTTCAAAGTCATAGGACAACAACTCCTTTCATACGAGGAACTTTATACGGTCCTCACTCAAGTTGAATGTCTACTAAATTCGCGTCCGCTGACAGTACTCAGCTCGGACCCCGCAGAGCCTTCAGCTCTTACGCCAAGTCACTTCTTGCATACTGCACCTTTGCTCTCCCTGCCTGCGCCTGATGTTAGTTCTGACAATGTTAATTTGCTCGACAGGCACTCGTTAATGGATAAAATAGTGCAGTCCTTTTGGAATCGTTGGAGGATGGAGTATCTACACGGCTTACAAATAAGGCAAAAATGGAATACGCCATCCGTGCCTATCACACCAGGAACTGTGGTCGTAGTTGTCAACGACAACATACCACCACTGGCTTGGCCTTTGGCAATTGTAGAAAATGTGCATCCTTCAAAAGATGGCATTATCCGAGTAGCAACTGTGAGGATTTCAGGGAAAACTTACCTGCGTCCAGTTACTCGCTTATGCCCACTTCCGACTCAATAATTTATAAATATAGCTTCATAGTTTAACATAAATTTATACTATAATATATCTTAACTATACATATTATTATATTTTTCATATTTTGTATAATATTACTAACACTTATACGCATTGCGCGACTTCCTTTCATGTAGAGACGTCTCTACTCTCTACCCTAAGGGATTTTTTCTTAAAGGTACCCTTTAAGGGCGGGTGGAAATGGTTCCGCCAGATTAAATATCTGTCATAAAAATGTAAAATTATAATATGTTGGTGCATTCCTTTGTCCTTTTCACCCATACCTTAAAAGTACCGCGCTAAAGTGAGACGTCATGTAAAACGTGAAGTGAAGTAAATGACAGTCGGCCATCGGACTGCGCGCACCGTGCATCGTCTTTGCAAATATGTGCAAAATTCAAACATAATAACGGTCGAGTGAACTTAAAATAACCTAATTTGAGATATCTCATAAATACTATAAAATAAAACTATGCCATAACGGGACATTTTTACCCAATCACAAAAAAATTTAAAGTGAAGTGTTTATGCGTTGCGTCGACAGAAGAAAAGCTGAGGTGTCCGGGAAAACGTGAGTAGGTACTTTCCTATTTTCTACTCAATTCCTTCCCCTTTTGTTAGATAGCACCAATCATTTAGCTTCTTTATAACCTAGAGATACAGTCCACGAAAGAAAAAAAAGAAATAACTATAATATAACATAACTTGGCGCAACCATTACCTTTTTGAATTTAATACTTCTTTACTTCCTACTTTGTTTTAATGAAAAAATATGTTTGGTTTAACGAGAAAGTTTTGCGATTCAGGCTTCTGGAGGACAAGCTTACCTACTTAGGATAATAATATTATGTGCTTAGTATTTCTAGGTACATATTTTCTGACCAAAAAAGGAAAGTAAGTAAGTATAGAGGTCAACTAATTTGAACTCTCTCCACTAAAGTTTTTCAACGTGTGAGCGTAAACACGTGGAGGGGCGATCATTTTTATATAACACGACATAAATATACGTCGATATGCGCTGTTCGAGAATTTAAGCATATATATGAGCATCCGAACAATTTAATTACTTAAATCGTTCGGATGCTCATATATACCTTTTTCGTACAAGCAAACAGTAGCGCCATCTGTCAAAATTCTATAGGTTAGGTATAGGCTGAGCGAACTACAGCGTGGCTTTACGGTTGGTCGTAAAAAATATCTAACTGAAACTCTGGGTCTCTGTGTGTGTCTGGTTATCTTCAATTACCTGTGACGGAATTCTGCAGCGAGCAGGCGTCGACGGCGGAGTTGTCAGGCTCGGAGTGCGTCTGGCTGTGCTGCCTCCGCGGCGCGAGATGTTGCGCCGAGTAGTGGCTCCCCATGCCGACGTCGTTGCCCCCCTCAGACCGCCTGCGAACATACCACTTTATGTTCCTACGAGCTAAACAAAGGCCTGCCACCTTCATACACACGAAAAGAAAGAAAGAAAGAAAAACTTTATTCCGAAAATGCCACACGTAACAAAGCAATACGTCTTACGTACTAAAACGATGCCTGAAGCTTTCCCCACTCGAGCAACAAAAACCAATAATTGCCCAAGTGACGGAAGCACCAGACACCGCCTGTCACATGTGGCACAACCCGGAAAAAGGTCCCAACTCAGCATGGTGCTGTGTGCCCCATATAAGGATGGGAGCACACAGCGCTGATTACGACGCACGACGTTACATAAGCCTCCAGAAACTGCACTTTGTTTTCAAAATGAAACCATTATCCAAATATCCCTTATAATAATTAATTTACCCTTCCAAGTAAGTACGATAACATCTCGACCTGCATCATCACTTACCATCAGGTGAGATCGCAGTCGAGTACTAACAAAATCCCCACTTTGCTCATGGTTGAATCTGGTGTAGTATTTTATTGCCGTCATTATTCTCAGACATGGTGAGAAAATTGAATTTTCATTGCAAGTTTTTCTAAGTCAGAAGGGATCAGGATGCATTTTTGTGACGATGATTTATATTCATTAATGTAATTAGTACGGCCTCAAAAACTTAAGGTTACTTAAGTCTTCACGAAATATGTAGTTTTCGGAGGTTTATGGAACATTTAAATATTTGTCAACGAACGACGCAACGGCAGTATCTAATGTGGAAATGTTTAAGTTTATGCCTAAAATAGTGTAAAGTGAAAAGTTTGCGACGACGTATAATATATTTGTGACTGTTGCAAAGCTTTTTTGAAGATATAAAATTTATTGGATAGTGTATATTTAATAACCATGTGTTGAGCAGTAAGGTTTTTTTTTATATTTTGAAACATTGGCCAGAATTTAAAAACTGAGTGCGTAAGAGATTGTTTCTTGTAAACATATAAATTCGTCAAAAAAAGGTGTATTAAAATGTGCATAATTACAATATATGATTTATACACACAATTTTTTGGATGAAACAGACAAATTCTTAAATTTAAGTTAGTAGTTTCTTACCTTTCATTAATAGACTGTACTTTTACAATGATAGAATTACGATTTTAGAGGATGAGTAACTTCATGACACAATGCATAACCAAAAGATTAAATTTAATTTGAAGTAAATAATTAATTTCAAAATGTTATATACTTTATACAGAAGAAACTGATACTTTTATCGAGATAGATAAGTTAGAATTCAAAGTAAATAGTAATTTCATTCATAAGTAGTTAGGACAAGTTTATTTTTATATTAAAGACTAAATATGTTTATTTTAAGAATAGTTTTAATTTTAAATACGTACCTACAGGAAAATACGACATAACATAAACAGACCTTTTTTTAAATGTGGTTTTGAATAATAAAATTCTATTGTGTGTGAGTCATCATAAACAAAAAGTGCACGTGTTAACGTAGAAAAATAAAAAAATATACAATAAGTACATGAGTGTATAATATAATGTAATAAAGCTACTGATTTTAAATACATTTTATTACAATATAATAATTTTAATTAACGTGATGGTAGTAATTATTATGCAGTCTAGAACTTTAACTACATCGCTACAAAAATATATTCTTAAAGCAAAGCCATTCGCCAAATGAATATTGACTTACTGTTTCCACAACCTTCTCCTAACAGATGCAAGAAAGTAACAAAAAAAATAAAATTAAAACAATCATGGCGATGATAAATTTAGTTTCCGCGAGCGAACGCTGTAGGTATAGTCTATTCGCTTAGTATTTGTCGTTACAAGTACATGCACATGTCTTTTCAGAACACCAACGACATCAAACGACGCCGACCGTGTGCACATACTTGTAACAACAGATTCTAAGCGAAGAGACTATGTATGGCCAATTTTGTGAGTGAACAACGAAATGGACGATTGTATATCAGGAAGTAACATGAACAAAACAAATCTGCTGACATGCTATAAAATAAAATTTACGATACGTATCTAGATCCTATGAAGCGATTAATTTTGTCAGCTCTACAGATTTTGCTGTTCGTTTTTTCTGTATTTTCATATCCTATAGAAAGGAGATTAATTATGTAAACAGAATAGGGTTTCGTCACGGTCATTTGGTTTTATTAAAACACTGTTAAAAAAGAGTACTTACTGACATAGATTATAAGGATCACGGCGAGAGAAAGCTTCAAGCTTTCTCTCGCCGTGATCCTTATAATCTTATTTATACGCAATTCATGTTACTTTTTACGGGATATACCTGTTTACATAAATATCTTCTTAAAAACACTATTTATAATTTACAATAATGGTGTCTATTGATTTTTTTTTTCAATTTGCCAGTGCCTAACCTCAACTTTTATTAAAGCTTTCTTAATCAGTGTTCGATGATGAATTCCTAAAAATGCCTACACATATACGATTCCACTCCGGTCGCTATTTCTGTTCTATACTTGCTTAGTTAATCTTAAGGATAATTAATTGAATCGAAAGCTCGCGTCATAAATCAGATAAGAATGCGTAGCTGACACACCGATATGAACCTAAGGAGTAAGGATAAGCCCATCTGAACATTTTACGTAAACCTATTTCATAAAAGAAAGAAGTAAGTAGGGATTTCCTGCTTCCGAAGTCCGAACCTGGCGGTAGAGTTTTCACTTTTCATAAGAGCCTATTATTTAGGCCTATGTGAAAAATAAATATTTTCATTTTAATTTTTTCATTTATACGCCATAATTTGGCGGAAATCTTCCTTGTGGAAACGGGCGGGCAGACTAATAACAAGTATAGTGATCTGTGGCGTGGACCGCGATCCATAAATAATAGTGCGGTCGGCTTACTACTGACGCCGTTGGTGTCAAAATAAAACATTTTTGACACCAGTAAACTGGCGACTTTTTTTGAATGGTACGCCAGGTTTTGTGTATATATATATATGTCTATTAGCTAGCTGACACGGGGCGGTGTATTCAACGAAATTTAACAGACACGTAAACTTATTACAAGTGGGTTGATTATTTGGTCTTCACACATAGATACGAATATGTAACGGTCAGACCCACCGCATTTAACGATTACTATTACTTACTAACGATTATTAAGTAAGCTAGAGTTGCTATATTAACATATCATTTAAAATAAAATTGTTCTGGTGATACAGAACACCCTGTGCACAAGTTCGGTAGTTCATGCTTGGCTTTGGATTTTTTATTCTTTGTAACGTTACAAAACCGGAGTGGCCTCGTGGTGCAGTCAGAGTTTAGCTTTGTCTAGTTCAGCTTCTTGTACCTACTGATTGAAGTGACGTATGGTGGAGGAACTTACCGCCTGGCGTTGGCCGTGCGTCGCGTCCCAGCGGAAGTGGTGCGGGGACGCAGACTGTGTGTATCTGAGGGTACTTCACGCACTTCCGGCAAAAATGCGTCGTCCGCCGCCGATGACACTATATTGTTTAATCGATTGAAAAATACGCACAAAGATCAATAGGCCCGGTTGCATCGACAAATTTCGGTGGACACGTAACTTTAAAAATTTGCGCTTAGGACAATATAAATTTTTAACAGACACGTATCCGTTAACTTATGACATTTTTTTTCTTTAGCAACTTAACAATCACGAAATTAAGTGTATGCTGAAACTTGAAACTTGTTAATGTAACCGGATCTAAGACAAATAAAATGATTTACTCCTTTACGCCGCAACTTCTGGACCGATTAGGCTGAAATTTGGAATGGAGATAGATAACACTCTGTATTAACACATTAGCTACGATCCCGGAAAATCCATGGTTCTCCTGTGATTTGTGAAAAACTCACGCGAGCGCTCGTAAGTTTACGTAGAAAGTTAATCTTGCTTTAAGCTGGAGACCCTTTATTTTAAACTTTCTAGGTGATTTTTCTTTGTTCTACGGTTTATTTTAGCACGGTCGCCGAATAGAAAGAATTTCGTACATTAACCTGTTACTACCTGTCTCTGTCACTCCCGCGTCAAAATAATGCGGTCACGCTCGCACAGATGCAATGACCCCGTCCTGTGCGAGCGCGACCGTATTATTTTGACGCGGGAGTGACAGAAACAGGTAGTAACAGGTTAATGTACGAAATTCTTCGTGCTCCGCGACCGGACTTTAGGTGGAGTTAGTAGAAGTTTTGTACGAAGTTGTTGAAAATTACGCAAATGTGCGAGTCGACTTGAAATTCGTCCAAAAACCAGTACTACACAATCGCACAACACATCAAAAATCATCAATCAATCAAGCACACATGGTTAAAAATCATCAATTAACCAAGCACACTACCTTTCTTGTCATCGCTGGGTTCAGTCCTATTGCTGTCGGAGGACCGCTGCCGGGCCGGCGTAACGGGCGCCGTGGGCCTGACCACTGTCACGTCAGGTCCGGCGGCGCTGCCTCCCGAGGACGTCGATATCGAGTCCGCCTCGGCCTCCTTCTCAGGCCCAGCTTCAGGCCCCGATTGTGGCAACTCGTCCTGTGTCCATAACAACGTTACATGACAAACAATCCCGTCGGAATCTTGTATTCCTATAGCTAGCTGACATTCTATGCACTTCTTGATCGTTAAGGAGTGACAAATCACAAAGCTGTAATATGATAGAGAAATGAATAAATAGTATTACAGTTAGGGTCAATTTACACCACGGTAGAATGGAATGGAAACGTTTTTTTTACATAATATAATTTTGTAAACTTTATGTCAATTGCATAAGATACAAACTAAATAGAAGCCAAAAAAGGTCACGCGTCTTCCGGGGAATCCTCACGCATTCCCAAGAATTTTATTTATTTATTAAGTATAGTTCATAAAAAAAGTCGATTACATCCCACTCCGCCGCGGTGTAAATTATCCATTCAAAGTTACAAATTATAATGTAGGCATGAAAAAAGGCCAAACTTAGTCATGGTTGGAATCAAACTAGTTTAATTATTTACAACTAGTTGAGTTATTTTACAAAATATGTTAGGCGTTACCGATCAAATTGTATATAATTTAAACTCTAATTAGTTTTAGTAGTTTGTTAATTATCTACATTTACTTTTACCACGTTTAAGATCACGAAACAAACGGACAAACAAACAAAGATAGCGTGTTAATTTAGCATTGTAGTTCTTACAATTGGCGAAAGTTCGTTTAAAGATCTTATGAAACAGATCAATAATATCGTGGCAAGAAAACAAGTAAGAGTTAACACTGTAGAGTATCATAGTGAAAAGTAGTATTAAAACAAAAAAGTCTAGGAATTTATTTTTTTAAAGATGTCAGTCTTTGTGGATTTAGTGCACTATCATAAATAACCATGCAAAGTCAGTTGTCATGCACAAGCAAGGCGGGTGTGTGTAGTAGTGGTGAAGTGAACAAACTGGAAATTACAGAATTGTGCTCGTAGACGAAGGTTTTGGCTATAACTGTGATATACCTATTGTCATTGACATATAAATCTATGGACCCCAGGTGTAATACAAAATTCACGAAAAAAGTGCCCCGAGAAAACCTTTATAAACGAGTGTTTAAATGTGTATTTTTATAAACAAACTAAAACATTGTAATTTTTGTCGTGTACCATTATCATACAACCTAATTTTGTATATGTGTGTGAATAAAACACAGAGCGACATTATTACGCGTGTTCTCTCTGATGAATCAAACACGAGACTGAAGTGCGATTGGAAACCTTTTCGCGTTTTGGCTCTCTTTCGGTTCGGACACTTTTTAGCGCTGACCCGAAATCCATAGTATTATATATCAATGGATATTGTATTTAATATATGTCCGTAAAATACAACATGTTTAGTCCGTAGCAGATATAGTGTATTACTCGTATTTATACTAAAAAGTATGAAGCTTAGAATTTATAAGAAGCATACGATGTTTAGAAGTATATGGTTAAAGGAACATAATATTATAATGTGTTGGCAATTTCACGCGTTAGACAGCGTTTTTATGTATAATAAAAAAAACATTGTACTACTTTGAATGCCTAAAATTGTACAAATCTAACTTGAGAATTCCGCGTTTCATTGAATTATTGAAACTAAAATAATGCGTGTGAGTAAATAAAAATACATTTCAATTAAATGAGATTATATTATATGTGTTCCTTGCAAAGTGCTTTGACGTAATTTACATTTTTATAAATATCAAGCAAAAAATGTAAGGTATATATTTTTATTTATTTGTATAATTTTTTTCAACTTACTGTATTCACAATGGTTCCCTAATGTGACGTAAAAGGCAGAATTAACAAAATTCAGAATTACTTTAATTTTCACACTAATATTCTTAGCTCTGATGAATAATAATTAATTAATTAATACGATAATTAACATTATAATTTTACTGAAACTTAGAAAAACTTAAAAGCTTTCAAATCGCAATTTTAATAAATTATCATAAAGGTCACACCAATATTGGGGTAGATATTCATTTCAGATACTCAAGGGTATTGATTATCCGTATATTAATTACCCTTATACTAAAATTCAAATTAGCAAAACATATTATATTAGTAGCATTTTAAAGAAATAAGTTTTATAATTTTTTAAGAAGTATTTATTAACTTATAATGTCTATAAATAAATTGTAATAAAATAAATTATAATTGATATAAAAAGGTTGTTATAGAGCATAAGATGTCGTCAGAAATATAAAGTAATCAGGGCCAGTTTAACAATCTTTAACAGACTCGTGACCGCCACATTTAACCGTTACGTGTCTGTTAAAGTTAGTTGAAGTAATGTGTTCTTACTCGTTAAAAAAATATGGTCGTACCAAACACATAGAAAAGAAACTAAAGTAGAATGTATACTAATTACGTGTCTGTTATAGTTAGTTAGTTGAAGTTAGGTCTAGTCGTTCAAAAATATGGTCGTACCAAAAACAGCGAAAAGAAACAAAAGTAGAATATATACTCATGTTTGATTAAAGAAACAAAGTTGTTTGGGCAACAAAACGCGGAATAAGATCATCTGGAAGTGGCTTACTTCGGAGGCCTGCGAGGCGTGCTCGTCCTCCTCTTGCACGGGGCGCACTGCGAAGCGCGCCGCCCCGGTCTCGCTGTCAGACAGCACCTGCCGCGACCACAAGCGTCAGATCACACTAGGGACTTTGTACCTAGCAGATAACAACAAGCCTTGGCCAAGGCAGAACGTAAACCAGAAACCGTGACAGCTATATGTGACAAGACTGATAAATGGTTAATCAAAAATCATTATTAGATTTTGCCAATCGGTACTTGGTAGCCTCGAATTTAGTGTAACATTAAAATCATGGATTGGATGACGTCCTACTACGCTGCTGCTGCAATCATAAGTTCTGTTTGGCTAAGACTTAAGATGCACCACTGGAATTTTACTCGTAAAGTGCACAAGTTCTGTTGCTCAGAAAAATGGACATGTCTACATTAAGGGGATTTATTGAATTTATTTTTGTCTTTCTCACTCTCACGGAGATTTGGTAGGTGCGACATGCAGCGTCGCGGAAGAATATAGCAGAAAAACGACGTTTTACCTAATTACTCAAAAACTAAGCTGGTTATGAAAAATCCGTTCTAAGCGTTTTAGGATATTATCATTACCGATACATTAAAACTAAAATTACAATTACATCCATTGTAGTTTCCGATAAAATATAGAAAAACTGAGATTTTGGAGCAACTTTTGGGAGAACTTTCTATCGAGAAAATTTTATCCAATCGTGTTTCTGCTTCTAAGCGATTTTAGATTAAAGACCCAAAATACATGACGTGTAAATTTGAAAGTAATTGTCTTTATAGTTTTTGCATAAAACTTCATTCAAAATCACCTAAATACGGCTTGTAGGCCGTTAATACTTTGAGTTTGGTGTGGAATGGTTGATTTTTACGTTCTTAATGTCATTTTCACAAACTAGATGCACACTGGAGTCAAGTCAAGGTTATCCCGGTTTTGGTCATTTGCTTTGTGTTGTCGCTAGTGTGATCTTACAGTAAAACTAGGTAAACACTACGAAACTTTTGTATGAAAAAATAAACATTATAAATAGAATGACTCCTTTTTAATTATACTGCGTCAGTAATTTTAAAATTAACACCTTAAAAATATTGTATAGTGGTAGTGTACCAGGCTTTACAGAGGCACATCTAGTACGCATTTTGTGATCTGTATTCGGCGATCGCTGTGATTTACTTCTGTTTGATTTGTATTATAACAGTGATGAGAAAAGTTGTTTAATATTTTTTATATCAATGGTTTAATATCGATACCGCTTGCTTTGGATTGCTTGCTTGATTTGGATTTATTAATTTTATTTCATTGGCTCGTAATCACTTTTTATTTTTATTTGAAATATCATCGTTTTGAGTTAGCTCAGTATTTCCAGTTATTTCGCACTGTCATGTTAATTATGAATTTAAAATGGTGTTTGTTTAAGGGCTTAAAATATCTGTCTGTTTTTAGTCTTATTTGTGTAGGATTAACATTGTAACAGCATTGTTATGTACAAAAGCGAAATATCTTAATTTGCATTTTAATGAGGACCCGGCGGAACTCTTTCGAGATTATTACACAACAAAAAAACTTTTATTTGGACTAGAAAAAGACAAGGGATTTTTGTAGAATAGTAGAATGTATCATTACCTTACTTATAACCACAAAACCCCTTTTTAAAACTGTAATTATATTATATCGCAAGCGCACAATTTATCTGAAAAAGATTTGTCTTGTGTGGAAAACATTTGTCAGCGACAAAAATATTAGTGGAAATTGATAAATTAGGTATGCCGAATTTAAACTAGGTGAAGTTGGTTATAACTCTTAATTTATGAGTGTAGGTAAAATAAATTCAATAAACGATATTTATCATACAACGAGACATTATATTCAACTGTAATTCAAATGAAAAATCCAACAATAAACTTGTCCCCGAAAAACAGATCACAAAATGCAAAAAGCACACGTATAAAATTTTAGTAAACCAAAATGCGAACATCAAACGTAAACATGACGAATCCAACAAACATTTAAACAATAAAATTGAACAAGAGGCTTGAAGAAATTAAACATGAATGATAACAAATACAAAATTGCAATAAACATCAAATTGATAACTTGATAATATGAAACATGTACTTATAACATGCTTAATGAACGATAAACGGTAACATTAAGAGACATCGTGTATTAAGGCATTTCTCTCACCACCAACCACAGAGGCCCAGAATTTGTCAATAATAATTCACCAGCTAGTGGGGTCATCATGGACCACAAAGCTAGGTAGTGGTGGTCCCAACGTATCAACTTTGGTCCATAAGTGATGAGTGGGTCGTCATTGACCCGTGTATGACAGCCAGGTTCATAGTTCGATAGTCTTGCACAACAACTATTACCTTACCTTAGACCTATCAAACCAATGAGGTCATCGTCAGACTCGGTCCACCCGCAGAAAAGCTGGGTGGAACTGGTCCCAATGCGTCAGTCGACCTCTGGTTCACTAATGATGGCTGGGTCGCCATGAACTGGTTTTCCACAGTAAGGTAGTTCATAGTCTGTAAGTCTTTGATCACATAACTTACCTCAGACCTATCACTGGCCGTTCTCAGTCCCGGTCTCCCCGCTGCAAAGCTGGGTAGAGGTGGTCCCAACTACCAACGTGTCAGTGGAGCTCCGGTTCACCAGTGACGAGTGGAACCGGTGGTATACAGTTAGATGGTTCATAGTTTATTAGTCTTTGATCGTATCACATAGCTTACCACTCAGACCTATCACTAGCCATCCTCAAACTCATAGTTTATAAGTCTTTGATCGTATCACATAGCTTACCACTCAGATCTATCACCAGCCATCCTCAAACTCTGCCCACCCGCAGAAAAACTGGGTGGAAGTGGTCCCAACGTGTCAGTGGAGCCCCGGTTCATCAGTGATGGGTGGGTCGCCATGAACCGGTGTTATATAGTGAAATGGTTCATAGTTTATTAGTCTTCGATTATAACACATAGCTTACCTCAGACCTATCACTGGTCATCCTCAAACTCGGCCCACCCGCAGAAAAGCTGGGTGGAAGTGGTATCAACGTGTCAGTCGACCCCTGGTTCACTAGTGACGGTTGGGTCGCCATGAAACGGTATTCCACTGTTAGGTGGTTCATTATAGTTTATTAGTCTTCGATTATATCACATAGCTTACCTCAGAACTATCACTGGCCGTCCTCAGCCTCGATCTCCTCCGTCTCGATCTCTCAGTGGAGCCCCGGTTCACGGGTGGGTCTCCATGAACCGGTGATCCACAGTTAGATAGTTCACAGTTTGTAAGTCTGATTGTATCACATAGCTTACCTCAGACCTATCACTGGCTGTCCTCAGCCTCGGTCCCCCCGCCGCGAAGCTGGGTGGAGGTGGTCCCAACGTGTCAGTGGACCCCCGGTTCACTAGTGACGGGTGGGTCGCCATGAACCGGTGTATCACAGCCAGGTGGTTCATGGTTTGTTCAGCTACATCTTCTAATTTGCGTAACCTAAATTCTACACTCTGAAAATGCAAAAGTATGAGTTAACAATAATTACTGTGTAGACTAAAATGAACCTACACGGTACTTCCTCTGCAGGACTCCCTGTAAAGTTTGCCAGCTCTCTTTTAATGACATAAATCTACCTGATTCCTTAATCTGTACCTCAGTGATGATCACTCGAAATCTTACTTTCGTTTTTTTTTATTATTATTTTTTATTATAACATACCTAAACAATACAATTGTCTTATATGCTAAGTCTCAGCTAGTGCAGCAAAAACCACCGTCGGTTTTTCTGTGCACTGCCGTACACTCATACTAGACGCGCGACATCGCTGCCAGCGAAACCAGTTTGTTAATCAGATATGAGCTGCCTGCTATACAGGCTGATCCAGAAAGTACTTTTTAAGCTTTTGCTTATAATTGTCTTCATTCATCTTTTCATAAAGCAGCAATGTATAAAGAACCATGGACAATAGTGATCATCATTGCACGTGTTAATTTCACAGACTATAGACCCTAGTTGCTCACACTGTGAATCGAACCAGTTCGATCCAGGAATCAAACCACCCAGAAAAACCGCTAGACGAAGGAGGCTTTTAATATTGGATTATGTATTACTTCCAAAGTACAGGATATTGTAGGTCCTCGTAAAATGCTTGTTAGGGTACACGTACATAAAAGAAAGAAACGTATGAAAATGGTTATAAAAGAGGTCGTGAAAATATGAGAGATCAAACGACTCTTGAGTAGGGTTGGCAGTGACATATAGGAGTGATGTGAGATGGGGCGAAACAATTACTGTACTGGACAAGAAGTCTATATTATTAAGTTTTATACGTGACGTCATCCTTTTGTTTATCTTTGTAATACATAAAATTCTCGTGTCAGTGTTTATTAACAAACTCATCAGTGGGCTGATTCTGTATCGTTCAGTTTGTTAGTTAGCAACCCTCACTGGGTTGATAACTATAAAAACGGAAGTAGAAAACCTATATTTGCATTTATTTTAAACAAGTTACCAACGTAGGTTGGTTTGGTATAATGTCAACATACCATGCTAGTTGCTAACTTATGTAAAAAAAAAATACAAAAAGAGGATTTTTGTCTCCATTTTCTTAGTTAATAACCCAGTGAGCGTTGCTAAATAGCAAACTGAACGATACAGAATCAGCCCACTGAAGCGGCTTCACCGATTGTTATGAAATTTTTTGTGTACATTCGGTAGGTCTGAGAAAAGTTAGTAAGCTATTTTTCATATCCCTAATGGCAAGACAACGTTTGCCGGGTCAACTAGTTTTATTTCACAAAAATCCCGCGTGACTTTTAGATTTCCTCGGTACAAAATATGGCCTGCATTAAGTTCACCATATCATATTATATCAAATTTTTACCTTTAGGTATAATATTAAAAGGGTGGAAAGTACACAAAGGTTCTCATTATCAAAGAGATTAATTAAAAACGAATTCGCAAAAGTCAGAAAGGAATAATGAAATTTAATTCTACGACTCAATTTCGGCGAGAAAAATCAGAATGCTTAATTTTTTGTGTAATTAATTTTCATAGCGTTACGCCCAATGGTAGATAATTAATTTTAGCTGTCTACACTTCTTTCCCAAAAATTATACAAAATTTCACACTTCCGAATTTGAATGAATGTGAATGCAATTAAATTTTAAAAGGGGTAAAATTGCATAGTACGTAGATTGTATTACTACAACCAAAAATATTTATTCGTCACAACTTTATTCACACGTCACTTTTTATAATTAATCAACCAATTTGTAGCTGGAAAAATTGGAATACTTAATTTAAATATTGAGCAACATTGAGGATGGTAAAAAATTTGTAGGCGCCGAAAAATACAAACAATTGGAATGAATGAACGAATAAATAAAACAAAGGCGAGTGAATGAAGCGAAACCGAGTAGGGTTGGCATACGAAGCAAATATTCTACCCGGAATGCATTGTTTCTGCGACCCGTTTATTTTAGTTCAGTTTATAGACCATATAACCCCCTAGAATCCTAAAATCATTACAATTTTTTGTAACATGGCACGGTTGATTTAAATAAGCGTTCTTAGTATATAATCGTTACAGAAATTTTTCTATTGATAGTTCCATATCGTTATGGAAAAAAATATAAGGGAATGTTATGCATTTATATCCGAGCGACAAAACCACAAGTCTCACTCTCATACATTATTTGAATTTCATTCCATGTAGGTTGAAAGTTTAAATAGCTAAAGGGAATTTACTGAAATCCACATTTATAAACAAGGAATGAAGTAGTAACCAAATCTTTATAACTCATGTATTTTTATATTTTGGTCTACATAACATTAGCATGAAAATAAACATTTTTTTGTGAATTCCACATAATAACGTTAAGTTTGGAGCCATAGGATCCAAATGACATTAAACTGTTAGACATGTTTTACTCGTTAAATGTATGTGAAACGAGCTCGATGGTATTTATTTTATGATGATAACTGATGTATTTCTTTTTGGGAAAATGTGTAGGCGTCTATAAGGTAGGTAGTCAATGGTTTAACAGGCAATGTAACAGTTAATGATGCGGGAATGACTCTAAAGTTACCTGTATAGATTGTATTTGGCAATTAGCTTTTTGATTCAAGTCTTCCATTTTGGTCGTGATATGTTCTACCCTATCTGTTGTGTTTCTAACTCTCTCTTCTATAGAATTTGATAATTTAACTTCCTGAAAATAAAAATAATATTTGAATGTAAAATACAACATTAAACTGTAGCAGACAGCTACAGCGTAGACAAGACTACGCTGTAGCAGTTCTACAGCGTAGACCCAAAGCAACAGGCTACGCCAATGAGTTACGAACGAACTCATTCATAGATGTTTTAGAGGTTGCATTTTAAAGGCTTTTTCATATATTTTTATAGCAAAAACTAACGGCAATTCGTTCACATAATATTGGCATTAGAAGTAGCGCGATAAAACATCAGTGAAGTCTCATTATGCCTAGTAAATAGTAATATTTTCATGACTTCCATACATTTCTCAGTTTTCGCAGCGATAGCGATCGTAGAAACAGAATCAATAAGTAACATGGCTAGGCAAAGAATGGTCTTCACAAAAATGGTCCTTACTTGTTCCCTAAAATATCCTTCCACGCATTCTTCCTCGAAGTCATACAACCGTTCCATGTCCTCCTTTTCCAAGAACAGCTTCAACCCGTTGTCATATTGGAACCGTTTGTGTGACACGTTCCTCGTCACCCACTTGCACGTCGCGTAAATGTGGCAGAATATTATAATGGGGGGCGGCAACACTGGTTTCTGTTCGTACTCCATGACCACTGTGAATCTTTGGAACATCCACACCTACAGACGAAAATTTAGTTTAAACCCCGAAGTACGAGTCAAATATGACCCCATTCAAATTCCACCTTGGAGATTTTGACGTGACAACGTCTTATAAATCGATAGAGCCGGTTGCACGCACGAAAAAATGACTCATCAGGCGTTACCGGCGTTACCTCGCTCATGCGGCGTTACCGGCGTTACCTCGCGAGCGCGGAACGAGCGACAAAGAAAACGTTGTCACGTTCAACTATCGTCAGTAAACCGACTTTACAGGCAACCAATTTTTAGGCAACCAATTTTTTTTCATAACAAAATATAATGAGGCGAGAAAGACGTTCACCTGATGTTAAGTGATACGCATGCCCATATCAGATGCAGTGCGTCCTAAAATTTTGCATTGCAATATCATACGACACACTGCACTGCGCTTATCATCGTGAGACATCAGTTCTTATGTTTTATTTTGCCCAGCTATCACATCGGTATACAGAGGGGTTAGTACACGTTTTTTAACGAAGTTCGTGTCGACTCGCATCGCTCAAACGAATCGAATTCCTCCATACATTTACAGCCAGCGCCATCTATTTACAACCGAATGTCAGCGAATGTCCATAGATGGCGCTGGTTGTAAATGTATGGAGGAATTCGATTCGTTTGAACGATGCGAGTCGACTCGAAATTCGTACAAAAACCTGTACTAACCCTACAGTGCTTTTCAAAGTTCAATCCGAAGCTCAGTAATACATTCGTTTCAGGGTAGAATAACTGACTCTGCGGTGGTACCTACCAGGACGAACTCTGCCAGAAGAGTTCTACCACAAGTAAAATTTACGCGTGACTTTAGTACCATTTTTGAAAAAAAATGTACTTAACGGCAAGCAATTACGTCACATTAAGGTAGGGTATGACTCAATAAAAAAAAATAACAACTAGAATTATACACCGAAAGCTCACAAAAAATGCGAAAAGCGGTCGTTTAAAGCATTGCTGAATTAAATTCTAACGGTTGCGATCCGGCACGTTTTATGGTTTTGGGAACAATTGCTCTAAAGCACAAATAGCTTTGAGGAAAATGTATGATTTGCATATAAATTGGAACATATTCCGATCTATATTATTCCTATATTGTTTGAGAAATTCACGTTTGTGTTTAAATCTAACAATCTGACATAATCATGATCTTATGTGATCTGTTTCCGTTGAACATAATTTTCAATCTTCGGGACACAATTCGTATTTCACACGGACGGTTTGTATTAATTTGCACATCAATTCAAATTATAAATACATCTAATTTACTAATATAGGTGGAGCGAGGAGGTTCCTGGTTAAAATAGTCACAAATACTTTAACACACTCTTACTTTGTGGGAGATACAAAATTGCAATTGGCTTGAAATGATACATGCTTCGTTATATTTAGGATCCGGTCTGACGTTTACTAGTTTCGCCCCGTACACCCTCGCTCCGCATCCTGTGAATTTCATGCTTTATACCAGGTTCACACGACGCGGACCTTATTTACAATTCAAACTTTCAATACCCCTTAAGAATACTCCTGTTCCTCTTGTATTTGTTTGCTATTTTGCTTTTCTACCCCTCTAATACAGGCATTTTCACAAGTTTATATGTAACTTTCAATGTTTGTACTCGTGACTAAGTTCGGAACAAAACTTGCAAATGAATTTAAAATCAGTTACCCTCAACTTCAAATATGTATCAACTTCATATTAGTAATGTCATTGACATTCCAAATACAATATGGTGGAACAAGATGACGGTCTAGTTATTATTTTACGAATAGACTTCCAGTATACCTATACAGTACTTATGTAACTCACTCATGTGAAATTTGTCATGCAATGTTCAATTTTTTTACCATATTTGATGTTATAAAATAAGTACAATAACAGTTACATTGCAAGACGATAACGGAATGGCGAAATTGGAGGAGTATCAAGCTTTAACACCAAAGAAGATCGGAAAAGAACGCCGTGTGAACCAGATAAGGCTGTTCGTCCACAGCAGACGTCTAGGACATCAGCTTATTTTATTCTCGTTCTTGATGACCCTGTGACGGCTGCAGTAGACAAACGTACTAAACGTAAAACATTTACGTAACTTAAAAAAAAAAACAAAAGAAGCAAAAAAATAGAACCTGGTGCGAGACTTCATTGACTTCGTTAAAGATATTGTTAAAGACGGCGATAAGGAGGTTTATGAGCAGGATGTTCGCGACGAGGAGGTACACCGTCATCGCGATGGGGGTTATCCAGCGGCCCGTGACGCACTTCTGGTTGCCGACGTCCATGCCGCAGGGGGGGTCGATGTCCGGCGCGAACACCTCCCCGTACAGCATGAAGTACGGTTGGTAGAATATCTACAAATAACACGTGCGGGTAAAAAAAAAACAGAAACAAACCATAAGTAAAAGGATAGTATAAAAGTAAGTGTAATAAGGATAGGGGTAATAAAAGGAAGGGTGGTAGTAGGAATGGGATAGTCAATAGAAAAATCAAGAAAGGTAAAGGAAAGTATAAAAGTAAGAGGTAAGTATAGTAGAAATATGGATAGCGGTAATAAAACTAAAATGTAGTAGTAGGGATAATCAATAGAAAAAACTATTAAGATAAAGGGATTGTATAAAAGCAAGAGGTTGCAGTAGGGATAGTCAATAGAAAATTTAAAAATATAAATAGTAAGTTGGAGTCCAATCAAAGAATAATCATGTCATAACAAAGATAATTGAATAAATGATAATATGTGCTAAGTTGCTATCCTTACGTTTATGTGCCAAACATATAAAAATCACTTGATTTTCGCAAGTTATGGAATAAAATGAAAATCAAGAGTTTCGATTAGTCACAAAGCGTAAGATAGTAACGTAGCACCTTTGGTGGAAAAGCCCCCGTAATGGGCTTAAGATGGATAAGAAAAAAAGTACGGAGTGATAAATGCACAATAAAAATTGTTAAAGGAGATTACTAAAATTGGATTTTAAATAAGTGGAACGAAGAAAATGATAGCAAAATTGTACAATAAAATGAATGAAATTAAAACTAACAAGCAAGTGATCCGAAATGTATAAAGTATATACGACGTAAAAAAAAAATTCATGGATAGCAGGATGATGATTTACTTAAAAACAATAAAACAAAAGAATTAGCTGCAGCAACAAAATCAGCAAACTGGCTGAAAATGACAACTATTCAAAATGGCAACTAATTAGAATACCTGATTGTAAAATAAATACTATTCTACATTGTAACTTAAATACCGAAACCATCAACCATTACCTATTCGTATCTAACTTAGCTTTTGTAGATAATAATCAAATCTCGCAACAGGCAACAAGTGAACAGTTAAAATACTATACCTTCTGTGGATCATATATATTGCAAATTTTATACAATATCTGAGGCTTTGTTTACAATACAAATAGAGAAGATTATTTCTGATCGCTAGATAATTCTGGAACGCGTCAATAAAGAAAGAAAAAAATTATAAAATTTTATTGACAATATGATCCACATTAAAAAAAATACAATTGCAACAAAAACCAACTACAGGATATAGGTATCGTCACGGTTTAAGAGTGTTTTTCAAAACCAGCTGTATGATTCTGAAAATATGCTTATAGCGTCAACGATGTTACATCTTGGGCAGTGATAGGTTAATGCTTGCATCGGTTATGCTGCCAAGACACCGATTGGCTGATAATGGTTGCCAGCTATATTTGAGCGATTTACAACTTTATTTACGAGAATCACACTGCAGACGACCATCAAAGTCAATCAAGATCTGATCACTGCTCTTAAACCGTTTCACTACCAGTAGCAAGTAACAACGTCTACATTCAAGTGGTCAAGGGTGGAACCTGGTGGGACACTCCGTTGACTTCGATGAAGATATTGTTAAACACGGCTATGAGAAGGTTCACTAGCAATATGTTAGCGATGAGCAGGTATATGCTCATGACCACGGGCGGCACCCAGTGGCCCACGCGGCACTCTTCGAGCCCAGGCAGCCCGCAAGGGGGCGCCATCTGCTCCGCGAACACTTCCCCATACAGCATGAAGTATGGTTGGAAGAACACCTGCAATTGTTAGTAGTGATCGAAAAATGATAGTTTACAAATTGATGATTTATCGTCGCTTGCAATTGAGACATCATTTTACTATATGCCATTACTGAAAAAGAAATTCATTAATTAAAAAAAGCGGCACTTATTAGGAAGGCTTTTCGATTGTTGACCGCCAAACCTCAATTTAAGGAAGAGGGCACACGATGATGATTCATTACTCATGAAAAATAATGTAGTACAACAGAGAGAGAAGTGCTTGCCCTGATAGTAATTAATACACATAAGGTTTTGCCAGAACATCATGTTGCATAGATTCTTTTGTTAATTGTTAGTAGAATTGTTAAAAAGTTTTGATTTAATTGCTGTATATGCCGACCTGTATATTTGCGATTTTATAATTTAATTTTCTCGATTTATTGATGGCAGGTAGTATAGTTACCTAATGCAGTGATAACATATTTGGGAAAAGTGCTTTAATGGTGTAAGTTAGTTTTGAACTGTCGGAGGATTTTTCTTCGCCTTACATCACCATGTTACAAAAACATTGTGGAATAGAGATCTAAAATAAGACCGGTTTCACGAATGGTAAGATAATGCTGTGAAAAAAAAAACTTTTTTTGGGAAATATCTTAAATGTCTTACCTCTCTGATCAAGTACCAGCTAGCGTCTCTGTCTGGATACAGGATAGCCTGTCTCGCCACTCCGAACGACATCAGCACAACCAATAATAGCACCACGAAGTATATCATATTCTTAACCATTTTACCCATCATTGTGACTAGAGGACCTGGCGACAACACATTATTCAACATTATTTTGCCGAGCAAGATTTACCAAATATAGCCTTCAGGTTAAATGTTAAAAAGGTTAAAAAGTTCGTCCCAGGACTTTGCATTGCAATGTCGTTGCACTGCACTGCACTCGTCACCCTGAGTCATTTTTTTCAGTTTTTAAGTCTTATTATGCCCCGCAAATTTGCTGGTCATAGTGTTCTTTAAACGGAAACACAGTAACGCAATACTGGTTCACAGCTTTTTTTTTTTTCAATTTTTAAAAAAAAATTTTTTTTTAATTTTAATTGATTTTTTTTGTTATTGTTAGGCTTGCACTTGACTACAATCATGTGTGACGGACAGCAATGATGAGTTTTAAAAATGCCTGTTCACTTTTGTTTTGAAGGTACCCAGCTACTTTCGGAAACAGGTAAAGGTACTTTCGGAAGCTGGAAGAGTGTTACACACCTCAGCAATTCGTATCAGAAAAATGGAAGAAAAAAGTTTACAAGAATATTTATTTGCTTGAATGCATTTACATAATTGACAGTGTTCTTTCAATAGCGAGTTTAATGGTCCTTTAATATTCGAGTTCGCTGGACATCAACCACATAAGGATGGATGGATTTTATTCGGCACATTGTGCACCATTGTCTGTAGATACATCAACAGGAACTCCTTACCTAAGTACTTGTTGACCCCCAATATATTGAGGATCCTCAAGTACCAGTAGATGATGTCGACGCAGTAGATGACGCGGCCGACGTCCATGGAGCCGGCGCGCAGGCGCAGCGTCATCCCCACCAGGAAGAAGATGATGAACCCCGCGTCGTAGGTGTTCCACATGTTCCACGCCCACACGCTGAACTTATGTCTGCAAAATAATAGCTGATGAGACATATTAGACTCATGGCAGTCAAATTGCGAAAATATCAAATTCTTTGCTTAAGAGTGTCCATTATGAGAAATTAGTCCCAGTATCGAGTTTGAAGTGAGTAATTCGCAAATCTCGGACTAATTCCTTTATCTGGAACACACTATAAAGCAAATATTTTTATATAAACATGTGAAGGTGATGCTGGCATTTCCGCAATTTTACTACGTTAGTCCTATTATGTCTTATTAGCTTGAAAATTGCGAAAAACCACAAAAAATAAATTTCGCGGGCACACTCGTAGCATACCCCTTAAGTAATCGCTTTACCGATAGAGTAATTGCTTATTAGACCAACCAAACTAAGCTTATTAAGAAAAATATAAAATTTCAAAATATGCAGAAAAAATCCAAAACTTTTAGAGAATTAAAGCAGTACTTGGAGCTAAAATATTAATTCTGTTACGGTAGGAAGAAATGCAGATACTTACCTAATAGCAACAGGCTCGGACGTAATAATTTCCCTAATTTTCTCACACAAAAACGTGAGTATATAACATATGGAGTAAATCTCCGGCCAAGAAGGAGTCAGGTCCATCTTGACTAATACTGTATATGTAAACATCAGTAGGAACAATATGTAGGCGATCTGTAACAAAAAAATAAAGTAATTATTATATTTTAAAATCGTTTTAAAAGTCGGACAAACTGTAACAATTATGAACTGCTACAAATCTGTACAAGATAGGCTCTATAATGTGTTCAATAAAGTGTCTCAGATTTTTAAGACAGCTTCGCTAGCTATTCATGACGTTCTATCGAGGACATTTTTCATATTTTCTTGGCTTCTGTTCATGCTTGATTTTGTCAATGCAATGTGAATCAAAGCTTTATTAAAAAGTAAGATATGTACTCAGGGTAATTTACTATAAAATTCAATTATGATTATTATGGTCGATGAGTCTAAAAATTCGTTAGTACCTACTTATTAGTAGAAATTAATATTTAGGATGTTATAGTGAAAAAGACACAGAATTACTAAGTACTAATTCTACGACTAGAATCGATTTAGTGCATCTACAGAAACCCACTGATATACAAAAAGTTGGAATGTAGTATTATCAGAATACGAAAACCATCGATATACGAAATGATATTACTTACCGAATCGGCCCAAAACTTAGTGATGGGCGCCGTGAAGAACTCATATATCTTCTTCCTCAGCCTCAAAGGCCTCATCCTCTTGTCCTCCGGCGCGTGGTACTCCGGGAGGTCCCTGTACGTAGGGTCCCACCCAATTTTACCAACTTTCCCGTTCTGATCGACCCTGGTTTCGCATTCGGCCCCTGAGCCAATCAACGCCTGCTTGAGTATAGAAAAATCGTATAAAGGTTACCACGACGTGTCCAAGACTCAGACTAAAGGGAATAGGTAGACGGTTGTCGTTTGAAAAAATATAAAGCCAATTTGAATATTGCTTTTATCGAGCCGGTGCAAAATGACCCGTGATAAGTTTAAAAATGCACATAACTCTTCCATATTCCAGTCTAGGGACTGGTTTGAGTCAATCAATGAATCAATGAACAATAAAATTATTTTCCTGTATTCCACAAAATCGTATTAATATGTGTATAACAACGCACCAAACAATACTTCCGAGGTATCATACAGATTAATCCGATTTAGTGAACTTAAGTAACATAATTATTTAGTTGATTGATACCTATATAAATGTGCGCGAATTATTATCAGCTTCAATCTAATATTTGTTTTTTTAATTTTTTTGCATAATAAATTAAATAATTGATTGAAAAAATACTAATTTAACTATTTTGAATCTCCATTTCAAGTAAGCCTTTAAAAATACTTCTTATTTTGATCAGTTCGGTTTAGAGATCCGTCTATTTTTCGCTTTAGTCTGTGATACAAGAGGGAAGTATAGTATATGAAGTTCAAAGTATAGCTGGGACGAGTTTAGTAAACGCTTAGAAACGATAGAAAGGTATAATATAAGCTTAGGCACACTCTTCTGCTATTTACTATTACATTGACTTTATATGACAGTCAGCATCAAAAATCACAAAATGTATCAAAGCTAATTATTATGGCAGTGAGTTTTGTTGCTGTCCGTACTCAATGTAAGGCTATTTGACTACAAAGAACAATTAACATTATTTTCTAGGACAGTTACAAGAAAAAGGTAAAGTTGAAAAATATCAGACAAAAAAATATTAGAAGAGTACAACAATTAGCGTGATATTTGATTAGTTAAAGAATAGGTAAGTATTTACCGTAATAAAAATATACATAGGTTAAAAAGCAAAAGCGAGATATAGGAACATAATATCTAAAGTATAGCTATCTAAATGTCTAATTTGGTGTAATTGCATGATGACATGAAAAGTAATATATATGTAGGGACTTAATTCCATTTCCTTAAAGGTTTTTAAAAATATTTTTCTTTTATCGTCAAACTTAGTAGAATCATCCGACCAGTCAATCGTAAATTCAATTCTCATAAATAACTTATTTATTTTTAGCGATAAATAAGTACTTTATGGTTATATTATTGGTAAAAAATTAGAGACTGGTATTAGCATCAATACGCAATAACATAAATTATATGTAGGTAAGTTTTCATTTAAAAAACATCTGTTTGAAACAGTTCAGAGGCAGAACGCAGAATAAGTTCAAAAAAAACAGAATAACGGTTTAAAAACTAATAAAAAAATGTCTGCTGTTTACAATCATGTAAGATAAGAAAAAAAAACACTAGAAACACACAGAGACCCAAACTAAGCGACCGGAATTCGGGAGTGTACGGGGATTAAAATTATTACTACACCAAGATCGCGATTAGGGATGTGACACACTGACGACGCATGATTTTCCAGCTGAAGGTGTGTTTCTCTTACAGTATGCAAGTTAAAAAAAATGCCAGTACTGTCATCAATTTTTATATTTCTTACATGTCTCATAAGTAATAAGAGAACTGTAGAACGTCTCATGAAAAATTTGGGGCTGAAATTATTTTAATCCCCACGTGTCGATAGGACGTAGGGACATCTGTACTTTACGTATACTGTGCGGACTCACGGTGTGATATTATAGCCGTAAATTTTATTAGCAGAGCGCACGAACCTTTGGTAAAAGGAGTTTCAACTATCAAGCACAAACAGCGAAAGTCTACTTATTGGTTCCAAACGAAATATGTAGATCCTTTGTATGGTTAATTGTATAATGCCATTCAATGTATTCGTCATTTCTTTCTATAACTTCAAAGCTTTTGTCAAGCCGAAATTCTTTATAAAGGCATATTATGATTAGAATATAAAAGAACGTCTAAATGAAAATATTTCATGGGAGTAACAGTGAATTACACCAGCTCTTATAACTTATGAGTGAAATATTTCGTAATAGTTAATTTTTATACACTCCTACAATATGGGTATCAAACGAAATGGTTTGCTGAGAAAAGTACGGATAAATTGACATAGTAATTGTAAGGCTTGCTTTTAAAAAATCAATAGCCCATTTTTACTATCTATATAAAACAGTTTTCCGATCGTGGCGGTAAATTATGACTTTTCATAAGTGCCTGTAAGTTATGTCTATGAGAGAGGATAAATATTTTTATTTTGATTTTCCGACGTTTCCGGTACGCCCCCGCTCAGGTCAGTGTGTGTTGACGTTTATCATGTGACAGGAAAGTGCAAAGTTCAGAGGGGTTAGTTAGTACAGGTTTTTGTACGAATTTCGAGTCGACTCGCATCGCACAAACGAATCGAATTTCTCCATATATTTACAGCCAGCGCCATCTATGGATAGTCACTGACAGGCGGCTGTCAATAGATTGCACTGGCTGTAAATGTATGAAGGCATGCGATTCGTTTGTGCGATGCGAGTTGACTCGAAATTCGTACAAAAACCTGTACTAACCCCTCAGAGCACTGCAGTTTTGAAGTGACGAAGCGTACAAGCAAACTAGATGTGATGTAAATTCGTAATGCAGACCTACGGGCTACGATGCACAGTGAACACGGATTGGCGTGTAGCGCGACAGTAATGTACCTGAGTGCTCTTAGCCTGCGCTCCCGGGGGGATAATCTTCTTGATTATAGTACACCGTTTCACCACGTCCAGGCCCACCTAGCGTTAGCGTGGAACACAATTCGTGGATTCAGAGTGGAAATATGTATAAACTTCCCCTTACGTGAGTAAATAATCCAATGAATGACATGAAATTATCTGCTTCAATAATTACAGAAACAAGTGACTGACCGATCAATTACACAGCTATTAAAACACATAGCTATTTTGACGTAGACATCCATTAAAAAAGTGTCTTAAAATCACTAAAACTCTACCTATATCTATCTAATCTTCTTACGAGTACTCTGACCTCTCTTTATTTCCGTGTATTTCAAACTATATTATCGAATTAAAACGAATATTAATATCCCTTACTAGTAGTTTTACTCAAGCGCAGTTAGGCAATAACGCATAACGATAAAAACTCTTGAAAATCCCTTGCGAAATTTTAAGCTCAATGTTTAAGTCGTGGTTTAAGGAGCAAAGTTTTTAAGTGTGTTTTTGTAAACGTTTGGCTCTATGTAAGTTTTTATACCGAGTTACCCGAACGAGCGTCAGAATTTTCTTGACAGACAGTTTTCGATTTCAAGCACACAATTTTTGCCGAGGTAGCTAATTCCGAATTCTTTTTAGTTTTCGCAAATCGCTAAGTTATTAGGTGTATAATTTAATTAAAATCCGAATTTATTAGATAATGAACTCTAGTCCTGACGTTCTGATGATCATCTACGTATTAAAAAAAAATATATAGAGCCTTCCTGCACACTAAACTAAACAAAATAGAAAATGTCCCAGACCAAAGTATAAGGTGTCGTTTTCCTTTGGAAAATATAGAAAATATCTGAAATAATATGCCTAAAACCACAAGGCTGTCACTGGCATAAGATAAATTTAACGCTACTTCAAAATTAAATCGTGAAACGGCACGTTTGTCTGATTATTTAGAGACTAGACTACACTAAAGTAAACTATTTAACAACGTTCCTGCAGCGAGTTCTAGAATACTCATGAGCATTGCAGATACAAAGCGCCGGGATATTTTATTCCTGCCCCAGTTTTCTTCTCTGCGGATATCTAACGGTCCAAGAGGATGTTACCAGTTTTTAGGGGGTGTTTGATATAGATATTTCAATCCACGAAGACACGCCCCACTCTGTCAAAATCGCTTATGTTTCATTCGATTCGAGTTTGACAGATGAAACGTTTCGATGAAACTCCATACGAAACGAATGATATATAAGCGATTTTGACAGAGTGGGGCGCGTCTTCGTGGATTGAAGTATCTATAAACAAGATAGTATTTATGACGTTTGTTCTAGAAGTAACTACAAGCAATATACTTAGACTGTGGGTTTGAACCCTTTGGAAAGTTCTAGATATCTTTGAGTTATTTAGCTTTAGTTGTAAGATTGGTAGGAACTCTGACTTCTCTTGGAGTATGTTTTTATCATTAATACTGAATGGCTGAATGTTTTCCCTGTATAGATTAATCGTATGAACATATACTAGGATGAGAATAATTTCGATAAAGTAATAATTTTTATGGCACGGAATACCATCTTGTACAATATTAGGATATAGAATGAAGATTCCTAATTAAGTTAATCTTGTCTTGACTTACTAGTATAAAAAGAGTTTAAGTTCGATTTGTTTGTTAAATTATCTCTATATGTATATTGAAATTTAACTCAGGGTCACTACCATACCTTTGGTTTTTTGATATACCTAACACCCCTTCAAAATCCGCACGCGCTTTTAGGTTATAACCAAAGTACGAGAACGTCAGAATGCAGGGGCAATTTGGCGTATTTCGCAACTTTTCAAACATGTATTTGTTCGTTTTTAAAATCGAACTTTTTGGGGATTTTTGTTTGCAAAGCCATGAATTGATTCCATGACTTACTTATTCCAAAAACATTTTTCTAAGTACAACTTTGATTACATGTCCATTTTTAAAACAAGAATTTTGCCCACAAACCTATCCTAACCTATAAATGGCATGAATAAATCATTATAAACAAGGTGTCACATTAAACATAGCATCTCTAGTGGACAAAATCCTTATCGTCTTGCAAGTTATGATACCCTGTCAAGTTATGATACCCTGTCATTATCAAAACCGCGTTTGAGTTACAGGTGCCGGCAACTTCTCGAGCATGAAATGACGTAGTGGGGGTAAGTTAGCGCCCGCGACTCTCCGCCTTCACGCCCCACATTTACCTCCAAAAGGATCTAAAATTCGCTTGTACGCAATCAAGGTCTTTTATCCTCTTGCAAGTTATGATACCCTGTCATTAACAAAATCGCGTTTGAGTTACGCCGGCAAACTTCTTGAGCATGAAGTGACGTAGTGGGGGTAAGTTAGCGCACGCGACTCTCCGCCTTCACGCCCCACATTTACCACCAAAAGGATCTTAAATTCGCTGGTGCGCAATCAAGGTCTTTTATCGTCTTGCAAGTTATGATACCCTGTCATTAACAAAATCGCGTTTGAGTTACAAGTGCCGGCAAACTTCTTGAGCATGAAGTGACGTAGTAGAGGCAAGTTAGCGCCCGCGACTCTCCGCCTTCACGCCCCACATTTACCTCCAAAAGGATCTAAAATTCGCTTGTACGCAATCAAGGTCATTTATCGTCTTGCAAGTGATGATACCCTGTCATTAACAAAATCGCGTTTGAGTTACGCCGGCAAACTTTTTGAGCATGAAGTGACGTAGTGGGGGTAAATTAGCGCACGCGACTCTCTGTCTACGCGCTCTGCACTTACCACCAAAAGGATCTTAAATTCGCTTGTGCGCAATCAATGTCATTTATCATCTTTCAAGTTATGATACCCTGTCATTAACAAAATCGCGTTTGAGTTACAGGTGCCGGTAAACTTCTTGAGCATGAAGTGACGTAGTGGGGGCAAGTTAGCGCAGGCGACTCTCGCCTACACGCCCCACATTTACCTCCAAAAGGATCTAAAATTCGTTTGTGCGCAATAAAGATCATATACCAAAGAAGTTTGCCGTGTTAACGATGAAATGAAAGCGGCAATGGTAAGCAACTAAACATGGAACGTTACCTCCGCATCGTTAGGGTCCTTCGTGCTCCTGTCGTCCTCCATGGACTCGTTCTCCAGGTGTTCCTCTTCCGTCTGCGGCATCAGCTGCAGCTCTTCCTTCGACTTGAACTCCAGTTGCAGAATGTACAGCGGACACAGCAGGCTCAGTATTACCTTGGAGTACGACAAAGCCGATGTTGCAAAGGAAGGCTGCACGGTCGATGCTAACCATCAGGCCCCACGACTCAAGCGTCAGCATGCCACGATTACTATAGCCCTGACCAAACTTTAGCTCGGCCGTGATGTTAGCGTCGAGCGTCAGTTTCCATTGAAATATTATAGTCGTATGAAGCCGCGAAAAAGTTTGGTTCGAGCTACGATGAAACTATTCGAATAAAAAAATCTTGACGTCGATTATTCTGAATATATTTAGATCAAAGAAAATTAAGTTGTCTTCGAAAATTCATCCAGAATTAAAATATTTTTTTTTTCTTTAACTAAACTCCCTGTGGCCACTGAGCCTTTAGCTATTTTATGACATTTATGACTTATCATAAAAACCTGTCAATCATTCATACCGTATCGAAATGGACCAAAATTCTAAACAAAATGTATAGGAATTACATATGCGATTGACAAATTGTTCAAGCGACTTATCCAAGACTTCTGTCATTCCCATATATTTTTTGAAGTTCGTTTCCTATAGTTATGAAATGAGCTATCGACCGGTTTCTATTAGGGTGTAGATAAGACGTCATATGGCTAAGGTTGTTGGTGTTCCTACACATTAAGTATTTAAGTATAATCAAATAAATATCTATCAAGTTAGGTACGTCTAATTACGTAATCCCATCTACCAATTGACCAATGACGGCATTACCAAGCACTACTAATCAAATGATAGATAAGATTACGTAATTAGACCTTAGAAGTAATGAAAACCTAACAGTTTTTCCTATTAGGGATGGTAATTTTGTCATAAGTTGGAACTTGTAAGAAGCATACGTCAGACTTAGTCCACATCGTTAATAAGTTTTTGGGAACAGCCATAATTATATGCCATAATTATATAAAGCCATAATTATATAATTATGTTATATTAAATTTTTTTAACCATATAGGCTAGCGCTTGACTGTTATTCAAACCTGATGACAAGTTATTTACAGTCTATGGTGGAGCACGCTTGCCTAGGAAATGCGTATTCACTCTTGATTTCAAGGAACCCAAGTTACAGGTGGTAGGGAAGACGGAGGCCGCGAAGGCATTCCAGACATTTGCATGTACCTACGTATCAGGAACGAGGAATCAAACCGCTTCGTATACAGTATCTTTGGTGCGTCAACTATGAAAATTTGAGCAACAGTCTATTTGCTTCACTTTCACGCACTATAACTGTTTATAGAGTGCGAGCGAGAAGCAACATTAGAAAAAGACCTAATCTAACCTCAAAAATATAAGACTAACGCGAATAATAATCGACGTCAAGGCATGCTCTGTAAGCGACTCATGTTGACACACATACATCTATGTCGTAATCCTTCGTTACGATGTAGCGATGTTATTCTCTAATCACTACTAGATACGAGAACGTGCCAATACAAGTCTGTGCGTTAATAAGAAAGAAAGAAATTCGGGAAGAACATTATCTGTCTAACTGCAAACAAATTAAATAAACACATGATGAACATGATAAACCAGTGTTTAATTTAATTTCTAAAACAATTGTTTGGTTATAAATCAATGTTCGGCATGTGTTTACTTAACTTTTTGCAGTGAGACCCTTTACATTGGGATGTTACCTTTAAGTTGGTGTTCTTTCGCGTCCTAAGGCCTCCCATCCATAGGTCGGCAAGGATTATTTGTGAGCAAGGGTGGGCTAGTAATGCTCTATGGTTGGCAGCGACGGCAAGGCTGAGGCAGGTCTGACCGGACCAGTTTTGCAGCTCGCAAGTCAACAATTGCTGTGCCTGGTCATCGTCTTGCCGGTAGCAATAGTCTAACAACTCAAGGGCTGCAATAAAACAATACATATCAATTAACCATACACATGGGCCTCATAAAAAGGCTCAGAGTTACTCAGCGGGCGATGGAGAGAGCTATCTGCAAGATATATCTGATCAAATCAGAAATTACGAGATTTGTAAACGAACCAGAGTCACCGACATAGCTTAAAGTATTACGTAGATGATGTGGCAATGGGCGGGGCACATAGCTCGTATAATCGACAGGCGTTGGGGATCCTAAGTGCTGGAATGGCAACCTCTTCCAGAAAAGCGCATTGGCAGACCTTCGACCAGATGGACTGACGACATTAAAAAACTTGAGTGCCCTAGGGTAAACGACTTTTTAAACTAAAATATTGCCTTTGCTACTCGGAATGATGTAACGATTCTAACGATACCCCATATGTCCAAATATATTCAGCCGTTCAGAAGCTATTGTAGAATAAAGAGACTCACATACATACATACTGTATACATACATACATACAAATATACATACATAATACATACATACATAATACATACATACAAACATACGGATATTTTAATCCACGAAGACGCGCCCCACTCTGTTAAAATCGCTAATCTTTCATTCGATTCGTCGTGGATTTGAAATATCTATGAGTACATACATGAACCCTAAAAACATTACATACCTGTTTTTTGGGTAGTTGTGTAACAAATAGTATCATTACGAATGAACTCGTATTTTCTCCGTTCAAACTGAAACTGTGATAACGACGTAATGGGGGATCACATTTCGCTCGCGGCGGCTTGTTTTGTGATCCCCACGGGAATAAGGGGATCATTCGGAAATTGATTCAATATTTATTATGTTCATGACAATGTAATCGCTTTTACAGACGTTTTTAGAAAAACAAATTACGTTGTTGTGTACTACAAAGGATTTTTTGATAACAAGCTTTATGTTTTTTGTTACGCAGAATGGGTATTCAAAACCTGCCTCAGCAATAACATTTTTTTTCTCTTTTGAGGGTTCCGTAGCCGAATGGCAAAAAACGGAACCCTTATAAATTCGTCATGTCTGTCTGTCCGTCCGTCCGTATGTCACAGCCACTTTTTTCCGAAACTATAAGAGCTATACTGTTGAAACTTGGTAAGTAGATGTATTCTGTGAACCGCATTAAGGTTTTCACACAAAATTTAAAAAAAAAGTAATAAATTTTGGGGGTGCCCAATACTTAGAACTGAAACTCAAAAATTTTTTTTTCATCAAACCCATATGTGTGGGGTATCTATGGATATGTCTTCAAAAATGATACTAGAAGGTTTCTAATATAATTTTTTTCTAAAATGAATAGCTTGCGCGAGAGACACTTCCAAAGTGGTAAAATGTGTGTCCCCTGTCACTTCTAAAATAAGAGTATGATAAAACTAAAAAAAATATATGATGTACATTACTATGCAAACTTCCACCGAAAATTGGTTTGAACGAGATCTAGTGAGTAGTTTTTTTTTAATACGTGTTGAATTGATATTCAACAAGTCTAATATTTTGTTTAACTTTGATGACGACAGACGGCGTTGCACGTATCGCGGATTTTGGTGGGCAGCGTTGTTTACTGGTTAGTTTACTTTAATACTATTGAGAATTGGTCTTGATAGTGCGGAACCCTCAGTGCGCGAGCCCGACTCGCACTTGACCAATTTTTTTTAAATATCATTGGAATTGAACGAGTGTGTCCAATTTCAACTTGATTTATTTCAAAGGAAAAGTTAACTTCATACTGGTACACATTCACCGATATGAAACCTCAGGATATGGGCACCCGAACGATTTACGTAAACCTTTTTCTTACAAGCAAACAGCAAAATCTGTCAAAATTCTATAGGTGGCTGCTGAGCGAACTACAGCGTGGCTTTACTGTTGGTGGCACAACAAGCATTTTTGGCACCGATAAACTGGGGATATTTTTTCGCGCCGTTTGCCCTGTCCAGGGTACATGTCTGTTTACACATTCCATTCTAAACATTCTAAGCGAAGTTATTTATGTTAGTTCAGTTATTACGGGGTATCTAGTCCAAATGATTGCGGAAAATATTCAGCTCAGGAAATAATTCAGCTCTTTCTGAAGTATTTTAACCCTCATTAGTAAATTGCAACATTATTAAAAGGACACTCGTAGATGTTGGGATTTCAAAAAGAAATCTATAGTTTTACTGTATTTCTAGAGCTAGAAAGTTTCACTGTATTTCTTTTCTCAATAGTCTTCTTCGTCGCATTCGTAAAAATCAGCCAATAAAGGCAACAAACAAGCGGTCGTAGATGGTATTGCTATTGTAGAATTGGAATCGATATCGTCTCGAAATTAAAAAAGATGCATGGAAATAACATAACGATGATTTTTACGACCTCCCTGGCGTAGTGGCGGCGCGCTCTCGGATTCGAGTCGCAGTTCGATTCCCGCCACAGGCCACTTTGGAATTTTATAATTCCTAAGTTAGCTCAGGTCTGGTCTCGTGGAAGGCGTCGGCCGTGGCTAGTTACCACCCTACCAGAAAAGATGCACCACCAAGCGATTTAGCGTTCCAGTGCAATGCTTGTAGAAACCGTTGGGGTAAATTTACTTATCCTTCCAAGTTAGTACAATAACATCTTAGGCTGCATCATCACTTACCATCAGGTGAGATTGCAGTCAAGTAAGTACTATCATTCTCGCTTGAAGTTGAAGAAAAAAGAAAGAAGAAAGAAAAAACTTTATTTCGCAGAAAATTATGCCACATGTAACAAAACAATACACCTATGTACTAAAACGATGCCTGAAGATTCCCCACTCGGGCAACAAATACCAATAATTGCCCAAGTGATGGAAGCACCAGACACCGCCTGTCACATGTGGCACAACCCGGAAAAAGGCCCCAACTCAGCATGGTTCTGTGTGCCCCATGTAAGCATGGGAGCACACAGCGCTGATTTAGTGAAGTTGGTTGCCTTACCTTTGGTCTCGAATTCCTTGCCGTAATGCCTCAGTTCCTCGTACACCTCCGTCTCCATATCGTCCTCGGCTGCTTCGTGAGCCATCGCTTTGTACAGCTTGCATGCTACCAGAGATTTAGCGAGAGCCTCCTCACCGTGCGTCCACATGAGTAACGCCATCTGGTGTCTCTTTGTCAGCACTGCCCACATCTGTAGGTATGGAAATTACTATATATATAGCTACTCGTGCTGATTCACTGACTCACTCACTGATTGATCACCTCTCCTGAACAATTTTGTGTTAAAAAATCTTTTTCAAGGATTATTTCGTATAGAGGGGAAAAAATCATGAGGAAGAAAAATACGGAGAAAGCTAATGATTGAGGATTTTGGAGACTGGTGAAGAGCACAGCTTTTAATTAATAAGTTAATTGTAGGCTAATATAAATACTTAGATGTAATATTATATTATAACTAGCTGACCCGGCAAACGTTGTTTTGCCGTTTAGGGACATCAAAAATAGATAACAACCCAGTCCCGGACCCAGAGATCTGAGTCAGATCATCTGACCCTGAAAATTTCACAACGATCGGTCCAGCCGTGTTCGGAGGAGTTTGGTTACAAAGAAAATCGAGATAATTTTATATATTAGAAGATGTCGTGGTGTGTACCGCGGTAAGCTGAATTCTATTTAGAAAGTAATACAGAACATATTACTTTTACAAAAATTAGCGACTAGCGTTTAATTACGCTGTCGTCTGTCAAATAACTGTCATGTACATTGTGATGTATTATGTTTATATTCGTCTCATTTAACTACTATAATTCAGGTTGAAAATGAAGCGTGATCTAAGATACTACTGATGCCATCTACAGTTGGATCGTGGTACTATATTATTAATTCTTTAACCGCTGCTAGTTTCAATAGATAATCGTTTATTATTAAAAATACGCTTCTTTTCTGCAATTTTCTGTTCTGTTGGATCAACTGAATGAACTCAATTAGTTGGTAAAAAAAAATCTTTCGTCTAGGCTCTAGATAAAGCATTCTTGAACCGCCGAATGAGTCCTATTTCTTTTCTGAAATATCTACTTCCTCTATTACTCTAGGACCTATATAATATTCTCCAATCTAACATAAATTAATTTGATTATCACGTTTACGTTACTTTTCCTAATGAATACTTTTCCCAAGAATTAGTGAATAATATGGTATTTATTCGTACCGAAAATTTTCTCCGATAACCAAATAATCCGTTGATTGTGCAAATAGCTGTTGCGTGTATCATAAATTGATCAAAGCACGCAAAAGCACGCTACTTTCAAGTTTTACTTCGCTTTAGAATTTTTGCTTGGTAACTTCGGCGAAAGTAATTTTCCGTAATTGTGTGACCTTCAGTGTCCTTTCAAACTACATTATTATTTCATGAAGGCTAAGTAAGAATGATCACTTTTTCCGTACTTGATTAGTTTTTAAATATTTTATTAACGAAATCTGCTGTATAATTTTATTATAAACACGTCAAAAGTGGTATTACTTTCCAGTACCTAATGTTTGAAGATGAATAAACGCACAGTCCTGCTCTATCGTATCTATGAAATATCGTATTAAACTTTCAAGTTGCGACAAGCGGTTTCTTCGTTTGCCTCCTGCCTGAAAGGAAACTCTATTGGTGCCCTCACAAGTGACAATGAAGTTGGACCATAGAGGTAATCCATACGTTGACGAGAAGCCTCACTAACTTTACGGGAAAAAATTTATATATATGGCGTTCACAGTTTACACTCGTGTTACTACTTATGCTCATCCCCTTCAGGGTAGTCAAACAATTCTATGCCGGTGATGACAGGCAAGAGACCAAGGATGAGAAAGAGGCCTCCAGCATTATGGCGGGTGACACAGGCGGGTGCGCTGTTAAGGTGAACATTCATACTCTTATTTGTTCATATTGTTACAAGTGAACCCTATGACAAGCGCCATAAGGTTTATAATCGCACTGCCGAAATACCACTCGTAAGTTGTAAACAACTTAAGGGGTCAGTGACCTCTATAAACAATGGGTTTCTGGTAATTCCCACGTCTCGAACGATCGACCCTACCAATAAATAATGAGGGTGGAAGCTTCGAGACTCGTTCAGATGCATATAAAAAGCGGGCCGCGCACCGACGAGTCAGTCGGACTGAGGGACGAGAAAGGTGAACAAGCGAAGCAAGCGATCAAGAGCGAAGAGGAAGCGAACTACGAGGAAGACCAGGGATATTGGATACTGGAAGTACCGAATAAAGTCTCATCAAGGATCAGCAGGTGTTTTATTCCAAATTGTCGAACCCAGCACGTAACAATTGGTGTCAGAAGTGCGATTTGGAAGAGATGCCATTGACTCCAAGAGACGACTCCAGCAGTGAGGGTGTCAAGACCAGGGCCCAGCGTGCTGCGGAATCCAGCCGTCCACCTGCAGTGGAGCACCTGGAAGAGCCGGCGCTCGTTGGGTCCCGCCACCATGAGCCACCCACGGGCTCCGCCCATCAGGCCACGCCCCCTCAGGCCACGCCTACCTCATCGGAAGCTCCGCCCACTGGCCCCGCCCACCAGGCCACACCCCCTGAGGCTCCGCCCATTGGCCCCGCCCACCAGGCCCCGCCCCCTGAGGCCACGCCCACCTCATCGGGAGCTCCGCCCACTGGCCCCGCCCACCATGCCCCGCCTTCTAAACAAGCCACGCCCAACATCGACTTATCCAGTTTGCTACGGATGATGCAACTGCATTTTGCAGCTCAGGACAGCAAGTTTGCGGCGCTTCAAGAAAATCAGGACAGCAAGTTTGCGGCGATTCAAGAAAATCAGGACGGCAAGTTTGCAGAGGTTCAGCAGACCGTCTTGTCTGCAGTGAACGAAGTTGGCGGCATGGTGGCCAACATACGGAAAGATTTGGATCTAATGGAGGAACGGGTCACTTGTCTGGGAACCGACGTTGAAAACATGAAGTGTGGCTTCACCGAACTGCAGAAGAAGTTTGTACGTTTGGAAGCCACAAGGGGGACATCAGGTGGAGCAGTGAGTGCAGTCCAGGGACCGCATGTGAAGGTACCCCCATACGAAGGCAGCACCTCCTGGTCCGCATACCGGCACCAGTTCCAGACGGTCGCTGCTGCCAACGGATGGACTGATGAACAGTGCCTGACTGCCCTCACTGTCGCGCTCAGAGGGCAGGCTCTAACCGTTCTGGAGGCCCTGCCTAGTTCGGGTTGTGGATATAAAGAGCTGTTGGATGCACTCGAATCTAGGTACGGGGAACGACATCTGGAGCATGTTTTCCGCGCCCAGCTGCGCGACAGAGTTCAACGAGCTGGAGAAGGGCTCCAGCAATGGGCGTTGGAAATCGAAAAGCTCGTGCGGAAAGCGTATCCATCGGCCGATGACAAAATGACAACTGCAAATACCGTGCAAGCATTTGTTGATGGAATCAGAGACCTGGAGGTAAGAGCTGCCGTGAGGCTTCGCCATCATGCCTCATTAAAGGAAGCGTTGGCGCATGCCTTGGAAGTCGAGGCAGTGCGACACGACATTCGGCAGGCACCTGTTCACAAGCTACGTGAAGTATCGGAGGAGGTGAAAGAGGTCAAGACCTCATTCAAGAACCTTGGTGTTGTGTGCTATAAATGCGGCGAACGAGGGCATCTGCAGCTGAATTGCCCACAAAAAGAGTCACAGATGTCTAGGTTAAAGAAAGTGGAGGAATATTTGGAGGAGCTGAAGAAGAAGAGTGGGGATACAGGTTCCCCTAAAAATCAGGGAAACGAGTAACAGCCAGAACTAAGGGGCGAGTACTGGCTGGCACGGAGGAAGCCCCAGCACCTGTTATCTCGCAAGCAAAGACGGATAAATCGGGCATTTGGAATGATTCTACAGTCAATGAACTCCTTAAAGACTGCAAAAGTAACCTGACTTATTCGCAAAGCATCAAGGCTAAGAAGTTTCTTTTACGCTACGCGGACATCTTTTCTAGTCAGGAAGGAAACCCGGGAAGAACGTCGTTAGTGCAGCATAGAATTGATACCGGCAACGAGAGACCCATCCGTCAGCGGGCAAGACGGATACCGATAGCGAAAGAGAAAGAAGTCAAGGATATGCTGCAAGAGATGGAAAAGAACAAAATCATTGAACCATTCTCAAGTCCATGGTGTTCGCCTGTTGTGCTAGTGAAAAAGAAAGATGGAAGCACACGGTTCTGTGTGGACTATAGGCGACTCAATGACATCACAAAGAAGGACAGTTACCCTCTACCCAGAATAGATGACACTCTGGACACCTTGAGTGGCATGAAATGGTTTTCCACTCTAGACCTGAAATCTGGTTACTGGCAGGTGGAAATCCATCCAAAAGACAAGGAGAAGACAGCGTTCTCAACAGGAAAGGGATTATGGCAGTTCAATGTCATGCCATTTGGTTTGTGCAACGCGCCTGCCACCTTTGAACGACTCATGGAGTGTGTGCTAGCAGGGTTAGTAGGAGACGCCTGCTTGGTATATCTGGATGACGTCGTTGTCATGGGTCGGGACTTCGAGGACCATTTGCGAAACTTGGAACGCGTCTTCGCAAAAATATATGGAGCAAACTTAAAACTGAACCCGAAGAAGTGTCAGTTATTCAGAAATGAAGTGAATTATCTCGGCCATGTCATCACTAGTGAGGGCATACAAACCGACCCAGCGAAAGTTGAAGCGGTTAAAAAATGGCCCACCCCCAAAGACAAGACAGAGGTAAGGGCATTTTTGGGCTTGTGTTCCTACTACAGGCGTTTTGTTAAAGGGTTTTCGGAGATCGCAAAACCATTACACAAACTAACAGAAGAGAAACGACAGTTTTGTTGGGATGAAGCCTGCGAGAATTCCTTTAAAAATCTGAAGAAATGCTTATGTGAAACACCAATTTTGGGTTACCCACGACCAGAGGGCCAGTTTATCGTCGATTCAGATGCAAGTAATACGGCGATTGGAGGAGTGCTTTCTCAAAAACAGGGCGATAGAGAAGTGGTGATTGGATATTTCAGCAAATCACTATCGAGACCGGAACGGAACTACTGTGTGACAAGAAGAGAGCTTTTGGCCGTGGTAAAAACGTTACAGCACTTCAGCAAATACCTTATAGGTCGACGGTTTTTACTACGCACCGATCATGCAGCACTGAAATGGCTACTGCAATTTAAGAATCCTGAAGGTCAGGTCGCTCGATGGATCGAACAACTCCAGGAATATGACTTCGAGACTCAACATCGCAGTGGGAAGTCTCACGGAAATGCAGATGCACTTTCACGAAGACCATGCCCGGAAGACTGTAGACATTGCATCAAACAGGAGTCCATGGAAGCGACGTTGAAACTTACCACGACGAGTCCCTTAGGACCCTGGGAGGATAATGCAATGAAGATGGCTCAAGAGGATGATGATGATCTGAGGCATATAATCGGGTGGAAGAAAAGGGGGGACGCTAGACCAACATGGAGTGAGGTTGCACCTACGAGTGTTGTCACTAAGGCTTATTGGGCTCAGTGGAACAGTCTTATTCTACAGAATGGAATACTTTACCGGAAATGGGAGAAGACTAACGGCAGGGAGTTCCATCTTCAGATAATTGTTCCGAGGTCCAAAGTACCCGATGTCCTTCGTGAAGTGCACGACGGTGTTTCGGGAGGCCATCTTGGCGTCAAGAAGACACTAACGAAGGTACGAGAGAGGTTCTACTGGCTTCATTGTCGGGAAGATGTGCAGGCTTGGTGCCGTAAATGTACCACTTGCGCTGCTGTGAAGGGACCACAGACAAGGAGTAGGGGTAACCTGCAACTGTACAACGTTGGTGCACCTTGGGAACGTATAGCTGTGGATGTAGCCGGGCCATTTCCTGTGACGGAATCGGGGAACAAATACTTCATGGTTGTTATGGACTACTTCACTAAGTGGCCAGAAGTGTTTGCCATACCTAACCAGGAAGCTACAACCGTTGCAACTAAGCTAGTCGAGGAGGTCATATGTCGTTTTGGTGTACCGCTGGAGATCCACTCCGATCAGGGGAGGAACTTTGAGTCACAAGTGTTTCAGGAAGTATGCAGAACTTTAGGTCTGCATAAAACGCGCACAACTGCATACCACCCGCAGTCGGATGGGATGGTGGAAAGATTTAATCAGACTCTTGAAAGACATTTGGCTAAACTGGTGGACACCCATCAGAGAGACTGGGACAAGTACATCCCACTGTTCCTCCTCGCCTACAGGACAGCAGAGCATGAGAGCATTAAGGCAACTCCGGCGTTTGTCAACTATGGCAGGGAACTCCGGTTGCCAATAGACTTATTGACGGGAGGATCACCGGACGAACCTTGCACCATTCAGGATTACGTTGCCAACCTGAAGGAAAAAATGCGGGAGATACATGCCTCAGTACGGGAAAACGGATTGCAATCGAGCGAGAAAATGAAAACCAGATACGACCGTAAATCGAACACGAGCGGATTCGAGGAAGGAGCCTTAGTATGGCTGCATAATCCGACTCGTCGGAAAGGGAAGTCTCCAAAATTGCAAACCAGATGGGAGGGTCCGTACAAAGTGGTCACCCGTATGAATGATGTCACGTATAGGATTCAACGTCAACCAAGAGGTGCATTTAAGGTGGTACACATCGATCGCCTGGCGAGACATCACGGGAGCAACAGTGATGCTCGGGACGAGCATCGCTAAGAGGAGGGCAGTGTTACAAGTGAACCCTATGACAAGCGCCATAAGGTTTATAATCGCACTGCCGAAATACCACTCGTAAGTTGTAAACAACTTAAGGGGTCAGTGACCTCTATAAACAATGGGTTTCTGGTAATTCCCACGTCTCGAACGATCGACCCTACCAATAAATAATGAGGGTGGAAGCTTCGAGACTCGTTCAGATGCATATAAAAAGCGGGCCGCGCACCGACGAGTCAGTCGGACTGAGGGACGAGAAAGGTGAACAAGCGAAGCAAGCGATCAAGAGCGAAGAGGAAGCGAACTACGAGGAAGACCAGGGATATTGGATACTGGAAGTACCGAATAAAGTCTCATCAAGGATCAGCAGGTGTTTTATTCCAAATTGTCGAACCCAGCACGTAACAATATTTTCTTATTCATTCATTGTTATACATTTGTTCTTACCAATAGTTCATTGAAGAGGTAGTCAAACAGCGCCATCTCGGTGGTAACAGGCATGAAGCCGGTGATGAGAGAGAGGCCTCCCGCGTGGGTGAAGGAGGCACTGTTGTGAATATTCATACTCTTGTTCTTACCAGTAGCTCATTGAAGGGGTAATTAAACAACGCCATCTTGGTGGTGACAGCCGACAGGCATGAAGCCGGTGATAAGAGAGAGGCCTCCCGCATTGTAGCGGCTGAAAGAGGAGCTGTTGAGGTGGATGTTTATTCTCTGATTCTTACCAGTAGCTCATTAAAGTAGAAGGTAGTCAAACAGCGCCATCTCTGTCGTGATATGCATGACGCCAGTGATGAAAGAGAAGCCTTCCGCGTTGTGATGGGTAAAGACGGCGCTGTTATGGTGAACGTTTCTACTGTTGTTCTTACCAGTAACTCATTGAAGGGGTCATTAACATTCACACTTTTGTTCTTACCAATAGCTCATTGAAGGGGTAGTCAAACAGCGCCATCTCGGTGGTAACAGGCATGAAGCCGGTGATGAGAGAGAGGCCTCCCGCGTTGTGGCGGGTGAAGGAGGCGCTGTTGCGGTGAACGTTCACACTTTTGTTCTTACCAGTAGCTCATTGAAGGAGTTCAAACAGCGCCATCTCAGTGGTGACAGCCATGAAGCCGGTGATGAGAGAGAGGCCTCCCTCGTGGGTAAAGGAGGCACTGTTGTGGTGAACATTCATACTCTTATTCTTACCAATAGCTCATTGAAGGGGTAGTCAAACAGCGCCATCTCGGTGGTAACAGGCATGAAGCCGGTGATGAGAGAGAGGCCTCCCGCGTTGTGGCGGGTGAAGGAGGCGCTGTTGCGGTGAACGTTCACACTCTTGTTCATCACCTTGGCGTAAATTGGACGGAACTTGCGACGTGTGTAGTAGCACCTAGAAAAAAATAAAAATGTTAACATCCAGTTGTCAAGGCGGGATTATGGTCGAAGCTTTTTCCTATAAGGCCGTTGACCTAACTACTATCCGAACCACTTAATCTTTGAGTCCAAGTGGTGGTAATCTCATCATCTCATCTCTGAAATACTCAGAACTTCAGTTGTAGCTATCTATATGACCCACCTATCCATTCCGTTTCTAAGCTTGCCTTCGATACGTTTATGGGACGAAAAATGTATGGAATGAAAATTAATATAGCTTGTCTAAATTATCTTTCGTTCTACGTTTATAAATTAAAACGCCAGTTTCATGTCACAGCAAATTAACAGTCATGAAGCTACGATATGGAAGCGATCCCTCCAATCTGTACTTCCAATAAATCCTGCGATATCGAGTGGAAATATTGCGAGATAGTTCTTCCCGTGTTCCCTTTTATTTTGTTTCGGTACTTAATTGAGAGCTTGTCGACGAAATTGAATATTATTTTCCGTCCGTTCACATTGTCAGTTACTGTTGTCGGTATGTCGAACGGATTTTGGGGTTGATGACAATATGTTTTCCCTTTGGGTATTTTTTTTGACAAACGTCGTATACTGGTTTAGGTGATTTTTACACTTTCTTAAATATACAAACAAAGTTTAGTGAAAGAGCTGATAGTAATTATCAGAGATATCCTTAGTGTATTTATTTATTTACATCTAAAATCTCACATAACTGGTTTCCACAATGCGATAGAAAAAAGAGAGAAAGAGAAAAAAGAAAGAAACTATCCCACTACTTTAACTGCAATTACACTATAACTTTATACCTATTGTATAGTGGCTTTTGTAAACTCGTGTTATTATAAAAAATAGGTACCTATGCATATTTTCAATAGTTCTCTAATTCAAATATTTTTAGGGTTCCGTTATCTCGATCATGAAACAAAAATTTCATAGGATCGCTTTGTTGTCAGTCTGTACATCTGTCAGCCATTCAATTCTGTCTTTCTTGCAAAATTCCAAAAAAACATACCTATTGACATAAGGACGTAAAATCTTGTAAATATGTAAATTTTCTCCTTGATCAGATATTATCATACAAAGGGCAAAGATATCTACGAGCGCGCTGTATAAGCAGATAAGAAGTAGGGTTATTTATTCCGAGGAAATCGCATTTTCATGAGAGCCGCGAGCTAGGATGGATTGTTCCTTGTGATCCTCGAATACAATGAAATCGGGTAATACTGTGAAAATACGCCCTGAAACCTTAAATTAATCTTTGAATAATAATTCTGCCTAAAACTCAATCTCCTATTCCATTCTTTTGAATTTCATTCCAACTAGATGGAACTGAAACTAAATGGAACGGGCATTCAAAAAATGTACGAAAATGGCGTGTATGCGGACGACAAATTATTTATCGAAGACAACTGTCATTCGCTAATCAACAATTAAATTTCGTTCCATATATTGATGGAAAGAGCGATCAGCATGTACATGCGCGCTCGGATTCGAATGGGAGGTCGCGGATTCGATTTTTGCCACGGACCATTTTCGAATTTTATACTTTCCAAATTGGCTCAGGTCTAGTCTAGTGGGAGGCTTTGGCCGTGGCTAGTTACCACCCTAACATCAAAGACGCACCGCCAAGCGATTTAGCGTTCCGGCGCGATGCTGTATAGAAACTTTAACACCTTCGGCTGTGTCATCACTTACCATCGTCATAGAAAGTGTTCTTATATAACCTACCTGTATGCGCCGCCCATAAGTTTGTTAATCACCAGGCCGATATCATGAAGCGTGTACACATATCCTCGAGGCAGATGCGGTCTGACGTCCCTCAGGATGTAGCGGAGAGTGTTGCTGGGCCCACTCTTGGTGTTGTACAGTTCTTCCAGCCGAGGGATGGTGAGGAACTTCCTCATAGACACGCCATTCTCTAGCAATAGCTTGACGAAGTCTATGCGGTCGTGTTCTAATGCCTGCATCATGGCTTCGTCAAGTGCACCTAGAAGGAAAGGAATGTTGTAATAGGTGATTATATTGGGTGGGTACTGTCACAGAACGCTAAATAGTACCAGAAGGTTCACTCCGCACGAAAATTTAAAGAAATAGCGACTCTAGCGCTGACAAAAAGTGCAATTCAGTTCACAATAGCGCCTGGCCCCGCCCTCAAAATCGACACGCAACAAACGCAATGATGTGGTCTCTTTCTATCGCCTAACTTTATCTCTTACGACGTACTAGGGCTGCCGTAGTCAGACGGCGCGTAAAATAGACCGTACAGAACTAGCGCGTACAACTCGGCCCGCGAGCGGCAACCATCTAAAATATGGTAGTCCAAAACTCTACTTGTAGCCGGGACGGTCACGTGATAAGAGAGACTGGCTAGACAATGTCACTTAAGCGTTTGGCGTTAACGCTAGTCGCTAGTCGACAAAAATGTATGGACAAAACAAATGACTGTAGAAAAACCACGACATTAATTAACTAAACACGCTGTGTTTGATACTGTCGGCTGTCAATTGTCAAGCGAAGTACGCTAAAGTTATCTACAAGGTTCGCGAGAACGCCAGCGAGCGTTGAAGTTAGCGTAGTTAATTATTCAAACACAGCGTGTTTAGTTAATTAATGTCGTGGTTTTTCTACAGTCATTTGTTTTGTCCATACATTTTTGTCGACTAGCGACTAGCGTTAACGCCAAACGCTTAAGTGACAATGTCTAGCCCTGCTGGTACTGTTTGCATGAGTTGTTAGATACGCAGAAAATTCTTTTGGGTTTCTTTGGTTAGCAAGCGGGGCGCGGGGAACGAGGTAACAGGATCCGAGCGCACCATTGGTTGGTCAGTTAACTGTTGACTCTGTTGAACTATTTTTCCCGTTTTTGCAACATTTACCATTGACGCTCGCTCCTTTGGTCATAGCGTTCCTCAATAAATGGACTATCCAACACAATTTTTTTTTTAATTCGGACCAGTAGGTAGTTCTTGAGACTAGCTCGTTCAAACAAACAAACCAGCTTTATAGATAGCTGTATATATTTAGACGTCACAGTCGGGTCTCAGAATGAGAATGTTTTCGATATTACCAACCACGCTGGACAAGCACGCAAATTTGCGAACTTTAAGGATTACCATGTACACAAGATTCTCGTAAATGCTTTCGTAGAACGAATTCTCGAGATTTACCTTTTAGTTTAGTGAAAGAGTAGATACTTAAAAGTACATTTTACATTCATCTACCCATCTAAAGAGAAACTTGAAAGCTCATTCTAATGGAAGACTTTAAACTTATGCAATAAAGTAACAGAAATATACGGTCTATGTATCTTAACTAAGTACTTAACTTAACAGCAACTTAGTAGTGAGTTCCCAATGAACTTGCTGAATTCTTACTACTATGTTATGTTAAAGGCTATTAAATTTGGGAACAAAGGGCGCTTAGAGGGATCGCCTTTCAGAAAATAAGTTTTACTATTCTATAGACAATCTCTGAGTCTAGACTTTATTTAAGTGTTGTATTCGTAAAAGGCGTACGTCTGTTAACACTTCGTTGCACCTGAATTTTTATTGGAAAGTTTTATCGAAAGCTTCTTAAAGGTGCAAATCTTTTACCTCAGCTGGACAGACCCAAAACTTTGCACTTTAACAACAAATAATATTTCTATATATATAAAAGAATGAGGTATTTTGGTTGTTCCACGGATTCCGCCAAAACTATAGGTCGTAGAGATCTGAAATTTGGTACTTAGTTAGATATTAGGTCATGAATTCGTACTAAGACGGGGATTCCAGAAATTCCATGTTTAAGGGGTAAAAATCATACATTTAATGGTATTTCCCATACAAAAGTAAAATTTTTTCGTTGTTCCAGGCATTCCAGAAAAACTAAAAGTCGTAGAGATCTGAAATTTGGTATCTAGGTAGATATTAGGTCATGAATTCGTACTAAGACGGGGATTCCAGAAATTCCATGTTTAAGGGGTAGAAATAGTACATTAAAGGGATTTCTCCATACAAAATTGTAATTTTTTCGTTGTTCCAGGCATTCCAGAAAAACTAAAAGTCGTAGAGATCTGAAATTTGGTGTCTAGGTAGATATTAGGTCATGAATTCGTACTAAGACGGGGATTCCAGAAATTCCATGTTTAAGGGGTAAAAATCATACATTTAGGGGTATTTCCCATACAAAAGTAAAATTTTTTCGTTGTTCCAGGAATTCCCGAAAAACTAAAAGTCGTAGAGATCTCAAATTTGGTACCTAGGAAGATATTAGGTCATGAATTCGTACTAAGACGGGGATTCCAGAAATTCCATGTTTAAGGGGTAAAAATCATACATTTAAGGGTATTTCCCATACAAAAGTAAAATTTTTTCGTTGTTCCAGGAATTCCCGAAAAACTAAAAGTCGTAGAGATCTCAAATTTGGTACCTAGGAAGATATTAGGTCATGAATTCGTACTAAGACGGGGATCCCAGAAATTCCATGTTTAAGGTGTAGAAATAGTACATTAAAGGGATTTCTCCATACAAAATTGTAATTTTTTTTGTTGTTCCAGGAATTCCCGAAAAACTACAAGTCGTAGAGATCTGAAAATTGGTACCTACATTGACATTAGGTCATGAATTCGTACTAAGACGAGGATTCCAGAAATTCAAATTGGAAGGGATAAAAATCCTACTTTTAAGGGATTTTCCCATACAAAAGTGTAATTTTTGCGTTGTTCCAGGGATTCCAGCGAAATTAAAAGTCGTAGAGATCTGAAATTTAGTACCTAGGTTGGTATTAGGTATATATCATGAATTCGTATTCAGAAAGGGATTTTCGAGATTCAAATTTTGAGGAGGAAAAATTTTGAATTTTTTGGCCGCCATTTTGAACTTTTTTGTTACTGGGTCGATTGCTTTGAAAATCGATATTTGACTATGGCAGCAAGCATAGAGACGGAATTTGTGGTCAAAATTTAAAAAATAGGCCGCCATTTTGAACTTTTTTGTTACTGGGCCGATTGCTTTGAAAATCGATATTTGACTATGGCAGCAAGCATATAGAAGGAATTTGTGGTCAATATTTAAAAAAGTGGCCGCCATTTTGAACTTTTTAGTTACTGGGCCGATTGCTTTGAAAATCAATATTTGACTATGGCAGCAAGCATAGAGAAGGAATTTGTGGTCAAAATTTAAAAAAGTGGCCGCCATTTTGAACTTTTTTGTAACTGGGCCGATTGCTTTGAAAATCGATATTTGACTATGGCAGCAAGCATAGAGAAGGAATTTGTGATCAAAATTTAAAAAAGTGGCCGCCATTTTGAACTTTTTTGTTACTGGGCCGATTGCTTTGAAAATCGATATTTGACTATGGCAGCAAGCATAGAGAAGGAATTTGTGGTCAAAATTTAAAAAAAGTGGCCGCCATTTTGAACTTTTTTGTTACCGGGCCGATTGCTTTGAAAATCGATATTTGACTATGGCAGCAAACATAGAGAAGGAATTTGTGGTCAAAATTTAAAAAAAGTGGCCGCCATTTTGAACTTTTTTGTTACTGGGCCGATTGCTTTGAAAATCGATATTTGACTATGGCAGCAAGCATAGAGAAGGAATTTGTGGTCAAAATTTAAAAAAGTGGCCGCCATTTTGAACTTTTTTGTAACTGGGCCGATTGCTTTGAAAATCGATATTTGACTATGGCAGCAAGCATAGAGACGGAATTTGTGGTCAAAATTTAAAAAAGTGGCCGCCATTTTGAACTTTTTTGATACCGGGCCGATTGCTTTGAAAATCGATATTTGACTATGGCAGCAAGCATAGAGAAGGAATTTGTGGTCAAAATTTAAAAAAGTGGCCGCCATTTTGAACTTTTTTGTTACTGGGCCGATTGCTTTGAAAATCGATATTTGACTATGGCAGCAAGCATAGAGAAGGAATTTGTGGTCAAAATTTAAAAAAGTGGCCGCCATTTTGAACTTTTTTGTTACTGCGCAGATTGCTTTGAAAATCGATATTTGACTATGGCAGCAAGCATAGAGAAGGAATTTGTGATCAAAATTTAAAAAAGTGGCCGCCATTTTGAACTTTTTTGTTACTGGGCCGATTGCTTTGAAAATCGATATTTGACTATGGCAGCAAGCATAGAGAAGGAATTTGTGGTCAAAATTTAAAAAAGTGGCCGCCATTTTGAACTTTTTTGTTACTGGGCCGATTGCTTTAAAAACCGATATCTGACTATCGCAGCAAGCATAGAGAAGGAATTTGTGCTCAAAATAAAAAAATGGCCGCCATTTTGAACTTTTTTATTACTGGGCCGATTGCATTGAAAATCGACGTCTGACTATGGCAGCAAGCATAGAGAAGGAATTTGTAGTTGAAATTAAAAAATGATTAACTTTTGGCCGCCATTTTGAACTTTTTTGTTACTGGGCCGATTGCTTTGAAAATCGACGTCTGACTATCGCAGCAAGCATAAAGAAGGAATTTGTGGTCAAAATAAAAAAATGGCCGCCATTTTGAACTTTTTTTTACTTGGCCGATTGCTTGGGTACCTTTTTACACTTTGGATATGGAACCCTAAAAATGGCCACAATATTGAGCTTTTATGTGACGATCGATTTTTTCAAAATCAATATATAACTATAACCAGCAAGCTTAAGGAAATATTTAGTGATCAAAATTAAATTAAATGGCATAACAATGGTTAATACAAGAATTTTGGAAACGCCTGAGGGAGTAAAGCAGAAGCTCAACGTGAGCGAAGCCGCGGGCGTTTGCTAGTATATGTATAAAATTGTAGATGTACCTAGTTGCTTTGTTTTTGTAAATAGTGGCAGCGGTTATTGTCCTTCGAAAAATAAATAAGGAGGAGGTTCTCAATTCAGCGCGTATGTTGTTTATTATGATTTTTTTGGATGTACGAGTATGTACACCGATTTCTCCGATAATACGCAAATGATTTTCATGATTCTACATTTGGAAAAGGAAATAGTCTCGAATAGGTCCCAAGTAAATTTTATCGACATTGGTTGAGTACTTTTTACTTATACTTTATTGATAGTAACAAGAAACCTCTAAACACAAGTTAGGTTTGTGGTTCGTTATCAGAAGTAGGTACTAGTACATTATAGATCACTGAACAAAAGTGATTATTTTGGAGTTTTACTTCTTTTGTAGTATGGAACCCTCATTGCGCGAGTTTGACTCGCACTTGGCTATTTTTTAGTTTTTATTTTTTCACTCAGTGTTATCAATTTTTTTATCTCATAAAAAAGAAAACTGGAAAACACTAATAACATATCTCCCACGTAAAACGACTGACGTAAAGTGCGGTCCTTTTGTTGTGAAAAAGGCTTCTATTCACCCGGTCATCAACGAAGTTATTTCCAATAAAGTGTCTTTGATCATAAAAATCACGGGATGAAAGGTATTCTTTATTTAATCTCGACCAATCGAGCTTTATTAATATTTTCTTTCAAAAATTGACCCTCACATATTTTATGTCCCTTTATATTTATGAATGATTATAGAGTTACAAGTAATAAGTGTTATATGTTCTTTTGGAGTTATCCTATTTTTGGAACGAAATTCCTTATCGCGCGTTGCGAAAAGGGGCTAGACGGAAAAAATTCATACGAAAAGTTGTAACGACACTTTTTTCTAATAGGCAAAAAGTATTGTTAAGTACAAGTAAAAAAAAGGAAAGTAGTATAGTAGTAGTATTAGTAAGTCGTGCGGCGTGCGCATGTTTCTCTGTCTCTCTCTCTCTCTCTCTTATAGAAACAAGCCAGATATATCACGTTTTATCCGGGTGTCCCTTGACACCTCTTAAGTTCTTTTTATATGTTTGTAGTGTTCGTATGGGTTTGTTCGTGGGTAAATCAATAGATAGTTTCCTCTATATAACAACCACCTTGGTCTCTTTATAACAAACCACGCCAGCCACAATCTTATGAAAGTAAAGGGTCTAATAAAAGTATTACCAAGTGGTTCAGTGTTAAAACAGTATATTTGTGTTTTATCAATAGACTTATACATAGGACCCGGCGGACTGCACGAAAACATTTTGCCAATTTACTGGCGTCAAAAATGTTTGCCTTAACACCAACAACGTGAGTTGTAAGCCGACCGCAATATTATTTATGGACCTTGGTCCAAACCACATATACTTGTTATTTCTCCGCACGCGAGTTTCCACAGGGACGATTTCCACCATGTTGAGGCGTATTAGCGGAAATTTTGACAAATGGCGCTACTTTGTTCTTGTATGAAGACAGAAGAAGATTATCGTAAAATGTCTCGATAGGCTCATTCTCAGGTTCATATCGGTGGTTTATTTGTACTAGCTTTTGCCCGCGGCTCCGCCCGCGTTAAATTCGATATTTTACTAATCCCTTTTCAGGAAAGATTGTCAAAGTAATCTACCTATAGCTGTAGCTATAGATTACTGTTGAAAATTAGGGTTTTTTAAATATCCCATGGGAACTATGGATTTTCCCGGGATAAAAAGTAGCCTATGTTTTAATCCGGGTTATAAGCTATCTATGTTCCAAATTTCAGCCAAATCGGTTCAGTATAGTTGCGGCGTAACAAACACACACACTTACAAACACACAAACACACACACATACACACACACACTTACACACAAACTTTCGCCTTTATAATTATTAGTGTGAAGTGTGATTATGTATACCGACTTGAAGAATTTTTTTTGTGAAAGACGGACAGACGGACGGCAGAGTCCGTCCGCAATAGGGTTCCGTTTTTTACCCTTTGGATACGGAACCCTAAAAACCACACGCTCACTGCGTCAGGGAGGCCATCAAAATAAGTGCAACTGTTGTTATAAAATTGCCTCAAGCATAAATAAGCCATTTTATAAGTTTGAAATTAAAACCCGGGACATTTTTAATGCAACTTTAATTAAAACCGCGCAACTCCCGCGAGGCTGGAGGCAATTTGTACAACTTGTATAGTCTGCCCACAATCTTAAACCCTGCTCTAAGTTTGGTTTAACTTTAATCACTGTGTACATAAGTTTTATTTATTGTAGATAGGCTTGCGCTTGACGATAATCACTATTCTCTAGAAGGCACCTCTATTTATTGTAATAGGCTGGAAAAGCTTTCCAAATCTTAGCAGTTCGTATCAGAAATGTGGAAGAAAATGTTTCGTGCAAGTTTGTTGAATTTCATCAATCGGCAGCTTCACCAGATAAAGTTTCGGTTGAAGTATCTTCGACGTAGTGTCTTCGAAGAACATTGTGAACGTATTGAGCGCGTCCTGTTACCCCATTTTATTGCGCCGTGAGCAGCAAGATGACCAGTAAGAGCGAGCGCGCTTGCAGTACGACAAAGACCCCTGGATAAAAATTCCTATACCTAGTCACTTTTCTAGAAATCACCCCAATTATATTAGGAACATTAATTTTCCAACGGAAAACTCCAGAATAATAAAATTGAGAATGGAAGCAGGCGCCATTTTGTAGAAATCCATAATCAGCATAATTTGAGTCAAACTCCTCTCGAACTCTACGATCTCGCATTGTGAAGTCAATGTCTCCTGAGGATGTTTCGGTGTCAGGACGAAACGTGCGTCGTAGAAAGTGTTGGAAGAATTGTGTGTGGTGTTCCTGCATTTTGGACCATACAGATTATTTTCAAGTAGCGGATTATAGCAAAGCAAATTAATCTGTCCTGCTATATATAATTTTTAAATCGCATAGCAATTTCACAGTAAATATTTATTTACTAGGTAGGTACGAGGTACAAAATATCTGGTTACGTTTTTCGTTAATTATATATACCCAAACGAAAAACCCGGCAAGATGAGATAACGGATTGCGAAAGATAAAACAAGAAAAAAGTTAATTAGTTTTTGTATTTGCTGAAACAATATAAATTATGGAACGCTAAACCGTTGATCCTTGTTATTTTCGTAATACGATTTAGATTTTTTGATTACATCGAAAACCCTGTCCTGAAAACAATATTTAAAGATTCCAGCAGCCGTAGCGGACTTACGAGTACTTGCTATGGCAAAAAAAGCTGCCGATCGCTCAAATGGAACGAATTTCAAAAAAAAACGGACAAGTGCGAGTCGGACTCGCGCACTGAGGGTTCCGTACCTACTACTGCCGGAGGAATAAAACCATAAAAACCACTTTTCTTGAAGCGCTTAACCAACTTATTCAACATTAAACAACTTCACCGCGAGTTAAATACGTGCCGTCATCAAAGTTAAACAAAATATTAGACTTGTTGAATATCAATTCAACACGTATTAAAAAAAACTACTCACTAGATCTCGTTCAAACCAATTTTCGGTGGAAGTTTGCATGGTAATGTACATCATATATATTTTTTAGTTTTATCATACTCTTATTTTAGAAGTTACAGGGGGGGGACACACATTTCATTACTTTGGAAGTGTCTCTCGCGCAAGCTATTCATTTTAGAAAAAAATGATATTAGAAACCTTAGTATCATTTTTAAAGACCTATCCATAGATACCCCACACATATGGGTTTGATGAAAAAAAAATTTTTGAGTTTCAGTTCTAAGTATGGGGCACCCCCAAAATTTATTACTTTTTTTTAAATTTTGTGTGAAAACCTTAATGCGGTTCACAGAATACATCTACTTACCAAGTTTCAACAGTATAGCTCTTATAGTTTCGGAAAAAAGTGGCTGTGACATACCGACGGACAGACGGACAGACGGACAGACAGACATGACGAATTTATAAGGGTTCCGTTTTTTGCCATTCGGCTACGGAACCCTAAAAACGTATACATAAGAATAAATTTAAATACGAATCAAAAATCAAAATGTCACACTTAAGAACTTCATCATTACGAATCTGAATTTCATCGCGGAGGGATATGGCTCGTATAGCTCAGTAGCGATTGAAAAATCAGCCCTTAAACGGCAAGGGTGACGTCATCTCTCGTCCGAAGTTTGTTCCATTTGAAATGATGGGCTTTCAAAAAATTACTTTGCAACTATAACGTTTCACAATAAATGGCACCAGTTCTGACTAAGTACTTCAACATTACGAATCTGAATTTCATCGCGGAGAGGCGCGATATGAGAGATATGGCTCGTATAGCTCAGTGATAAGAGCACCTAGCCAACAACAGTGAATGTTACTCAACAGTGAATGTCGGGGTTACTATACTATTGAAGAATTTTTTAATGACAAGAATTGTTGGAATGATAGGGATATATTTCCATCTCTTCACGAGATATCTTAATAATTATGTATTAATTATTGATATTATTTAAGAAATTGTATATAATGACATTTTTTTTTTGAAAAGAGCAAGTGCCGAGTTTCTTGCCAGTTCTTCTCGGTGCAAACCTGCTTTCCGAACCTGGCGGTAGAGTTTTGACTTTTCATAAGAGCTTATTAATTGGGCCTATGTGAAAATAAAGATTTTTCATTTCATTTCATTTTCATTTCAATGTCCGCAGTTTGTGATGATGATGACTCTTACCCGGTGGCCATTCCTGTCCGTACACGAAGATCTCCGAGCGCGCGATGTCCACCCGGTTCCACGTGAGCGCCAGGGACAGCTGCTCGCTGGGCGACAGGTGCTGGGCGCGGAACAGCGCCGTCAGGATCACCTGGTCCAGCTCTTGGACCTCGCCGCCCTCCGCGCGCTCCTGTATCCTGAACACTGTGATCTGGGGGGAGGAAATTGTACTCGTAAGTCGGGTCTTGAGTATATTATGTCTGTTTACACATCATACTTAAGGCACTAGGATATACGCAGTTTTGACAAGCCCCAGACCACTCAGGTGGATTCAGGAAATTTTTAAAGTCGCGGGAACAACTGAACTGAAATGGCATAACACCGTCCTTCACGAGGCCTATGTTCAGTAGTAGACATTTATACTCTAAACTTTCCTTTGATCACTCAAGAGTCATCATCATCTGTGAAACTTTCATTTGCATTGCCCGTTGCCTCGTGATTAAACTTTACAAACGTGGAGACGACATTTACAGATTAAAAATCTTTTCCAACAAACCATATTTACGAGTATAATTCGTACCCAATCCCTGAACTTCGATATCTGAGAATTGAGATGTCTTACATAAATATTGGAATACTCTGAACGCTTGTCAAATGTAAGGAAAGGGGTTTGAACTTTTTTGTATGGAAGCTGGCATAGCGACCTGGCCGCCATTTTGATTTTTTCTCGAAATCGCGGCGCACGATGAATGTAGTATGTATGGATAGAGGACACATAGACAAACAAATAATGTCAAGTAACATAGTACCCCAAAGTGTCACGTTACCGAGATATTTGAAGGTAAAGACAGACAGATGAGGATAAGTCTATTTTTAATGATTGTCGTTGTCCTCATATGTCTATCTTTACCTTCAAATATCTCGGTAACGTGACACTTTAGGGTACTATGTTACATGACATTATTTGTTCGTCTATGTGTCCTCTACCCATACATACCACTTAAATCGTGCGCCGCGATTTCAAAAAAAAATTAAAATGGCGGCCAGGTCGCTATGCCAGAAAGTTTCAATCCCCTTTTATTACCATCATATTTTGTAACGTGTTCTACAGGAACTTGTTTAATTTTTCCTCAAAGCACCAAATGCTGTTGGTGATATTTAGTATAATCTGTGTTAGTGATGTACGTGTTCGAAATACTATTGATATAAGTGTTATTGTTGTATTTTAATTCATTTTACATAATTAAGTACGTTAATTTGGTAAAGAACTAAGACGCGGCTCTATTAAAATAGGTCCATGAACTGTTTAAAACTACCACGCTACAACCAAACCGATATCTATTAGACAAGGTATCCTATCTTTTATTGGACAAAAGGTCTTATTAAATATTTATTCTACACTTGAGTCAGAATTCCCCTCGCAATTTTTTCAACATTTAAATATTCTAGAAGCTGTACAATTTAATTTCGTTTCAGTCTTATTTTATTATACTGGTGCCCAATGGGCTGTACAACGTAACGCTCAATTTTCCTTGCCAGTGGCTTCAATTAGCCGGCGATGCATATAAATCTGTTTCTATGAGGGCAAATTGGGGTCACATTGAAAAGTCTCACAATCACAGCTGACGGAACAAAGGCCGTTGACCCTCACCTTCAAATATTAATAACTGTTGACGAATGACTTCTGAGTAAGTAGGTATATTATGTTAATCAAGTTTTATACTTCATGCTATTGAGATGTATAATATGTATTTCACACTTTCTGAGTGTAAAGAATGAAGAGCATGACTTTCACATGTTTAGGGATACGCCAGACCCACACAGCGCTTGCTATCTTGAAACAGCAGCTCTATGCCCAGTAATTTCTCCGCCCTTCAAACCGAAACACGAGCTTTAGTAGCTTTGCAGTGACTGTTCACGGCGGCATAACTGTCACTACTTTAGTACCCATCCGGGCGGACTGTACAGGAAAAATTTGTTTTACAAGCGGCTATTTACAAATTGGCAGCGAATTTACACCACACACAAGCATAAAGGGCTAAAGGAGACATTTTCAAGCATTGGAACTTAAATATTTTTAATTATAGACAAGCTTTCGATAGATTACAGTCATGGATGGAAGGCAATATTGTGTAGGTTGAATCGCGTTTGCATAGAAAATGCATCCTCTTTTCCCTTTAAGGCACATAGTTAAGCAAGACGATTGTGTAAGAAAACGTATTCATCGCTATCGTAATTGTAAATAGATTCTGCCTTCTTATCAGCTGGAAAAAATGTAAACAACAGATTTTGCCAATCAGCGGGTGGAGTTACAAATTCCAAAAAGTGTGTGGAAATGGAATGGAGTGGAAGTGGGTGGAAAGTACGTTCTTACCAGATTCTTTTTCCGCGTGCATTGCAAGAGCTCGCTGTACAAACACTCCGCTTGCTGCAGGCCAACTTCGAAGGTCTTCTGGATGGTGCAGATCAGGTAGTCACGCATGGACTCCAGCACGGTTTGCTCCCCACTTTCTGATGCATATCTGGCAATAAAAATTATCATGATTATAGGTAGTTCACTGCACGAAGACGCGCCCCACTCCTTTACAATTGATTTTGTTTCATGCTATTCTGGAGGAGTAAGCAGTATAGCAGTGTTGCTTTGACGTGGTCGGGGAGGAGTGGGGTGGTGGTGGGGGATGGATTGAACTCACTATACTCTACTGTATTTTGATGACGGAACGAGCAATACGTTCACCTGGTGTTAAGTGATACGCGTGCCCATGTCAGATGCAGTACGTCCTATAATATATATTGCATTGCAATTTCATATGACACACTGCGCTGCTCTCATCTTCCTAAGACATCAGTTCCGAGGTCTCATTTTGCACAGGTATCACGTCTGCGTAGAGTTCCCTTTGAACCGAAAAACAGTAAGTGCGATACCTTACTGCTTCATGGTAAAATACCTGACGAGCTACGCAAGTGCCGAGATACTAATCTATATATATAAAAGAGAGTTACCACTCACTCACTCATCACGATATCTCAGGAAGTATAAAGCCTACAAACTTGAAATTTGAAAGGTAGGTTCTTTGTAATGGGTTGGTGTCAGCTAAGAAACGATTATGAGAAACTACCCCTCTAAGGGGGTAAAATAGGGGTTGGAAGTTTATATGAAAGTCCCGTGTTTTTGAAGTTAGAGACGTGAAAATCGTCATTTAGGTTATCAGCTTCAGATATTAAAAATTTGTATAAGTCGTTTTGGAAAATTCCCCTTTAAGGGTGGTAAAATAGGGGATGAAAGTTTTTATGTGAAAATTTTAATATTGTTACTGTTGACTTGAAATTTGGAAAGTAGGTTCTTTCTAATGGGTAGTTGTCAGTTAAGAAACGGTTTTGAGAAAATCCTTCCCTAAGGGGGTGAAATAGGGGTTGGGAGTTTGTATGAAAGTCCCGTGTTTTTGAAGTTTAAAGAGTCGTGAAACTCGGCATTAGCACTGAATCTCACGCGCATGAAGAAGCCGAATTGCACGCGGGCGATGCCGAGGTACTTTTTATCCCGGAAAAAGCGATGGTTCCCGCAGAAGTAGTGAAAAACCTAAATTTACGCGAGCGGAGCCGCGGGTAACAGCTAGTAAGTAATAACTAGTAACTGCCACCAGTAAACGGTCTATCTTAAAACATCGCTATACCCAACAGTATAATATTATGAATTTCTATTTTCGATTGCCTAGCGATGGAGGAAAATACATACTTCAGAGTTGTCCATAATGTTCTCAAAGATGTGTACCTACATTTGGCCAGGATGGTGATATTTCATTAACTCCAAAGAAGTAAGAAATGCGTGCCAAGAGCTCGAACTCCCGACCCCTGAGTATGAGACAAAGTACTAACCACAAGGCTATACCGAACGACCTTAACTTGACTAAATTTTATACGCAAGGATTACTAATACGAGATCAAAAACTAGTTAGTAAGAACTTTCCAGGGTCAAAACGTTAGTGACACGCCCCTGCCCGCAAACGAGTACATAAGATTGTTGGGAATTCATATCATGTGAGGCATATGGACCCACACAGTAATATCTTCTAGTTTGAAAATCTTCGGAAAGTTTACACAAGTTTGGTAGTGATATATTTTGGCCCGTGACAAGCCTAAATTGTTTTGCATGTCTTCAATGGCGGATTAATTGCTCTAAATTATTGTAGCACCTTTGTTGAACCCATCAGCAAAGAAATCCACTGAGTCTAACGAAAATGTAGGACACTGTGTGTAGTGAAACGGGACATCCTCCTATGGTCCCATCAACGCCCTGGCAAACCCATAGCGTTTTTTAGAAGGCACGCACATTGATAATTCACCTTCTAGCGCGAGGCAGCCGAGTCAGCCGTTGCTATCGAAGACCACTTCAGGCACTGGCGGGTTGTTTACGTTGTCTAAATTTGCCTTCTAGGAAGAGGCACACAATGATTTTGTGTTGAACACACTTGTGTACGAAAGCAATGAAGTCGGCCGCTCTGCCACTGCCATTGAGAACCACAATAAACATACCGGCAGGTTGTCTGTCAAGTATTTCAACACGGCACGTACAGTGTTCGCTCTGCCTTCTATGACGAGGCACACAATAGCTCTGTGTTGGATTCACTTGTGAACAAAAGCGATGAGGTCGGCCGCTCTGCCACTGCCATCGCAGACCACTACAGGCACCGGCGGGTTGTCTGTCATGTATTCCAACACGGCACGCACAGTGTTCGCTTTGCCTTCTAAGACGAGGCACACAATAGCTCTGTGTTGGACTCACTTGTGAACAAAAGCAATGAGGTCGGCCGCTCTGCCACTGCCATCGCAGACCACTACAGGCACGGGCGGGTTGTCTGTCACGTATTCCAACACGGCACGCACAGTGTTCGTCCCGCCTTCTATCACGAGGCACACGACCGGGGTTGATGAGTGTGTGTCTGCAACAAAGAGGATAATCTATCTATATATATAAAAGAATGAGGCATTTTGGTTGTTCCACGGATTCCGCCAAAACTATAGGTCGTAGAGATCTGAAATTTGGTACCTAGGTAGATATTAGGTCATGAATTCGTACTAAGACGGGGATTCCAGAAATTCAAATTTTAAGGGGTAAAAACCGTTGGTTTTTTGGATTTCCCCATACAAAAGTGAAATTTTTTTCGTTGTTCCAGGAATTCCCGAAAAGCTACAAGTCGTAGGGATCTGAAATTTGGTACCTAGGTAGATATTAGGTCATAAATTCGTACTAAGACGGGAATTCCAGAAATTCAAATTTTAAGGGGTAAAAACCGTTGGTTTTTTGGATTTCCCCATACAAAAGTGAAATTTTTTTCGTTGTTCCAGGGATTCCGGAAAAGCTACAAGTCGTAGGGATCTGAAATTTGGTACTTAGGTAGATATTAGGTCATGAATTCGTACTAAGACGGGGATTCCAGAAATTCAAATTTTAAGGGGTAAAAACCATTGGTTTTTTGGATTTCCCCATACAAAAGTGAAATTTTTTTCGTTGTTCCAGGGATTCCCGAAAAGCTACAAGTCGTAGGGATCTGAAATTTGGTACCTAGGTAGATATTAGGTCATAAATTCGTACTAAGACGGGGATTCCAGAAATTCAAATTTTAAGGGGTAAAAGCCGTTGGTTTTTTGGATTTCCCCATACAAAAGTGAAATTTTTTTCGTTGTTCCAGGAATTCCCGAAAAGCTACAAGTCGTAGGGATCTGAAATTTGGTACCTAGGTAGATATTAGGTCATGAATTCGTACTAAGACGGGAATTCCAGAAATTCAAATTTGAAGGGGTAAAAACCGTTGGTTTTTTGGATTTCCCCATACAAAAGTGAATTTTTTTTCGTTGTTCCAGGGATTCCCGAAAAGCTACAAGTCGTAGGGATCTGAAATTTGGTACCTAGGTTGGAATTATATCTTGAATTCGTATTCAGAAAGGGATTTTCGAGATCCAAATTTTGAGGAGGAAAAATTTTGAACTTTTTGGCCGCCATTTTGAACTTTTTTGTTACTGGGCCGATTGCTTTGAAAATCGATATTTGACTATGGCAGCAAGCATAGAGAAGGAATTTGTGGTCAAAATTTAAAAAAGTGGCCGCCATTTTGAACTTTTTTGTTACTGGGCCGATTGCTTTGGAAATAGATATCTGACTATGGCAGTAAGCGTAGAGAAGGAATTTGTGGTCAAAATTTAAAAAAGTGGCCGCCATTTTGAACTTTTTTGTTACTGGACCGATTGCTTTGAAAATCGATATTTGACTATGGCAGCTGGCATAGAAAAGGAATTTGTGGTCAAAATTTAAAAAAGTGGCCGCCATTTTGAACTTTTTTGTTACTGGGCCGATTGCTTTGGAAATAGATATCTGACTATGGCAGTAAGCGTAGAGAAGGAATTTGTGGTCAAAATTTAAAAAAGTGGCCGCCATTTTGAACTTTTTTGTTACTGGACCGATTGCTTTGAAAATCGATATTTGACTATGGCAGCTGGCATAGAAAAGGAATTTGTGGTCAAAATTTAAAAAAGTGGCCGCCATTTTGAACATTTTTGTTACTGGACTGATTGCTTTGAAAATCGATATTTGACTATGACAGCAAGCATAGAAAAGAAATTTGTGATCAAAATTTAAAAAAATGGCCGCCATTTTGAACTTTATTGTTATTGGACCGATCGCTTTGAAAATCGATATTTGACTATGGCAGCTGGCATAGAGAAGGAATTTGTTGTCAAAATTTAAAAAAGTGGCCGCCATTTTTAACTTTTTTGTTACTGGACCGATTGCTTTGAAAATCGATATTTGACTATGGCAGCTGGCATAGAGAAGGAATTTGTGGTCAAAATTTAAAAAAGTGGCCGCCATTTTCAACTTTTTTGTTACTGGGCCGATTGCTTTAAAAATCGATATTTGACTATGGCAGCAAGCATAGATAAGGAAGTTGTGGTCAAAATTAAAAAAAGTGGCCGCCATTTTGAACTTTTTTGTTACTGGGCCGATTGCTTTGAAAATCGACGTCTGACTATGGCAGCAAGCATAGAGAAGGAATTTGTGGTCAAAATTAAAAAAAATATGAACTTTTTGCCCGCCATTTTGAACTTTTTTGTTACTGGGCCGATTGCTTTGAAAATCGACGACTGACTATGGCAGCAAGCATAGAGAAGGAATTTGTGGTCAAAATTTAAAAAAAATGAACTTGTTGGTCGCCATTTTGAACTTTTTTGTAACTGGGCCGATTGCTTTTGAAAAACGATATCTGACTATGGTAGTAAGCATAGAGAAGGAATTTGTGGTCGAAATTTAAAAAATTTGAACTTATTGGCCGCCATTTTGAACTTTTTTGTTACTGGACCGATTGCTTTGAAAATTGATATCTGACTATCGCAGCAAGCATAGAGAAGGAATTTGTGGTCAAAATAAAAAAATATGAACTTTTTGGCTGCCATTTTGAACTTTTTTGTTATTGGGCCGATTGTTTTGAAAAACGATATCTGACTATGGCAGCAAGCATAGAGAAGGAATTTTTGGTCAAAATTTAAAAATTTTGATCTTTTTGGCCGCCATTTTGAACTTTTTTGTTACTGGGCCGATTGCTTTGAAAATAGATATCTGACTATCGCAGCAAGCATAGAGAAGGAATTTGTGGTCAAGATAAAAAAAATGATGAACTTTTTGGCCGCCATTTTGAACTTTTTTGTTACTGGGCCGATTGCTTTGAAAATCGACGTCTGACTATAACCAGCCAGCATTAGGAAATATTTAGTGGTCAAAATTAAATTAAATGACGGTTAATACAAGAATTTTGGAAACTTAACGCCTGAGGGAGTAAAGCAGAAGATCAACGTGAGCGAAGCCGCGGGCGTTTGCTAGTATTATAATAAACTAGCTGACCGGGAAAACTTTGCCATTAGTGATTTAAAAAATTTCTTACGACCTACTCCTATACCTACCAAACATACACACAAAATTTCATAACAATAGGTCGAGCCATTACATAGGACTAGGGAAGCAAACTCGAGACACGAGAATGCTATATATTAGAAAGATTAGAGAAGATATATGCCTGTTTGTTGTTTATAACGCAGCTTGAATTATGAAAATCTTAATCTTCAGCGGCGCTCAAACCACGACGATGTTAATTAAAGCAGGTACGAGTAACTGTAGTCAGTGGGCGGCTTTGAACGTTATTACAAAGTGAAATATTTTGATTATAAGGCAAGACCTTCTTAAGCGATGCCGCGATACGTAAAGGCACCCGTTAAACTGATTGCTGTGCAAAAGGCAAGTAAATTATTAAATAAACAAATATATCAGGACATTATAAACATCGTAACCTAGCTAGCCTCGAAATTAGTGATAGCTTATGTTATGGGTACTAGGTGACTGATAAATATACATAAAATATTTCACATACATAAATACAATATAATATATTGAAAAACACCCAAACACTAGAAACCATTCATCACACAATCAGTTGTGGGTTCAAATCCCGACGCAATCGGCAGGATCGCTAAATCATTGTCGTCAGTAAAACCTTGAAAAAGAAAATTGACAGAAAAAAGAGAATCGAACCTAACAACTTCTGCAAAAAGTTAAATCGTTTCACGAAATCACAAGACAATTGAAATGAAACAGCAATTATTATAACATTACTAAAACTCAGATAAATTAGGAAAATCAACGACAATCGCCTCGCCTTTTGGTTCTACATAAGCGCGGGCTTACATACGTCACAGATCAAAAAAACAAAATAAGTCATGGTTCAGATATATTAAAAAAAAAAACAAGCTTTTATAATGTCAATTTTCTTCTCAGCAAATCTTTCAATTGATACTCATATTGTGATGAACTTAAATTTACCGTGTGTGTGCTTAAAAAATAACTAGTTCACCATCTTGGGTGTTTCGCCATGTTGGATTTAGAATAATGTCACTGCTGCTGGAAGAAGGTATGTGCAATGATTTCCAGCCCACAGTCTGGTGCACCACTTCAGCTGTCTAATCATTGAAGGGTTTCAACGAAATCAAACAATTAATGTATAAGACTTCGCGGGGTCACGTGACCAATTTAGTCATCATTTAGCAATCATTCTCAGACATTTTTGAATTTCGTTCCATTTCTATTTTTTTAGCGTATCGCAAAATGATATGGCATTTTTTTTGCTAGAGGTGAGGGTCTTATATGGACTGCGCTAACAGACGTGTTACTCGTAACACGAAGCTTAATGGATTTGAATAAAATAAGATCAAAGATTACAAAACCTCCAGCATAGCCGAAGCATCCAAAACTCTGGATGGCTGCATAGTTCCGACATGTAAGCCGCTCTTTAGATTTCCCAAAATGTTTGTAGAATTTGATCCAATTAAACTTTGCCTCGTTGATAGTATAAAAAGTTTAACGAAGTTGGAATAAACTTTCGATATTAACTTATCAGCTTTTTTTGGATGAACAAATTGACTATAGGCAACCTCATACGACGTGATCTGAGACGTGTTGATAGATTAATGTGGGGGATCTCGGGTTAAATTCCCAACACGGGTCAGTTTGAGTTTTTTTGACGTGACAACGTCTTATAATTCGATAGAGCCGGTTGCACGTACGAAAAAACATGACTCATCCGGCGTTACCGGCGTTACCTCGCTCATGCGGCGTTACCTCGCGAGCGCGGAACGAGCTACAAAGAAGACGTTGTCACGTTCAACTATCGTCAGTAAACAGACTTTACAGACAACCAAATTTTTTAATTTTTTTATGGTGCGAGTCTTTGTTGCTTGCCTCCAACAAACCAGACCCATAATTGTATAACATACAAAATAAATGATTCTTGAGAATGCGTGAGGATTCCCCGGAAGATGCGCGGTCTTTTTTGGATCCTATTTAATTTGCGTCTTATAAATTGTCATAAACTTCATTATGCTATGTAAGAAAAAGTCAGAAATTCCGCAGCGGTGTAAATTGACCCTTATCACACTCGCAATCCGCAATGAAAACCTACTTTTTCACAGCTTCAGATTGACATTTCGGCATCTTAAAAAAGTCGTAAACGTAAAGATAATATTGTAGCGAAGCTGTAACCTTAGTCTACAGTCGCGAAATAAAACTTTCAAAGGTATTCTTTATTGGGTGTCGCACCTTTTTTAGGGATCCGTACTTATCACAGAGTAATTAATATGGTAGTCTTCATTATCTTTATTTCAGTATTTAGCTCACTAGAAAAACTGAAAACTTCTTATATTTTGCTCTCCGTCTTTTTGGCCACGTCTCCACCACTTTTTGGTCATTTTTCTTTAAATAACACATACTAAAAAAAGTCCCTTGGAGGTTTAAAAATTCAAATTTCAAAGTAAACAAGTGGAAAATTTAAAAAATTTAAAACACCCACGACTTTTGCGGACTTGTAATTGATAAAGGATTAAATAACTTTTTTTGAAATTCCCCGACTAAAGGAAAGTAAGAACTAAGAACCTATCAGTATAATTACAAATCCAAGAAAATCCGCCGGAGCTGCTGGGTTCTGCCTGTAACGGTGTTGATGGTGCTGTTTACCAATTGATGACTAATTCAATTTCTTGATACTTCTCATATACCGACAGTTTATCAATACTTACATTAATTTATATTGAAAATGAAAATATCAATGGCAGCTCCGACGGATTTTCTTGGATTTGTAATGATACTGATAGGTTCTTAGTTCTTACTTTCCTTTAGTCGGGGAGTTTCAAAAAAGTTATTTAATACTTTTTCAATTACAAGTCCGCAAAAGTCGAGGGTGTTTTAAATTTTTTAAATTTTCCACTAACCTAACACAAGGAATATTACTAGACAGAAAACATTTAAACGGAGAATTTCCCTTCCAAGTCATAAAGATACGTTTATTGTGGCGCCCCCTGCTGTTCAATCACAAGAACAAATATCTACGAACCATTGCCAATGACTCACTAATATTTTATACAAGACTGTATCCAAATCGGTTCAGTCGTTTTTGTAATAATTTACAGTGAAAACGCATGTTGCGTTTGCACTGTAAATGTTTTTTATGGCGCCCCCTGGTGATCGATGTTCGTAACAACTATCTAAGAACCACCAAACATTATACAGAAAACTGCATCTAAATCGGTCAAACCGTTTTTGAAATAAATGGGAACATTCGTTTGCAATATAAATGTATTTTATGGCGCCCCCTGGTGATCGATGTTCGTAACAACTATCTAAGAACCATTGCCGCTGAACACCAAACATTATACAGAAAACCGCATCTAAATCGGTCAAGCCGTTTTTGAAATAAATGGGAACATTGATGTGCACACACAAACAAACAAACAAACAAACAAACACACAAACAAAAATATTTTTGCATTATTGGTTTTTGTGAACAATTTAACATACAAAGAAACATAAAATGTCATTAACAAAGTAAAGTACAAACGGTCTCTCACCCTAAACGCATATACCCGTACTCCGTTCCGTCGTGGGTAAAAATTGAACGCAATCAAAAATTACAGTCCCTTAGCATTTGATATCAATTTCAAATTTATGCTTTTACCAGTTCTAGAGAAAAAAAGGTCTATCGGTCTAACAATAAAGAGATTAACAATGATATTATGTCTATTTTTTTAAGGCTACCGTGCTATATTTTCGTGGATCTTTATAAACGGTGTAGCTTAAGAAATTTTTCAAAGACAAAAGAAAGTTAGCGCAATATTTAGCTGTCTGTAGCGCTCTCTATCGCACTTATGGGCGACAGGCACTGTCCTCTTTTCTCATTTTATTGCACCGTGATTACAGCGTGATATTTGCTTTCCCATTTTATTGCACCGCTAGCAGCGTGATATTTTGCACGATTATAGTTATTGTTTCTGATCTATGCGCACACAGAATAGACATAAAATCCTAGTAAAATTAGTTAAAGATTTGGTGAAAATACTTTCAACAAAAATTGATTTCAATGATACAGTAATTAAATTGCCTAGTTTTCGGATCATAGGGGCTACATTCGGTTATTTCACGCAAGTGCTGTATAGGGAACCATCTTTGCACGAGGCTCTCCGACACTTGGCCCTATTTCTCTACATTAGATATCGCACGTTTTTAACTGCGACATCGTAAAATATACATTTTACGCCCTATTTTTACGACTGCCAATGAATTCGCAGATAACTGTATTCCCTGCAGTACTGATCTAAGATTGATGTAAAGATAGACAGTTCTTTACAAAGTTTCTTTTCGGAGGGTATCGCGCAGGGGGAGGCGACAGAAAATGATTTTTTGCTTAATAGAAATCCCGTCATGACGAAAATCTACGAAAATCTTCGAAAATGTAGAATGAAAGTTTCATTTGTCTTACTAGTTGACAGAATGGTCACGCATGCAATCACGTACATATATTTTTGGTATTGATATCATTAGCGCAAGTTAACTAAAGACAGCGCCATCTATCGAGCGAATATGAAAAATATAAATTTTAATCCGCCAAATTCAAAAACGAGCAAAAAAATCGCGTTTATTGTAGGTATGGGAGCTTTATTCTATTAAGATTTTTTTTAGTATTTGTTGTGATAGCGGCAACAGAAATACATCTGTGAAAATTTCAACTGTCTATCATAATTCATGAGATTAGAGGTACCTATAGCCTGGTGACAGACAGACAGACAGCGGAGTCTTAGTAATAGGGTCCCGTTTTATCCTTTTGGTTCAGAACCCTGAAAACAGAATTTAAGATCACGAGATATCTTAAAAATATGTTATAATCTTTCATACTTTATAAAAAATCTTGTATTATAACAATGACATTTTTGAAATGAGCAAGTGCCGAGTTTCTTGCCAAATCTTCTCGGTGCAAACCTGCTTTCCGAACCTGGCGGTAGAGTTTTGACTTCTCATAGCAGCCTGTATTTAGGCCTATGTGAAAATAAATATTTTCATTTTCATTTTCATAAGGCGGGCGTTGACGCAACGGACAATAGCCAGTATAATGTATCGACCTTTCTAATAACTCCATTACTCATTTAATTCCCTACCGTGAAGTCAGCTTCCATTATGAAATATTATAGAAGTAGGTACTACGGTGCGCTATTTGTGTGAAATACCTTCTAGAAAATTCTTCAATGCTTTAAAAGCTTCGATGAAGCTCCGTATTTGATCGGAGGTTAAAAGCGAGCTTTATAAGGAAAGTGGACCTACCTATAGACGTATCTACCTTTCATCAGAATTCATACAAAAAAATGACTAGAAACATAGCCTCACAGCTATAGATGGCGTTTGAGGACAAAAGAGACTTGAAAACGAGAATTTTTCCGCGGAAATCATCAATCGAAAAGTTATGATCACCTCTTACATAGGTACATAAGTACATACTAATACCTAATACCTACCTACTCTTGTTTTCCTAGAGTTATTAGCAAAACAAGAGTAGGTACATACTTATTTCATGTTATTTAAATACTAGATACTCTCAGACCTACCGAACATTCACGGAAAATTTCATAACAATGGGTCGAGTTTGGTAATAAAAATTGGCACGAGAATTTTCTGTATTAAAAAATTATATCAGATTATATATGTTTGGAATAGATTTGCTTCATTCAAACAATTTTGTATTTTTAGAAAGGTCTTAAAGGCCTGATAAAGGGCTGATATCCAGGGCCAGCCGCTGAATCACAGCGTAAATTAAATGAATTATTATTATTATTTATTTGTTATTTAAGACATCAGAAATTTTTTTTTTGGAACGAAGTTCCTTATCGCGCGTTGCGAAAGGGGGCTAGATGGAAAAAATATACTTCGTTCCATCCGGGTGTCCCTTGACACCTCTCAAGTTTCTGGCCCAGTTTATTAACACTAGAGTACACGCGCGGGCTACATATGTAGCCCAGGGTATTGTTTTTGTTCATAACTTTGCGAAATCACGCGATTTGACTTCGAGTCTCTAGATAAGCTCCGATTGGTTGTTGCTCGACGTGTTCAGTGTGGCTTGAGCACTCGACCATAGATAATACTCGACGCTCGCGCATGTGCGAAAAATAAGGATTTAAAGTTGTTGGGCTACGTATGTAGCCCGCGCGTGCACATACAACTACACCAAAAATTGATTGATCTCAAGTCAGTAAAAATTAGTTGATTTTTTGAGAAGTCTGAAATTTTGTAATTTTCTTTTAATTATAAGAAAGAGAAGATACTTTTTTTATTTGGGTTTTCTAAATACATGTCATTTAAAATAATAAACGTGTTTTATTTAAAAATCATACGATTATATTTCAGAATATTTCAATTTAAAATGGGCTACAAGTGTAGCCCGCGCGAGCACTAATGTACGTTTTAGAGGCGGATCTCGTGGGTTCGGCGGCCAACTTCGGAAAGCTACGGGAGTTCGCGCACGCGTGGCATAAGAGGCGAAGCGGCTTGGAGTGACACAGAGAATTTATGCTGCGGACAGCGACGGCGCGGCGAGTCCGTATTTTGTATCGTCCTGCCCCAGAATGGGGAGAGTGAGTTCATAGGGACAAGGAGCGAGAGAAAACAACTTGTAGGGAGTCAAGAAGGCGCCCCGGGAACACGCCAAGAGCAAGTACTGAACGGGCGCCCTCCCGCGTTTCGGCCCCCATAACCGCGAGGTTGATTGGGCCTCCAAGTTTTTTATAAAAAGTTCAATAAAGTAAATCAGCTATAACGTTGCAAATTGCAGTTATACATAGTATTTCCATGTGAGATAAACCGCCAAGCGCACTACCGCAGCGACGGAGCGTCAGATATATCGAGCGGGTGTGCGTACATGCTCGTAGAGGTAAGCGGGGAGGGGCGGCGCGCGGTCTATACGGGGCCGTGAACCGCGGAACCAGTGATGGTCCGTAAAGATAAATCGATAGCTTCGTATCGATATTGAAAATCGTATCGGTATTCATATTACTCTGTTTTTAATAATGGCTCGAGTATTAAATTATTTTAATTAATAAGCTTAAATTAAAAATTAAAAACTAACTATAAAATTAAGCTATATCTAAATTAAAAACTACATATCTAAAATAAAAACTACATATTAAACTAAAATGTTAAAAAAAAAATTAATTTAGTAGACCGCTGTCAGGGGGAGTTGTTCCCAAAATGCTAGCCCCATTGCCTCGTTGTATCGCGATACTAATTCTTTGGGCAAAGTAGAGGCCAGCATTTTGGTCACGGGTTGCATCGACCAGGCGTAAATAAATTTCTTTAAAAATTTTCTTTGCTCCCGGTCCCCACGGTCCCATAGTTTCGACCCCAAAAGGCTCAAATATATCCACTGTCCAGGGATACATATTTTGCGCCTTTTGAGGTTTTCAGCGGATTCAGCCGCTGCTCCAGCCCTAATTTGGGTTCCAGGAAGATAGGACGGTGCAAGTGTGTCGACACAAGTCGCATAGAAATATAAAAAATATAAAATGTTAACAAAATCAAATCACTTATACAATACATTGTATAGGAAAAAATTTAGGGCTTTCTGCAATTGTTGATATTATGTATGTCACTTGGGCAATAATTTGGTATTATTGTTGCCCGGGTGGTGGAAGCTCGCATCGTTTTATTACTAACATATGTGTGTACATTGTGATGTTATGTGTGGCATAATGTTCATTTTTTTCTTTCTTTCATTCCATAGGATCGAGAAATCGTAAAATGGCCTATTTCCTAAAAAGTCTAAATCTTTCTTCTGTGGACTTACAAACATCCATACCTACGTTCTTGGAAAGATCGTGTGCCACTGAGAAAGACCCTACAGATTTGTCCGATATTACGGAACAAAGCCAAAAAAATGCGATTACTCGATTAAAAATATCGGTATTAAGATGCAGATATCGATACTCGTCGCCCAAGCCTAGTAGTACGAGCGACCGATCCAACACGTTCGCCGTCCAGTGACCTGCGCGCCGCGCCGCTCGCAAGGCAAGATGGCCGACTGCAACCACGTCGTGTTCCCGCGTAAATTGCTCAAAAAATTCATCCTACTCTACAAAGAACAGGATTGTCTATGGGACAGGAGGAGTTTGCTGTACAAGAACAGAAAGAAACGGCACGAAGCGATTACCAGGCTCACTGAGTTGGTGCAAGAATATGAGCCGACGGCTACGAGAGTCCATATACTGAGGAAGATAGAGAGCTTGCGGGCCTGTATGCGGCGGGAGCATAAGAAAGTGCTGGACAGTCGCTCGAAGGTGGGGTCCGTCGATGTGTATACGCCTCATCTGTGGTACTACGATATGCTGTCATTCGTGGTCGGCGAAGAATGCGAGGCAGAACCGTCTGAGGAGTCGGAGGACGAGCCTGTTCCTACTTGTGTGAGTATTTTTTAATACTAGGGGACGCCCACGACTTCACCCGCGTGCGGTTTCTTAAGACTTCGCTGCCCGTCCGTCTGTCCATCCGTCTGTCACCAGGCTGTATCTCTTGAATTGTAATAGCAATTTCACACATGATGTATTTCTAGAAATACAAGAAACTAAAAATACAGTAATTAAAACAGAAACTAAAAATACAGTAATTAAATTTGGCTGCCATACAGATTTTTTTGCTTGTTTTTGCTCTATATTGAAAACGGCAACAGGTAGAAGCTTAAAATATTCACAGAATATTTAGTCATATTTTTCATTTACTTTAAAAATTAATAGTTAAGTTAAAATAGTATAAATTTTTAAGGGAGGCTCCAGTTCCATGAAACAAACGTAATTTTTTGCTCTCTTTGAATTTGGTGGATTGTTTGATTGAAATTGGTCTTGATAGTATACGGAACTACCAGTTTGCGAGCCCGACTCGCACTTGACCACTATTCCTACTATTTTTTGATTCACTAATCCTGCGCAAATGGATTTTTCTATATTTTGCATAGCGGGCCTATGTTTTGCCTATGTCTACTAAATCAACTGTATATAGGAAATGTATTTATTTCTCAGCTAAAAATTCTTTTTCACTCAAATCCATCTCCCAGTTAGTCGGATCCACTGCAAGGCAATTTATTAGCAATCGCATCGTTTCAATATTGATTGATAAGCGATTTGCTCGCAGTTCAATCGAATGAATGGATTTATTCTATTGAGGTGGATGTATTTTAATCCGCCACGATTCGCGAGCCTTTGCAATATATTAATATCAAATTTATCAGTGACCTTTCTCAGAAATTAATCTCGTTGAAAGGATTTATCAACGATCAGAGGATCCATTAAAAACATTAAACCGTGGTCTCTTCAGATTTCAAAATTGTCTTATGAAGTCTGGGTTTGTTCATTGGATTATACAAACAAAGTCTTTAACAAATTCTCTAGGTCTCTGGAAAGAATTTATGTATTTTCACAGATGTATTTTATACCGATTTTTAGCCGACTACCAAGGAAGTATGTTTTTCGTGCGTTTTTCTTGTATGTTTAATTGTTTCAATATTTCTTAATTACCTTGTAGCTTTCAAACGGTTTGTAAAGTATTGTTAGATTCGTCTCTAAAATTCAAGCGTCCTTAGTTTTTTCAAAAAAAAAAAACAAGATGGCGGATTTTGAGCACAAAATTGTAATTTTAACGACAATTATAAATAAAATAACCAAACAATGGTTTCAAAATGAGGGAAATAAAAAGGAGAGGAGATAACCAAGGCAAATGTTAAAATCTTTTTGGTCTTTTAGTGCAGTCGTTTTAATTTTATAATTTTTTTCAAGTTTTAATTTCATAATTATCACAATAATTGTTAAACCTCCTGAAACTATTCTCATAGCATTCACTAGGGTCTCACATCTATAGGGTGGTTGTAAAGTAATTGAATTGCTTTTAGAAACGTAATATGTATTTGAATAGTGCATTCAATGCGACCGAATAGCTGAACGAGCAATTAAGGCTGAGAATCGATTTGCGTTCGCCTGATCGGTTCCCGAGTATCGCATGATTGAGAAGCGGTTATAAATGGTTTGATGTTATATTGGTAAATTCTAGAGATGATATATCGATGCTGAATTTCAGAGGATGGCACGAGATAGTTCCTAATGAGATTGGCCGAATTTCTGTTTTTCGCTATGCTTGTTATGCATCGGAGTTATGCATGGGTCGGAGTGCCCTTAGTCCCAAGTTCACCTTTTCACACCCTCTAAGGCCCAGTCGACGGAAGACTAAGTTCTTCACTGGTTTGGACTAGGCTATACCAATTAATCCTATCGCGTATATAAATAACTAATTGAGCCTAGGCAAAACTAGTTTGTCCTGAAATCGGATTTGGCCGGTAAGGTAACACACCTAAAAATGTATAACCGTTACTTCAGATTTGATTGAAACTTTTTTTACATATTTTAAATCTTTTTAACTCACTCAAAGACTCATTCATTACCAAGACCAAATCCTTGGATCTAGAAATTTCAAATTATGCTCAGATTTGCTATTATAATGAAGAAAGAAGTTTCGCAAATTCCATGGGATCTAGAAAATCGTCGAGAGAGAGTCGAGTTCCTGGGTATCACCATCTCACCCAATCTTAATTTTGGGAAATGAATCTAAGTTAAAGCAAAAACAGCTGCTTAAAAACTAGGAATTCTCAACAAGGTTAAGCGGTACTTCACGCCCGAACAGCTTCTGACGCTATATGAGGCCCAGGTGCGTTCTGGCATGGAGTACTGCAGTCACCTTTGAGATGGCTCCGCCAAGTATCAACTCGATGCATTGGACTCGATTGATCGCCGCGCTCGCAGAATAATCGGCAAGGAATCGCTAACGCGGGGAAAATTTCTCAGCTTACAACATCGACGCAATGTTGCCTGTTTAGCGGTTTTTTACAAGATATACTTTGGTGAGTGTGCTCAGGAACTACATAACCTTGTACCTCCTTCACCTTCCTACCACAGGACTGCAAGACGCCGAGAGCGGTGGTATCCTTATGTGGTTGACGTACAACAAACTCGCACGAAACGTTTTTCTTCCACGTTTCTGATACGAGCCGCTAAGGTATGGAACGCCCTTCCAGCCTCCGTGTTTCCAGCCAAGTACAATCTAGGTGCCTTCAAGAGAAGAGTGAATAGGCATTTTCAAGGCAAGCGCGCTCCAACCTGGACCTCATCATTGCTTTCCATCAGGCATGATTGTCGTCAAGCGCAAGCCCATCTTCAATAAATAAATAAAAAGAGTTGGGCAGTACTCACAGGGATGTAGTTTCTGCGCAGCGATGTACTTCTCCAGCTTCCTCCTCAATACGATCTCGGCTCCATAGCGTCCCACAGACCCGTTGTCGACCAGCAGGAAGTACGCGTGCCGGTTGTTCAGCACCGCCAACTTCGACCTGCGACCAATTGTAACATCTATTTTTGGACGAAGTTACAAAACGGTACAAAACTGTGCGAAGAGTTAGGCCGAAAAAATGTAAAACTACGACCTACATTAAACTTTATAATACTGTACCAGGCCAGTCTCACTTATCACGTGGCCGTCCCGGCTACAAGTAGGGGTCCGGATCTCAATATTTCAGATGGTTGCCGCTCTCGGGCCGAGTTGCACGCGCTAGTTCTGTACGGTCTATTTTACACGCCGTCTGACTACGGCAGCCCTAGTACGTCGTAAGTGATAAAGTTAGGCGATGGAAAGAGACCACAACATTGCGTTTGTTGCATGTCGATTTTGAGGGCGGGGCCAGGCGTTATTGCAAACTGAATTGCACTTTTTGTTTCTACTCACTATTTCTTTAAATAATCGTGCGGAGTGGACCTTCTGGTACTATTTAGTGTTCTGTGACTGTACTAATATAAAAATACTCTCGATTTCGGTTGGATTTCACACACCTCTACTACTTCTACTTACACACGAAACGTTTTACTACTATACCTACACTGAACACCTTACAATATTACGACTAGCGCAATATCAAAACAAACCTTTTTATAAATACGATTTGCTGTGTTAAACGCATTGAGGCAAGATATAGGTTAGGAATTATACTTGACGATTGTGACAGTACCTCGTGTAAAGTATTAGGACTTTTTTTCAATAGAAAAGTATTTAAAATTGTTACAGCTTAACATTAAAAATCTACTATTTCAGGAGATAGAGGACGATGGTAATGATGCAGTACAAGAAGATTCATACAACCAGGCGCAGACCTACCAACGTTACAACCAAAGCATGGTGGAAGCGAGCGAGTCCGTCCAGAAGCCGTACCTCAATTTCGACGAGGACAAATCCAAGCGGCACTGTACTGAGGTGGATGACGAATATGACGCTATTGGTAAGCATCTGAAGGACATTGACAGTTTTAAGGGTTGCGTAACTCAAAAGGATGAAAAGGGTTTATGCTTACCTGTAACAGCTTTAACTCCAAATTAGCTGGAATTACTCAACGACTCTATAAAATGAAATAGCCAACCCAGGCAAGCAAAAAAGAGAGGCTACCAAGCAAGTAATGCTTGCATACAACTACATCATACTTATTCTTTAGTAAATTAAATAGACTGAAAACACGGACCCATGATCTAACATGAAAATTATTTCTAAGGCTGCATTTTTGAACCTTCAGCTTCCAGCCTAAACCCATTATGATTATTGCTTTGTTTAAAATAATACAGAATTGATGCAAGCGTTCGATCGAAAAATTCCATGGTAATCGATAAACCACAAAATTATTACGCCGTAGTCCGCAACATTGGATGAATCTGTATGGCCATTTACCACTCAAAGGGTCACACAATCTTTACAAACAATCTATCTACGTACTTTTTAACCCAAGACCGATTAATCAACAAGAAATATTGATTAGCCAAGGTTCGATTTATTTAAAGACAAACGGCATTCTTCCAGGTATAAATGTGGCAGCGAAACTACGAGGTTTGCCGTCGAACATGAGGATACTGGCTGAGAAACTTATCAACGACGTGCTGTTCCAAGCTCAAATGAACAATCTTAGCAACTCCACCGTCATATCTACCCCGGACCCTTTCAAACAAGATCCCCTATAAATACAGTATAGTTATTTCTAAGAACCCCTATAAATATAGTTATTTCTACTCAATCAAGTCTTTAGTTATTTTTCCTACATCATCGACCTACCATAAGCTTCATTTACTCTTAATTTGAAGGCACCCAAGTTGTAGGTGGTGGGAAAGATAGTGCCTGGGCTGGTATTCCAGACCTTTCCAGCGCGTATTAGGATCGAGGAATTAGCGCGTATTAGTCTTTGGTACGCCAACTATGTAGGGGTGTAAGCCTTTTTGACGCCTTTCTGTTCTATGGTAAAAAGGCGACTGAGAACTACGCGTAGGTTTCGTCTTACACGAATTTGCCGCAATGCACGAGTTGTGGAAGAGTAAACGCGAAATGTACCTCGGTGATGCTATCGCATGGTAAGGCACATCTCTCCCGCGGCCGATCAGCTCGTTGGCCCCCTCCACGATGCCCCAGGATTCTATGCCCTGTACGCAAAATTGCCGCAAAGCATGCACTATGGAGAAGTAAAAGAGAACAGTACCTCGGAGAGGCTATCGCGTGGTAAGGCACGTCTCTCCCGCGGCCGATCAGCTCGTTGGCCCCCTCCACGATGCCCCAGGATTCTATGCCCTGTACGCAAAATTGCCGCAAAGCATGCATTATGGAGGAGTAAAAGCGAACAGTACCTCGGTGATGCTATCGCGTGGTAAGGCACATCTCTCCCGCGGCCGATCAGCTCGTTGGCCCCCTCCACGATGCCCCAGGATTCTATGCCCTGTACGCAAAATTGCCGCAAAGCATGCATTATGGAGGAGTAAAAGCGAACAGTACCTCGGTGATGCTATCGCGTGGTAAGGCACATCTCTCCCGCGGCCGATCAGCTCGTTGGCCCCCTCCACGATGCCCCAGGATTCTATGCCCTGTACGCAAAATTGCCGCAAAGCATGCATTATGGAGGAGTAAAAGAGAACAGTACCTCGGAGAGGCTATCGCGTGGTAAGGCACATCTCTCCCGCGGCCGATCAGCTCGTTGGCCCCCTCCACAATGCCCCAGGGCGCTATGCCAATGCTGACGACGCGACCGGCGCGCTGCGATCGCTCCAACTGCAACGCGTCGCCGACCTGTCGCGTCACACCTGTATTGAAATAAGCAAAGATTGTGAAAATATATCTAAACCAATCGCAGAGGGGAGTACATAAATTGCCGTTCAATTACTCAGCAGCAAAGCAAGTAGCAATCGCAGAGGTAGAGTGGTTTAAGCTAGAGCAACGGGCCGACGTGGCTGATTGGTTGACGGAGTGGACATGAGATAAGGGTTGGAAAGTGTATAATATTATCTTGGGATGAACAAATGATCCACAATCAAAGTGAAGTGGAAATTGAAGGTAGCAAGGTTTTAAAGTTAGCTGTTGCATATATTTTGAAAGCTTTTCTTTGCCACATGATAATCAAGTAATACAAATGCTAATCAGACCAATAAAATTAGCCAAAAAGAAGAGCATTCATAAAATAAATCTTCTTGAGATTGGGCGCTACAATATTTCCAAATTCTCACCTGTATTGGTCCCTCCCGTGAATATCCAAGCTCCGGTGGTCTTCGCGGCTTTCAGGAGGCCCTTCCTAAGCACCTTCTTCAGCTTCGGTTGGAGGTCGAAGTTGGCTTTGCCGCCCTGTATGGTGATGAGGAGCTTCGGTCGGTCGAGCTGCCATTCCCGCGTGAGCAACTGGACTATCAGGTCAGGGCGAGTGTCGTGGGATAGTCGGACGTACTGAAAAAGAAAGACTAATAAATTTTCTTTAACATCCTGGGCCCTATAAGGAAATGGAAAGACAGTTATAAGCTTAAGGCGGTTCATGCGTTAGTATTATGCTTGAGTCAAAATTACGATTTCCGAAGGAACATAAAATAGTTATGTGTTCAATTATAGATTAGATAATTGAATTCATATTATTTGCCATTTCATAATCTAGAACTTGTCTCAAAAATATTTTAAAATATGTGTATAACTTTCTCACTAGAATAGTTTTTGTATAGGCTGTTTGCTAAAATAGCGGTCGACGCTCTAAGCAGATGCAAGATATTTGCCATGTTTCTTAACAAAAACTTATAACAATGACATATTTAGAAAATTAATAACATTTACTAAAAAGTGTCTCAAAAAAACATGATTTTCCTAGATTTTCATTCAAAAACCATAAACCGAAAAGTGCCATTTTTAGCATTTTTCGATAAATTTAACGTATTATTTTAGGATATAAAAAATGGAAAATTCTTTCCAAAAAACCAACTTCAAATGCCACTACAAAGAATGAAATAATTTTTAATGTACACCAATTCGAAGTCGGGCAATGTTTCGTTCAATCACTAATAGTCCTTCGTAATATACAACTTGATGTGCGAAGACAATTATCGACAATACGAAGAACAATTAGTGATTGAACGAAACATTGCCCGACTTCGAATTGGTGTACATTAAAAATTATTTCATTCTTTGTAGTGGCATTTGAAGTTGGTTTTTTGGAAAGAATTTTCCATTTTTTATTTGAAGTCGGTTTTTATTTTTGTAAAACTTTTATTTTATTTTTTGATTTTTAGTGGTTTGAAGTTCACTATTTTTTTTAATATGGGTAGACCTACTAAACGTACTGCTCATGTGAGACAGGGCCGTTTAAATGAAACGCACAAAGTCAGGGACAAACTACCTTCTTGCGTGGTAACTGGTATAAATCGCACCTACATATTGATGAGTAGCAATAGTAAGTTGATTTTAAAGTTGTAGAAGAATATTTTTTGTTAATTTTTTATTTTTATTTTAAGTGGTCTGAAGTTCACTATTTTTTCAATATGGGTAGACCTGCTGAACGGGCTGCTCTACCAAATCAACGCAGTTGATGAGTCGTGAAGTAGCGACATATGTTAGAACACCACCAGAGAACGTAATTCCCAAAGACGTCAATAGCTGTGGTGGTTTTCTGCCATCGATAAAAATTGGCGTCGAATCCCGCGTGATGTTAAGACGCAACATCGTTGTTTCAGAAGGACTAGGAGCTATGGGCATGATAAAAAAAAATCAAATGGCCGGCTTTGAGGAGAGATCAATAAGAGGGTGGAGAGCTACCAGAAGCCGTGTATGTCAAATGTGATGATGAATCTATTGGGCTTAGGCTAAAAGATAGTGATGGTTGCATACCCATACCTCCATCTAGTACTACTTACGTTTCAAGCAGCCGAATGCTGCCTCTAATATTAAGCTGGGCGGTTACAGTCCATAAACTACAAGGCACCACCCTTGAGAGGGCTGTAATCGACCTTGGCAAAAAAAACTTTGCTAAGGGCCAAATATATGTTGCCCTTAGTAGAGTTAAAAGTTTGGAAGGCATAGTCTTATCAGATTTGGACGCCAACAAATTATTAAATAGACCACATGACGGTCACATGTAATTATTGATTAAACATATAACGGATCAGCATTTAGTGACGTCACGCATGTTACACTCATGTTGCAATGCAACAACGAACGTAAGCGCATTGAAATTTGATTACAGATACCTAGTTAGAATTTCTGCCACAGGTCGCATCCTTACTGTAAGCCGTTAGGGAGGCCCGTTCCATTGATCATCATCATATTCGGTTACGGCAGTTATTTGACCACTTGACCATAACGACGTTATGGTAGGGAAATATCTGGATAGTCTATAAAAGATTCAGCTGAATATCAATAATTTGCTCCTAAGAATTGAAGAGTTCCGTTATTTTGTCATAGATACCATTATCAGAACCTAATCAAGTTTTCACCAAACCACCCTTGAAGTACATTCATCCAAATAAAACAATAATCATCGAAATCGGTTGGCGTGATATTGAGCTATTCATCTATTTGTCGCGCAAGTACTTAATGAAAATTTAATACTTATATGGTTTTCTCATGGATACCATTATCAGAACTAGATAAAATTAAAATGGGACCACATGGGAAGCGTCAGCTTTCTAATAAAAAAAGAATCATCAAAATCGATTCGCCCAGTCAAAAGTTATGAGGTAACAAACATAGAAAAAAAAAAAACTTACGCGTCGAATTGAGAACCTCCTCCTTTTTTTTGAAGTCGGTTAAAAATCCAAGATATTTTGTTATTTCTGAATTATAGTAATTTAATTCAATTAATATTCAATGTCACTGGTTATTTACTATTTTAATAAATTGTATATTTATTTTACTATAAATTTTTTTTGTAATACCATTTTCCGCGCAAAATTGCGTCAGCGGGAACGGAATTCCTTTTTTGTATGGAGCGACACGCGATTCACACCCTGCCGCATAAACGCTCTTAATGGAAACATGTCGGGGCGGTTCGGATGTTGGCGCCATGGGCATCTTATTGACACTAGTAAGTATTGACACATACCTGCGCTTTGGTCGGATGCGGCCCTCCCTGAAACTCGACGGTGCCGTATGCATCAGTGGGCGCTGCTTGGGTGTGTCGCGTCGGCACCCAGGCCTCACCCGGCGGGGCGGTCGGGATGTTGGCGCCGTGGGCCGTCTTGCTGAGTCCGCACCAGCACCTTTAAAAATAGTTGAATTAAAAAAAATAAACGATATTTGGCGATCTTTTAATAACCATAAACAATAGATAAAATTTGAGATTATAACTAAGGCTAAACAAAACTGAGACAACCAAGACTTTCATCTGATGTTAAGTGATACGAAATGCCCCAGTCAAATGCAGTGCCAAAATTTTGCTTTGCAATATCATACGACACACTGCACTGCGCTTATCATCCTGAGACATCAAGTATTTAGGTCTTATTTTGCCCACTAATCACGTCATTGTACAGTGCCCTTAAAACCGAAATACAGTAATACATTACTGCTTCATGGTAGAATAACAGACTACCTGGATGAACTCCACAAGAAGAGTCCTATCTCCGTAGATAGCTGATAGATGATGCTGTAGAATTAGGTGCAGGTTATTTTGCTAAGTAACAGCGTAGGTACCTGTTTATGGATACCTGTATACATAGATTAACTATCACAACATCGTTAGCGAACATTGCTGTTACGGAGCGAAGTTACGAACTATCTGCGCTAACACTGTATCATAGTTTCCGTCGCACTCGACTTAGTGCGAAGTTTGGCTTGTAGTTATAAAGGGTTATATTACAACTTATACTTTCCAAAAAGGCACTAAAGGGCTTTTTAACAGTTCTTAAACGCTGCTACTATAGGCACCTTATGAGTTGATGTAAGTTAACAAGTTGATTATAAACTAGTTAACAAGGTAAGGGCAGCATATGAAAACTTTTTGCCCGTTAAATTAACGCGATGGCTCGTTGTACGCTGATAAAGATCGGATGAGGAGCGCGAAGGACCGTGTGTATGCGGTAGTAGAGGCATGGGTTTAAACGGAGAAGGAGTGCAGAAAGCTAAAAGGCTATCACTCACACATGCTCGTCCTTGGCGCTTGGCACGAAGCACTTGCACTCCCGCTTCTGAAACGTGCTCTCGATCCAACTGCGGGTGGTTTTCTGTAACAAACGAACAGACATACATTGAAAAATCTATCTATGAGTATGTAGGTACTTAGTTACCAGAGCCCAAGTACACATAATTGGTCTTTTTAATACTGCTGACCCAATCTTCTTTTGATAGTCCCCAAATCGTGTGCCCAAGTAATTTTGAAAAAGCCGTCTTTGTCTCTTGTCCACGCCATGACGTATGTATGGGAATCCTCGATGCCAAATTACAGCATTTTAATGGGACGATAATGAGTAAGGCTATAAATGAATGTAGGTACCTACTTTTAGAACTTTTATAGCGCGGAAATACAGCCTGTATTGATACTTAAGGCATGACTTGTTAATAAATTGGTAAAATGAACATGAATGAAAAAGGAATAAATAAAATCTACGAAACAGTGTTTGGCTGGATCAGGTAGGTACTCACGTGACCAGAAAAACGGACTTGCGATGACTAATTTAAGTTCACATTTAGGGGTTCTACATTACGTAAGTAATCCCACAAAAATTTGTGAATTTTTCATTTTCCTTGAAATACTATGGAGACTTACTGAACATTCAGTCAACACGGGCGTGCAGAAATTACGTGGTTTGTACAAAGCTAACCGGTAATTACGTCGTGAGTGAGCTTTTACTGTTGATGCGAGGTAATACGCGACGCGGCAAAGAGGTTGCGAGAGTGTTACAAATAACAAAACAAAAGAAAAGCTCGGTTATAGCTTTTATGAGGTAAAGTTTGCCTGTTTTATACGCAACGAATAGGTTCATAATTGAAGAAATTTAATATGTGAGCATTGCAGCAAGCTTGGCTATAGAAGCTGGTCAAAAAAGTTGCCCCCATTTTGAATTTCTTTGTTACTGTATCAATTCTTTCAAAATCAATAAATATCTGACCCCTGCAGCACGTTTACAAATGGATAGCCTATGGTATTTACTACAAGTATGTCATAAGGGTCTAAGTTATTTTAGACGAGAATGTCTTTTGATTTCATATTGGAAGGCGATTCAAAAATTTCTGGCATATTTTGTGGAATACCAACGGACAGGCAATGTAGGTACCAGTGCAGAAGCACCGTCATACTTAATGGAAATTTAAGACTTATACATATATGGGTATCTCATAGATGCTTTTGTCAGAATTGGACCAAATTGATATGGAACCACACGAACTCTGTAATAACGATAGAATCATCGAAATCGGTTTACCCATTCGAAAGTTCAGGGGTAACAAACATAAAAATACAGCCGATTTGAGAATCTCCCCTTTTTTGAATTCGGTTGAAAATACTAACATATATGTATAGACAGTTTTTTTCAGTTCAGAGAGTGTGCTAAACTCTGCCGTTGTTTTTAACTCAATCACAAGTTAGTTTAATGCAGTGATGGCCTATTGGTGTTGCTCTCACTGCACTAAACTAACTTGTAATTGAGTTTGGTTCAGAAGTCTGTCTCTCATCAAAGGGTTGGGGGTTTGAACCCCGGGCATACACTGACATTTCAGAGCTATGTGCGTTTTAGGAAACTAAATATTACTTGCTTAGTGATGAAGGCATACTTAGGTTTAAAGACACATTTCTCAAAAAATCTCAAAAGTAAGTAAACATACCTAATTCAAATTTCACTTATTGTAGTAGATAAATCATAAGGCTAAGGATACAGCTTTGAGCAAAACAAGAACTTTTTGAGTGTCAAAACTGGCTTGACCTCCTAAAATCGTTGAAATATAGAGAATTTAAGTTAAAAACAAACATCAATAGGTTAGTACTTTAACTGTATATTCATTTTGAATTGCGTACAACTTTTTGGGTCGGCAGTTATCGGTCAATAACACTATTTATTGGCTTAGTTGACTGACTCATTGATAGATATATTAGTTGATTTTCTAATTTACAATAATTCAATTTATAATATCTCAATTTAGTTTAGTTAAGACCTTATATTAATAATGCTACAGCCATTTTATCCCTCTCAGTGCTAAACCCCTCGCAAATGTTTACGGACCAGCGGCATATGGAACAGTAATTGCAGACTTCTAAAATTATAGTTATAGCCCAACACTAGCCTAACTTTTAGAATGGCTAGGATGGCGAAACTATTTATAATTCTCATAGTTATCGGTCAAAACTTAAACAGCACTTACCATTCTAGGCATCTTGTAGTTATTACATTACTAGGTTTCCCCGCGGTTTTGCTTGAGATTTGTGAGAAAAACGTATTAATCGCTATTTCTTTCTAATTGGGCGACTATGTAAACAACAGATTCTGCCAATCAGCGGGCAGAATTGAGAACATGACAGAAAAAAATACGTTTCACTTAATTACTAAAAACTAAGCCAGCGTTTTTGGAACGTATTTATCCATTGTGGTTTCCGATAAAATTAAAAAAATAGAGATTTTGGAGCCACTTTTAGGAAAACTCTGTAGGTGAATTTAGAAAAAAAGACCCAAAATACACGACGCTCATTTGAAACTTTAACGACGAAATCATTTGAAACTTGCAGTACTAAAAATCGCTTAAATTAATGATTAAACGAACTTATCTGTACGTGAAGTTCGATCATAATTATACGAGAGCTTCGTCCGAAGAGATTAGCATAGACACAATGTAGTAACACGTACGGTGTTGCCTTCACGCACTGAAAGTTGAAAGCCCTAAACTAAAAATAAGTTTTTTTTTTTTTTTTTTTGTTAGGTGAGGGTACCTCGGTAATAGGTATCTCCCCTCTCTTTGGCATTGCGTTCGATTGCTCATTTAGTTTAGAGCCTCGATTCTCCAGTCCTGATTTTTGATATTTCAGGAAATAGACAAGGGATTATTTTTTGGGGGAAACAAAAATATGGGAGGGTGGGTTGCTAATCTCTTCGGACGAAGCTCTCGTATAATTATGATCGAACTTCACGTACAGATAAGTTCGTTTAATCATTAATTATACTCAAGCTTCGTCCTCGAGATTAGCATAGACACAATGTAGACTTTGAGAGCCACTGAAATATCAAAACACACATGTGTAAGGATAGAATTAGATTTAATTAATCAAAATTAATCAAAATGAATAATCATTGTTGTTATTATAAGGTCAGATTCCCGCGTAATAACACATAGCCTTCCACTTGATATACTTGTAACAACTTATTCACTTCCAGCACATTTGTTACACAATTTTGATATCCTTCCAAAATACCGGTTAATACTAGATTACCCAATTCCTGTTACACCCTCGCCTTTTATTTAATCTTACAACAACCACCACCATTTTTCCCCCTTAGCGCCAGGCGCTGTGATTGGTCGACGTTTGCATCGCTATCATTGGTTGACGTCGTGAACGGAAGTCAAACTCACAAATTATAATTAAGTAAAGGCTTCATTCCTGTTACCCAATGTTGACAATTAATAAAAATATGAATGCCCTGGCTAATTTATAAATTTGCAAATAAAAGCGCTGGTGATTCAGCAGTCATGTCTAATAAAACCTAACAGCTCGGCCATCCGACCCTAAGCGAGTCCCATCGCTTTTATATTAAACTTATTATTCATATTATATTTGAGCCTTTCAATTATAATTTCTTTTTATATAAATGCTTCTAACAAATTATCCAACTAAAATATTTTAACTAAATTTATATAACAAAAGGATCCATAATGTTTCTATATAATATAACGAATAGTTATTATAAATACAATTTATAGGAGAATGACCAAATCCTCTCATGAACCAAAACAGTCGAAAACAAAACAGTGCCCTCCTTTTCAAGAACCATAGGCACAAGGAATCCGCGTTTCCCACCCGTAATCCAATTTTACATACTGATCCTAACAAGGAGTACGACCTGCCTTGCTTGCCCATAATTCCAAAATCCTGATATTAATAAAAAAAGTAATAATTGTAGGAGTTAATGAAGAGACCGCAGTTTATAAAAATAAAGTTTGGATTTGACTCAGCTTGATACGAGATTCCATACATCTATGATCACTATCACTCAAATCTAATAAAAATATTATGGCACTTATTCTGTTAGGTACTAAAACTATTCTCCCATTCTACATTTAGCTACAAAATTGTGTGATAATACTCCGCAACTTTACAACTTAAAAGTCTTTTCCAGTTTCATGTCCACATCACCTTCATCACCCTTGCCTTGAACATGTTACACACTTGTCCTGATCAGATTTATCCTTTTCCTTTTTCCTTTTATTAGACCCTTTACCAAGAATTTTCCTTAGAGTAGACCCTTTACCTGGGGTTTCCTCAATTCCATTAGACCCTTTACATCGGGTTTCCTCCCTTTAAGTAGACCCTTTACCTAGGGTTTTTTTCCTTTTGAGTAGACCCTTTACCTAGGGTTTCCTCAATTCCATTAGACCCTTTACCTCGGGTTTCCTCCCTTTAAGCAGACCCTTTACCTAGGGTTTTTTCCTTTTGAGTACGCCCTTTACCTAGGGTTTCCTCAGTCTTGATTAGACCCTTTACCTAGGGTTTTCTTTCCTTTGAGTACGCCCTTTACCTAGGGTTTCCTCAGTTTTGATGAGACCCTTTACCTAGGGTTTTCTTCCCTTTGAGGACACCCTTTACCTAGGATGTCCTCAAAGTGAATACCTTCCTGAAACAGAGATAACAGCCCAACACCAAAAGATTTAGACATCACAACATTTAGTGACCGTGACCACCTTGAGACCAATAACCCCTTACCTATTTCATTTGATATAACCTCCAGTCACTCCTTCTCTTCCATACGGTAGCCAAATACTAAACTGGTCCCAGCACACCTCCGGTCCACCTCCGCAAAGGCGCGCGCGCACGTCAGTACACTGAATACGCCAAAAATATATGATAACGCATTACGCAACCTTACACGAATCCTAAAATCAACTATCAAGCCATATTCGCTACACTATTTGACCGCTCAAAGGTAAAGTGTTGATTAAACATGAAAATAAAATTAATAAATAAGCCTATTATAATTTATGAAAAACTGTGTCAACATTCAGAGATGTTGACGGCTCACTTCAAAGTTACCTTTAATAAAAACCTTATCATTACCGTTACAGTGAATATTCAGAATGCCATCCAACCCCAATATTACCAACGCTACCTATAACCGGTTACCTTTCAAACTTAATGTGATCACAAAGTTCTATATTATAACGAAAGCTCGTTCAAATGATTTGTAACCATCCAAATGATAATAATAAAAATATTCAATACTAGTCAATACAGTTACCGTAAATCATTGGCGCTCCCGCTGAAATGTACCCGGCACCTTTAGCCTAATTTTTAATCGTAAGAGTAGACCAACAATCACAAACTAAACTTAGATTGTACAGCGTACCCATTTGTAAGGCCAACCCTCACCCATGCCTGCCCCGTCCGGAGCAATACCCGCATTACCAAACAATATCTGGATGACATAACATTTTCTAACAATGAATCCAGGCTAGATCGACTTATCGCCCCCTTACTAAATTCCATGAAATAACTATCGAAATAGTACAAAGCATTAGAAATTTCTTGCGATACCAGTCCTTTAAGACCAACTTAAAACAATTGCACAGATAACAATAATTAATAATACTTAAAGCCCCTTTATCTCGAACTAATAGACTCACCAGAGAATATTTCAAAATTTCGGCGTGTCTCTTGACTCAAGCCTCCTTCAGCATTTTTCCTTGAGTTCCGTCTCTCTCATAACCCTCCTCCAATAAATTCCAGTTGTGAGCTTCAGATCATCTGCCCATCTCACCTGCTGACGTTCCCCCACTGCGCTTGCCAGCGGAACACGGTTGTACTCCATTTTCTTCGCTTTTTTTTTCAGTTATGCCTTCTTCCATAGCCATGAGAGCCCTCCAACAGCGTTCAAGCTTTTCTTTGTGAAATTTTCCTCCTTAGCTTGCCAGATTTCATGTTCTTCTTCACTGACCAGTATTTCTTCCCGTTTTTGCTATTTTTCTATTGATCTCGTTGGTTGTTTGTTCCACATGAGAGATTACCTGTCCTAGATATAATATATACTTCAGAACATATTCCAGTGGGTTGTTGTCAATTTCTATAGGTGCCAGTTCAGAGTTTGTGAGCACTTTTGCTGATCCATATTCACGGTGAAGACTATCTTGGACCTTTCTCTAAGGTTTTCCCGTTGTATCCTAACCTCGCTATTTCAATAGATGTTCTTGATAATTCTAATATATTCTGAAGGTTCCCTGTTATGCAAGGCTCTTCCATATTGGTTCGTGGTAATCACTATCAAATGCCTTCTTTTCATCCTTCTCTTTTTTTTGGTTTGTAAATAAGGATAATATGCGATGTTTTCCACTATTTAGGTATTTTGCCTATATCCACTATTTTAGTAAATATTTTTTTTTCAAGAGTGCCTTTCAGAAGTATTTTCTTAATTTTTTTTTTTAGACCTGGAGTTTTTTTTTTCATCTTCTGACTGCATGTGACATTTTCTATTTTACATGGGAGTATCTTTGGTTCAGATTCTTCATTGTGTAGTTATTTCAATTCCTCAAATGCATTCGTAACATCTATATTTTCAATATGCTTTCCTAGTGTTTACGGTATGTTAATTCTCCTATCTTTTCCGATATCTTCGCTGATTTGCTTACTCAGTAAGGTTATGTACAGTATGTTCAAAAAAAACATTCTGTTGAGGAGTATTTTCCTCTTCTCCCTAGACCTCGATAGCGAGTTGACGTGCCCCAAAGTGCTAGCCAAATTTTACCTTAAATTTTATATAAAGTATAGACAATTTTAACTAACACAAAATAATAGGACTACAGAAAGTGAAAAGAGTTTCCTGTAAGAAGCAACGCCTGCCCTCCTGATACACTGCGCCCGCACTGTCCCGAGTAGCGTACGCCGCGCGCCATTACCGCTACGAATGCCACAAAACAGCTACTAGCACTACGTCTGGTCTACAAGTTCGATTAAATCTCTTCCAAGTCGCTGGGCGCCTGGTACCCTGCTGAGATGTAGCATCAATTTTCGTTGATATATCAATTTATAACAAGCCATATAATAATCTTCCAAATATTTATTATTCAACAATCTTCCAAACACGAGTAATTAATTTATTCTCTAATATAACTAATTGTATTTTTTTTGACGCCGGATTGTGTTGCGTTCCCGCAAAGGCCCCCCCAAGCGCTTGCCATACATTCCCGTTAAATGTTGTTCTTCCCCAAGTAATCCCTGCTATTTTTCGAATCTCTTCCTCCCATCTTCGATGCTGCCTACCCTTTCTCCTTCTGTTTTGTCTCGGACACCATTGTGTCACATCCTTGGCCCATTTGTCATTGTTGCTGCTTCTCATCAGATGATCTGCCCACGTCCCTTAAATTTTCCCGTTCTAATGCAGTAAGCCACATCATTAATTTTAGTTTTATTTCTTCCTGACATCATTCTCCGATGACATGTGCTTCTTTATTTTGCTTTTCTTTTACTTTGGAATTTAAGTCACCCATGAAACATTAACTTCTCTACAAGTTCTTCCTAGTAGTTCAGTAGGGACAATTCTGTCTGTCACCGGAACAATTGGCCCTAACCTATGACAACCCGGTATGCAAATTGTATGGACATACGAATAAAATTTCCGGGGGTACCCGAACCCACCCCCTAAACCCACACGAAAATTCAATATTAAGAATAAACCGCACCAAATCTCTTGTAGCCAACATTTGAACCCCTAAGATCACCGATATCACAGACACAGAACGCATGGACCGCACCAACACTACTTACTTGTTTTCGCCGCCTGCGGCCCGAGGATAATGTGTGCACCCGCCGTACAACTCACCAGCGCATTATACCCTTGCGCCGCATCCCGGCCCACGCCTCAGATTACGGGCGACAGCATTGTTTTCACTTCAATCGTATATTGGTGCTTGAATATTAGAAATTATTAACCCTTCCCCTCCTCCTCACAACGTCAATAAAGTGTAATAACAATTAAACACGTCACAATCATACTTGATTCTTTATAATTATTTCCATCACCCAGCACCATTACAATTCGTGATCTTAATGAATCCCGCAATAAGAAAATTTTGAGAGGCTTATAGTCAAAACAAGTGGTAGCTAAACAAGATCAGCCAGACGAACCCAAATTCGATGGGATTATAACATTCGATTACCGAGCTCCCGCTTTCCTACACGATTACCAACTGCGCGCTAAAAAGCTACATTGTTTTTAAAGCAAAGAACGAATATATCCCCTCACCTATTCCATGTACTTACTGCCCAGATAAATTAATCCACAGAAGAAAAATACTTTGGATTTAATTGATAACAAGGAGATCTAACAGAAACAAAGTGATATCAAACTTGCTTTCTCCTTTTAGGATCGCTGTACGACATTGTTTGATGTGTACCGCGAAAAGTCCGATCAAACATTCATCTATTACTCGCTTGTTAAGCCCCACCTTAACCACCTCACAGAAGTATGGAGAAGCGCTGCTAAAACCAGTTCCTAAAGTTTAAACCCTCAGACCGTTCAAAACAAAATTACGAAAAAAAGTTATCCAGTTTTGACTTTCCAATGCCAACAAAAATTAATTATCTATTCCGGAACAGAACTAATGAATCTTGGACAAACATATATTACTACAATACCTGCCCTACCACTTAAGGGAACAAAATCGAAAAAATAGACCAGTTTCTCCAAAACGAGAGCTATCTGGGCAAGTACCTACCAAAGCGGCCGAAGACATGTCTCAACGTGTTATTGACATAGACTAACTCAATGTTATTATCATTCCACAACAAACTATTCTAATTTAGATTCAACTCCCAATGACGATACTGGTTTTGCCTCCACATATCGATCTAAATTCTAAACAATAACAAAACTCAACCGGATACTAATCTTGTGGCACTACCGTACCTTCACAGTCCTAACTGAACGACCAGTATGATTACAGCAATGCACCATTATACTTAGGGACTTTTTTGTTACTTTTAAATAATAATCCTTTATAGAAGACCAAAAACGCAGAGAGAGAGAGAAAAAAAAAAATCTCCCCGACAGCAAGAAAAAGAATAATATTATATCAATATTTATAACAAATAGCACTTAATGGATCAAATCAAAAATTTCAAAGATACGTACGTTTTCTTTCATCCAGTGGGCGTGACAAGAAAATAATAGATTTTCTCGATTATCCCACTTCTGACCTATAAGGTCAGATTCCCGCGTAATAACACATAGCCTTCCACTTGATATACTTGTAACAACTTATTCACTTCCAGCACATTTGTTACACAATTTTGATATCCTTCCAAAATACCGGTTAATACTAGATTACCCAATTCCTGTTACACCCTCGCCTTTTATTTAATCTTACAACAACCACCACCATTTTTCCCCCTTAGCGCCAGGCGCTGTGATTGGTCGACGTTTGCATCGCTATCATTGGTTGACGTCGTGAACGGAAGTCAAACTCACAAATTATAATTAAGTAAAGGCTTCATTCCTGTTACCCAATGTTGACAATTAATAAAAATATGAATGCCCTGGCTAATTTATAAATTTGCAAATAAAAGCGCTGGTGATTCAGCAGTCATGTCTAATAAAACCTAACATTATTAACTGGACAATATAATATTACATTATTCAATAAGTAAATATTTGATTTGTAATTACTAAGAATTACCCATTAAAATCAGCTCGTCTTAGAGTAGGAATAATTATTATGTGAACTGGTTTATGATAAATATCTAATTGGTATTTAATAACGATACAATATGTAGCTATAATATTATATTAGCTATTTACATTACTATTATTCAGAATTGATCTACCAAATGAATCGTCTTTATCGATTTGTACTTTTCTATTATAAAATTTGCCAAATACTTGCGAGGAACCGCTCCAGCCAGCGGTTTTTCTAATAATTTCTAAATTTATCCCTAATTTATGCGCCTTAGAGGTGGAGGCATGTCGGGTGCTGTGAGCTGTAAATATTGATATGTCTACTCCACACTCACCCAGCGTGAGCTTTACCCAGCGGGCCAATGTCTGTGCCGAGACTAATTCATGGGGTTTCCTTAAACTTATAAATAGGTTTTCGATGTTGCCCCGAAGTGAACTAGTCCGTTCTAGATAAGCCAGGAGGGCCAAGACTGCGGAAATTTCTGGTTTTTCGCGGTAGTAAGGTAAGATGAGATTTGGTTGGCAAGTACCAATCTTTGATGTTTTTATTATTTCAGGAGTTTAAATAGTAATTTTGTCTGGAAAATTTTGAATATTATTAATGTTAATTTTTTCCAAAGTTTGCATTCTGTGTGCTGTAACCAGTGATAATAAAGTGACTAACTTTCGTGAAAGCTTGTCTAACCCTAAACTATCATTAGGATACCAAGAGGCTAACCTGTTTAAAACTACGGACTTATGCCAAGTTATGTTATACTTTGGTAATGGCGGACGAAGTCTAAATACACCTTTAAAAAACCGTTTTACAACTTCGCTATCGCCAATTTTTTCGTACAGAATCAAGGCTAAGGCTGATCGACAGCTATTTAAAGTGCCATATTGAGCACCTAATTCAAACAAAGTTGTTAGAAATAGTATCACTTCACTGGCTGAAGCCCTAAACATATCAATACTTTTACATAAACAAAAATTATACCATTTCTTTAGGCAGGTATCGTATTGTTTTATCGATGATTCGGAGAGTGAAACCATCATAATGTCAAGGGCTGCTGAAGGGACATTTTTTCTCAGCATCGACTCCCGGATAAGAGACCTGCAGCCAGGGTAAACCGAAGGCGTGCCTGGTTGTTGCTGGAAGGGGATAAAATTGTTTGTTTATTTAGATCAAAGTTCAAAACTTTTGATATAAAAAGCTTTCTAAATAAGGGGTACCAAGGTTGGGTGGGCCATTGAGGACAATACCTGTAGCCCTATCCTTTACAATCTTCCGTAGCGTTTTTAGGATTATAGAAAAAGAAGGGAATGCATAAAAAAACGTTCTTGACCATGATATGGTAAAAGCATTCATAGCCGAGGCGTCAGGGTCTCTAAAGCAGGATATATAGTGAGAACATTTTTTGTTAACACGACTTGCGAACATATCTACATCAGGAGAACCAAACGTGCTTATAATTTGGTTGAAAACAGAATCACTCAATTCCCATTCTACGTCTGGATGAATTTTACGTGATTCCGCGTCAGCTACTGCATTTTCCGCCGAGCGTCTGTATGACGCATACACAATAATATTTCTGGATTGACACCTGGATTGACACCATTCCCATAATTCTTTTGTTATGCGTGTTAGATGGGGATACTGTATGTCCCTCATCCGATTTATGTAGGATATGGCAGTAGTGTTATCAATGCGGAGAAGTATTTGACAGTTTTTCTTTGTTGCAGCGAAAACTTTTAGACCAAAGAATGCAGCAACGAGCTCTAAATAATTGATATTATGATAAAAGCGTTCCTCTACTGTCCAAGCTCCGCTAGCAGTTTCCTCCCCGCAAGCCGCCTCCCACCCCGTACTCGAACTATCGCTAAAAATTTCTAAACAGTATTCGTCATATTTAATTTTACAAATAGGATTGTCTAATGCAATAATCCACCAGTTGAATATAATATTCATAAAATTTTCATAATTTTCTGGGTTATTTTTTTTTTTTTTTTTTAATTTAAAAACTTGCATCTTTCGAATTCTTTCGTATAAAGCCAACCATATTCAATGGCTGGATATGCGGAACATAATAACCCTACCAAACTAGCAAAATCTCTAATTTTACACCGTGACTTATTTCGAAAGCTTTGTAATTTACTTTTAATTTTTAATGCTTTTTCTGTAGGCAGACTGATTTGAAATTTTTTAGTATTAATTATGAAACCTAAATATTTACAAGATTTATGAGGTATCAAGTTGCATTTATCTTTATTAATGATAAAACCTAAGACTAGTAAAAGTTGTTGTGTTTCTTCTATATTTTCTAAGCAACTATCGTAAGTATCGCCAATAAGTAATATATCATCTAAGTATATGCTAGACACATAACCATAGGATCTAAGCAGCCTGACTACAGGTTTCATTATTTTTGTGAAAACAAATGGTGCCGTGTTTAAGCCGAACGGTAAAACATTAAATTCATACAAGTTACTATCGAATTCGAATCTTAAATATTTTTTGTAGTTATCATGAATTTTTATTAATAAGTAGGCGTCTTTTAAATCTATTGTTCCCATGAAATTATTCTCTGAAACGAGTTTAATTGCAGTACGTAAATCCTTAAGTTTGAAATGTTCAGTTTTTATGAATTTATTAAGATTTTTTAATAGGCTTCGGTATCAAGAATATACTCTATATAAACTGCTCGTCACACGGATCACACTGAGAGATAGCTCCGGAGCATAGCAATTCATCAGTACAATTTAGAAAATTATATTTCTCAGACGACGAGTACATTTTCTTATTAGGGATTGTGTCCTGTACAACGCGTGTAGAAAAGGGTAGTTTATAGCCGGAAGTCCGCGATAAGATAGTAGGATCAGAGGTGATTACTGTCCAGGTATCATAAAAGAATGCTAGTCTACCAGCGTTGTTGCTTACCATGCCGCCTATCGACGACTGCGGTGGCTGATCCGCGGCGCGGGCGCTGTCGACTGCCGAGCTCGATATGACCCGCGTGAGTTGCTCGCGGGCGTGTTCCTCGGCGCAGGCTCCCTCCTCCTCTGAGCTCGCCAGTTTAAATTGTTCCTTTGTTGGAGTGTCGACTGCGACTGAAGAGGCGCAGTTTTTTCTCTGGTGGTAGGTGGTTTGGATACTGTTGACTTTAATTCTGCTCCGGTCTTTGTTATTGTTTTCGCAATTTTTAGTGTTTCTGCTAAGTCTGACCCAAATAGATGTTTATCAGTTATCGTTTTTTGCAATTGTTCTTTCATCTCTTTCTTTGAATTGCTTAGAATGAAGTTTCGGCGAAGTATTGAATCGTAATGTTGATTGTCACACATGAGGCGAATTGAATCCATCAACATTTTGATTATCTCTGTGTCCTTGTCCTCTTTAGCGATCATTAGGGTGATAGCACTTCCTAGACAGGAAATAGCACGGCCCAGTTGTTTTTGTTTTATTTCGATGCCTTTGTCCCGCTTTAAGACGATCTCCGAAATAGCGGCTTTTATTTCCAAATTTAGTTCTGGCGCATCAGTTAGCGTGCAATTACTAGGAGGTAGGTATTTTTCCGTTAGCTCCTTACGCAGTTCACTTGTTAAGCCTTTTGTAGCCACATGTTTTAAACGAATGGCAAGGTCTGATTGAATTTCGTTGCCATATAGTTTTCCTACTGACGGGTCGTTCACTAAGGCTACTATTACGGCTTCAAGAAAAATCAATGCTTATGAACTGATGTACCAGTTATCCAATATAGGAACACAGCGTATTATTGTAATTGTTACATTGAAGTGACAATCCCAAAGATTGCCCGCATCAATCGTATGATGGCCTCACGTATGCTAATAAAGTAACAGTCCTTGTAACTGCTCGCAGTATTAGCCTTGCACGTGAAAATTAACTCGATTACCTACTTGTGTTTGAAGTGTTAACCCCAAAAGCTAACCGCAACAAATCTTTATTAGGTAAGTTAATTTACGTTTTATAATATATTATGTAACACTGGACTAACCTCTGGAACTCGACGTTGATCGATCTCTGCGAAGTTTCCTTTCCAATTTCCGCAACTTCTTTGCAATATAATCGTAATCATGATTACGTTTTCGTGTCCCCATGACACTAAACACTTTAAATTAAAAATTTATTAACTTTTGATAAGAACTAAAAATATTTTAAAATGCGTGCGCTCCGGCAGAGCACTGAACTGTGAATGAGCAATCGAACGCAATGCCAAAGAGAGGGGAGATACCTATTACCGAGGTACCCTCACCTAACAAAAAAAAAAAAAAAAAAAACTTATTTTTAGTTTAGGGCTTTCAACTTTCAGTGCGTGAAGGCAACACCGTACGTGTTACTACATTGTGTCTATGCTAATCTCGAGGACGAAGCTTGAGTATAATAACAGTTTATCCCGTTAAGTATTTGTTAATTTCTGCTCTGCAAGTATTATAATCTGTCTGCTAAAGCATCACATACCTAACTCCCTTGCAGCTGCCAGCTGCAGTATTTCAGATGAGCAGTTTGATATTATTAACTAAACTTGAGAGCTACGTGAATTTCACTTGGAAATAATTTATACGAGTGTAATATTATCTACTCCAATGTTTTTAATTAATGTTCATTTAGATTCAGAAGTGCTGTAGAGGAATTTAATTAAATAATTGAATGAATAAATGATGATTTTTTCCTATGAATCCATGTTTAACGAGAGCTGAAATTTCGAAAGAGGGAAAAAAGTTTTTTTCCTTTTTCAAATAAATTGCCGAGATTTGTAAAGTAACCTCAAGTCACATTAGCTGAAATTTCGAAAGATGGAAAAAAGTAAAAAAAAAACTTTTTTAAATAATTTCCGAGATTTGTAGATATTATCAATGTCATTAACAATGTAAAAATATTAGCAGTAAATTTTATTTCACCCGAAAAACTATGCAGACAAAACTACGTAAAAATTGAAAACACAAAGAAAAATCATCCTACCTCATAACTAGGGACCAATTTTAACTGAATAAGCCCACCTATAGAAAAAAACTAGTTCCATCTTTTGCCGAAACATGGCGAAGTTTTGTTATTTCCCAGTCGACTGTACCTATATTATTTTCATAGAACTGTTATTTTCAATTCTCGTGTATTTCACCGAATAACCATCCTCTAACTTTAGAGTTATGAACTACAGCGGAACTATACACAAATTAATCGCAACTTGCAAGCACGAGTTAGTTAAATTTAATCGAAATGTTGCTCCAAACGGCAGGTATAGAGGAATTTGTATGGACTGTTATTACAGCGGTGTTATAAAGTTATAACCACATGTTTAATAACAGTTCCTTATCTTAGGCTGCTTCCACGGATAAGGCCGGAATGTGGAGCTGAAGCTGATAGTAAGCAATGTGGAAGCAGCTATAGGTTGAATGTGTCAAAAAGTTTCGATTACGAGGCTCGATGCATGCACAAAATGTGGGAAATCGTTGAAAAATACTGTTTGGGAAGAGCTCAAATAAAAAACCCTCTTCATTAAATATGAGAACTTGGGAGGCTCACTTAGTACTTGTTTTAATATCTATTTTGTTGTGGGTAACGTACAGTATGTTAGTTACTCCTTCAATTCTTTCTCCTCTACCTCTCTACTGAGTGGCTTAAATAGGCAATGCCCTGGATTTAAATACTCATATGACTTTAAATCTCGGAGAAGCTCATGGTTGCCACTGGATTTGTGAAAAACCAAAATTCACGCGAGGAGCCGCGGACAAAAGCTACTAAACTACTTATACAGTTACTATTAACATATTTTTTTTATTCGGATTCAATAGAACAACTTCAATTTCAGCAACAATAAAAGTCGGTTCAATATATATGTCACAAAGGCACAAACCCATATACATATCTTCCTGGCAAGATCTATCTAAACCCGATCTAAACTATATCCCTAATCAAAAATAAGAACAGTGATTCTCACTTTCTAGCAGTAACCCCAAGTCACAGGCGTGGGATGAAAACATGTTTTCAAAAGCTCCCCCTTTCTTTTGTTTCCCCGCTCTTTAGATTCAGAGGTAGGGTCTTTGTGCCGCTTACAGTCGAACTGAAAATCTTGGAAAAGCGACTTGGAAATTTTTCACTTCATCAGTTACAAGAATAATGACTTAGGTACTTCAGTGGTTTCTGCTTTTACGTATCTACGGTAATTATTATGTACGTGTTAATGTTGAAATTAAAACTGATGCCGTGGCCTCACTCATTTTACTCGAAAATAGTACTTTAATCCCTACTATCAATTATTATCAAAGAGCATTTCTTAGTAAGCCTTACCTCATAGTCATCACATTTATCTTTGCATGCCTTTAAATTATTATAAAAATAGAAAATATTAAATAACCTTAAACAGTAACCTTAATATAAATTACAAAGTTTTTAGATGGGACTTTCTTTTTAGGGCACTATAATTGCCCCTGTGTTAGAAAGTCCCGCTCTTCCGTTACAAAAGATTCCGTTAAAAAACAGATTTTTATAAATCTTAATTTTTTTATTTTTGTAGTGTGCTATAAAGAGTTTATCTATTTACCACTTTTCTCAGAGATAAATAAATTTATAATTTATTATTATTTTCTATAGGTATCGTGTATTTACACCTCCCTGTTTTCATGGGTAAAACTTCAAAAACTACATTCATTTTTCATTTTCATTTTTTTGGAATTGAACACCCCTATTGAAACCCCATGGGAGTAAGAATTTTAAACGTCTTTCCTTATTTCTATTAAGCGAACATTTACGCAAATCTCTGATTTCACGAGGACGTTAATCTGTGTTATCAGCCTGGACTTTTTACGAGTATTTACAGAGAGATAATAAATTTTCCCTCAACTTTTTGCTGTTTCAATGTATTTAATTGTTTGCAATAAGACAATGTGGCTTATTGGCTCACAGTAAATGCTGTCAGGAAGTTGTGACAACTTCGGCTTAGCGGCTAAACTTTGTGATTGGAATTAGTCAAAACTTTTGTACTGTTTCAAAGGATTTATGAATCAAACTGGAGTTTAATGAGTTTAGGACAAAATTATAAATGTTTATTATTCTCGCTTCCGTACTTAAATCAGTTGTTTGTTGGACTATATAACAATCGCTATCTCTGAAATCTTAATAATATTTTCTAGCCAAAATAGAAGTTGTAAAGTCGACGGTTTGGACGTGTGCTACACAACGCCTCAATTATAGAACTGATTTGCCTGAAATCTCGGAATAGTTTTTGACGGCGTAGACGGCGTACATAAGCGATTTTTAGTAATCTGCACTTTAATAACTATAAAGACAATTGATTACTTTCTTTAAACGTCATGTGTTTTGGGTCTTTAATCTAAAATCGCTCTGAAACACGATTGCATAAAAATTTCTCGATTGAGTTCTCCTGAAAGTTGCTACAATATTTTTCGAAATAATCGTATAAAAAATGTCGGGCCAGAGTCAAATTTACTAAAACGCATTCATACAGTAAATAAATATCTTTATTTAGTTACATAGCTAACACAGATCATTGTTTTTAAAGATAATGAAGAGAGTACATTATTTTGAGCTAGATGAACTGGACACACGAATTCCTTTGTTTTTCATAATGTCATTGATGTCAGGTGTCTTGTTCGTGATTAGTCATTTTCAGAATAGATTGTAGATGCTCAGCAGCCTGGATAGATTCTGATGGCGCAGGCGGGCGGGCCGTATTGAAATGGCCTGAAAGCATGACACAGCCAGCGGGCCGTATCTTTGACATGCCTGTTCTAAAGTTTAGAAACCTTAATCAGTGTTTTGTCCATTAGCCTTTCACTATTTAGCAGCCATTTAATTAAGTTCAGACCTATAACCCTTGTAACTTGTAATGAATTTGAACCAACAAAACTTTTGATTATTATTTACTTCGAGCATTGTGAAATAAAATAATGAATAGAATTGCCACACAATTTCGAATTAATTAAATTGATCCAACAAAGTCGTAGTCGAAGTCTTAATTTAATAAAAGTTTTAAAGCTTGATGTTTCGAAGCTTCATTTAAACTTTAAAGCGTTATTATCTAAATTTTTCAATAATTAATAATTTTTCAATTTGCTTCGATTAGATTTAGATTAGATCACGGACTGTTATATTAATGCTGTTTGAGATTTAGTTTTGTGTGCATTAATGTATGTAAGTGTAAATGCCGGTTTAACGGGCTACAGCGGTTTTTAAACGATTTTAGTGGTCTGCAGGTTAAACCCTGTTACAAAGACAATTACTCTCAAATTTAAATGTCGTTTTTTATGGTTCTCAATCCAAATTCGCTCAGAAGCTGAAATACGATTGGGAGAATTTTTTTCGATAGGAAGTTTTCTCCAAAGTTACTCGAAAATCTTTTATCGGGAACTACAATGGATTTTTTTTTGAATTTCCTAACACGCTTAGCAATATTTCTAATAATAACAATTGATTAGTTTTTTAGGACTTCGGTAAAACATCGTCATTCTGTAGAAATTTTACGCATTGCTGCCTGTCGCTCTCACCAATATGTTCGTAAGAGTAAGGAGGACAAAAATAAAATCGGTGTAAGGTCTTCATGGATTTAAAAAAGGACAGCCCCATGTTCCAATATTCTTTTGTGCCGCTCGTTTGAACAGCACTAACAGGAAAGTAAGTTTCAATTTAGTTAGAACTTTCGGTAGAATTTTATACAATAGTTTATTTTCAGTTTGTCGTTCATTTTACTCGTGTGTTATTCTTTTCTGTGCTATTCTTTTGAACTACACTAATTAATATACTCGTTAGTTTCAATTTACCAAGAAACTTTCTCAGAACCTGTTTCATGCTAAAGATGACACGAATAATAAATAATATATTGTTTTTTGTTATCAAAGTTTTCACCTCTACATAAGAGAAAGTTCAAATAAAGAAATTCTATAAGTAAGAATTGCGTTATATTATAATACAGATATGGAAAATATACAAATTTTGGTTAAACTTTCTGGTAGATTAATTATATTATCGTACAGTATTCAGTTTAATTGTGAAATTAAATGTATATTATTCAAAAAACAAATTTATACCAGTTAAAAATTTGTTTTTTTCCGTTTACATAATTTTTAGTTTTTCTCGGTTCTAATTTTTTTATTGTGGTGCGAAGTCGTATAAAATGATAAAAAATTGTTTACGGCATGAATTAAAACAACAAGTGTCGTCTTCTCACACGAAGTTTGAAGACATGAGTAATAGGAGTTGTAATGTGCTGTGTTATTCATGAGTTGACACGCGACTAGCTTCGGAAACTTCGAGCTTAGGTTATATTACGGGAGTTATATTAATTTCTTGCGACGACATGTTATGAGATTTACAGAACTTTGTCTGTTAAGAATCTACGGTATCCTTAGACCTAGATTTATTTTTTATTCAATTTCAAGTTAAAGCTTGACTGAGATGTTGTTTGATTTTGCATAATACCTAAATTTTATAAAATACTAGCCAGCGGTTCCGCCCGCGTTAACTTTTTTTCACAAATCCCGCTGGAACTATGGATTTTATTCGATATTAATCTATATATCTATATTTATCTCCATTCTAAATTCCAGCCAAATCGGTTCAGTAGTTGAGGCGCGAAGAAGTATTACACCATACTTAGGATCCCCGTTTCACCCCTTTAGGGGATGAGTTTTGAAGAATCCATTCGTAGTGCACCTCTAGACTTCATAACGAACCTTTGTGCCAAATTTGGAGTCAATAGAATTAGCTGTTTGTGTTTTGTTTGATATTTCAGTCGGTCACCAATTTAGTCAGTCAGTTTCTGCCACTAAAGATAATTAATTATCACTGTTAGTAAAACGTAGTTTTTAAAATACGGACTGTTCACTGAGGTGTGATTAATTTTCATGTTTTTTGGATTGCCACCTGGATTCGTTTTATATAATTTTCTCATTTTGATTAATCTTTTTATTGTTCAAGTTTTGTGCTCTTTCCGAAAAGTCCTTTGCTTAAGTTTTTTAAATATTTATTACTAAATTATTAGTAACGATTATAACCTCTGGAATTAATTATTTTGTTTACTAATTTCAGTTAGGAAGATTCCCTAAAAGGTTTCCTTGGTAAAACGATACCTTTAATTCTAGGGTAAACATTAAAAAACACATTAATTAATATGTTTAAGACATCCTTGGTTCATAAATTATTCTATATCCTGAACCCATTTAAATTAGAAATTACTTCACGTTTAGCCTTACCTATACAATTAGCGGCTGGAATATTTTAAGAAGATTATATTTCACAGGCGCGTTTATATTTTATGCTTGTTGCCTCCGACGCGCGAGGTTCGGCATCAAAGCATGAATTTTGTATAAGAATTTACGATACTTTTGATTTATGTGTACCATGTATCCCTCTGAGTGTATTACACGGCTACCAATCTAAATAGTTGCAAGCGAAGTACGCAGGAGACATTACAGGTATGTGCAAAATATTAAATTTGCAATGAACTAAGATAAATTATTGTGCTCATATTATAATAACTTGTTTACTGTTGTGATACGTCATATAACCGCTGATGTTAGTGCCACACATGTCAGAATCTCCACTATCAGTTGTGACATGTCACACAACCTCCGTTGTAACTTGTAACTCATAATGTACTTCGATTGTAACACGTTACATAAATTCTGTTGTTACACTTCACACCAATGTCAGTTGTAACGTGTACCTACGTCACTTATTGCCATAAGGCTGAAATTTGAAATACTAACAGAATAAGACCTTATGTAACTAACCCAAATTCGCAAATAAAGATATTGATTGATTGATTGATTATTATTTTATACCAAGGAGGTTACGAAAATCTGAACACTAGGTATAACTCTATATCAAATTGTAAAAATACTAGAGAGAACAGTAGTTATTCTATTAAATTATGTTCCGTTGTAAAACACGATTACAAATCTTGATCATCATCCATCTTTTATATTATATGAGTAGGTATTTACAAAAGGTCATCAGGGTATAAAAGAAAGCCAACTTGACTTACTTTAACTATCCAAAAATTGGAGCTTAACTTTCATTAGTACTGTAATCAAAGGTCTGAGGGAAAAACTACTAAATATTCCAGCCTTACATTCGCTCAGAAAAACCCAATTTGGAGCAAAACGAGTATTAATTTTTAAACAGGACATCGTCCAAGCAGAACACTAAATAATGTAAAGCTGCACAACTGCTGAAAATGTAAATCTCAGAATTTACACGAATTTACAATGAAAATTGTTTTTTATTAGTTTACTGCTAGCGATCAAAATAGGTACATTTGCTGTAAAAGCATTTGCTCCTTCCTCATAAGTCCAAAGTTTTGCATTTAAAATCGGGCGCAAAAATACACTTTTGACTTTAGTATAGGATTCAATGTTCTCGGTACCAATAGCGACTAGTAAAGAGACAAGTGCCGAATTTCTTGCAAGTTCTTCACGGTACATAACAGTTTTCCGAACGTGGTGGTAGCGTCAGAAATATTTCATGAGTGCTTGTAAGTTAGTTCTATGTGAAAGAATAAACTTTCTGATGTGGATTTTTTGATTTTGACTTTTACATTTAGTTATTCCGATGGTGTATTTTTTCACCATAGTGGCAACGTCCTGGTATAGTCGATGCATGGATGTACTAAAAACGCGGTCTTGTTTTTTAAATTATCAGAGACAAACCCTCTTTTAATAATTTGGTAACTGTGACCTCACTCACACTTTGTTAACTTGACAAGAAACCCGCCGTGAGTGAAATTAGTTTGTGCCGTTTCAAATGGGCGCTCATTCAAAGTTACGTTTGTAAGGCGCTTCCAGCTCTCATAACGCTGTTGAGTGACACGTTAATTGTGCACAGACGCGGTGTCATTTCACGTGACATTCTAATTACTCCTAGACTCATAATTAGTAACGTAATTATACTCACTTAATATTTCTTGAGAAGTAGCAGTGGCAGCCTTACTACTGTAAGATTTCGGGCTTATATCTACATTTATGAGCCCTACATTTCAAAGCTATGATATTTTTCAAAGCTATGATGTGCAGAAATTAAATAACACTATGATGATAATTTGTATAAATAAAATGAAAAGTCTAAAATATATATTTATTTATTCATTCACTCACTGACTAACCCAGCACAAACCCTCGAATTATTTTTTATATAAGAAAAATATTCTTAATTATTCTTATTCTTATTTGCTTCCTATGTCCGTCTGATTTCGATTTATGATACAACTTTTGATATTTTTGGGTTTATTTTTAAAATCATGTGGTGCATAAATGAAGCATCTATCGGAAAGGCATAACAACGTTTACCAAACCAGTAACGTCAAACGGGAGCAAATTCAAAGTAACGTGTTCCAACTTCCGAGGCGCTTCCAGTTCTCCTAACGCTTGAGTGACACGCTAATTGCGCATCTCCTCGAAACGAGCGCCGGTAAACAGACGCGATGTCATTTCACGTGACACGCTCAAGCCCCTATTACTAGACTTAAGTTGGTGACGTGATTACTTTCTGATGCCTTTTAAAGTATATTTAGTGGAACTATACTTAATTAAGTACCTGTATAAATGAAGCATCTATTGGAAACCCCGAACAACGTTTACCAAACCAATAATGTCTAACGGGAGCTCGTTCAAAGTAACGTGTTCCAACTTCCGAGGCGCTTCCAGTTCTCCTAACGCTTGAGTGACACGCTAATTGCGCATCTCCTCGAAACGAGCGCCGGTAAACAGACGCGATGTCATTTCACGTGACACGCTCAAGCCCCTATTACTAGACTTAAGTTGGTGACGTGATTACTTTCTGATGCCTTTTAAAGTATATTTAGTGGAACTATACTTAATTAAGTACCTGTATAAATGAAGCATCTATTGGAAACCCCGAACAACGTTTACCAAACCAATAATGTCTAACGGGAGCTCGTTCAAAGTAACGTGTTCCAACTTCCGAGGCGCTTCCAGTTCTCCTAACGCTTGAGTGACACGCTAATTGCGCATCTCCTCGAAACGAGCGCCGGTAAACAGACGCGATGTCATTTCACGTGACACGCTCAAGCCCCTTTTACGAGACTTAGTTGGTGACGTGATTAGTTTCTGATGCCTTTTTAATAGTCTTTTTATTGGAACCATACTAAACTAGAGGGCACCAGCAGCTTCGCTCACGTGACCTTCCCCTATCTTGCCTCCGTTGAAATTTCAAAATTATTTTTCTTAATGGATGCCCACGTTTTGATAACTATCTGTATGGCTGAGCCCAATCTTTCCAGTAATTTGAGCTCTGTGTTTATAGATCAGTTACTCAATCAGTAATTTAATGACTTTTCCATTTATTAAACCCGTCGGGAAATATTTTTTCTGTTTATTTACTGACATCTGTTTCAATTAAACAAGATTAAGTATGTTGATTTTTAAATAAGATTTTGGCTCGATAAATGTAAATCCCGGGCTTTTTGTGCAATTTCATAAACATTCTGATGATTTAATAGACCGTAATGCATATCCCCAGAAAAATAGTTTTAATCTGATAAAATTAAAACTATTTTTCTTGACGCGTCTGCAATTAAGTATCCGTAAATAAACAAAAGTCAGTTCTTCTTAAATATATAAGTAGGTGAAGTAATTGCCTAGCACATAACATTGCAGTAAAAACAAGCGCTCGGGTCACTGGACAATAAATACCCATCTAGTTAATTTATTAGTCTCTTTACGACGCGAAGCGGGACGTACCGCACTATTTGTCGAAATTTCTAGCTTTTCCAACCAAGTACAAAAGAAGGCAACCGTGTAATATATGACGATGATGACGATAGAAACAGCAACATGCGAACTTTGCTTTGCGTTATTATTTCCTAAGTTGCATTGCATTACTGGAATCCATTGGAATGACAATATAACAGGCACGACGTGCGCGACGAATCACAGCGAAATTGTGCAATGTGTATCTAATATTTCACTTTTCATGTGAAAGAATAAATATTTTGATACATTTTTGTTTAATTTTGTTACTACCGTGATTATCACAAAGAGCTTCAACGAGAGTGCAAGGAGTTAAGCAACGAGCTACAACGGGAGTTGTGCTATGTATTACAACGGCCCTCGTGCTACAAAGGAAATTGTGGGAAGTGTTACAACGGGATTTGTACAACAAGCTACAACGGGAGTTAAGCAACGATCTACAACTTAAGTTATACGATGTGTTCAACTGGACTTGTGCAAAGCTATAACAGCTAGGCACTCGGGCAACAAGCTACAACGGAAATTGGGCGATGTGTTACAACGATACTCGGGCAACAAGCTACAACGGGAGATATGCAACGAGTTACAACGGAAGTTATGCGATGTGTAACAACTAGACTTGTGGAACAAGCTACCACGGAAATTGCATTTGTTACAACGGGATCTGAGCGATTTTTACATCAACAGATGTGAGATGATGTTTTAAGAGTAATTCACCGACATAATCTTTACGTCGAAGCCATCAAATGCCAGCGCCCAGCATATCGATATTCTACGAGTACAGACTGTAGCAGTAAGTAATTGGCTGGCAGTTGCAACATTGTCGAGTAAAATCGTAAGCTCTCGCCGCCTGAAGCGCGCCAATAAATAAGCTCTTTGTAAACGTCAAGCGTACATTTGCAGTCATTTATTTTAAATGATCCAAGCGTATGACGACGCTTTACGTGTATTTAACTACAGTACCCGATTGCTTTCTTTCTTATGTGTAAAGTTTCTTACTCAAAGGTTAAAAACGGGACCCTATTACTAAGACTCATTCATCTGGCCTCTTAATCTTAATTTTATTATATTTTTTAGTATTTGTTGTTGTAGCGGCAACGGACATACATCATCTGTAAAAATTTCAAGTCTGTGTAACTATTATGGTTCAAGCGATACAGCCTGGTGACAGACCGACGGTCGGCGAAGTACGGAGGGTCCCGTTTTTACCTTTTGGGTACGAAACCCTAAAACCACTTGTATGGGACAAATTATGGCTAGAGCCATGAATACAATTGCTGATGATGGTGCCACGAATCCCATGTCCAGGACATCCGTTAGCCGAAACTAATGAAAACTTGAGAATAGTATCAGCTAATACTAAGCCACTGTAAATAGCAAATACTTATTTCTAATAGAACGAACGGATTCCAATCTTGCATGGCTCGTAACTAACCTTTCCAGCGTCCATCCCCACTACGTGTCATGACGTAATCAACAGGCGATGTTTTCATTTGTTACTTTCATCTCAAAACTCGGTGGTTCCGATTTTATTGTATTTCTCTCGGCGTTGTTGATTTCTCTTGAAACGGGATTATTATTAAAAGTACAACAATGAACCCCGAGGGCGATTACAGATACCTGTTGAGAATTTTACTGAATTTATTTTTGTCCTTTTCACTCTTACCTTGTTGGGTGCTACATGCACCGTTGCGGAAGAATAGAACGGAAAAACGACGTTTTACCTAGTTTCTAAAAACTAAGTCAGAAGCAGGACATAATAATTTGTTCCGCTACTTATGCCAATTCGCTACTTATGCCAATTATTAATATCCGCAAAATAACGCCTGCTTCCATTCAATACTAAGTCAGTTATCAAAAATTAGTTCAGAGCGTTTATGGATATTATTAAAAGAATAATTACAATTACGTTAGTATCCGACCGCGAAATTAGGAAAATGGATATGGAGTGCCAACTTTTGGTAGAACTTTCTATCGAGAAAATTTTATCCAATCGTGTATCTGTTTCACAGCGATTTTAGCCTAGATTTACAATAATATGGCGTCGCTCGCGCTATGTGTTTTAGAGATTAAAGACCCAAAATATATATTATGACTAGCTGATGCCCGCGACTTCGTCCACGTGGGATAAAAACTATTCTATCTTTTAAGTTGGACCAAATGACAGATATTCACGAAGTTTGAACTAAATCGGTTCAGTAGTTTAGGAGTCCATCGCGGACAAACATCGTGACACGTGATTTATATATATTAAGATGTATCACTTATCATCAAATGAGATCGCATCAAGTACTCACTTGTAGAGTTTAAAAAAAACTTAATTAACATTGGGCAAAGGACTAACGTGAAATGAGTAAAAAAGGTTCCAAGATTTCGACTCGGCATTCGTGTCCCTATGAGCTAGTTTCAGGACTTTTCCCTCATTTGCCAATTGCCGCGCGTGGAAGCAAATAGAATTCATTGAATCAACCTCGGGTATTATTATCGGAAAATGGTGAAAACATGTTACCTCAGGAATAATATATTATAGCTCAACAAAACCCTTCATCCGTTTTACCACATCCGCTCCTGGATTTCCCTTATATTTGCAAATTGGAATTGTGTTATAGTTTCTTTTTCTCTTCTTCGATATAAGTTCCTCCCAAGCAATGTATTCCCAACATTTTTCTTACAATAATACTTTGTCGGGAACTTTTCCTTGGGAACTCGTAATAATAAATTTCCACTTTGTAAAGCTGACAGGGATGGGCCAGTCTTTTATATTTTTTATTAATCCCCGCGCAAAAATACGGGTGCTATAAATTTGTAGCCATTGTCTGTCTATGACGTATAGGGAACTCCAAAACGGGTGGCCTGATTTTAAAGCGTTTTTTATACATTCTGATTACTACTCGTATATTGAAACGTATATTAGATACTCGTATATTGAAACGAATTTATGAGTGCTTACCTTTCATGGATTTTATTCCTATAATATTTTTATGGTTCCGTAGCCGTTTTGTTAAAACGGTAAACATATTCCAAGCCTATAATATAAAAACTACAAGGCATCGAAAAGACTTTCACCCCTAGATAGTAAACGTACCACGTACGAAGCGGTTTGATTCCTCGTTCCTGATACGTACTGCAAGGGTAAAGAATATCCTCCACCAAGCAAGCAGGCTCCACCTTAGACTGTATCATCATTTTCCATCAGGTGTGATCACAGTCAAGCGTTAGCTTATATAGTTAAAAAAACTATTACGAACTTTGGAGCTCATTTATTAGAACCATATGATTCTACTTCTAATGAATAAGCTCCAAATTTGGATTCAGTAATTCTAACTACGCAACTCGGGGTCCGCAAAATTTTCTAGTTTACAGAACAATGTAGCTCCCGAAACGGCACTAGGTAGAGATTATTACTGACGTAAACTATTCCGTATAGCACCTGCATACTATACACAGAGAATTAGGTTTCAACTAGATAAGAATACATAGGTGCTTATATTAAAATTCGTTTCAACTTATTTTACCGTTAGTTCCTTTCAGATTTTCCTATAAGCCGTTACCTATGGCTTATAGCAAATCTATTAGAAAGAAAGAAAAACAGAAAAAACTTTATTTCGTGTTCACGAATTTAATTGAAGCGCTAATAATAATTAATCGAGTAATCATAAAATGCCTTACATTTAGGAAAAGAGCTGAACTCTTACACTGCTGGATCGATATCAACAAACATAGCTAAGAACTACTGCAAGGAAACTGGCTTTCAAATAAAAAACGCATTGAAATCGGTCCATTACTTTGTGAGCTACGACACACACATACAGAGAGACATAAACGTCACTCTGCCTTCTTTTTGAGTCGGAGGTTCATAAAGAGTTGAATATAGATGTTTTGACGTGATAACGTTTAATAAATTGATGAACACCAGCAACGCACATGAAAAATAAAAACGTTCCACGTAACGTTCCACCTGAGCCTGTGCGTGCAAGCGAGAGCGCGCAACAAGCGGATAGAGAGGCACGATAAAACAAACGATAGAGAGGCCAATTATGACGTTATCACGTAAATCTATCGTCCGTAAACCGACTTTACAGAAAACCAATTTTTTTTAACCATTTCCAGAGGCAGAGTATCTGCGGGCGCTCCCCAGCAGTGACCTACTTCGAGGCGAGAGCGTGAGGCTCGTTTGTCACCTAACCGACCTACCGAGCAAAGGAGCAACTCTGATAAGAATGCCTGAACGTTTGCTGGCAGTAAACAATATATTATATTTTGGGCCAGAAAATCTTGAACAACTAGAATATAAGTTACTGGGTCTTCTCCGCATAACTTCCTTTTTTTTAGAATTCCATTATCCACACCAAAATGATACAAATGGAACACTTATGGTGACACATACGATTTTTAAAAAATAAATTTCGAAACAACCTTGGATTCCTCCGGGATAAACAGTAGCCTGTGTAGCAGGACAGATTAATTTGTTTTCCTATAATCCGTTACTTGAAAAGATTCTGTATGGTGCAATATGCAGGAAAACTGCCCACATGAAACACCACACACAAATTTTCCAAAACTTTCTTCGACGCACGTTTCGCCCCGACACCGGGACATCCTCAGGAGATGTTGACTTCTACAGAATCTTTTCAAGTAGCGGATTATAGCAAAACAAATTAATCTGTCCTGCTTATAATGGATTTCCGCAAAATAACGCCTGCTTCCATTCAATAGTAGTCTGTGTATCTATCCGTGATATAAACTACCTCTATTCCAAGCCGAATCCGTTCAGGAGCAACGTGGCTTTAAGGGCGGCCATACACATTACGGTCTACCGCACAGGTTACCTGTGCAGGTTTACCTGCACAGGTCATGTAGCGTGTATGGGGACGTTCCGGTGTACCGTAAAGGTCTTCAGTTCTATTTGCGATGGCATCGAGTGAGGACGAGGACGCACTAGCACTGCTAGGTCTTGCGGTAATTTTGAGCACAGATTAATTAAAATTTTGGCTATTTTAAAAGCTGAATTAAGAAAACGGAATGCATTTTTAACTGAAAAAGGCGAAAAACCTTGGTTCCATTTGTTATGCGTTAAGCTAGACCTATCTATGACCTACAATTTTTCTTCGCTGCTCATTCGCAAGAAAACAATGTGCGTCATACTATTACATTCGTACTTCGTAGGCACAGATTTAAGGCAGTTTATTGAGTTATATGAGATTATTCAAGTTTCGGAAAAAATATGCATGGATTTTGTTCAGCACCAGCGACGATGGGACACCTAGCGGGATAAATCGGCAGCGTGCCTCCCTATTGAACACGTGGTTTATGAAGACGACCTGCGCAGGTACCCACACACGCACAGGCTCACCGTACGGGCGACCGGAGCAAAATCGAAAATCGATTCTGCTCCGGTCGCCTGCACAGGTCAAAAAACCTGCACAGGTCGGTCGGCATACACGCTCCGGTCTACCTGCGCAGGTACACCTCACAGGCAGACCTCTCCGGTAAACCGTAACGTGTATGGCTTACAAGCAGAGATAAATGTACGTAAATTAAATAAGACTATTTCTAAAGTACTAAGCACTTCACGGAATACAACAGGGCACTGTTCTTCTTCTCTCAGTAACTGGGAGTTCTCAATATTGGTTTCCGCACCAAAAAATCTCCGAAATTCGAAACTCTGGAAATGGTTTACACTGTGGGTCATCTAATAATAATAAGGAATCAAATAATAATAAGGAATGCTCTAATCTGTGATAGAATTAATAAAAATTTAGACGATATACCTATTGCTATTTTAAAACATAATTAAAGACCACTAATCGTAGAAATTCCATGGTTACGTTTAATTTCTACGACATTTTGTAACTTTTGTAGGTCATTTTGTTCTTTTTTAAGTCATTAAAACAAACCAGCTTTAGGTATACGTAGTACGTTATTCCTCATTACCATAAAACACGTAACAAAACGCTCCCCCACACAATGTGAATTATATCTACCATTATTAACAAAACCTTGGATATAATTACAGGATTATTAAGGTTGCTTCAGACCGACCTTTCATATTATTACAATTAAAATTCTATGTACCTGAGATATTATAGAAGCATATTTAGATATAATTTATGCTCCTTTAAAGCTTCAGTTGACAGCTTTCACACAGTTTAAAAAAAATTAAAGGGTTATTCATGGAACTTATTCACGAAAAAGACGTACGAAATCCAAGTCAAGTTCATTTTTGCCGAAGTCCCTTACACCAATAAGTAGTAATACAAGCAAATAAATAGTAAGAAAATAATTATCCTTACCTATAATTTATAGTGTAGCAAAATTATCGCTGCAAACTTGTTGGGACTTGAACCCGTATCCCTCAGCTATCGCGGATGGATGCTGCCAATGAGCTATGGGAGCAACTACCAGAGACACTATAATTTCGATACACCATGTTTCAGTCATAGGCAGACTGCGGAGTCCTCTATTGGGAAACTGCCGGTTTCAATCAAATTTCATCATTTCGAATGGAGCTAGCTTTGAACGACAATGTGATAACAATTTGTCAGTAAAGTGGTTGAAATATATCGATAAGTAATAATATATGAAGAGGTTTGGAAAAATGTCAAGCCGCTTGGGAGCTTTCATTGAAAACGCTACCTAATTCTATGGTGATCCCTCCACGAATTGTTTTGTTACATAGTATTCCTATCTGATAAATGTATTGTATGTGTGATTTGATGTGCGTGTGTGTGTGTGTGTGTGTGTGTGTGTGTGTGTGTGTGTGTGTGTGTGTGTGTATGTGTGTGTGTGTGTGTGTGTGTGTTTGTAAGTCCGGACTCCGGAATGACACCTTTTTATCCATATCTATTTCCTATCTTTTAATGTTTTACAGATTGCTTACTATCCCCATTCTTCAAGTTGCTGCATACCAAACATACACACATACAAACATTCGCCTTTATAATATTTATGTGAAAGCACCGAATATATAATATAACTAACTGATAGTGTGATGTTTCCGATACACCCCCCTTTTTTAGGGAGCAAAAAGATACTTAAAAGGGTATCGTATGACCATTACAGGGAAAGAACCCTAAAAATAATTCTTGCAAAGTAAATAATATCATGGAAAGTTTTTAATCACTGTAATTAATAAACAGCGGTATACGGTAGGCAGTTGACCTAAAAATTAAAAAAGGTGATAATTTTTTTTAATTTCCGCCATTTTTGCGTGTCAAGCGTCGTTTTAATTAGCAATATTAAATCCCGTAAGTTTCCATTAGAATATTGTAGAATAAATATTATTATGTAGAGAACTATCACTATTCACTACAATAATTTAACCTACTAGATCTTATCAAAATAAGTATCTACTCTTTATATACTCACTACTCAGATATACCTTTGAAATCAGATATGCTCTATTTCTTCTTATAAAAGTGGGCAACCCTAGGTCCTAGGTTGGCCTTTTTCCCCGTTTTCGTTTTATGTATATTACTAAGCGCTGTAGCCGCAAACAGGTGTAGATACTTCAATCCACGATGAAACGCCCACCCTGTCAAACTCCTTACGAATCGAAAGAAACATAAGCGATTTTGACAGAGTGGGGCGCGTCTTCGTGGATTGAAATATATTTACTATTATATATTTATAGCGATTTGCGTATTGCTATGATGATGTCCGGTTTTTTCAACTTTCCCGTGAAAACCGTATTTTTATCCGGAATAAAAGATAGCCTATATATTAACCCTTCAAACAAGGGGATTTATTGAATTTATTTTTGTCTTTCTCACTCTCACGGATACGTTGGTAGGTGCGACATGCAGCGTCGCGGAAGAATATAACAGAAAAACGACCTTTTACCTAATTACTCAAAAACAACAATCAAAAAGCCAATATAATCAAAAATCTGTTTTTAAGCGTTTTTGGATATTATTATTACCAACACTTTAAATTTAAATTTAAAAAATTACAATTACATCCAATGTAGTGTCCGATAAAAACTAGAAAAACTGAGATTTTGGAGCAACTTTTGGGAGAACTTTCTATCGAGAAAATTTTATCCAATCGTATTTCTGCTTCTAAGCGATTTTAATAGATTTAAAGACCCAAAATACATGACGTGTAAATTTGAAAGTAATTGTCTTTAAATTTTTTTTAATAAAACTTCATTCAAAATCGCCTAAATACGGCTTCTACACTGTTAATACGAATATTATACTGCTTTCCTTTTTGTGGAGGAAACTTGCAAACAACTCCCTAAGTTTTTGTTCGGTGTGACCCGTTAAGTAGGTAACTCGTCGAAGGTGCTAAGTAGCTACTTACTTTTCAATTTTCTGCAACTCGAATAAATCCACAGGTGTTGATAAGTTTTAAAACGAGAGATTTTAAAGCTTACCCAAGGTTTAAAGTGTTAGTGCAACTTAACGAGTATTCAATTCCTTTTGATAAGTTGGCTGACCTGCAGGGCTAGACAATGTCACTTAAGCGTTTGGCGTTAACGCTAGTCGCTAGTCGACAAAAATGTATGGACAAAACAAATGTACTAATCACTTGTAAATAAAACTTTCTTTCATACTTATAATATTGTTTAATGTTGACGTAACAGCAATTATTTACAGTTATTATTTAATTATTAATTAGAATATCAAGTACTCAGACACACAATATAAAATGCCGAATGCGAGTCCCAGAATGCCCGAATGTCTTGTCGTTTTTCTATTTATAGCTTTTCCTTTATCCCACCAATTTGGAAATTATCTTACCCCGAGATGTCACACTACTTTGAAAAGCCTTTCATTGGCTGCCTTGCTCAATTTTACCAACTTTCATAACAACTTTATCTACCTTTCATGCTATTGGTTAGTTTCAGTCAATCTTACCAACGTTCATAAAAGGCAGACCCCTGTTATTGGTCAACTCAACCACAGATAAAACCAAAGTTAGCATAGAGTTTGTAGCTAAATATTGCCAGAGCAATAATTTTAAATTATTCGTGTTTTTCTTTCCAAATATTGTGGAATAAATGTATGAATCACGACACAAATGACTGTAGAAAAACCACGACATTAATTAACTAAACACGCTGTGTTTGATACTGTCGGCTGTCAATAGTCAAGCGAAGTACGCTAAAGTTATCTACAAGGTTCGCGAGAACGCCAGCGAGCGTTGAAGTTAGCGTAGTTAATTATTGAAACACAGCGTGTTTAGTTAATTAATGTCGTGGTTTTTCTACAGTCATTTGTTTTGTCCATACATTTTTGTCGACTAGCGACTAGCGTTAACGCCAAACGCTTAAGTGACATTGTCTAGCCCTGCTGTTTTGATATTGGTCTCCAAGGAAATCTAGGAGATGTTATCATTATTATGAATTGGGAGCATCAAGGAATCTTAATGAAGAATAAAAGTCAAAGGAAATTAATTATAATTCTCTTGAATAATTTCTTATTCTACACGAATGAGCCAAGAGGGGCTGATGTTAAGATAACTGGAGATATTACAGTAATAATAAAAGGAATTTTGCACCTTTAGCTACATTGAAATCTCGAGCGCTGAAATGGAAATAAAAAGTTTAGTTCATTGCTATGGGCGGACTGAACCTACTGTAGCGTCTGCAAAGATATTTTAAAGACTTAAAATGGGCTCAAGTTAGGGTTGTCGCTTATATTAGCTGCATTAATAATGCATGATTGACTCAAAGTGCCTTTCCACCAGAGTGTGGTAGTTACCACCATGTTTAAGTTCGACTAAACATATCTTTTCATTTAGATGAATGAATAAAATAGAGTATTTTATTGCCGCCTTTTTCTATAAAGCAAATGGGGTTTACCCAAAAAAATAGAGGCATTACAATATAAAGATATTTCTATCCACGAAGACGCGCCCCACTCTGTCAAAATCGCTTATGTTTCATTCGATTCGCATGTAGTTTGACAGAGTGGGGCGCGTAATCGTGGATTGAAATATCTACAGGGTTATATAAAAAATACCAGAAACCTCTCGACACGTAAATGATATCATTAAAAGCAATAACTTTTGTTCTACAGCTTTCCAAAATTTCGTATTAATTTGTGTCATACAAAAATTTAATAAATTATGTTATTTCTGTAAAGTGACATTACACTGTGAAACGAAATACAGGTAATCAGCGATTATGACTGTCCCTGTTGCCAAACCGCTGCGACAGGTTAAGACATAGGCGGTGCTAATGAGAAAGATAAAGATGCACAATGCTCACAATAACTGGCGAAAGATTAAAGCTAAGCGCACACTGCGATGCGATTTTTTTCCGCATGTTCAATGCGAAACTTAATCGCAATCCGAATATTATACCTACGCGCACCACAACCTTTGTCGATTTTTTGTCGATCTTTCTGGCGCAGTGGCGCGCGCGCTCGGATTCGAGTGGGAAGTCGCGGGTTCGATTCCCGCCACGGGCCTCTTTGGAACTTTATAATTTCTAATTTTTCTTAGAACTGGACTGGTGGGAGGCTTGGGCCGTGGCTAGTTACCACCCTACCAGCAAAGAGGCACCGCCAAGCGATTTAGCGTTCCGGCGCGATGCTGTGTAGAAACCGTAAGGGGTGGGTTATACTTACCCCTTCCAAGTTAGTACGCTAACATCTTCGGCTGCATAATCACTTACCATCAGGTGAGATCGCAGTCAAGTACTAACTTGTAGTGTGTAAAAAACCCACAATTTATTTTCGCACCACGAAAGACAGGGAGCAATCATATCACATGAGAGAGTTGCGCTTGCGACTATTTCCGCAGTGCGCGGGACTCAAGTATTTTTCCATATACTTAACACAAAATATTGACAAATTCGCATCGCACTTGCGAATATTAATCACATGCGATTATTTTTCGCAGTGTGCGCTTAGCCTAACGACTATAAAAAGTGCGGGGCGGGGAGGACGACTCACGGTCGGCCTTGGCTATCGCCTATCGGTCACCCCGTCACCCGTCGCCCGTCGGCCGTCAGTCGGTCACGGGTCAAGGACCGGTCCGAGGATGCGTTCCAAAGACGTATTAATACTTTATTTTTATTTTAACCTGTTTTAAATGCAGCCAGTCCTAAGCCTGGTTAAGTATGAAGGAAAAGTGGAATTAAGTATTAATAATAATTTTTAAAACTATCCATTGACGATCTGCGGGGCTAGACAAAGTCACAAGCGTTTGGCGTTAACGCTAGTCGACAAAAATGTATGGACAAAACAAATGACTGTAGCAAAACCACGATAATAATTACTAAACACGCTGTGTTTGATACTGTCGGCTGTCAATTGTCAAGCGAAGTACGCTAAAGTTATCTACAAGGTCCGCGAGAACGCCAGCGAGCGTTCAAGTTAGCGTAGATAATTATTCAAACACAGCGTGATTAGTAATTATTATCGTGGTTTTTCTACAGTCATTTGTTTTGTCCATACATTTTTGTCGACTAGCGTTAACGCCAAACGCTTGTGACATTGTCCAGGCCCGCTGATATCGTCGCGTCGGATCAGTGACCGCGCGCGGCGTTGCCGATATTACGTTCAGTGTGCTGAGTGCGAGTTTTTTACCAACTCGATCGTGAGAGAGTAAAACGTGGATTTGTATGGGATTGGATCAGCGCCACCTGTGTGCTGAGTGCGAGTTGCACATAATTATTCCAATAACTTTACTAGCGCGTTAAACGAGTAAACGCCATACGGAGTGATAATCGAAAACAAGCGAGTGCGAGTTAGTATCGAGCGTATCACTAGATTTTGCGTTAGCTCACGGTGAATAGTGATATATTTTTTTCTTACGTTGGTATCACACTTGGGTCGTGAGATAACCCAGTCAAATTAAGAATCACGTTTCTTTTAAGTGAATTTCTTGAAAACATGGGTCTATCAAAGTTAGGTGAATAAACTTGTTGATTGACGTAGTGATTATAACCTCTTTGGTTGATTGTTTATTTTTGCTGTAGCAGGCAGCAGTCATTTGAAAGGTTTATTTTCAAAAAAGTAAGTAGGAAAAGTATCAAAATGAGGACAAGTGCAACTCAATTTGAATTAATGGTGACATTTATGGAGCAGTAAGTGTATTTAAAGTTATTTGGTGATTTGTGAAATTGAGATTTTGTGAACTTACAAACTGCAACCAAGCTTATTTTTTTTCCTAGACATGGAGATCTCAGCAAACCATCTTCAAATGCGAGAGGGAGGTTAAATAATTTAAAAGACTGGGAAGAACTTGTCCAATTATTAAACAGTGACGGGAGCGGGGATACAAAAAGTGTAGAGAAATGGAAAAAGGTAACGTTTTGGTAAGGTACTTATGAAAACGTTTAGCTCTACATAGCTAAACGTTTGATAAAAACTAATGGATAACTTTTTCTATTATTACTCGGTTATGGGTTGTGAAGTTTATGTTTATTGTTTGATACCTTTGAATTTGCATGGTTTAAGGTATGGAGTGATTATAAAAACAATATTAAAAAAAAAGCAGCTCGTATACATAGAGCTACTCATGGCACTGGTGGTGGACCCGCTAACACTGCAAAGTTAACAGATTTGGAACAAAGAGTTCTTAATATAATTGGCGTGCAAGTGGCAACGGGCTTAGCGGTGGAAGAGGCTGGATTGTCAGAGGTTTAAACTTTTTTGCATTCATAATTAAAACTTTTATGCATATCTTACACTTACTAACATTATAGTTCTTATCGTCATTTACTGGTTTATCATAGATTGTATATAATTCCAGGTTATTCACATCCAGCCACAGCAATCAACTGCTACATTAAGCGATACTGTACACCTAGAATGTGAGTTGCTGTTGTTGCCTTTATATTCTTATTTCCATAACAATTAGTTTTTCAATTTACCTATGCTCATGATTTTGCTTGTTTTCAGTTTCAACTCAAATCTCTTCATCACAGCCTCCATCACAAAGGAGGGCTGTATCTTCACCGCCCCTTGCTTTTGTGGAGGAAGAAGTTCATAGTAAGATCTACTACTAAAATCATTTTCATAAATAGAGAGAGTATGCCTACAATATTGTTAATATATTAAATAATATTCCAGGATCTCAGCCTTGGAATGAGCCTGGGCCATCCACTGCTTATGTTGCGACAACATCAACACCACCACCACAGGCAAGGATAGCATCTCCGCATATAATTGTTGAACAACAAATGGAAGGTAACTTAGATCTTCTTCAAGGATTCGTTTGGAAGGAAAGATTTATTATTAATATAAATTTAAAACACAATATTGTTACAGAGTCTCGCCAACAAGACCTTCACCAGTCCGTGTAGTGCGGCCAGAGCCTGCTCTGTCTGGACAAACTACTCCTCGCCGCCGAGGGAGACCACCGGGAAGACTAGGGCCACCACCAGCCCGCACAGAGCAGGCAACACAGCATTTCCTCCAAGCTGACGAGTATTGGAGGAAATTTAAACAACAGCAACACCGTGACAATATGGAAATAAGAACGGAACAAAATAGAATTAGGGAACTAGAAGTCCAGGCAAACATGTCCTGGCAAACAGTGGCAATGAGAGTTATAGATTTACTTGATAAATTAGTTGATAAGTATTGCAAAGATTAGATAAATTATAAAGTATTTTTGCTATTCTTAGTATCACCTAATTTATATATTGTTACTTGATTAAGCTCTCTCTACTAGGTAATGGGTATCCTCTTGAACTCTCTCTTAGCAGTGAAGGAAAACATCATAAGGTAAACAGGCATGCCTGTCTCCATGTTCTCATAGGTGTTAGATGCCTACCAACCCACAGTTTGCCAGTGTGGTGAGTTATGCCAAACCATTCTCATTCTGAGAAAACTAAATCTGTGGTACTCAATAGTATGTCCTTAAAATTTAATTTTTTAGATATATTTTACTAATTTATAATTAGGATAGGTTTGGATTGGGATTTATTGGAATAGGATTAATAGTATTAATAACATTTTTTATTAGTCTTCTAGCAAACACTAGTAGTTATATTAAATAAAGACTAAATATTAATATGTATTGTTTTATTTGTTAATACAATATAAAGAGGACATAGCATGCACAACCAGTGCACAAGCAATTCTTTCACATGGGCCTCACTTACAGATACTTATGAAATGTTAGACTCTACCACAACATTCGGAAAGCAGTTTTGTACCTAGAAGAACGTGCAAGAAACTCTGCACTTGCTCTTTTTAAAAAAGTCATTGTTAACAATTTTGGTTCAAAATAATACAGATTATTATTGTAGCATCCTATGAGCAGACTGAAGCTGATGATACACATATTTCAAACATTCATCGTCATTTAAAAATTCAATTATTTCAAATTAATAAAAAATAATAAAAAAATTAAAAATAACATTTATATACTACTAGTTATTCATTCTTAGAACTAATTGATCCCTTAATATTCTACCCCGAATTAAATCACTGATAGCTTCCCCCCTTTCTGCGTAGACGTCACTGGCTGCATGGCTGGTTCTGTCAAATTCCAGACCTAGAAATATTAAAATTATAATTAAAAGTAATTCCTCACAATATGAGCACTACATTACACTACTACAATTCCAACACTTACCCATATCTTCCATTTCATCATTAAGAAACATATTATGCAGCACAGAGCACGCTAATATTATTCTTGCACATTTTTGAGGTTTGTAGTGCAGAACTCTGTCTTTGTGAAGGCAACGCCAACGATTTTTCAGCCTTGAAAATGTATTTTCAATGACAACTCTGGCTCTCATATGTATGTCATTATACTTTGCTTCTGGAGTTCCAGTAGTCGCATTCAAAATAGGTGTCATTAACCAGGGGCGTTGTGGATATCCTGAATCACCTAGAAATGATAAAAAATATGTATTAACTGTGTCCTGAATAATGTCTATACAATATACATACAATTCCATTAATTTACTAAATGCACATTAATTAACTTTTAAATAATAAAGATTACACAGATTGTTAAACAGCTTTTTAATAGTTAGGAATTAATTAAACATTTTTTTTTATGAATACTTTACCCAAAAGCCAGACCATTTCTCCACTTTGATGCAATGACTGCATGTAGGGGTTCAAAGAACTATTCTCCCAAACAAAAGAATCATGGTTTGACCCTCCAAACTTGGGATTTACACTCAAAATTCTGTATTCATCATCACAAACCTGGGAAAAAAAGCTTGGTTTTAATCAAATAGTCAGGATCCACATTTATCAAATCACCACATAATTACATAGTTACCAATTACCATTTGCACATTCAACGAATGATAATGTTTCCTGCTGTAATATATGTGCTCTTCTTCCTTATGTGGAACAACTATTTTAAAATGGCTTCCATCAATGCAGCCAACGACTCCAGGAATTCCATATTTTCTGTGAAAGCTACAAACACATAAATTACATTATTTACAAATTCAAATAAGTAGGAACATAATATATTTTTATGGGGAGTTAAAAACCACAAAATTAGTACCTACCGTTGACTGATTGCCTGCCTGGCAGCGAAATTTTCAGGAAATCTGATGTATTTCCCAACTATATTTTTATGAGTCAATGCACTGGTTACTTCCTCTATGTAAACGCTGCACATTTTTTGCGAGAGGTGCTTTGCAACCCCCACTGGCCTTTGGTAACACCCTGTTGCGTAGAAAAAGAGGGCAGTGAGAACCTGCAATTAAAAATATAATATATGATTCAATTAATACCAAAAATTTAGGTAGGTACACCATAACACCAAAACCATGACAGGTACATACTTTATGTTCCAAGGAAACCCGTTGTGACGACCTTAAATTCGTCAGTTGCCTCAATTCCCTACAAAGTTCCTTAAATTTTTGCTTTGTTAATCTATATCTACTTTTGAACTGCGTCTCCGTTAACTGTTTTAATGGTTTGCAACATGCTCGAGCTTTCGCTTCCTTCTTCGTGTTGTATTCGCGGTCATCTTGCGCCTTAGCGGCCGCAAACATACGCCAAGCGAAGAAAATCCGCGCTGCCATAATTAAATACAAATTCACGACACTGTTTTCACACCACTTTCACTGCAAAAATCAAGGTGACAAGCCAGTGACAACTTTTCGATCGCGTTAGCGGTTACGACTTACTCATTTACGTCATAAATGTCATAATTTGAAACTCGCACTCGCCATTTCCTTGAAACAACCAATCACAAGCGTTAACGCTCTCACTATCGAATACTTGCGAATGATCGACAGTCGCATACGAGGAAGTAAACACTTAAACTCGCATTTTTTGTTTCCAATTGTTGTCGTCAGGTGGCGCTGATCCAATCCCATACAAATCCACGTTTTACTCTCTCACGATCGAGTCGGTAAAAAACTCGCACTCAGCACACAGTGGCGACAACAATTGGAAACGAAAAATGCGAGTTTAAGTGTTTACTTCCTCGTTTGCGACTGTCGATCATTCGCAAGTATTCGATAGTGAGAGCGTTAACGCTTGTGATTGGTTGTTTCAAGGAAATAGCGAGTGTGAGTTTCAAATTATGACATTTATGACGTAAATAACCGCTAACGCGATCGAAAAGTTATCACTGGCTTGTCACCTTGATTTTTACAGTGAAAGTGGTGTGAAAACAGTGTCGTGAATTTGTATTTAATTATGGCAGCGCGGATTTTCTTCGCTTGGCGTATGTTTGCGGCCGCTAAGGCGCAAGATGACCGCGAATACAACACGAAGAAGGAAGCGAAAGCTCGAGCATGTTCCAAACCATTGAAACAGTTAACGGAGACCCAGTTCAAAAGTAGATATAGGTTAACAAAGCAAAAATTTAAGGAACTTTGTAGGGAATTGAGGCAACTGACGAATTTAAGGTCGTCACAACGGGTTTCCTTGGAACATAAAGTATGTAGCTGTGATGGTTTTGGTGTAACGGTGTACCTACCTAATTTTTTGGTATTTATTGAATCATAATATTATATTTTTATTTGCAGGTTCTCACTGCCCTCTTTTTCTATGCAACAGGGTGTTACCAAAGGCCAGTGGGGGTTACAAAGCACCTCTCTCAAAAAATGTGCAGTGTGTACATAGAGGAAGTGACCAGTGCACTGACTCATAATAATATAGTTAGGAAATACATCAGATTTCCTGAAAATCTCGCTGCCAGGCAGGCAATCAGTCAACGGTAGGTAATAATTTTGTGGTTTTTAACTACCCATAAAAATATATGTTCCTACTTATTTGAATTTGTAAATAATGTTATTTATGTGTTTGTAGCTTTCACAGAAAATATGGAATTCCTGGAGTCGTTGGCTGCATTGATGGAAGCCATTTTAAAATAGTTGTTCCTCATAAGGAAGAAGAGCACATATATTACAGTAGGAAACATTACCATTCGTTGAATGTGCAAATGGTAATTGGTACCTATGTGGTGATTTGATAAATGTGGATCCTAACTATTAATTGATTAAAACCAAGCTTTTTTTCTCAGGTGTGTGATGATGAATATAGAATTTTGAGTGTAAATCCCAAGTTTGGAGGGTCAAACCATGATTCTTTTGTTTGGGAGAATAGTTCTTTGAACCCCTACATGCAGTCATTGCATCAAAGTGGAGAAATGGTCTGGCTTTTGGGTAAAGTATTCATAAAAAAAATGTTTAATTAATTCCTAATTATTAAAAAGCTGTTTAACAATCTGTGTAATCTTTATTATTTAAAAGTTAATTAATGTGCATTTAGTAAATTAATGGAATTGTATGTATATTGTATAGACATTATTCAGGACACAGTTAATACATATTTTTTATCATTTCTAGGTGATTCAGGATATCCACAACGCCCCTGGTTAATGACACCTATTTTGAATGCGACTACTGGAACTCCAGAAGCAAAGTATAATGACATACATATGAGAGCCAGAGTTGTCATTGAAAATACATTTTCAAGGCTGAAAAATCGTTGGCGTTGCCTTCACAAAGACAGAGTTCTGCACTACAAACCTCAAAAATGTGCAAGAATTATATTAGCGTGCTCTGTGCTGCATAATATGTTTCTTAATGATGAAATGGAAGATATGGGTAAGTGTTGGAATTGTAGTAGTGTAATGTAGTGCTCATATTGTGAGGAATTACTTTTAATTATAATTTTAATATTTCTAGGTCTGGAATTTGACAGAACCAGCCATGCAGCCAGTGACGTCTACGCAGAAAGGGGGGAAGCTATCAGTGATTTAATTCGGGGTAGAATATTGAGGGATCAATTAGTTCTAAGAATGAATAACTAGTAGTATATAAATGTTATTTTTAATTTTTTTATTATTTTTTATTAATTTGAAATACTTAATTGAATTTTTAAATGACGATGAATGTTTGAAATATGTGTATCATCAGCTTCAGTCTGCTCATAGGATGCTACAATATTAATCTGTATTATTTTGAACCAAAATTGTTAACAATGACTTTTTTAAAAAGAGCAAGTGCAGAGTTTCTTGCACGTTCTTCTAGGTACAAAACTGCTTTCCGAATGTTGCGGTAGAGTCTAACATTTCATAAGTATCTGTAAGTTAGGCCCATGTGAAAGAATTGCTTGTGCACTGGTTGTGCATGCTATGTCCTCTTTATATTGTAACATAGTATTAACAAATAAAACAATACATATTAATATTTAGTCTTTATTTAATGTGTATAACTAGTGTTTGCTAGAAGACTAATAAAAAATGTTATTAATACTATTAATCCTATTCCAATAAATCCCAATCCAAACCTATCCTAATTATAAATTAGTAAAATATATCTAAAAAATTAAATTTTAAGGACATACTATTGAGTACCACAGATTTAGTTTTCTCAGAATGAGAATGGTTTGGCATAACTCACCACACTGGCAAACTGTGGGTTGGTAGGCATCTAACACCTATGAGAACATGGAGACAGGCATGCCTGTTTACCTTATGATGTTTTCCTTCACTGCTAAGAGAGAGTTCAAGAGGATACCCATTACCTAGTAGAGAGAGCTTAATCAAGTAACAATATATTAATTAGGTGATACTAAGAATAGCAAAAATACTTTATAATTTATCTAATCTTTGCAATACTTATCAACTAATTTATCAAGTAAATCTATAACTCTCATTGCCACTGTTTGCCAGGACATGTTTGCCTGGACTTCTAGTTCCCTAATTCTATTTTGTTCCGTTCTTATTTCCATATTGTCACGGTGTTGCTGTTGTTTAAATTTCCTCCAATACTCGTCAGCTTGGAGGAAATGCTGTGTTGCCTGCTCTGTGCGGGCTGGTGGTGGCCCTAGTCTTCCCGGTGGTCTCCCTCGGCGGCGAGGAGTAGTTTGTCCAGACAGAGCAGGCTCTGGCCGCACTACACGGACTGGTGAAGGTCTTGTTGGCGAGACTTCTGTAACAATATTGTGTTTTAAATTTATATTAATAATAAATCTTTCCTTCCAAACGAATCCTTGAAGAAGATCTAAGTTACCTTCCATTTGTTGTTCAACAATTATATGCGGAGATGCTATCCTTGCCTGTGGTGGTGGTGTTGATGTTGTCGCAACATAAGCAGTGGATGGCCCAGGCTCATTCCAAGGCTGAGATCCTGGAATATTATTTAATATATTAACAATATTGTAGGCATACTCTCTCTATTTATGAAAATGATTTTATTAGTAGATCTTACTATGAACTTCTTCCTCCACAAAAGCAAGGGGCGGTGAAGATACAGCCCTCCTTTGTGATGGAGGCTGTGATGAAGAGATTTGAGTTGAAACTGAAAACAAGCAAAATCATGAGCATAGGTAAATTGAAAAACTAATTGTTATGGAAATAAGAATATAAAGGCAACAACAGCAACTCACATTCTAGGTGTACAGTATCGCTTAATGTAGCAGTTGATTGCTGTGGCTGGATGTGAATAACCTGGAATTATATACAATCTATGATAAACCAGTAAATGACGATAAGAACTATAATGTTAGTAAGTGTAAGATATGCATAAAAGTTTTAATTATGAATGCAAAAAAGTTTAAACCTCTGACAATCCAGCCTCTTCCACCGCTAAGCCCGTTGCCACTTGCACGCCAATTATATTAAGAACTCTTTGTTCCAAATCTGTTAACTTTGCAGTGTTAGCGGGTCCACCACCAGTGCCATGAGTAGCTCTATGTATACGAGCTGCTTTTTTTTTAATATTGTTTTTATAATCACTCCATACCTTAAACCATGCAAATTCAAAGGTATCAAACAATAAACATAACCCATAACCGAGTAATAATAGAAAAAGTTATCCATTAGTTTTTATCAAACGTTTAGCTATGTAGAGCTAAACGTTTTCTTAAGTACCTTACCAAAACGTTACCTTTTTCCATTTCTCTACACTTTTTGTATCCCCGCTCCCGTCACTGTTTAATAATTGGACAAGTTCTTCCCAGTCTTTTAAATTATTTAACCTCCCTCTTGCGTTTGAAGATGGTTTGCTGAGATCTCCATGTCTAGGAAAAAAAATAAACTTGGTTGCAGTTTGTAAGTTCACAAAATCTCAATTTCACAAATCACCAAATAACTTTAAATACACTTACTGCTCCATAAATGTCACCATTAATTCAAATTGAGTTCCACTTGTCCTCATTTTGATACTTTTCCTACTTACTTTTTTGAAAATAAACCTTTTAAATCACTGCTGCCTGCTACAGCAAAAATAAACAATCAACCAAAGAGGATATAATCACTACGTCAATGAACAAGTTTATTCACCTAACTTTGATAGACCCATGTTTTCACGAAATTCACTAAAAGAAACGTGATTCTTAATTTGACTGGGTTATCTCACGACCCAAGTGTGATACCAACGTAAGAAAAAAATATATCACTATTCACCGTGAGCTAACGCAAAATCTAGTGATACGCTCGATACTAACTCGCACTCGCTTGTTTTCGATTATCACTCCTGTGTGCTGAGTGCGAGTTTTTTACCGACTCGATCGTGAGAGAGTAAAACGTGGATTTGTATGGGATTGGATCAGCGCCACCTGACGACAACAATTGGAAACAAAAAATGCGAGTTTAAGTGTTTACTTCCTCGTATGCGACTGTCGATCATTCGCAAGTATTCGATAGTGAGAGCGTTAACGCTTGTGATTGGTTGTTTCAAGGAAATGGCGAGTGCGAGTTTCAAATTATGACATTTATGACGTAAATGAGTAAGTCGTAACCGCTAACGCGATCGAAAAGTTGTCACTGGCTTGTCACCTTGATTTTTGCAGTGAAAGTGGTGTGAAAACAGTGTCGTGAATTTGTATTTAATTATGGCAGCGCGGATTTTCTTCGCTTGGCGTATGTTTGCGGCCGCTAAGGCGCAAGATGACCGCGAATACAACACGAAGAAGGAAGCGAAAGCTCGAGCATGTTGCAAACCATTAAAACAGTTAACGGAGACGCAGTTCAAAAGTAGATATAGATTAACAAAGCAAAAATTTAAGGAACTTTGTAGGGAATTGAGGCAACTGACGAATTTAAGGTCGTCACAACGGGTTTCCTTGGAACATAAAGTATGTACCTGTCATGGTTTTGGTGTTATGGTGTACCTACCTAAATTTTTGGTATTAATTGAATCATATATTATATTTTTATTTGCAGGTTCTCACTGCCCTCTTTTTCTACGCAACAGGGTGTTACCAAAGGCCAGTGGGGGTTGCAAAGCACCTCTCGCAAAAAATGTGCAGCGTTTACATAGAGGAAGTAACCAGTGCACTGACTCATAAAAATATAGTTGGGAAATACATCAGATTTCCTGAAAATTTCGCTGCCAGGCAATCAGTCAACGGTAGGTACTAATTTTGTGGTTTTTAACTCCCCATAAAAATATATTAAGTTCCTACTTATTTGAATTTGTAAATAATGTAATTTATGTGTTTGTAGCTTTCACAGAAAATATGGAATTCCTGGAGTCGTTGGCTGCATTGATGGAAGCCATTTTAAAATAGTTGTTCCACATAAGGAAGAAGAGCACATATATTACAGCAGGAAACATTATCATTCGTTGAATGTGCAAATGGTAATTGGTAACTATGTAATTATGTGGTGATTTGATAAATGTGGATCCTGACTATTTGATTAAAACCAAGCTTTTTTTCCCAGGTTTGTGATGATGAATACAGAATTTTGAGTGTAAATCCCAAGTTTGGAGGGTCAAACCATGATTCTTTTGTTTGGGAGAATAGTTCTTTGAACCCCTACATGCAGTCATTGCATCAAAGTGGAGAAATGGTCTGGCTTTTGGGTAAAGTATTCATAAAAAAAATGTTTAATTAATTCCTAATTATTAAAAAGCTGTTTAACAATCTGTGTAATCTTTATTATTTAAAAGTTAATTAATGTGCATTTAGTAAATTAATGGAATTGTATGTATATTGTATAGACATTATTCAGGACACAGTTAATACATATTTTTTATCATTTCTAGGTGATTCAGGATATCCACAACGCCCCTGGTTAATGACACCTATTTTGAATGCGACTACTGGAACTCCAGAAGCAAAGTATAATGACATACATATGAGAGCCAGAGTTGTCATTGAAAATACATTTTCAAGGCTGAAAAATCGTTGGCGTTGCCTTCACAAAGACAGAGTTCTGCACTACAAACCTCAAAAATGTGCAAGAATTATATTAGCGTGCTCTGTGCTGCATAATATGTTTCTTAATGATGAAATGGAAGATATGGGTAAGTGTTGGAATTGTAGTAGTGTAATGTAGTGCTCATATTGTGAGGAATTACTTTTAATTATAATTTTAATATTTCTAGGTCTGGAATTTGACAGAACCAGCCATGCAGCCAGTGACGTCTACGCAGAAAGGGGGGAAGCTATCAGTGATTTAATTCGGGGTAGAATATTGAGGGATCAATTAGTTCTAAGAATGAATAACTAGTAGTATATAAATGTTATTTTTAATTTTTTTATTATTTTTTATTAATTTGAAATACTTAATTGAATTTTTAAATGACGATGAATGTTTGAAATATGTGTATCATCAGCTTCAGTCTGCTCATAGGATGCTACAATATTAATCTGTATTATTTTGAACCAAAATTGTTAACAATGACTTTTTTAAAAAGAGCAAGTGCAGAGTTTCTTGCACGTTCTTCTAGGTACAAAACTGCTTTCCGAATGTTGCGGTAGAGTCTAACATTTCATAAGTATCTGTAAGTTAGGCCCATGTGAAAGAATTGCTTGTGCACTGGTTGTGCATGCTATGTCCTCTTTATATTGTAACATAGTAAGTATTAACAAATAAAACAATACATATTAATATTTAGTCTTTATTTAATGTGTATAACTAGTGTTTGCTAGAAGACTAATAAAAAATGTTATTAATACTATTAATCCTATTCCAATAAATCCCAATCCAAACCTATCCTAATTATAAATTAGTAAAATATATCTAAAAAATTAAATTTTAAGGACATACTATTGAGTACCACAGATTTAGTTTTCTCAGAATGAGAATGGTTTGGCATAACTCACCACACTGGCAAACTGTGGGTTGGTAGGCATCTAACACCTATGAGAACATGGAGACAGGCATGCCTGTTTACCTTATGATGTTTTCCTTCACTGCTAAGAGAGAGTTCAAGAGGATACCCATTACCTAGTAGAGAGAGCTTAATCAAGTAACAATATATAAATTAGGTGATACTAAGAATAGAAAAATACTTTATAATTTATCTAATCTTTGCAATACTTATCAACTAATTTATCAAGTAAATCTATAACTCTCATTGCCACTGTTTGCCAGGACATGTTTGCCTGGACTTCTAGTTCCCTAATTCTATTTTGTTCCGTTCTTATTTCCATATTGTCACGGTGTTGCTGTTGTTTAAATTTCCTCCAATACTCGTCAGCTTGGAGGAAATGCTGTGTTGCCTGCTCTGTGCGGGCTGGTGGTGGCCCTAGTCTTCCCGGTGGTCTCCCTCGGCGGCGAGGAGTAGTTTGTCCAGACAGAGCAGGCTCTGGCCGCACTACACGGACTGGTGAAGGTCTTGTTGGCGAGACTTCTGTAACAATATTGTGTTTTAAATTTATATTAATAATAAATCTTTCCTTCCAAACGAATCCTTGAAGAAGATCTAAGTTACCTTCCATTTGTTGTTCAACAATTATATGCGGAGATGCTATCCTTGCCTGTGGTGGTGGTGTTGATGTTGTCGCAACATAAGCAGTGGATGGCCCAGGCTCATTCCAAGGCTGAGATCCTGGAATATTATTTAATATATTAACAATATTGTAGGCATACTCTCTCTATTTATGAAAATGATTTTAGTAGTAGATCTTACTATGAACTTCTTCCTCCACAAAAGCAAGGGGCGGTGAAGATACAGCCCTCCTTTGTGATGGAGGCTGTGATGAAGAGATTTGAGTTGAAACTGAAAACAAGCAAAATCATGAGCATAGGTAAATTGAAAAACTAATTGTTATGGAAATAAGAATATAAAGGCAACAACAGCAACTCACATTCTAGGTGTACAGTATCGCTTAATGTAGCAGTTGATTGCTGTGGCTGGATGTGAATAACCTGGAATTATATACAATCTATGATAAACCAGTAAATGACGATAAGAACTATAATGTTAGTAAGTGTAAGATATGCATAAAAGTTTTAATTATGAATGCAAAAAAGTTTAAACCTCTGACAATCCAGCCTCTTCCACCGCTAAGCCCGTTGCCACTTGCACGCCAATTATATTAAGAACTCTTTGTTCCAAATCTGTTAACTTTGCAGTGTTAGCGGGTCCACCACCAGTGCCATGAGTAGCTCTATGTATACGAGCTGCTTTTTTTTTAATATTGTTTTTATAATCACTCCATACCTTAAACCATGCAAATTCAAAGGTATCAAACAATAAACATAACCCATAACCGAGTAATAATAGAAAAAGTTATCCATTAGTTTTTATCAAACGTTTAGCTATGTAGAGCTAAACGTTTTCTTAAGTACCTTACCAAAACGTTACCTTTTTCCATTTCTCTACACTTTTTGTATCCCCGCTCCCGTCACTGTTTAATAATTGGACAAGTTCTTCCCAGTCTTTTAAATTATTTAACCTCCCTCTTGCGTTTGAAGATGGTTTGCTGAGATCTCCATGTCTAGGAAAAAAAATAAACTTGGTTGCAGTTTGTAAGTTCACAAAATCTCAATTTCACAAATCACCAAATAACTTTAAATACACTTACTGCTCCATAAATGTCACCATTAATTCAAATTGAGTTCCACTTGTCCTCATTTTGATACTTTTCCTACTTACTTTTTTGAAAATAAACCTTTTAAATCACTGCTGCCTGCTACAGCAAAAATAAACAATCAACCAAAGAGGATATAATCACTACGTCAATGAACAAGTTTATTCACCTAACTTTGATAGACCCATGTTTTCACGAAATTCACTAAAAGAAACGTGATTCTTAATTTGACTGGGTTATCTCACGACCCAAGTGTGATACCAACGTAAGAAAAAAATATATCACTATTCACCGTGAGCTAACGCAAAATCTAGTGATACGCTCGATACTAACTCGCACTCGCTTGTTTTCGATTATCACTCCGTATGGCGTTTACTCGTTTAACGCGCTAGTAAAGTTATTGGAATAATTATGTGCAACTCGCACTCATGGCGTTTACTCGTTTAACGCGCTAGTAAAGTTATTGGAATAATTATGTGCAACTCGCACTCAGCATACAGACCATAGAGTAGTTACAAAGAAATAATGTATGCAAAATATTGAATAAGTGATATTTCTCAAAATATCGAGTTAAAACAAAAGTTGTAGAACAAAAGTTGTTACTTTTAATGATATCATTTAGGTGTCGAGAGGTTTCTGGTATTTTTTATATAACCCTGTATATATCTACGTTCTACCACCGAATATAATATTGTTCTTCCTACATAGATGTATGGTTAAAGGTGGTTCAATCCACGAAGACGCGCCCCACTCCTTCACAATCGCTTATGTTTCATGCGTCTTCGTGGATTGAACTACCTATACACTTTATTTTCAGGGTCTGTTGCTCACCTCTTTTCAACGGTCTTGGTTTCAAGCCTACGTTTCCTCTCCAATTAAGGAATCGGGGTGTTCATTTAATTTGTTAGGTCTTCATCTGTGCAGGTATTTGAATTTGTCGCGAGGTAATTAGTCGTACATTGTTCTTACACCGTGAAAAGCACCCTAATTAGTTAGTGTAAATTATTAAGTACAGAGATTTGTGAACAGATGACTGTGTATGCAAATGAAATTCATCCATTCAAGAGGAAACAGTGACAGATTGACTTGACTGGTTGTCTCACTAGCTAACTTTTATTGGCTTTTCAATAAATGGCGTTACCATTCTATTAGTACACGCTAACGAAAGTTTCCGGGATCGCACTACCTATCGATCGACACCGAACATTTTACTTTCCACCTTTGGCCATTGTTCTTTTCCTATCGCCCTCCACACCGGCAAAAACTGACTATCAACTTAGCTGAAATCATTAGACGAATCAGGGACACGCGTCGTAAAAATCCGCTAACTAAAGTATTTTCGAAAGTTAATTCGAAAGTACAGAATTTTACAGAATTAATGTCCTGGATTGGCTTAGTTTATAAGTAAAACACTTATCTAAAGACAGAACTACGTATACTGGGCCATGTAATTACCCCATGATAATGATAAGTGGAGTCTCAATAAAGGAGATCTTGAGTATGGTTTATACAAGTTTCATCAAAATGCAAACCTGCGCAGCGTTTTCCTTCAGAGCCTTAGATTATAGCATTGTCAAGGAAATCCATTACCTCGAGTGAAAGCATAGTAGGGTTTTCAATTAAGAACAGTGGAGTTAGTACGAGTTGTTGTGCGATTTTCGATTCGAATCTCGATTACGTTTGGCCATACAATATTTGTGCAGGAAGTAACCGAAATCATGTAACGTTATCGAATAATCTGTAATTATACTAGCTTAATTAGTCTTTAAAAGTTATTGTGAAATGGTGATATTAAAAACAAAACCCAGCTGAGTTTGTTGTGGGGTTCTTCTCAGTGCTGGGCGCGTTTGAACCCTCGTACACTTAGTCGTACTTAAGTCGACTTGTAGTTATTACCACATAAGTCACATAAATCATATTGACTTTTACAAGAGCCTGTAGGTACGCTAGGCCTAAGTGAAATAAAGTTTTTATTTTATTTTTTGAATTCAAAAGCATTATTGTATCTTGTACTAGCCCGTCAGGTGGGCGGTTTTCTTCAAAACAAACTATTTACATCGGTGGAACACCGTACTAAGGCAACATCGCTTTCTTCTTAAGAAAACATGCGATATTGTAATAACTGTAATAATGTTTAATTGATGTGAATAATTTGTATTAAAGGTGAACCCACGCTCTTATCCGACAAATTCAAATTTTATCTTGATTTCCTCAATTTGAAAGCTAATAAGACAGTTGTAGACTTATTTCAGTGAAATTTGCATAATGGCAGACAGTTTCTTCAGTTCTATCAAATCTTTACTTACAAGTTTCCATTTAGGAAATTAGTTACAGAATCGACTATTTTGTGAATTACTTAGTTGATATACTAGTAAGTATAGTAAGACTAAAATGATAATAAAATCAAAAAGTTTACAATTTCTCTAATTTGAAATCGAAAATATTTGCAATCGTTAGTAATAAATCATAATTTTTCTGACTATAGGTAATCACTACCAGTCACGTGGTTAGCTATGCCATCGCATAAGAGTATCAATGAGATTGATACTCTTATGCGAATGAATATGATGATTTTATGGCATCATCTCGTTTTGTGTTTAAAGAGCGTCTCGTTCTGATCAACAGCTCGTGATTAGTTTACATTTAAAGAGGACGATACGACTACGATTTTTAGGAACATATAGTAAACATACGAGAGCTGTCATACGACAAAGGTTGTCTGAATTCTTTAATCCTTTAGCAGTTGATAGGAGATTTAGGTAACAAAAGTGTACCAATGTGCAAGCCTGCAACACTTAATTGTACGAATTTTTCGTGTATGTTATCATCTAATTTTTGGACTGCGCCCCACAATTAAATTTTTGAAGACAGGCATTTGTGTCAATCGAATTTAACGTTACGTGTATAGAAGTATAGTAATATTTTGACAGACACGTAAACGTTAAACATTACGGTTCAGTACAATGTGTCAAAAGAAACGATTAAATTGACCAATGATTTAAAAAACTCTCCTCTTATAACGTATCTACAGGCGTGAAGCCACGTATTCACTAAGATACAACGTTTCGGATACACAGTTTATGATACAAAATGTTTGTTTCAGAAATACGTAGATTTTACACCGTAAATGAATGCCGAATGTACGAATGCCGAACACGTAGTGGTTGCGATGGTGAGCATTGAAAATTGTTTATGGAAACATCTACATGAAGTTTCAGAAACTGTGTATCTGAAACACTGTATCTCAATGAATACAGGCTTTAATCTCGCGATCACTGCTGCCAAGCATAACATAAAATGGAAAATTCTTTCCAAAAAACCAACTTCAAATGCCACTACAAAGAATGAAATAATTATTAATGTACACCAATTCGAAGTCGGGCAATGTTTTTTATAATAGTCCTTCTTATTATAAAACTTGATGCGCAAAGAAATGACAAAATTATCGACAATACGAAAGAAAGACCCCTTTCAAATAAAAAAGAATTTTCGAAATTGGTCCACGCATCTTCGAGTAATCGGGGAACATACATAAAAAAAAAAGATTCTGACGAATTGAGAACCTCCTCCTTTTTTTAAAGTCGGTTAAAAAATATTACAAGAGTGACGTTTGACAGCAACAATAGCGAGAGTTACGCCTGTCGTAAATCTGTCGTAAGATACGTAATAAGAGGTCTGGCCGATCGTCGCTTGTAAACGTCAGCCCGACGGTAGCTCGACAGAAGCTCTCCAATTATTGTAATCCTTTCAGCCGATCTCAATACGTTTCAGTGCTCTGTCATCTCCGTCCATTTCCGTGCAATATCGTGATTAATTACTCTTTCCATTACAACGGATTTGCGTAATTATGAGACTTGCGTTCCTGGGAACAATGCTTGTTTTCCGGAGATGGAAATAGCCTTTGTGTGCCCCATTAAGCACAAAAGTTTTATCCTGAGTGATTAAATGAGAACACAGATACATTCCATAAAGCTTAAAGTAGGTAGTTTGAAATTTTTAAGGAATATTTCTAGAGTATCATATAAGTGTACTTTTTAAAATCCCATCCCTAAGGGGTTTAAGCACAATATTTTGATCAGATATATAAAGTAAGCAAAATTTTTCTGATACAAAAATTTTTCTTTTTTTACTTTCAGCCTCCGTGTTTCCAGCCAAATACAATCTAGGTGCCTTCAAGAGAAGAGTGAATAGGCATTTTCTAGGCAAGCGCGCTCCATCCTAGACCTCATCATTGCTTTCCATCAGGCATGATTGTCGTCAAGCGCAAGCCTATATTCAATAAAAAAAACAATATGAGGACAAAGTCTGAGAAAAATATGAACAGCGTATTTGGCCGATCAGGGTCCATTTATAGGCGATTATGATGAATAAGTACCTAAATCCTTACACAATTAACGCCTAAAGTAGTTCTTAGTCCAGCAAAGCCTGATTTACATCAGAGGATCGTCTAACTGTAAATTTTCATACAAAAAGAGATAGGTAACGTTTTTTTTACCCGTAAATGTAGTCCGATTTTCACAATTTTTCTTTTATTTTAGTCTTTTCTTTGTATAATTATTTTTAGTTAAGTTTCTGGTACATAAATAAATAAAATAAATAAATAAATAAATTTTTAGAAATGTTGCAGATGCAATGTAGAACTATGCTTGTACGTTTTAATTTTTGAGGAATATTGCTTATGTTAAAAATTATTAGCGTCTGGAAATCTATGTTTTAGGAACGTTGTCACCCGAAGCAATATTTCAAAAACAAAATTTAGGGCCCTAGCTCTGGACTTGCAACTCTCTCATATTGAGCTTAGATTAAATTTTTTGAAAATACCTACTTGCGTCGCGCTTCGTGACTAGACGATACTCTTAAAAAAAGAAACGTGTATTATATGTAGGTAGTTTTTACATGCAAAAATGGCAAACCTCCCAAAGCCCACGTCGCGTCGGTGTTGCAAAAACGTGATAAATGAGCGAAATATATCAACTTTCCACACTAATTACAGTACATACAGGGTCCCTGCCGCAGGCGTCCATAAATACGTGAGTTTTTGTGCTGACGTAACAATTAAGAGGAAAAGTTTGTCCGTTAGTATGAAGCCATCGCCATCAGCGTCATAGTCGTAAATATAAAAGTTTATCCACTCATTTTTGGCTATAAAAGCAATACCCCTACTCGTTACTTCAATTAATGTCGAACAATTTCGATATCGGTACCGATAACAAATAACAATAGAAAGACGAAAATAGCTGTTCTCATTATCGAAGTATGATATTGAATCACAAACAGGTCAAACTCAAAAGTTAATTCGGCACGCTATCTTGGGTATTTCTCTGTACCTAGTACAAAACTGTTGTAAATACTTGAAAGCCCAGCCCTTAAATTCATCTTAAGGCCGTAGATGGTTTTTATTTGTGTCCTCCCCGCTCTTAAGAATACGTTGGTGGGTGTGCGACAGTGGGGAGAGCTTTATTGGTAAACAACGTTTTTCTAATTACTTAAAAACTAAAACAGTTACAAAAAAAATCTGAGCGATTTCGGATATGTAAGTTTTCCAAGAAGATGCTCCCAAAATCTCTATTTTTTTAATTTTATTGGAAACTACAATGGATAAATATACCAACAATATGTTTATTTTATTTGTATGTAGTGCCTACTTAATAAGTTCCAAAAACGCTGAGAATTTTCTTTTTGATAACAGTTTTTAAGTTATTAGGTAAACCTTCGTTTTCTGTCATATTATTCTTCCGCAATGCTGCCTGTCGCACCCACCAATGTGTACGCAAGAGAGAAGAGGACATAACTAATAATACTCCTTTACTACGAGTAAATATAACTAAACTTAGCTTTAGAACCCTACTTGAATATTCTAAATCCGCGTTTAAAACTAAGTAATGGCGGCATTATATTACATTTTATTTAATACTAGTAGCGTTTCGAAGTTGCACATGAGTTCGCCGGTAAGCCTCCTAAATGGCTCTTCTGAGTCTGACCCTGCAGTTCCCTGCATGTATTAGTTTAGTTAGCATACTCCCCGGTGGACTTTGTTTTATCTTAATAGTGAGTTTCAAGTATGCAGGTACATACATACACATAATATCTACGAGATATATATACAATACGGTACCTACTTGAGGATTTTTTGACAGAAAAACTTTCCTTACCTAGATAGGTAGATAGGATGCGACAATGCGAATTTTCACGAAAATTCTCACAAAAAAGTTGGTGGATAACATTTTATTTTTCACATAGGCCTAACTTACAGACACTTATAAAATGTCAGACTCTAAAACCACGTTCGGATAGCAGTAAAAGGTGTTCCCATGGTAAGACGGAGATAAAAGGTCTTGTTCACCACGTAGGTATGTAGGTATGATTATTCTTTTCAGCTCAAGTTATTCTTCTGGGCAATCTAAAACTTATTGCTTGTCCACGATTTCCTCGGAAACTATTTGTTGAATTGTAACCAGTCTGTTTGTAAAAGGCAAGCCAATATGGCTTATCTGCATTAACTAAGAGAGGAAGATTTATCAAAACAACATCAACGTCACAAGTTTTTCAAGATATCGACTGTTGAGATTGTAGCGGCCCTCGATACCTGACGATAGATGGCATAACCAGTCCCTTAGGTTACGCTGACGAAGTTTTCGACGAAAGTTCTATAAATACCACTTCTGACGTCATACCTCGGATCACAAGCGGTCCCCAGGCATAACACCTGCCTGGAGGGAAATTTCCCTATAGCCTCCAATACTGGCAAAAAGTGTGTACTGAAATTGGTTCAGTAAAAAGCTTAGCGATCACTTATTTAGGTCTTAGTTCCCATCCTTTCATAACTATTATTAACTACTACGTTGATGATTTATACTTTATAGTTTACTCTTTACTTATTATATTTAACCCAATTTTCCAAGTTCACTTACAGCAAATTCCATATTATAATAATAATATGACCTTGTTATTTGTTACTATTTCGAAGCGAGGAGCCAAGCCCCTAATGATAATTTCATTACTTCCTTACAACTTAATAATTCAAAGGCAAAGGAAGTTCCTAGAACATAACGAGAACTCAAATGTGAACGTTGTATTCATAGAGGGTAACTAATACTGTTATAGTAGCTTTCATATCGAATAAGTGAACATTTTTCAATATATTTGTGAGAAAAGAATAAGCATTGAGAGATAGAATAAAAACAAACTCTAAATATACAGCAACGCCAATTTTACTCCTTTCAATTTATTACGATAACATTTTTGTATGCATCGTCATCTTTCCATCAGATAATATAATATAGCAGCCAAATACTAACTTGTTCTTTAAAAAAATGTTATCGGCAACTAATGACTAAATATTTCTAAGAACGTTAATTACGATTTCGTCCAAATTTCATGGGAATCGTGGATATTACTGAGGTACAATAGTTATTTGTTATGCAAGGGCGCAAAATGGATTTTTGGGCCGAGTGTCAAATTTGAATGCTGAGCGGCGAAGGATTCTAGGGTTGAACCCTGAGCGCAGCGAGGGGTTCAAAGAATAGAATCCTGAGCATAGTGAGGCATTCAAAGGACACGAGACCCAAAAAAATTTGCGGCCGTACATAACACAAAATTTTTCATCTCACCACAGCGAGGAAAATTACTAGAAGAACACTTTGATCGGCATTGCTAGTATGTAAGATGTTGTCTTGAGTAATACTCTGCAATAACTTCACTCAATTAAATCCACCTTAAATCATCACTCATCTTATTACAAAACAGTAATGAATAAAAACAAAATATTAATATTTATCACGATTAGAAAAAAATGAGTAACTTTTTTTTCAACTTGTATTTTGGATGCGTTCAGAAATATCAATTTCTAAGAACCAACGATAATAGAAGATTAAAAAAAATAACAATAATTAGATAAACAATAAATAAATACCATGGATTTAAGTAATTAGATTTCCTTTATAATTATTAAAAAAAAAAATAGGAATTATTATTTTTATTGATATTCTAAGAAAATGTGAAAACAAAAAGTCATTACTTTTTGTTTTTACATTTTCTTAGAATATCACCTATACAAACTCAAATGTCGAACCTCGTTACTGACCGACTGACATTATTTAAAAAAAAAAAGAAGTCTTCAGTTTCATTAAACTGGCACCACACATGGCTATTTGTATTTGCCTATTTTTTATATTTGTCAAATAACTTCCATGTGTGGAGAGTATATTTGCCAAAATTATTGCCATATTTGCCTGTTTGGCAAATACAGCCAATAACATGTTTGGCTCCATGAGGTCGAAACTTTTGGCAAATACGCGATCATCCAATCACAAATACAAATAGCCATGTGTGGTGCTACCATTAGACATTATTATAGACGCAATACGAGATTACGTCATGTTCGAATTTAGAAATGCTTTGCGGCCCTAGGGCGGGAAAGGATTTTCATACTACTTTCTCGCCCTAGGGAATATTTCCCGCCCGCATTTTGGGCATTAAAAATCTCCTTTCCGAGCGGGTGAGATGAAAAGTAATTGTGTACTAAACCAGGGTAAAAGCTACCAGCATTGCAGATTTCCGGTTCGGTAGTTTTGGCGTGAAACAGTAACAAACACACAAAAACATGCAAACTTCCGCCTTTATAATATTGGTGAGACGATTCAAAAGTTTAAGTAATTACAATTTGCCTAAAATGATTTTTTAACAACGTGCCGAGTTTCTTGCCAATTCTTCTCAGTGCAAAACAGCTTCCCAAGCGTATCAGTAAAAGTCTAACAATTCATTAGTTAATGTGAATGAATAAAAATTTTGCTTTTGACTTTAATTTTCTCCACTAGATTGAAATGGGAACACACGAGAAGCGTCAGCTTTCTAATAAAAAAGAATCATCAAAATCGATTCACCCAGTCAAAAGTTATGAGCATAAACAACAACATTAAAAAAAATACAGTCGAATTGAGAACCTCCTACTTTTTTAAATCGGTTGAAATATTGACGTAAAAATGCTCGTAGGAAAATATATTTTTCTCCGGCCACAGATCGTAGCAGTATATTACGGGCTAAGCATCGAATTTATTAGCGCACAGCCCTCAAGGGGCCCATCCTGTAACCTGCCTGGCCGCGCTACGACCACCTGAAATTCTGTCCAAACAAATATATATTTGTTGCGAGAAAATTCTAGATTAGTTTGTAAAATTGCTATTTCTTTCGTAGGTATTCCGGGTAAATACAAATAAAAGTACAGACTTATTTCGCACTACAAGTTAATAGTACTCGACTGCAATCTCAACATGATGTGTCTAACGGCCGAAATGAATAACTAATCCTATCCGGATTTGTTCTACCAGAGATAGAAATTTGACATAACTTGTATGGGGCTTATGTCAAATTTCTATCTCAAATAGAGCTAATCCGGATAGGATTGGTTATTAATTTCCACCTTTAGTGATAATACAGCCGAAGATGTTATCTTACTAACTTTTAAGGCCCTTGTGCCAACTCGGGTTGGTGTGTTAACCCAGAGTTAAACTAACCCAGAATAAGTTGTCAAAATTTACCAATGAGAGACGTTGACTCTAGGGTTAAAATGTAAATATTTAACCCCCATTTCGCGCTAGTGGACCTAAGAGGTTATTGTGTCTAGCCCCTAAAGGTAGCTACACAGCATCACACGAAAACGCTATATTGCGTGGCGGTAATAGACCTATACCCAGGACGCGGCGGGCCGTTACAAAAAGTGTCGTCAATTAACCGGTGTCAAAAATGTATATTTTGACAAACACAGCATCTGAAGCAAGCCGACCGTAGTATTGCCTAAATCGCGTACGCGCTACAAACCATTACACTAATTGTCTATAGTCTGCACGCACTTTCCATGTCGATTATTCCTTATCGGTGGTGGCGGTACATCTTTGCCGGTAGGTTTTTAACTTCGTACACCTAGTTGGGGGTCTTGGTACTAATGCCTTAACGTCTTCTATGTCAATGAGTCTGGTGTGTCTAAAAAAGATTTTACTTCTGATTTGATAGCGTAGTTTGAAAACATTTTAGTCATTTATCTAAATCAATATGAAAACATCGTACCCATCTTGCAATTCTAGGAAGAGTATCTAAAAAGGAAAAGGATGGAATAACACTGTGGAATAACATTAGTTCTATTTAAGCGCTTTTGCTACGGTACCCTAAAAATGTCAGCCATATTCCATAGCGTCGAGAAACGTTGAAAAAATCCCAATTATAAATTCAAATGAAGTTGACATTGAATAGAAAATGCTATCGAATTAAAATCTCTTCGCGTGACTCGCCATTATAAGCAGATGTTAATTATTTCAAGAAATCATCCCAAGGATTGCTGAGTAGTATAAAGAGAAGAAAACTAGTTAATGATTCATTAGTCAGTGTCTACTGCTAGTCTAGTTGAGGAGTTAACTTCATGAGTTCGCTTAAGGATTTATAAGTGCAGGTAAGTGTGAATTTTAACTGTTACTTAGTACCTACTTACGCATCATTATTTCTTTCTTTTCGACGCTTTCGGGGCACTTACCTGGAAAAGAAAGATAAATAAGTTATCATTTAAAAATAAATTTTAAAACAAGCTTTGATACGCTTACTCAGAAAACACTTTCATGTGACGCCCATATTGTAAGAGTGCATAAATAACTAGTCAGCCATTTTGAATGTTCCGCCATTTTGAATTTAGAATGTCGTCACACAAGAAACCACCCATTTTCATCTTAACTAAACGTGTATACAACCTTTCAGCTCGATCGGTTAAAGGTACTTATATCTGCTTCAATATTCAACGAACTAACAAACATTTTGTAATGCAAGGTTGATTGCGAAATTCATGCCACTGTTAATCGGACAATCTGTCATGTCAACATCTGATGATGCTCCGATGTTGGGCCAAACCCTTTAATTTTGAGAAGTGACCCATATCCAGTAGACAACTGTAGAAATATGTACTTGAAATATTAAAAAGCTTTTTCAGTTAGGTCCGATAAGCCTCCTGGGTCGTTGTTAGTTAGCTATTCAGAAAACTTACAACTATTTCTGCGCATACAAGATTAAAATTCTGTACCAGACGTAGACCTAATTATTATATGGACAGACCTGTAATAGTGGTATTTTCAATTGAATAAACACTCCTTCCCTTTATCCTTTAAATGGCTTAAAAGATCCACTCCACTGGGTTTTAGGATAACCTTTAGGCAATGAATAGGGTTTTTGCCAACGTAAGGTCAGCGGTGTGTAAAGAAGTCTATTTTCGTATTTTCTATTTTTACCCACGACGGAACGGAGTACGGGTATATGCGTTTAGGGTGAGAGACCGTTTGTACATTACTCTATTAAAAAGATTTTATGGTTGTTTGTATGTTAAATTGTTCACAAAAACCAATAATGCAAAAATATTTTTGTTTGTTTGTTTGTTTGTTTGTTTGTTTGTTTGTTTGTTTGTTTGTTTGTTTGTTTGTTTGTGCACATCGATGTTCCCATTTATTTCAAAAACGGCTTGACCGATTTAGATGCAGTTTTCTGTATAATGTTTGGTGTTCAGCGGCAATTGTTCTTAGATAGTTGTTACGAACATCGATCACCAGGGGGCGCCATAAAATACATTTATATTGCAAACGAATGTTCCCATTTATTTCAAAAACGGCTTGACCGATTTAGATGCAGTTTTCTGTATAATGTTTGGTATTCATTGGCGATGGTTCTTAGATAGTTGTTACGAACATCGATCACCAGGGGGCGCCATAAAAAACATTTACAGTGCAAACGAATGTTCTCAATTATTACAATGGTTTGTAGATAATTGTTCTTGTGATTGAACAGAAGGGGGCGCCACAATAAACGTTTCTTTATGACTTGGAAGGGATGATGCCTTCAAACGCTGCTAGAGGAGCTAATGGCTAGTTTGAAGATTAATTTTCATTTTTTAATAATAATATAATTTAAATACCATTAATATATAAATCGAAAAACCATAAAACAAGTGGAAAATTAAAAAAATTTAAAACACCCACGACTTTTACAGACTTGTAATTGAAAAAGAATTAAATAATTTTTTTGAAACTCCCCGACTAAAGGAAAGTAAGAACTAAGAACCTATCAGTATAATTACAAATCCAAGAAAATCCGTCGGAGCTGCCATTGCTATTTTCGTTTCCAATATCAATTAATGTAATTAGTAAGTATTGATAAACTGCCGGTATATGAGAAGTATCAAGAAATTGAATTAGTCATCAACTGGTAAACAGCACCATCAACACCGTCATAGGCAAAACACAGCAGCTCCGGCGGATTTTCTTGGATTTGTAATTATACTGATAGGTTCTTAGTTCTTACTTTCCTTTAGTCGGGGAGTTTCAAAAAAATTATTTAATTCTTTTTCAATTACAAGTCTGTAAAAGTCGTGGGTGTTTTAAATTTTTTTAATTTTCCACTTGTACTTTCTTGGTTGTTCACTTCAATTAAAATTATAAAAAACAATAGAGAAAGCTTCTTCTTATCTAGCTATAGAGTTTTATTAAACTTATTAGACACACATAACATTAATATTATTGCAATTATTTAGATGTGTATAGATAATGGTACGGAAACCTTTGTTTCCGAGTCCGCCTCGAACTTAGCTGATTAATTATTTAATTCATCCAAGGACACATTGGCCGATTATTTAATACATCCAAGATTTGATCTTCGCTTATTTCAGGATGAAGCTCCTTCTAATAGCTGTGGTCCTGGTAACGTCCATCTTACACATCGAAGGACAAGTCGACACCGGTAGACTGAATTCAGTCAACATTGAAGAGGTGCTGGCAAACAAGCGATTGCTGACTGCGTACATCAAGTGCGTTTTGGACAAAGCAAGATGTACTCCAGAGGGTAAGGAATTGAAATGTGAGTGCGATCCTAATTTCTTTATACTCTTTTTCTTTTCTTGAATCAAGTTTTTGGATTTCGTACCCCCGATATCTTGGATTTACGTGCCTGAAGGAAAACATCGTGAAAAACCTGAATAAGTGAGATTTCTTCTCAATTATATCTAAGCTTCTTAAGTATGTGAAGTCTGTCAACCCCTTTAGGCTACCACGGACTGTACTCATATATTTATAATTATAAAAGCTAAGAGCTTAGACCGATAAGGCTTCCCCTATGCAGATGGGAAGGAACATGTTCTAACCTATGAAATATCAAAGGTCAAATGTTCTAACTGACTTTGATTGACAAGATGTTATTATCGATAACTCAGCATGGCTACCCATGTTGCATGTTAACCAATCGAACGCATATACATGGTATTCGTAAAAATAAACTTTTTGGCACACAAGTTTAAAATTCCTGACCAGACCTATTATTTTGTAGGTGTTTTTTCAATTGAACACACGTTCCGTCCTTTTATCCATGACACTTCTTAAGGTGTTAGGTACGGAGAATCTTTTCAGATACTTTCGGGATATCCAAGCGTCAATATTTCTCAGACTTTAAAAGAATACATGACAGAGCATTGCCCCAAAAATGTTGGACCATTGACAAACGCCTAAGAATAGAGCGAGCGTTGTACTGAAAGGTCTGGGCAAACCATTAAGCTAAGGGGTGGATAAAACGATTAGGGGATGAACTCCCTCGGGGTGAGACTAATGGGTGTCATGCAAGGAAGGCTCTTTTTTTATTTGGGGTTATTTGGGGTACTTTCGTATCATCTTTTATCATAATCTTTTCCCCAAGAGTCGACGTGATCATAAAAACCATTGCCAGCCTATTACATAGCAGCGCCTGCTCTCAAAGCAAGAAAAGTAGCACTTTTACACTGTACAAGTCAGTAGGTACTTTAATGCGATGTCACCTGCGTGATGATGTAGCCGAAGATGATGATCGATGATCGTCCTAGCTTGGAAGGAAGAAAACTTACCCCTAACATTTTCTAAACAGCATCACAAAACGCTAAGTCGCTTCGCAGTGCGTCTTTATTGGTAGGGTGGTAACTACCCACAACCGAAGCCTCCTACCAGACCAGCCCTCAGACCAGCCAGATTGTGTAAGAAAAACGTATTCATTGTAATCGTAATTTGAAACAAATTTTGCCCACTGATTGGTTCGCTGATTTATGTCAGCCAATCGGGGACCTGAATTTGCTAATGATTACGATACGTTTTTCTTACGCAATCAGACCCGATCTGAGCCAATTTCGAAATTATACATCACTTAGGAATATGAAAAATAATTTTTATTCAACAAATTTATCCCTTTTCCAGCTCACATAACGGAAGCACTCCAGAATGGCTGCGAAAACTGCACGGATTATCAAAAAGAGAGCGTCCGAAAGGTCATCAGTCACCTAGTGAAACAAGAACAGGTCTTCTGGAAACAGCTGGTGGAAAAATACGATCCCGAGGGGGTTTATTCGCAGAAATATGAGGACGAACTGCAAGCCATATAAGTAAGGACATTTTTTTTTAGGAGGAGGAATTTTTCAAATGACCCAAATTGGATTTCTTTGTGCGGCGCGGACGGACGTCGACTAAAATGTGGTTATGGAAACGTACTTGTATATTTCGAGTAATTAAGTTCGTACAAACGAACAAAATGAGGTTCGTGCGGAACGGACGTAGTATGGTGCAATTTTATATGAAAAGATATGTGATTTTCCGTAACAAAAAGTAGCACTAAGTACTGGAACTCTCTTTATGACAAATTGTGATCCGGTAAAAAGATAGAAATGGAACGAAATTATGGAAAAATGTATTAAAATGTGCAGAAGTCATGTGATCCACTTAGCGATCATCTTTATATTTTTTTTAATTTAGTTCCATTTACATCTTTTTATGTCGTATGGCTAGGAGCTGCAGGTCTTCAACTGTACCTATAGCCATTTGATTTGCGATTGATGGATAAAAGAATTTACTTGCATTTATAATACTAAATAATCGGGATTGAGAAAACGAGTGTATTTAGAGTGCAAAAGTGCTGCCCCTCTGTTTTAGAACCTGTGATAAAATTCACAGTTATTGCAAGCAATAACAAAAATTGTAATAAATTTTGTTATTGCAAGAATTCGTGCTATCGGCTGAATTTATTGTACAATGGCAATAACTGTGAATTTCAGCAATAGCTGTACAAGTGGGTCAACGAATGGAATTGAAGTTTTATTCGCCAGATCAAAGCTTTGGCATCCAGTAGGTAACCTATGTGTACAGAGTAGCTCACTCATAGGTTTCATAGGTTTCACAGTTTACACTTGTCATGCATGTCGCTTTTTTAAAGGACGTTCCTCGAAATGTAAGTATAAATAAATGGCGAGATACACCCGATGAAAGTTCAGCTTCAACAGAAGGGTTTTGACGCCGATCGTGTCATTGTTTTAGCTGATGTACCTAACTCAAGCTAAATTAAGTACTTGAAAAAGCGTTCTGTGTATCGCAAACTTTCGGTGACCTTAATTACGCAGGCGTGTCCCGACACTAAGTATTCATTCAAGCCTTGAAATATCATTGACTTTTATTGTGATATCCCGTAAGGCCCTTATAATCAAACAACGGGTAAAATATTTACATTGTTATTTGTTAAATTACTCTTATAATGTTTAATGATAGAGTGTTAACGTCTATCATTGAACATTATAATTAGTATTTAACTCAGAATTACTACGTAACTCGTAGTTAATCTCGTTAACCCAGGTTAATGCAAATGGGTCCAAGTCTAATACTTTGGGGTAAATGTGTGGTTTCAAGGAATAAATGATCACTAGCATACCTAAGTAATGATAACTGGAGCGTAATGCGTATAAACATTTCAGATGTGAAATGTTTAATGTCAATACATTCCAGTTGAACTATTACAATTCAGAGTACCGTGATATTATAGCAAGATCTAGACTTAAAACTGTTGTGCCCTCAACCGATAATTCCTCAGATTAATTATCCCGTGTCTAGTGTACTTAGATCAGTGACCCAACAGCCTCTATTCGGTCACTGATCTAAGTGCTCCTTTGATCTTATACCTCCCGATTCTAGAAGCTTCAAACCACCTTTGTGTTTTACCGTTTCATGCCAATCTGTTTAACTGTGATCTACATTTTGTGGTTATTAAGAAACAGTGATAGCTACTGGCAACTAAATCATTTATTTAACGGTGAATGAAATCATTGTTAAATAATATCCTGCCTACCTGAGAGGTCTCCATAATGTTTTCAAACGTGTGTGAAGTCTGCCAACCCGCGCTTGGCCAGCGTGGTGGGTTATGGCTAAGCCCTTCTCTTTCTGATGGGTTTTGGCGCTTCCTAGTTAACTCGTTTGTGCTTTCGGATTTAAATAATTATTAATTGTAAATAATTTGAGTTAAAAATTACCTCTTGCATATAGAGTAGCACAAAATATAGTAGTAGTATTTGTTAATATGTACTGTGTACATTTCCCTAGTGTGTAAGATTAGCGAAACATGTTATAGCGTTACTAAAATAATGATAAATAAATTTATTTACTTCATATTCATGACATTTTCTACTTTTCCTATAGTTATTTATCTTCATAGAAGTTTTTTTCGCTGTGTATATGTATTGTCGATTTATTTTATTCCTTTATCAGTTTAACGCAATATTTTTGTTGTAAAATAATAGAATTATTCGTGAGCTCTAGTAGTTGTAGGTATGTTTCTAGTTTATACCTCGTTTTCTAGCTGTTACGTATTCTGTTATTTTATTCACTGTTTTAGAGTTCACACGAGTATAGCTGTTTGAATATTAAATGGGGCTGATGTTACGAAAATGTGTTTTATTTATTTTTACGGAAATATATGGAGTTTTCTTCTGTTCTTTTGTGCATTTGTGAAGTTTCAGGCTCAGAATTTTCAGGGAAAATAGTTTGTATACATTTCCACGACAGCCTTTGTTATTTTAAGGATTACAATTTTGAATCGTTTCAAATTATTTGTCTGATATTACGATGTTTATTGAAAATCATGTACCTACCTTTTTTACACGCTTCAAGTTGGTAGGTACTTGACTGCAATCTCATCTGATGGTAAGTGACGATACAGCGGACGACGTTATCCTTATCGTACTAGTTATAAGGATTAGATGAGTAATCCTTTACCGTTGCTACACAGCATCGCATTGATGCGCTAAATCGCTTCGAGGTGCTTCGTGTCTATTACTTATCTAAGCGGACATTTAGACATAGTTATTTAATGAATGACTATAAAAAGAACTAAGAAGGTATGTCATCAAAAGCTCTCTTTTTTCCCGACGAGAAGTTTAAGCATCTATTCTCTTTGTCATTGAGCGCTGTACTTTGCATTCAGGCTTTCTGAAGCTAACGATGTAATTATACAGAACAATGTGTCTGCTCTCCTAGTAAAGGCATTTAGCTAATATTACAGATTTATTTTTACACACAATAGGGAATTTTACTCAAATCAAAATATTGATTTTCTCAACTCATTTTGGAAACAATATTCAATAAATAAATATTTTGAAAAAAAATGTTATAGCGGCAACGGAAATATATCATCTGTGAAAATTTCAGTTGTGTAACTATCATGGCTCAAGAGATACAGCTGGTAACAGACGGATGGACGAACGGTCGGCGAAGTCTCAACAATAGGGTCCCGTTTTTTACCCTTTGGGTACGGAACCCAAACAACGTGAATTTTTTATCGGTGGAATAGTTCTTTGTTTATAATAAAGTTTATTTCTTAAAATATAAAATGCTTGGAGCATACAAAAATAATGTTCCAGCGAAGTGAATTCATCACTTCGCTGTGCCGACACAATTTAAAAGTGAGTAATATAATTCATTATGTCGTGATTCATACATTTATTCCACAATATTTGGAAAGAAAAACACGAATAATTTAAAATTATTGCTCTGGCAATATTTAGCTACAAACTCTATGCTAACTTTGGTTTTATCTGTGGTTGAGTTGACCAATAACAGGGGTCTGCCTTTTATGAACGTTGGTAAGATTGACTGAAACTAACCAATAGCATGAAAGGTAGATAAAGTTGTTATGAAAGTTGGTAAAATTGAGCAAGGCAGCCAATGAAAGGCTTTTTAAAGTAGTGTGACATCTCGGGGTAAGATAATTTCCAAATTGGTGGGATAAAGGAAAAGCTATAAATAGAAAAACGACAAGACATTCGGGCATTCTGGGACTCGCATTCGGCATTTTATATTGTGTGTCTGAGTACTTGATATTCTAATTAATAATTAAATAATAACTGTAAATAATTGCTGTTACGTCAACATTAAACAATATTATAAGTATGAAAGAAAGTTTTATTTACAAGTGATTAGTACAATTATGAATACATTATTATTTTCCATTGTATAAACTGTATTGAACACGCGATTATTCGTGTCGTCTGTTTGGGCGCGATGTTGTTTTAATTAGTCCCCATTACTTAGAATATTTATCTATCTAGGTCATAATATTAAATACTTAACCTGCAAGAGAGGAATAGAGTAAATTTATAAAGTAGTCAGCCACATTTGGGGGGACTTGTTGCAGGGAGGGGGAGGGGGGGCACATACCCCATCAAGTTAATAGAAAACACGACTTCCCACGAAAATTTTTTTTTTATTGTAAGTAGATAGGCTTGCGCTTGACGACAGTCACGCCTGATGGAAAGCAATGATGAGGTCTAGGTTGGAGCGTGCTTGCCTAGAAATTGCCTATTCACTCTTCTCTTGAAGGCACCCAGATTGTACTTGGCTGGAAACACGGAGGCCGGAAGGGCGTTCCACACCTTAGCGGTTCGTATCAGAAACGTGGAAGAAAAACTTTTCGTGCGAATTTGTTGGATGTCAACCACATAAGGATGCCACCTGAGAGCGGTGCGTCTTGCAGTTCATGGTAGAAAGGTGAAGGAAACGAGGAGGAAAGGAGCTAAAACGATCTTCTAAATTCCCTTAAAAGCAGAAACACGATTGGACGAAATTTTCTCGATAAATTTTTTTTACAAATCCCCATTATTGAAAACTACAGTGGATGTAATTGTAATTGTTGGTTCAAGGCGTCGGTACCAAAAATGCTCACAACGGATTTTTATAACTGGCTTAGTTTTTAAGTAGGTAATTAGGTGAATCGTCGTTTTTTTCTGTTATATTCTTCCTTACTTATTGATAAAAGTTCTCACGTTTGACAAAAAAACAGTGTTGCACCCATCATAGGTAATTAATTTAGTGTTCCGAGGGTCAGCTATGGCAACTTGTTTACAGTGAAAAAATTAAATTACTGATGGAATACAATTCATGTACCTCTGTGAGTCAATATTATGTCCTATGTGAAAATAGGTAGGTAAATACACATAATAATTATCCTGTTTGGTAGTAGACTACTCGTTGTAGCTATCTACGTATAGTTCACGTTAATATTTTACTTTGCCTCTGTTATGATTAATAATGACTTCTGTATAATTTTATAGGTAGGTAAGTACCTACCTGCGGCCTATGTACTTCACGTGGTGATTTAAACACTACCAAGTACATTTTTGTATCCACTGCAATAACATTAAATAAAAAAACGAGTAAAATATTTCAATCAGATGCATTAATTTTATCATTGCATTAAAAAGCACTAGTCGTCCCTGTATTTCTAATAATATACAACCGTATTACTTACACAATAAAGTTAATTTTCCATAGTAAGAAGCTTTAGCGAAGTTATGTGTCACAATCGCAAATGGCAATGCATGAATAACCAGATATGTAGATTGTAGAGTCGTCAGTAAGAAGAGAGGATCGACGCGTGCGCACGTTACTTGTTGACTTATCGAGCCAATGTCAATGACATGACAGTGATTGTAACAGTGACAAAAACAATTGAAAACTAATACTTGGTAAACATGTTGGTTTTATAAAAGCTTTCAGAGCAGCTCAGTAGTGGTCGTGGAAAAACCAAGGAGCTGCTATACATAAAAAGTGATGTAAAGAGAATAATCATAGAAGTTTCGGTGTAAATTATTAAATGACTCTAGAAATGGTAAGTCTGTGTTTTACTCGTAACATTACTTCTATATCAGAAATGCAATAGACCGTTAACAAAAACAATTTTATTTTGTGATATTATTTCTGCAAAATAAACATGATTAATAAAGACGCCACGAATAAGATATTTTAACATCTCAGTCAGTCTTTGTCAGTGGCGCGCCGAAGCTAATAGCACAGTGTTAAAAGATCCTACTTATCTTTAAACTGTGCTAATAGGCACCTTTTTTATGATACCTTTCAAACACTAGCACAACATTAGCCTTGGTTTTCATTAAAATAATTTACAGAGTGGCATCAATGCGATGATTTTTTTATAAGGTACTCGTATCGATAGAATAGGTACCGGATGAACAGAATGTTATGATAAGTCCCATAATTTTAATAATAACTAGCTAACCCGGCAAACATTGTTTTGCCATTTGAATAATTCTCACTTAGGGCTATGATAAATATACTTACAATTCATTTTAATTCAAATTATTCCCGCCACTCGTTTTATATCGCCAGCCCAACGAGCTGGGTGGCGCCCCTACATTACACTTACTTGCCTGAATACATCGTGTCCATGCTAGGAACTCTCGGCTCTA